>CM053601.1:179902156-179953079 GCA_028646575.1 Pseudocheirus occidentalis | reverse complement strand
CTCTCTCTCTTCCTCCCTGCCTCAGCTGGCTTCAGTCTCCACCATCCTTCTTCCACTAGGAGCCAGCCAGGAGGAAAATTCTAGATTCTGTTTCTCTGTCCCTGGGGCTCTTCTTATATACACTCACACATACATTGTCTTCATGTCTCATACAACCCTGTCCTGCCATGTCAGCAACAGGAGACAGCAATCACACCCTCTGTTTCTTTAAAAGAAGTATTTAGCCCTTAGTTACTAAGGGCTAAGTACCTGCTAAGTTGATTACCATTACTGATATTGGTCTATATCTTGTTTCTTCCAAACTGCTTTCAAGTGTTCCTAACAATTTTTGTCAAATGGTGAGTTCCAATCCCAAAAGTTTGTATCATTGGATTTATCAAAGAATATATTAAAATTATCATTTACTACTGTCTATTGTGGACTTAATTTATTCCACTGATTCACCACTCCATTTCTCAGATATTACCAGATTGTTCCAATGATTAACACTTTATAATACAGTATGAAAATTTACCTTTACTGCCTTCCCTCACATTTTTCTACATTAGCTCTTTTAATATGTGTGAATGTGTGAATATGTGTGTATATATGTCTACATATAAGCATATGTGAGTATAAATGTTTATGTGTATGTTTGTGTGTATGTATACACACACATAGACATACATTACTTTTATTCTTCCAGACAAACTTTTTATTACTTTTTCTAGCTCTCTAAAATATTTGGGGTAGTTATATTGTTACATCACTGAATAAATCAATTAATTCAAGTAGATCAGTCATTTTTATTATACTGTCTCACCCATGGTAACCACAGCCATGAAATTAAAAGACTATTTCTCCCTGGAAGAAAAACTATGGCAAATCTGGACAGCATTCTTAAAACCAGAGATATCACCTTTCAAACATAGGTCTATATACTCAAAACTGTGGTTCTTCCAGTAGCAGGGTATGGGTATGAGAGTTGGATTATAAGAAAAACCCAATGCCAGAGAATCAACTCTTTAAAATTATGGTGCTGGAGAAGACTTTTTAGGTCCTGTTGACAGCAAGGATATTACATATGTCAGTATGTATAAGAACTTAATTCAAACTATGCATTGGAAAAACAAATACTGAACTGAGATTAAATGCTTCGGCCACAGAAGAAGATAGGACTCATTGGAAAAGGCTCTGTTGTTGGGAATTGTTGAAGGCAAAAGGAAAGGGCATCAGAAGATGAGATGGATGGATAGCATCACAGAAACAATGAACATAGCCTTGGCCAGATTTTGAGATATAGTAGACAACAGAAGGGAGTGGAGTGGTATAATGCCACACACAAAAAGCTTTCCAGAAGAATGCTACTGTGAATAGCTTTTAAGGTTCTGATTACATAGTACAGAGAACACTCTATTACATAACAAATCAGAGCAAAACATTCACAGAAATCAAGGTACCACATTCACAATGTTACACCTTATCACAGATAATCAAAATGAAGCATTCACAACAACTTATCACAGAAAATGGCTGTATAGATTCCACCACAGGTATCATAAAGTTTTCAACAAAGAACAATCATTTAGTAACTCAATCACTCAATCATCCTTAAGGAGGTTTGCCTCCTCAAGGAATACAAAGTACAATAGTCAAATTTCTCCACTCCTGGGGCACACTAAGTTAACTCAATCAGTCACTTGTTCAGTCATCAATCACTGAGTACAATCATTTAGTCAATCAATCATTCAATCAACTCAGTCATTCAATTATCTTTCATCATTCCCTATTCAATCATCAGAAAATACACAGACGTGGCACCCCTATGTCACTAGTAAATTTAAAAATTTTCAGTTAGTAAACTGTATCCAAAATAAATTCCTCTTTTAGCTTGACTTTGGGTGGTTTCACAGATTTCCTGAATCCTCTTCCATGTTCCAGACTGTATTCACCAAACTGTCACTAGGTTTCAAAGACAGACAGCTTTCTCTGGTAGTAACTGAGGAGACAGCAAGAGGAAAGGTCCTAGCCAAAATCTGGCAAATAGATTATATTGTTCCACTACCAGAAGATAAAAGATGCATATTTGTGTGCGTTTTTATTGACACCTATTCATGTATACTAGTTGCTTGTCCTTATTAGAATGCAACCCAGAAAAAACACCTGTAGATCTGGAACTCCAATACAGATTCAAAGTGACAATGGATCATACTTCAAAGGTACTGAAATGAAGAGGTATTGTACACTAAACAATATAGAATGGATACATCATAATCCATATTATCCACAATATTGAGGTTAATTGAAAAAATAAATGGATTATTGAAAGACCAGTTAAGGAAGTTAAATTCCCATAATTTGTATCAACATTGTAAGGATAAATTGTTCAAGGCTTTAGTTAATTTGAATAATAGATCATTGGAAGGAAATATACCTCTACCCAGAATGATGACCCCAAATCTGCAAATTGAAAAACAATAAGACCTCAAATATTGAGTATTGGACTTTGAGGCCAGATGTGGCAGCACCGTATTCAGGAACACCCATTCGGTGGGGTATGGTTTACATTGTTTAGAGGACTTTTGGTTGGATTGAAAAGAAATAAGAATAACCTCCACAGGAATATGCATAAGAATCTCTAAAAATCAATTCAGGCAGATTTTACCCAAATCATGATTAGTATCTCAAGGAATACATGTATTGACTGGAACTAATTTCTCATTTTTAAGGAGAAATTGTTGTGACATTCAATAACTCAGGTGAAGGGCTCATACAGATTCAAAAAATGATAGGATAGTTCAAGAGATTATTGTTCCTTGTAAAACAATACCACTTGTAAAAACTGACCCTCCTTCCAAAATAACTATTAGAGGAACTGAAGGATTTGGTTCTACTGATAAAGTAAAATTGGGAACTAAAGTATGGGTAACCAGATGATGTTCCAAAGTCTGCAGAGATTAAAACACATGGGAAGGATAACACCGTAACTATTGTTTATTCAGGAGAAGATGATTACAAAATCATACCCTTAACTCATATATTCTACCGTTAATAAAGCTACAATAGTGGGCTAATGGAGTCCAGTAGCATGGCTGATCCTTTATCTACCTTGTTTCTGGTTATTGTCTCCTTGCTTCTTCTTGGCTTTTTGTCTGCTCACCTTGTTTGCTAGATTTGTTTCTGCAGGTACCCTTTACCTGTAGATGCCTGATAGCTTAAACTGGATGTCACCCCCTGTCCACAACTGTGACATGTCACCCCTGGGTTGGCATCAGGAATATTCCAAATGCTGGCTAGAGAACTGACTTTTCAAATGGGACCCCTTGGGACAGGGACAGCTCAATGACCCATTTCATTAGCAAGTAGCCACAGAAGAAGACACCTTGCACATTATACCAAGATTTTGGACCCCTTTTGTTTGGGGGAAATGATGGGGAGCATGTGCTCAACCCCACTCAAAGATATTGCTTTCTCTCTTTATTGTGTACTATCCTTGTAATACTATTGTAAAATTTTGTTGACACCAGTTACTCCTAAAACTCCTATTAACCCATGTAATGAAATTTATTGTTAATGTATTTTTGCCAAGTAAGGAGCATGAAAGTTATTAGGGCCAAATGCAATGGTTATAGGATTTGAATATCTTCCATGCCCCTTGAACTTTCTGGTATAGCAGAAAAGGGTGGGGCAAGAGGAAGCCAGAGCCAAGCTGGAGCCAGCATGGTGACTGAAAATGTGGCAGTCGTGGTACGAACTCCATTTTTTGAGCCAGGTTGAATGTCTGCTAAAGAACACTACTGGTGGCAGCAGGAGACAGGAAGTGCAGGAGCCAGAGCTGCTGTGAATGAGCTGCGTGGACCTTGAGCAGTTGCCAGAAATGAGGAGAGAAAGATCTTTGCCTGTGGTAGCCTGTTCTGTTTTGAAGTCTTTAGAATATGGGTGTTTACTGCATTAACTATGTATGCCAACTCCATAGCTACTGTGATGGCTTTGAGTTCCTGGTTTTGGTACTCAGTTTTCTGGTATTTGAATAAATGTTCTCTCTATCTTCCCCATGTAGAGGGTCTGTTACATTTTGTGATTAATAACCATATCAGCATAGTTATAGTTACCATAAGCATTGTGAATACGGCATTGTTGATACAGTCTTATACCACTTAGTGCATGTATATTTAGTAATATTATTACTGCGTTGTTTATGGTGCCATTTAGCATGATACAGTTTCCTTCCTTATCTCTTTCAAATAGATCTATCTTTTCATTGCCTTTTCTGAAATTAGGATTGCCTCTCCTGCTCTTTTTTTCTTTTTTTTTTACTTCAACTTAAGCATAATATATTTTACTCCAGCCTTTTATATTTAATCTGTGAGTATCCCCCTGTTTCTAACGTGTTACTTGTAAACAATATATTGTAGGATTATTATATTTTTTAGCCATCCTTCTATACAATTCCATTTTATGGGAAAGTTAATCCCATTCACATTAACAGTTATGATTGCTATCTTTATCTTTCTCTGCATTCTATTCCCCCCATTTATGTTTTTGTATCTCTCTTCTCACTTTTTCTCCTCAAAAGTGTTTTGCTTTTGATCACCTCCTCGGGCAATCTTCCCTCCCTTCCATCAGACTCCCTCCCTTTTCTTTTTCTTTTCCCTCACTGCTACTTTGTAGAGTGCCAATGTGAGCTAGTCCAGTCATGGGTAGAGTCTGAGTGAGGATTTCCCTACACCCTGTTCCCCATGTGAGCTAATTATCCTTCAGGGTCATGGCTCACCATCTTTCCTTGACTAGCAAAGAAACAGGGCATGATTACCAAGAAATTACCCCCAGAGATTGCTGGTAAATCATTTTTTCCATGAAAAAAAATGGGTGGAACCACCTTTCCTATAAAAAACCTTGCCCCACAATAAATAAACAGACTACCCTGATAGTTTCCACCAGGCTCATGCCCATCATTTCCTTCCTACACTCTTGTGTTCAGCCTGCACCCCTTCTGTGTGGGCAACAGGTAGCACCCGAATGGGGACATAAAAAGAAGGTACCAGGAGGGTGGCCTCCTGGTAGCTATGGAGTAAAAGACAAAGCCACATAAAAGAAGGTAAGGAGGCAAAAACCTTTCCAATTCAAATGCATTAGGCTTAGAAAGGAGTCACCAGGCTAATGTGAGTATGTGTTAGGGAAAAAGTAGTAGGCAAGTATTAACATAAAAAGGCAAAAGACAAAGAGAGAAATTAATACTATAGATTACTTTTGGTTTGCCACTTAGTCTTAACCTTTGGTATTGAGTGCACAGCTGATATAAAGAATAGGGTAGAGACAGTCAGGAAGCCTTAGCATTATTTGATGCTGTTGATGAAAATAGCTAGAGAAAGAGGAATTTTGATAAATATCAGTCAACTGTAGGAATTTTTAGAGAGTGTAGAGACATGATGTGTGTGTGTGTGTGTTTTTAAGAAGGGAACATAGATTTGGAAAATTGGGAAGCAGAAGGTAGGCAAATGAGGGAGTACTACCAGAAGGCTGGGGCCGGCACATTCTCTGTTTGAGTATTTTCTATATGGAACATGCTAAAAATGCATCTCCAACTCAAAAGAAAATGTATCTTTGGTCACAAAATTATTCAAAGTGGATAGTGTGTTAAGGACAGATGAAAAAGAAGAAATGGTACAATGTATAAGTAAACAGTTGAAGGACATAGGGCAGTTGCTCTCAACTTGTGGGTTGTGGGTTGTGACCCCTTTGGGTGACTACACAAGGGTAACAGAGGTCTCCTAAGACCATCAGAAAACACATATTTCCAACGGTCTTAGGAATCGAGACACTGCACTCTGTCTCCAGGCTAGTCTGCCCACATGTGAGTGTTAAAGGGTCATGGCATTAGGAAGGTTGAGAACCACTGCCCCAGGGTGTCATGTGCCTGCCCTCCCCAGTGCTCCTCTTATTCCACAACCAACTTTGTACAGGTCAGCAAGTTGAGTCTCTCCAGAAAGGGAACAGAAAAATCCACAAGGGCTAGAGCTTGTAAGTTTAGTTCAGGAAGGAATATATTAAAGACATGTTTAATGTTAGAAATGAAAGTGCCAAGGGTGGCTTAAGCAATTAAGTGTGCTACAGCTGTCTCTTCACAGTCCAAGGCTGTGGAAACAGATAAAAAGAAGATTATCAAGTGGGTCTTACCTAGCCTTCATTGCCATCTGGAGGGCCAAGTAAATGTTTAATTTTTTCAAGGCCTCTCCAGCAATTCTCTGTGAGCTTCTGGATGGATTCAGTCATTTTCTGCATCTCTCTGCTTTGTCTTTGTGTCTTTGTGTGAATGAGTGTGTGTGAGTAATTTGTCATTCTGTAAGATTTATAATGCAATGTGATTTTCCTTGGAATGTTATCTCTTTCTCTCCCTTCTTTCTCACCAGAACACAAACAGCTGGCTGGTAAAGAGAG
The DNA here is from genome assembly GCA_028646575.1 of Pseudocheirus occidentalis. Lineage (NCBI taxonomy): Eukaryota > Metazoa > Chordata > Mammalia > Diprotodontia > Pseudocheiridae > Pseudocheirus > Pseudocheirus occidentalis. The sequence goes on along the minus strand of CM053601.1, from coordinate 179,946,662 downwards.
CATAAAAGAGTGAAAAAGTATATTATTATATAGGTTATATGATTTTGATACTTAGTCAAAGAGTAAACAAGAAGTATCAGAATAGAGATAGAAAAAATAATAAGGTATAAAACTATATGCATGAAGTGTGAACAGAAGTTTTAAGATTTTTAGGTTTGAAAATCTCTTCCTCTCCATTTCAACTCTGCCCAAGTTTGAGTGCAGAGAAAGTGATAAAAAAAAATAAATAAAAAGGGGCTTTTCCCCTTAGATCAAATAAGCAAACAGATGAGCATTTAACCATCTCCTGCCTCATCTAAAAGAGAAAAGTTTTGTGAATAAGGATGCAAATGAACATTAATTAAATTAATTCTGGTTACTTTTGGTATTGTGAAAAGTGAAATGTGTCACTCCTAACTTGTTGCTTAATATAAGTTAGAATTTATTATGCTATGTGCCATTTAGGCAAATTGGGAAAATACAAATATCTAAAAAAGAATCACCTTAGAGGTGAACCTTTGGACTCTCTAGTATAGGGGAGAAAAGGGACAAGGTAGCACTGGACCTTTCTTGTTCCAGAGACCAAACTCACCTTTACTGGCAGATTCAAAACTTTCATTTTCAAAGAAGTTTTTTTTAAGAAGTTGGCACATAAATTAAGTTTACTACAGTAAAAGGTAATTCAGCTGAAAACATTTTTACAAAAATTTTTTAAAGCCTCTCATCCAAGATCAGATTAAAAAAGAGAGTGCTAAAGAATAATAGGGGTTTTGAGTTATCTTCCCCAATCTAGTAAAAGAGAGGAAGCATTCTACTTATATCAAAGACTTCACTAGCAATAGCCCTGGACACCCCAAAGCCCAAAATTTTAGGCAAGCAGGTGAATCTCTCCTGTCAAACATCTAAATCCATAATAAGGTTTTGTAGCTGTTAGGAGAGGAGAAAAATCCCTGTGCTTCATAAACTCAATTTTTGATCACTAATTTTTGCAAGTGATGATTTGGAAATGCAATTAATGTTATAATATCATTGTGTTATTATGGTTTTCCTAAACTGTAGTAAAATTCTATTATATAGTAAAAATCGAATAATCATTATAATACAGAAATAGTGTTAGATAAAGCAAATTTTAAATCTAATTTTGTTGAAACTAAAAGATAGAGGGAAAAAATGAGCAAAAAACAGTTATGTCATTTTATCAGTTCAGCTAAACCCTGTCTTATAATGTTTATATATGCCAAATAGGAAACCAGGTATTTTCACCTTTATCTGTAGTTGAAAAGGAGGTTACAGCTAAAACAAATTAACTATCAGTTAGGGGGATTGTCAATTAAGCTATTTAAAAATTCTGCTTTAATACTAAAACCTAAAATTGTTCCTTGGTTATTGTGTGTAAAGCAGGTAATTGGATGAAAACTTTATTCTGACTAATTCTTCTCATTCAGAACATTCCTCTTTATTTTGTAAAACTGCCAAGATCCCTGCACACTATCTCTATTAGCAAGGTCATCAACCTAAGAAAGGAACTTGTTTTAGTTATATAGTTCTTAATAATGAACTTAGCTTGCTGAGAAGTTGCAAGTCTATGTACAAAAGATTTTTAAAAATTCTAACATTTAGATTTTACACCAGGACAAGTTTAAATTTGATAAAGAAAAAGGTTAAGTGCAATCTCTTATGTAGGAGAAACCTAGTAACTCTTTATTTGTTTCTTAGAGCTCCATGAGAATAAAACCAACTGTAATTGTTTCCAAGCTGGAATTGGTGAAAATTGCTGTTTAAGATAAAAGGCACTTAAGATTATATTTAATTCACATATTCTATAACAAATATCTAGGATCAAAGCAAGTAGTCAGTAAAGGATGCTAACTCTTTTGTGTTAGTTTTTTTGGGAAATTTAATATTATTTTTCAACAAGAATTAAAATATGTACAGAAATTTATACAAACTACTTAAGGCTCATCTTAAAATATTCCCATTATTTAAAGGGATTCTAAAACTAATATCTTTTGAAGGTACTGTATTCAGCTTCTTATGTGTTACCAATATGAGATTCATTTACTAGACCTTCTAAAAACCTTTGTGTTATCTAAGGAATTCTGGAACTAATTAGAAATTTAGTTTGATAATAATACTTTTGGAATTAATATTGCTTAAGGACACTTTGCACCAACTTAGTTTTAATAAATCTCAGCTTGAGAGTTTGTTTTTGCTTTAAGGTAAGGAACAGAGATCTCATGTTACAAGTTTACAACTTTTTTTAAATATAAAAGTTTGGTGAGTATTTATAAATCTTAAAATTAAAAACATAGCCTACTACGTTGGTTCCAATAATTATGAAAATATCAATACTCACTTTTCTTCTGCTAATAATGCAAAGCTTCCAGTTATCATATTATTGTTAAATGATTTTCTTTTCTCTACTTAATACTGTGTCAGATCGCAAATATTCAGTATATGTGTGCCAACATATTGATACTGCTAAACTTATACACACAGAGAATATAGATTTTTAACCCTTTTCACAAATTCCAAATCCTCATTACAAATCATCAACAAATCCAAAAACTTCTTTGAAAATGAGAGCTTTGAATCTGCCAGTAAAGGTGAGTTTGATCTCTGGAACAAGAGAGATCCAGTGCTACCTTGTCCCTTTTCTCCCCCATAGCGGAGAGCCCAAAGCTTCACCTCTGAGGTGATTCTTTCACAGATCTTTGTATTTTCCCAATTTTCCTAAATGCCAAATAGCATAATAAATTCTAACTTATATTAAGCATCAAATTAGGAGTGACACGTTTCACTTTTCACAATTCCAAAAACAGAATTAATTTAATTAATGTTCATTTGCATCCTTATTCACAAAGACGATAAAGGCCACAAATTGCTAGGTAACAAGCTAGACAGATCATTAAAACCTGCCCTCAACGTGATATCTATATTGCTCTTCCATTAATCACCGTCAACACTCAGAAAATTAAATTTTCGCAGTGAAATGGAATTCATTATACTCCCTTTGGTAAATTATCACATATACACGTCAAAATAGATACTTTTCTTTCTTTTACCTTTGCTTCCCTTAAGATAGGGGAAGCAGTAAAAAATGTAACTACTCATATAATACCATCTTTTGCTGCGATGGGCATTCCAAAACAATTGAAAACTGATAATGCCCCTGCCTAAACTAGCAGATTATTTCAATCTTTTTGTGATCATTCTAAAATAAAATTAATTGCCGACAAAACCCTTATAATCCCACTGGTCAAGCTATACTTGAGAGAAGAAATTAACACATAAAAACCTATGTACAAAAATTTAAAAAGAGAGAGACTAATTTTCCACAAAGCATTTAGTTACTGACTTATATACCCTGATGTGAAGTTTTTCTTTGGGGCTCACTTTGGGAAGAGTTGTGTGATTTGGTCACATGAGACTCTGGTCAGCCATTGAGCCCCATAGCTTTGAAAACCCAGATGTTGGTGTTTCTCTCTCTGGTGACTAGCTAGATACGAATGTAGTGGTCAGACAGCTAGAAGCCCTATCTGCTGAACTGTCTTATTTTCTCTTGTCACTTCTGCTTGCATTATTTGAACTTCAGGCTGCTTACTTTCCCCCCTGAATTAGGTAAATGATATATGTTTGATGGATTAAAGTAAGAATTTTAATGCTTTTAGAGTTGTTTTCGTTTGGAAGGGAAGATCAAAGAACCCATGCTGGCAGCCATCCTGGGTATGATAGGGTTCTTGCTGCTGCAAATGGTGTCATGGACAGGACCTGCAAATATGACGTCTGTGATAATTATTTCTTTCCTTGTTGTGGTAGCTTGAAGCCCTGGAACAGGATCTAAGAACTGCCTGAATGCTGACTTCTATGAGGAGAGAGCAGGAATGGAGAGCTGCCTGCAACAGGATTGGGGCAGAAGCCAAGAACAGCTGCCTTCTGCTGGAGGAGGAGTGTAATGGTAATTAATTTAGCAGGTACTGAGCCCATATGTGTGTGTGTGTGTGTGTGTGTGTGTGTGTGTGTGAAGCTGCAAGGACAGAGAGAATTAAGAAATTTTACTCCTGATAGAGGAAGCAGAATTATTCCAGCATCTGAGACCTGTGCTGCTACTGGACTGAGAAATGAGTTGGAGTTTTCTACAAGACCAGAATGTGGTGAAGTCTGGAGTTGGAAGGGCGAAGTTGCTGCAGCCACCTGGAAGGCCGAGATTTCTTCTGGGTCCTAGGGCCAACTGAACTGCTGGAGGACTGAAGAAGCATGACCAGGATAAGGCTTTGTTTGTTTGTGGCTTGGTTGATCCTTGAGTTCCTGGGAACAGAAGTGGGGAAGGGTTTGAGATGTGCTGAACCCTGTGAACTTCAGTGTGTAACAAGAATTGCCTGGAGGACTGGATAAAGGACCTGAGAGCTGTCTGCCTCTGAATCCAGGTGACTGTTTGGTGGATTCAGGTAGGATCTGGGACCATGGAAGGGGATCCAGGGAATCTGAGAGACCACGAGGAGTCAAGATGAAGAAAAAGCCTCTCCTTGGACACATGATGAAATTGAAGTTTACTAGACACTGAGGGGTGGAGGGTTTGTGTAATTTTCTAATGATTGTAATTAGTGATTAATGGTACTTAGTAATTTTGAATCTCTATAAGTGACTAAGTTAACTTATGATTGCCCCATGAGTAGAAGATTGATTATTGTATTGTGAGATGACTGAATGATTAAGTAAGGAGGGTTTCCCCCTTAGAGAAACCAGATGATTATTCTTTTGTCCTTTATTCTAAACGCTGTGGCCATTCTAATATTAAGCTGTTGTGAGCACTATATTGTGATTTTCTGTGATAAAATGTAATGTTATGAATATTCTATTGTGATTTGTTGTGACTGTTTGCCTTGATTTGTAATGGCATAAATGGAGCGTTCACTGTACTGTGTAATCTGAACCTTAAACGTTGTTCCCAATAGCATTCTTTTGGGAAGCTGCTTTTTCATGGCATTACAAGCAGGAATCCAGGAGTTTGGAATTCAGTCACAAGATGAGATGAGGACTGTGCAACAAGGCAGGAGCACTGAATGTGTTTTCTTGCTGCATCTCACAGTTTGAGACGCAGGTGGAGGATGGAATTGTGTTTATGGTGGGTGGAGTGAAGTTCCATGGACCCCCTAGGACCCAACCTTGTTGCTTTGCTGCCCAGCTACCCCTCAGGAGTTGGAAGCTGGGGCTAGAGCAGTGTTAAGACTGGGACTTTGCTCATTAGAGCCTGCACCTGAGAGTGCCAGGAGGAAGCCTGCAAGGGCAGCATAGGAGGAAGGATGTACCCTCAAGAGAACTTTATTTGGACATTTTTGTTTTGGAATGAGGGAATTATAGGGCTATATATTTTGTATTTGTTTAAGGCTGTGTGATCACTCTGATAATGAATTGTTCTGTTATGTATCTTACAAGTGTGATGTATTTATTTTGTGGGGATTATGTTTTACTTACGAGAATTTAATGCTAATTCTGATATGTTACCTATGTAATGGGCATGAAAAATGTGGGGCCAAATGTAATGATAATGGATATTTGAAGATCTTTCCTGCCCCTTGGCCCCTTGACCGGCTTAAGTGAATCTGAGAACCTTCCCTGATTTGAAAATATACTCTGCACCCTTGTATATTGTCCACGTGATGATCTTATTTAAAGGGAAGGGAGGCAGGGGAATGGAAATTAAGATGAATAAAACTGGGGAAATTTCAAAAGGGGGGAAGGAAAGAAAACTGTGGGATTGTTTATTGCAGGTATTTTGGTTGTTGATACTGTAATTGTTTCTTTCACTATGTCTACCCTTGCCTTACAAGAATTAATTAAAACCAAATTTCTGTGAGCCACATATCAGGAACTGTTCCTGAAAATATTACAAATAAGATACTTGATTGGGTTAGCAGAACTAACCCATTGAACAACTTTACTTCCGTAATCCTCTACTTTGTCCCATTAGTGTGTTTGCTAGGAGTTCTGTGCTTTACATCTTGTGTTATTTGCTCCATTGGTAAGTGACTCGGGTTTGGGGACAGAGATTCATGGACCAAGAATTTGGCAATTCTTAGCAAATATTATTCTTAGCAAATACTTGCTAAGAAAGGGGAAGATGTAGAGGGCCAATGTAAGGATAGAGTATGGGTCAGGATTTCCATAGACCCTGCTCCCCATGTGGGCTAAGTATGCCTCATTGTGCTGGTTCACCACCTTTCTGTCACTAGCAAGGAAACAGGGCATGATTACAGAGACGTGACCCTCAAGGACTGCACAGTTGTCAATAATAAAATTCAAGTTGGTTAATAATTTTTTTCCATGAGAAAAACGGATGCAACCACCTTTTTTTATAAAAACCCTTGCCATAGGATAAATAAACAGACTACCCAGTTAGTTCCCACCTGGCTTGTGTTATTTCATTCCCATACTCTAGCATTTGACCCATGCCCCTTTGGTTTGGTTATCACATTTTTCCCTCCCTTCTAACCATCACCTACCTTTTGTTTCCCCTTTCCCCTCCAACTGCTTGTAGGACAAGTTAGATGTCTATACCTGAATATGAAAGTAAAGTTCAAACAAGGCTTATCTCCCTCCCTTCTTTCTCTCTACTATGTTTTTGTGTTTCTTCTTGTCATGTAATTTACCCTTTTCTTTCTCCTCTTTTCCTCTACTTCTATTGCAGTACCTTTTCACTCCTTAATTTGGATTATCACACCAGTAAATTTATACCCACACCTTCTGTCTATGTACACCCCTTCACATATCCTAAAAAAGATACAATTCTCAAGATTCACAACTATCATCTTCCCATGTAGAGACGTAAACAGTTTGTCCTTACTAAATAAAATGCTTCCTTTTTTTTCTTTCCTGTTTACCTTTCTATGACATTCTTGAGTCTTGTATTTGAAGATCAAATTTTCCCATGAGCTCTGTACAAAGAAGGGCCTTGTATATACTCTGCACTCACTGGAAAATAAGACCACTCAAAAGGACAGGTACAGGGTGCCCCTTAATAGTAAACAGCTTAAACTTATTAATATCCTTATAATCTTCATTCACACTTACTTTTCCTCTATACTTCTCTTGAGTCTTTTATTTGAAAGCAAAAATTTCAAAACTCTTCCCCCCCCCCATTTGGTCAATTCTGCTTCTTAATGAAGCTTTTTCATAACTTAAGTTTTGTATATCTTTTACCATTTGTCTAATTCTACTGGTAGTGGGATTTATTTCCTTTAATCTCTTTCTGATCAGTTATCTAACTCCCTAATCATCTCTGGGCTCAAAGCTCTCAAAGCTCCTGGTGCTAAGGTCACTGTCTGTAAGATCCAGAGTCACTGTTTTGTTTATGCTGACTTTGGGCTAGTACCTACCACGGAGTCACTGACCTCTCATTTTGACTGCCTAAATTGTTCTGGAAAAAGTGTGCTAAAAAATACCTTAATCTGACTTTTTGCTAACTCTGCCACTTCAGTATTTGAGTTGATTTCCTTTTTTAAATTTCAAAGTTCCTATAAGGGGAATATTGAGAGTGCTTGACTATAATACTTCTTCTACTCCACCATCTCACCTTTGCCCTATTTATGAATATTTTCAAAACTTTGCATAATTTCAAAATGGTTTTATCAATTCATAGTTCCATCCAAAATATGTCAGTGTGCCAATCATCTCAAAAATCTATCCGTGTTGATTATTGCCATTTGTGATCCTGTTTGTCAAGGTGCAGGGCATGAAGAAACACAGCAAATTTGTTTTAATTCACATGACTCCTTCAGAGCGGAAACATTTTTCTAGTTGCTAATACTTTGGAATTCTTCCTTTTTATTCTTTTTTTATTTTTAAAAAAATATTTATTTTTACTTTTGAATATTCATTTCCAAAAGATTTTGAGTTACAAAAATTTTTCCCCATCTTTCCCATACCACCACCCCAAATTAGCGAGCTGAGTGAATACCCCTTACCCCAGTCATTTTTCTCTTATATCCTCCCCCAATCACCACAACTTTATACTAAGGCAAGATTGATTTCCATACCCCAGTGCCTGTATATCTTACTTCCCAGTTGCATGTAGAAAAACAATTTTTTTAAACATTTGTTTTTAACACTTTGAATTCCAATTGTTTCCTCTTCTTCCCTCTTCACCCACCCACTCTGGGAATAAATGCAATTCAATGTAGATTGTACATGTGTAGTTACACAAAACATTTCCATGGGAGTTATGTTGTGAAAGAATAACTATGCTTCTCTCTATGTTATCACGCACTCCCCCACTTATTCTATTTTCTCCTTTGACCCTGTCCCTTTTAAAAAGTGTTTGCTTCATCTAGAATTTAAAGTTCTGCAATACCTGCAACTAAGAATTAAGATATACAGGGGCTGGGATAGGGAGACCCTCCCTGCCCTACCAGAAAGTAAGAGTGCGGAGCAGGGGAGGGGCTTTACAGTGGGATTGCTGTTTTAGGGTTGGGGCAGGGGCAAGACAGGGAGAAAATGTGTAATTCAAAAACGTAATGAAAATGATTGATGTAAACAAGAAAACAAATAAAAAAATTTTTTAAAAAGTGTTTGCTTCTAACTCCCCTCTCCCTCAACCTATCCTCCCTTCTATCATCCTCCCCTGTAATCTCCTTCCACCCTATTTTCATGCAGGGTAAGATATGCAATTGAGTGTGTATGCTATTCCTCCTTGAGTCAAATTCAATGAAAGTAAGGTTGTCCCATTTCCTTTCACCTTTCAGCTCTTCCCCTCCATTGTAAAAGTTTTCTCTTGCCTCTTTTGTATGACATAATTTATCATAATCTATCTCTCCCCTTCTCCTTTTCTCAATAAATTCCTCTCTCACATATTAATTTTATTTTTTAGAAATCATCCCTTCATATTCAGCTCATTCTATGTCCTCTGTCTATGTATACATGTACATACATACGCACACACTTGCATATATGTTTATACACACATACACCCTCTATACACACATATAAATGTATGTTTATGCATATATATATAGATATAGATATGTACATGGGTGTATGTGTGTGTGGGGGGGGTGGGTATGCATATACATATACATTCCTTTCAACTACCGTCATACTAAGAAGAGTCTTATGAGATACAATGATCATATTTCCATTTAGGAATGTAAATAGTTCAACTTTTAAAAGTTCCTTATGGTTTCTTTGTCCTGTTTATCTTCTCACGCTTCTCTTGCTTCTTATATTTGAAGGTCTACTTTTCTGTTCAGCTCTGTTTTGTTTTGTTTTGTTTTTCACCAAGAATGCTTGAAATGCCTCTATTTCATTGAATGACTATATTTTTCCCTGAAGCATTAAACTCAGTTTTGCTGGGTAGGTGATTCTTGGTTTTAATCCTAACTCCTTTGATCCCTGAATATCATATTCCAAGCCCTTTGATTCCTTACTGTAAAAACTGCAAGGTCTTGTGTTATTCTGGTTTTGTTTCCACAGTACTCAAATTGTATCTAGCTATATTTCTAATTGACTACTTAGTGTATTTTCTCCTTGACCTGGGGACTCTGGAATTTGGCTATAATATTCCAAGGAGTTTTTTGGGGGGATCTTTTTTGAGAGGTGATCAGGGAATTCTTTCAATTTCTATTTGGCCCCCTGTTTCTAGAATATCAAGGAAATTTTCCTTGAGAATTTCTTGAAAGTGGTGCCTATGTTCTTTTTTTGACCATGGCTTTCTGGTAGTCCAATAATTTTTTAAATTGTCTCTCTTGGACCTATTTTCCAGGTCAGTGGTTTTTCCAATGAGATATTTCACATTGCCTTCCATTTTTGCATTTGTTTAGATCTGTTTTATACTATCTTGACTTCTCATAAAATCATTAGATTCCAATTGCTCTAATCTAATTTTGAATGACTTATTCTCTTCAGTGAGTTTTTGAAATTCCCTTTCCATCTGGAAAATTCAGCTTTTTAAGGAATTCTTCTCCCCATTGCCTTTTTGAGCCTCTTTTGCCATTTGAGTTAGTCTATTTTTTAAATTGGTATTTCTCTTCAGTTTTTTGGGAGGTGACTCTCCTTTATAAGGCTGTTTACTTGCTTTTCATGGTCTTCTTGCATTACTCTCATTTCTCTTCCCAATTCTTCCTCTACTCCTCTTACTTGATTTTTGAATTTTTTTCTGAAGTTCCTCAATGTCCTGTAACCAATTATTATTTTTCTTGGAAGCTTTTGATGAAGGATTTCTGATGTAATTGTCTTCTTCACTGTAATGGTACTGGAATTTGAAGATCTTCCATGCCCCTTGAACTTAATGATATAGCAGAAAGGGGTGGAGCAAGAGAAAGCTAGAATCAAGCTAGCGTCCATGCCGGGGTAACTAGAAGCAGTGACTGTGGCAGCGCCTGTGGTTGTGGTGCAAACTTCTTTTTTTGAGCCAGCCAGAATCTCTGCTAAGAACTCCTGCTGAGGACAGCCAGCAACAGGAACAGCAGGGGGACCAGAGCTGCTGGGAGCTAGTTGACTGGATGCTGAGCAGTTGTCATGAGTGAGGGGAGTAGGATCTTTGCCTGAGGTAGCCTGTCGTAGCCTGTCCTGTTTTGAAGGCTTGAACATGTGGGTGTTTACTATTTTATCTATGTGTGCCAACTTCATGACTACTGTGTTGGCTTTGACTTTCTGGTTTGGGGTCTCAGTTTTCTGGTATTTGAATAAATGCTCTAGCTATATTTCCCATGTAGAATGCCTGTTACATTTTGTGATTAATAACCACATCAGCATACTTATAGTTGCTGTAAGCATTGTAAATACTGCATTGTTGATACATTCACATTCCATGTTTTGATCCTTTTTGTCCCCCAAAAAGGAATCTACGGTTGCATTGGGTTTCCTCTGTTTGCTCATTTTGCCAGCCAATTACTCGACTTTTGAAGTCTTTGCCATAGTAGAACTCTGCTTCCAGAATGGAAAGAGTTTTGTCCCAAATCTCTGGGTTGTTTTTCTGGTGCTTGAACTATTAGGAGGGTGCCCTCTCTGCAGCCCCAACAAGCTCTGGCACACTGGACACACATACCAGCACCACCAACCAAGATCCTGATCCAGATCCAAGCAGGTCAAAGCCAGAGCAATTACCCTCTGAATGGTCCCTTGGTCCTCCTACTATCTGCAGGCCAAGTATCATGGAGGCAGCTATGTGACAGTAGCTTCAGCCTCTGTCCCTCTGCCAGGGAGGGGGGCCAGAATGAGCTCTTCAGTCACCCAGTTCCGACAGAATTCCTCACTGACCCTTTACTTTCTTTTTGGCATGTACGTGTTGGAAAGTCTGGAAACTGCCAGAGCTGCTGGTGCTTCACTCTCCCGAAGCTAACTCAGGCCACTGCTGGTTGGGGTCACTCTGGGACCAGAACTGTGTGACTCACACAGGACTGTCCTTGTCTCCCAGTCTGGTGAGATAGACCCTGCTTGTCATCCAGCCAGGCTGCCAAAACAGACAATTTGTTTCTCTCTGTCGCTTTGTGCCTTGTGTAACTCTAAAACTTATTTAGAGTTATTTTTTTTACATATTTTGGAAGTGATTGAAGTGGGAGCTCAGGCTAAGTTTGTGCTTTTACTTTGCCATTTTGGCTCCACCCCCCAGAATGAAGCTTTTAATGCTAATACCATCATTGCTTGAAGGCTACAATAGCTGTTTCAGTGCATTTCATGTATTTTTATACACCAAAATAAATACAGGTAACTATATAATATGTTAAAGTAGCAAAGATTTAACTACAGTAAAACATATACATGTTATAAATATATCTATATATGTATGGGGAAAGGGGAAAAATTTTGAAATAGGCTTAAAACCAGATATGGTATCAACCAAAATATAATTTCTCATAATCCTTTTTTTATTGTAAGGTCCTTGATTAGATGATTTCAGTTACTGCTGTATTACACAGAGAATATCATGTCCACTAATTGTGAACACAGGGAAACAGCTTCTTCATGTTCCTATGCTTCAGTACACATCACAGTTCTGGAATTTGTAATATATGTAATTATTCTTTTCTTTGGACTTTCATTTTTGAGATGTATATTTGCTGATCATTATGATGAATTGTTAATACTATAAAATAAAAAATAAATATCTGATGTTCTCCTATATAATAAATTCCCATGACTAAATATATGTATATTATATATATATGTATATGTATATATAAAAAGTCAAAAGGGCCATATATATATATACATACATACATACACACACACGCACACAAACATTACCCATAGCTTTGTGAAATACTTGAACTTTTTGTTTTGTTTTTTGCTAACATCATCTTTAATATTAGGATCCAGTGTTCATTTAGAATATTTTGTGGAATTTGGTGTATGGTGTTAGACTAAGGTCAGTTTTTGAAAGACTGTTTTTCCAATTTATCTAGATGTCTTAATTCGAAAGTTCATTCTTAGTTTTTTTCTTTCTCCAGGACTGAGTCATTGATTTCTATTACTTCTAATTCTCTGTTGTCATTGCTTCTAAAGTTATTTCTAATTATATAATATTATTTTGAAAACATGTGATATAATACAATTTTTAGTCTGGTCTGGATATGTCATTTCCCCTTCATCCTTAACCTTTCTCTTAGTTCCTTTAATATTCTAGATAATTTGTTTTTTCCAAACTAATTTTATCATTTTTTCAAAATCTACAAAACATTCTCTTACTAATTAAATTGGTATAGCCTTAAAAGGATAAATTAACTTTGGTAGTATTGTCATGAATATTTTACTGGCCTGTCCCTGTCACAAACTCTAAATATTTTTTTTCCAACTATTTAAGTTATTCTATGAAATTTTTTTGAGAACATTTTGGAATTGAATCTATTTTGTGTGTGTGTATGTGTGAGCATGTGTGCTTTAGTAGAGTGCTCTCTAAATGATATATGCATCTTGTAGTTTTGTTGAGTAGGTTTTGTTTGTCTATCATTTGCTTCTTGGATTTTGTTGCTTTCATGCAGAAAAGCAGTTGATTTTTGAAGTTCTATTTTGTAGTCTGAAATTTTGTTGAAGTGCCTGGTTCAAATAGCATCTTCCTGATTCCCTCATATTTTTGAAGCATATCATCATATCATCAGAACATAGGACCAGTTTTATATCTTATTTAGCAAACTTTATATTTTTAAATTGCATTCACCTTTCTTATTACTGATCCTAGCATTGCCAGAAAAAATATAATAAATATAGTATTCAACACCCTCACTTTACTCTGGTATTTACTACAAAAATTCGAGCGTATCCTCATTATATTTGATATTTCCTTTTGGTTTTAAACTGATGACTTTATGTACATACACACATTATATGTTTATGTTCTGTAGAAATTTTAGCAAAATGAATGTCATAATTTTCAAAGGTTATTTCTTTGTTGAATGAGAAGAAAGTGTTTTGGGAAGTTTGGGTAATTAATATTATTAATTTCGTTTATTTTTTTTCCTAACATTTGAACCATCCTCTCATCCCTGCTATAAACCATGACTTGGTAAATGTTTTCTCAGATAAATATCCATTATCTGACATTATTGATGGTTAAAATTTAAAAGGTAATGAATTGCCATTCATTAATGATATTCATTTAGAGTTGTTTTCTTCTGTGTTTTTATTCTCTGATTTAGATGTTGGGATTATATTTATTTTATCAAATAATTTTGAAAGGACATTTTCTCAGCTACTATATATGTGTTTATCTATGTACGTATACATATATATACGCATATATGTATATATGTGTATGTATATATGTATATGTGTGCATATATAAATAACACGTTGATATGTAAATATACTGTAACAGAGTGATTAGTACATATATGTAATATATATTATTGTACATATATTTGTATAGGTATATGTATACTTTTTTGTCTAGCTTACTGTATGATGGTGTGAAATTTATCATGATTCCTTCATTATATGTCCACAAGTCATGTATTTTATAAGATATTTATGGGTTTTTTTTTTTGTGTGTGTGTGTGTGTGTGTGTGTGTGTGTTTCCTCCCAGCAATGACCATTGTGCTGACTGGTCTAACCTCAGATCACTTTTTTTTTTTCCTATTTGGAAATATGGTTACCTTTACTCACTCCCTGTCCCAGAAAATCTTTGTTATTCATCAGGACTCATTAAAGGTCACTGACAGCAACTAAATCATCATTTATTTAAGCCCCTCTAGTATTTTAGATTTTATGCAATGAACCTGGAGATGTGAAAATATAAAATCAGTTAAATACCCCTTAATCCAATAAATTACTTTAGAATTTATTTTCCAATTCAATTTTGTTCAGGGGTTAAATAAAGAAGGGAGTAAATGATTGGTTGTTGAAATGATGAAAGTTTATAAAGATGAAGGCAGATGATGGAGGCCTTCTTCATATATGTCTTACCTTTTAAAGCACTCACATTTTGAGACTCAAAGTGTCAAACCTGATTTATTTCCTATTTATTGTCTTTAATATTAACATATTATCAAGAATGAGATGGATTCTTAGACTCAATCCTCATCTTTTTTGAAGCTACTAGAAGACAACCTGCTAATGCTTCCCTTTATTAGACTCAATCTACACCTATATGTTTCTTTAGTTCATGGTACCTCAAGACTCCTCATTGAGGTTATGATTTAAATAGTCTTACTTCAAGAATTTCATGCGTAACATATTCTGATTTTTTTACCATCTTAACATGAATAGTGGACATAGAGGGAGACTCAGGAGAGGAAGGAGTCTTTTTCTGTTATTACCTTGCAAGAAAATACTTCTATACTGTCCAATTGACTTTTAAAGAGTTAAAAGAAACATACACTAGGAGTATGAGGTATTTCTTCTAGACTGTGGTCACTTCTAATGTGACCATGTGACTTTGCAAGGTACAAAAACATTCTGGGCCTCAGTTTCCCCCTGTTTGAATTCCATTTCTCTTGACTATCACAAAATCAGAGAATATCAGAATTAGAACCTCCTCAGAGTCAATCTACTCTATTGCATGTGCAGTTATCCCACAATTAGCAACCTGCCCATTCCACTTAGAATAACTGTTGCAAAATGTTTACTTATAGCAAACACTTTTTGTTTCTCTGTTAGTTGATGGAAATTAACCTCTTCTTTAGAAGATGTTGATTGTTAATAACCATTCTGAAATTCTGTGTTTCATATTAGAAATTTCCTCTCCAGTCCTGACATTGATTTTTCTGTGTTCTTAGCTTTTTAAAAATAGCTCAACCTGGGGCGGCTAGGTGGTGCAGTGAATAGAGCACCGGCCCTGGAGTCAGGAGTACCTGAGTTCAAATTTGGCCTCAGACACTTAACACAAAAAACTAGCCGTGTGAACTTGGGCAAGTCACTTAACCCCAACTGCCCTCCAAAAAAAAAAAAGCAAAAAAAAATAGCTCAACCTTCTGGGTTCTATTTTCGAAGATGCATTACACCTAAATTAGTTGGTTAATTAATCTTTCTTGCATTAAAATGTGCTTTATATGGAAAATTATCTTTTAGATTGTGGGGAAAATACTGCCTCCCTTTCTTACAGCAAAACAATATTGCTTATTTCAAACTATTTTTCAACAGAAATTGCTGTTACATTCCAAAACCTCCTCATAGCATTCTTCACTTCTGCGTTTCGAAAAGTATAGATCAAAGGATTTAAAGTGGGAGCCATGATGGTATAAAATATTGCGACAGTTTTGTCAAAAGAAAGAGTAGAAGGAGGCCGTACATATACAAATATGCATGGAACAAAAAACATAACCACAACTGTGATGTGGGAACCACAAGTAGAGAGGGCTTTGCGTTGCGCCTCTGCACTGTATGTCCTCAGAGAGTGCAGGATGATTCCATAAGAAACAAGCAAAACAAAAAAAATTATAATACATATCAACCCACTGTTGGCCACAACCATTAGACCATGGACATGAGTGTCAGTGCAGGCCAGTTTCAGTAAAGGATACAAATCGCAAAAAAAGTGATCTATCACATTGGGACCACAGAAGGGTAATGGGATAATGAAGACCATTTGGATGGTGGAATGAAGAAAGCCTCCTACCCACGCCACCCCCACAAGGAGCCAACACAGGTGTCTACTCATGATGGTAACATAGTGCAAAGGCTTGCAGATGGCTACATAGCGATCATAGGCCATGGCTGCAAGGATGATCACCTCAGCACCTGCAAAGAAATGCTCTGCAAAAAGCTGTATCATGCACCCGCTGAATGAGATCATCTCCCTTCCATGAAGTGAATCGACTATGACTTTTGGAGCAATGGCAGATGAGAAGCAGGCATCGAGGAAGGAAAGAAAGGCTAGGAAGAAGTACATAGGTGCACCTCGAAGAGAGGGAGTAAAAATGATGGTCACAACAATAAATAAATTCACCCCTAGAGCTGTGAGGTAAAAAATCAGAAATATTACAAATATTATTTTCTGAACATGTGGATTCTGCGAGAGTCCCAGGAGAATGAATTCAGTTACTTGGCTTTGATTGTCCATAATTATATGGCTTGAGTGTCTTGGTGATAACAGAGTACCTGGAGACACACACACATATACACACACAGAGAGACAGAGACTTTTAAAAAAGTTTTCAGACCTTTCTGTTTGAAAAAAATGCATTTTTAAGATGCTAAAAACATTTTCTTTAACATTTCTGTCTAACACATGCACACCAATGCTATCATTCATTAAAAGAATGGGGGAATAATTAGGAGAATGTGTTACTATATGACTTTTCTTTGTTGTTTCTGTATTTCATATAAACACATAGGGATAAAAAACTTATCAGTATTAGATAGAATGTTGAGAAAATAGTAGTGAAAGGTGACTTGGCACCCAGAGCTTGCATTAAGCACAGATATATTGGGCAGTTGATGTATGCAGAATTTGACAAGTAACTACAAATTGAAGGTTTTTTTTAAAAAATAATTTCAGTTCTCAAAAAGGTGATTTAGAGCTTGGGACATTGCTATGGAGGATAGTGATATGAAACCTATGAGAGATCTGAGCAGCCTGCTAGCTATGTGACAATAATGTCCAACAGTGTAACAGAGCTTGAGGAACATTAAAAGAAGGGAAGAAAGGATTGGGAAGGAAAAGCGGAAGGCATCTGAGCAAAAAAAAATATAATTAAATGAAATTGGCTATTTGGTTCAAGTCTTGCCCTACCTAATCTGATCTCATTTTCCATAAGAACAAATACACAGTGATTCAAATTTGACACATTACTAGTATCTTACATGAGAATATTTACTGCAAAACATCCTTATATTTTTTATCTTCAGTCTGAGTGATTTAGAATTACTTTTAAGGTGAAGAGATTGAGGATTCAGAGGAAGTGTGTTTAGAGGTTGCTTGTGAGAGGAAATGATTGTAGGATAAATACACAACTGTCACTTTATTGTTGTGATCTCCAAAGTAGAAATGTGAATTTTGCCATCTACATTGACACTCTGAGAGGCTTATGAACTCGCTTGCCCATTAGTTACTGGATAGATTATACTGAAGGACCCAGTTAGTTACTATGTGCCTTCTAAAAATAATAATTTTTAACCCAATTTTCCATAAGAAGTCTCTTAAAGTATTTACTTCAGTAGTAGGAAGGCTTTCACTGATCTCCCTAAATCTTTTTACCTGATCGAACTTTTCAGCACTCCATAAATGCTATCTACTTCTACTTAAAACTCTACCTGAACATCACATGAAGCTAATGAATTAAATAGTTTTAAACATAGCACTTAATGCAGAATTTAAAAAACAACCTAATAGATTAAAGAACATTTTATAATAGTAGCTATGCTTTCTGTATTGTTTTCATTTTCTTTCCTTGTGTAGATCTTTAGCATGTACCCATTTGGCAAAATGTCAGGTACTTCTCAGTTTTATTTTTGTCATCTATCAAGCGGCAATAATAATCATTCTGAAGTCTAATGTAGTGACTTTTATGAAGCTCCAGTTTCATAACGTAATGTTTTACATTGTTCCACACAAAAATCTCTTATCATAATAACCACAAATATATTATTGCTATAATTATTATTTCATATAACAAAGATTTAATTATCATTTGGTCCTCATAACTGATTAATAAGGCAGTAAGTGCATTTTTTCCATTTTATATATGAGGAAACTGAATAAGAGTACTTAACTGACTTGCCTATCAACAAAGAGCATCTAAGTATCCAAAGAGACATTTCATCCCAGGTCTCTGTTGATAACAAGTTCGAATCACTTTCCATTACACCTTTGACTCTTTCCTGATTTGTTTTCATTTAAATCTAAGTCTGTGAGTGTGCCCAGGTGAAATTAAGCACACTCATAAAAATGAGAATATAATGACTTGACCCAGAAGGGGAGCTGAAATTGACAAGTGTTCCTGTCAAAATCCAGAATTGAGTTTATTCACAATACTAAAGTCTAAGTCATTTACATAATTCACAGAATCAGTACACAGTCGACTAAAGGGGCCAAACCACTCACAATTCTCATTTAACACGTGAAATGGGCTTGGGCAGATGATGTAAGTTCCATGATTTCTCAAAAGTTCTTACTGTTGGAACAAAGTTTAGCACCTTGGACTTCCGAGTTTCAGTTTCTTAAAGCAAAAAAAAATTGTTATAATATTCCTACAAACTTCTAGAAGGTTGGATCTTCTCTTTCCACCTATCTTCCCTGACATTTCTGTTATTATTTTTTTAGTCCTGAAAGATAAAATTCATGTTTTATCAGGAAATCTTTAAACCACATGGTTTCTCAAGCAAATACAGTATTCTCATAGTCTTCAAAAAGCACCATAATTCTTCCCTGCATGCCTCAAAGCACAACTGCTAGCTGCTACTTTAGTCCTTGCCTTCAGCACCATCACCTGAGCATTCCCTGCTTCTTTCCATGTCTCTGACTTTTTCTTCTGTTTCTCTGCCTGTATCTGTGTGTCTTTAACCCTGTATCCTGTCATTTCTCCCCTTATTTTGATACAGTTAATCCTCTTGTATTATTATGGACTTTGTCTTGCTTTCCTTGTGAGGACAAAATAATATCCGGGAACATGGTGTTATTATGACCATTTGCGCTCACATTTCATAAAGCATGTCATAAAATTATAACTGACTTTTGTGTAATGCTTTAAATTAAAAAAAATCATAGATTATATAATTTAAGAAACACAAAAAGCCTGTGAGAAAAGTTCTATGAAACTTATTTTGCTGATGAGAACCCTAAAATTCAGAGAGATTTAGTGACTTGTTTCTAGACATACAGCAAAAGGAAAAACATCAGAAGCAAGACCTTTTGACTCAAATTCCAATGTGCAACATTTTTTCTATGCACAGTTAAAGAATAGCAGATAATCTATTTACCATTAAACCATTGCTTCCACAAGTGATACAATAATAAAATTGCACGTTTATAAAAGGTTAAAGTAAAAAAAAAAAGAATGCTATGTTGAGTTGCTATTAAATAAGTCACTACAGAACCTCTGTATTCCATCCCCAAACCATTCTTGAAACATGACTAACAAAGGATATGGCATGGTCTAGGGTGCTAGGGGTATCAAATTCCAATACTTACTTCAAGAATCTGTGACTTGATTGAAACATACACTTCTTTGACTAATGCAGATTACAAACCTTTTAAGACAATCTGTGAGTTGTTGCAGACAAAGTAAAATAAACCTGGTGGTCAGCCTTCTGGACATGAATCTTTCATTACCTTGGTCTTTTGGCAATTGATGCATCAGAGATCTGTGGGCCAGTGCACTAACACTTTTGATTTTGGTAGGATCTGATAAAGCCTGTACCCTGCTAGGAGAAACCCTGAGGTTATCTCTAAGCAGTTAAAATATGAACTTGAAATCCTAGGTAATTGAAAGATAATAGAAATTCCAAGTCTTATATGAGAGCACATTGGTCATGCCCTATGTTCTGTTTGCCTAACTTGACAAGTCAACTACAAGAAAGATAAATGTGTTCAGCTCTCAAGGTGAGGAATGTTTTCACACCTCAAACAGACCCTGGAAGAATGATTTGGAAATTTCGTTCCTTATAGGACATGATGATAGATACTTCCTGTGGTCAGCTAGGAATGGCCTGTTTTGCACCTAAGCATGCTTTGTGCATCTTTTCTCCATTCCCATATCTATAGTAGAGGGAAAAGTGATATTTCTGACTCTTTTCAATATGAAGTGTCCTGGTTTGTCCTCTAGTGAGTCCTCTACCTAGTCTCCTGGGGGAAACAATCAGTTTTCCATGTTTAGTGTTTGGACTGGATTCCCTTGGAGCTTGTGGACCAATGGCATCACTCCTCAAGATCTCCTAGGGTTTGGGGGAAAACAATTTCCTACCAAGATGATTTGTCAAGACACTATACTTAAATGTAAAGCAGTCTTTGAGAAATGTTGGAGTCCCTTTGGATTAACCTTTTAAATATGATTTCAACTGCTCCAAAACTTCATTCTTTTTATTTTATCTTTGCGTATGTGAATAGGTTATAATATAATTGAGTTGTCCCACTGGATGGATATCTCCTTTCAGGACTTTCCTCTTCTTCTTTAGATTTCTTACTTCTAGATTACAGAAGCTTGATAAATTCCCAGAAAACATATACAAAAACTTATATACACATATGCATAAACAGATATGCTTACACATACACATTTACATAGATATGCATATATATATGTGTGTATCTGTATCTATAAACCTCTCAAGTACTGAACTTTAAATTCTACCATTCTTGTAATAAAATAAGTTTTTTTATTTCTCTGCATATTTTGTCAAATGAAATATATCCCTATGTACAATTGCTAATAAAACTGCAAGTACATGTGTGTATTTGAGTGCATATATATATATATATACATATATATGGAACACATTTACATATACCTACACATATATCCATATGAATGTTATGTATTCATATATGTATGTGTGTGAATGAAGTTGTTCAATAGTATCACAGAACTGTTGGGGATTAAAATATTGAGGTTTAGGACTGCTCAGATCCTCAAAATACCTACACTCCTGGTCCTGCCTGAATGAATTCTACCAAAGCCTTCTTTCAGCCAAAGAAAATCAAAGTGTATTAAAGATTCACAATATTTAATAGACTCTTAAAGAGCCTAAGCGTTTGTGATGCTTGTAGTACCAAGCAGGCCAGACTGAATACCAGGTAGGTTCAATCTGAGCACCTTCATGGAGGCAAGATGTATCCCATATACAGAAAGACTGTGAGATGGATCTAAGGGATGGTCAAGTAGTATTGGCTGACTAGAGGAAGTGCTAAAGGAGGTTATTAAGAAGTCCAAGGAGGATCTTGACAGAACTGGGGTGACTAGATATCAGGTTCCAGTAATCAAGAGAATAGAATTTTGATGGGATCAAGGGTAGGAAGCATCAGGAGGCAATGTAGAAGGTAACAGAAAACGAAGGCCTAGGCTAGCTTAATGGTAACAGATTTGGTCATGAAAAAGCCAGATCAAATGGGAAAATTCAGGGAAAATGCAAGGTGGAGGTTTCCCAGGGCCTTTGGACAAATGGGACTCAAATTTATTTGGGGTAAGTAGCAAAGGTCTTGGCTTGGATTACTACCTTGTCAGAACTAGAGATGGAATGCATGTGAGTGGCATCCTAATCTAGACTCCTAACTTTAATTGTGAGGAAACTGTGGCACAGGGTAATTATGTGATTTGTCTCATATCCATATGCTAGACCAAATTGCTTCTAGTTGAATTATCACCTGACAGGACAAGATATCAGACACTGAATTCCTTTCCTGAACTAAATTGCCAAGCATTCAAACTCTACTACAGAGATTGCAGCCCTGATGGACTTGTCAAGTAGTAGAAGTAGTAGCTGTTGTTGTTGCTTTTTTAATGCAAAATAGACCCTTGCCAAAAAAAAAATAACTATTTTATGGAGAACTCTCACAGGGCAAGACTTTCCATGGTGGTCAGAGGAAATAATGCAAGGTGTCTCTTAAGAACTTTGGATTTGCTTATGTTACTTTGGAGGCACTGGTGCAGGACCACTCAGCATGGTGTGGCTACATCAGAGAAGGTGCTCTAAGAGTAAAGTATAATTGAAATAGCTCAAAAGGAAAGCAAGATGTGCAAATTTAGAGAATGCACCCCAAAGATTCACACAGACTATTTGTGCCCAACCTACAGGAGAATATTCCAAGCTTATATTGGTCTTATCAGCCACAGTTGGATACATGGAAACTTGACTCTAGAATAATGATATCATTTTGGTCTTCAAGAATGAAGGACAACAATGAATATCACAAAAGTTATAAGCATTGGATGCAGGATTACAGCATAGTTTTTCTCACTCTGGATCTAATATTCTTTCCCATATTCTATTCTGTCTTGGTCAACCTAGAGGATTCAGAATGCAGACCATAGAAAAACCTGGACGCATCCCTCAAAACCAACTCAAAAATCAGCCTTTAGACCTTTCTGTCAACAACAAAAACATTTATTGTATCCTTATTTTTATTTTTAAGGCTTCATTTCCACTTAAATTCTGTCTTCACATTCATTGTTATGGAAGAGATACATCAAGACAACTCACAAGGTTCGATTAAACTTACCACAGATTTTTCAAGCACCTGTTATGAGCAAAATGATATTGCAGTCCTTGGAAATTGTAAGTTAAAAAAAATCCCTGTACTCAAATATATTGCATTCTAATGGGGGAGGGTAATGCATAGAGAAATAAGGAGCATGTTTGATAAGATTCAGTTCATCAAACAAGCATCTACCAAGTGTAAGCATAGTGATTATCATTGACTACAGGAAGAGAAAAAGCAAATATGGCTCCTATGGTTTTCAGTTCTTCTGAAACTATGATCCCACATGGGTCATAAAATTTTTGTGTATCAGCAAAATTTGATTGAACTTGCAATGAGGAACAATCACTTAAAAATCAGACTCAGGAATCTGAAGTGTTTCTGGCAGCACTGGCCACTTTCCCCTGTTGTATCTCACAACTTCGCTGTAGCCTTGGTTCTGAACAGAAAGTATACCCACCTTGCACTACTCAAGCTCTCAGGCCATGCAAGACCAATGATCACCTGCTGAAACTGTAAAGGCACTGCAAGGGCAAAAAGTTAAAAAAGCTCTGCAGGATCCATTATATGATGCATTTAGGGAAAATAAAGGATATAATGTCTTAAATGACATATCAATACAAATTCATTTGAGAAGGGAAGAAAAGGAGAGAGAAAAGCATGTCTCATTCCTAATAGCTAGACAATTAGCTAAGCACTCATTGAACACCTGTGAATATTTGAAAAAAAATGCCTTGTACTGAGTTGCATATAAAAAGAATATGAAGAAAACACAGCAGTGAAGTTGAAATTTCATGTCATCATCACAAAATCTTTGTTTGAAGGCTGCTTAGGGATTTAATCTCTTATTAATTCAAAACATGTTTGTCATTAAATTCAACTGACCTTTATTAATCACAAACTATTTGTTAGACACTGTCCAAAGCCCTAAGGATAGAGAGACAAAAAAGAAAACATATCTCTATGTTCAGGGATCAAATATTTTTGGGGGAATGGTACAAATTGCATACAGAGATACAGTACAGTTCCTTGCTTTTCTATCTTCGTTTCCTAAGTCAGAGTAAAATGGATACTTTTGATTACATAGAATTTAAAAAAATACAGTTTTGCACAACAATACCAATGAAGACATGATTAGAAGGTAACTGTGGTACAGGGGAACACAGTAAGTTTCTCTGAAGAAGGCCTAACTTCTCAATTAAGTTGAGAGGCAACTATTGATTGGAGAAATGCAAAGGAGAAAATATCAGATTGGTTCATATGACAGAAATGGAGAAATAACTAATGTTAGAGGAGAAGTGAAAAAAAATCAGGGCATTAATGCACTGTTGGTAGTGTTGTGAAATTATCCAGGTATTATAGAGAACAATTTGGGCCTGTGCCTGAAGGGGAATACAGCTGTGCATACACCCTTTGACCCAGCAATTCCACTTCTATGTCTGCATCCCAAAGTGATCAAAGAAAAAGGTAAAGTACCTATATGTACAAAAATATTTATAGTTGCTCTCTATATGGTGACAAAGAATTAGAAATTAAGGGTATGTCCATCAACTGGAGAATGATTGGACAACTTATCATATATTATTGTTATGGAACACTTGGTGTTATAAGAAATGGTGAGCAGAAGGTTTTTGCAAAAGCCTGGAAAGACATATACAAACAGATGTAAAGTTAAGTTTCCAGAACCAGGAAAAAGATGTACATAGTAACAGGTATGCAATTCAATAATCAATTGTGAATGTCTTAGCTATTCTTATCCATACGATGATTTAAAAGAATTCCAGATATATTACGATGAAAAGTTCTGTCTGCTTCCAGAGAAGAAACTTATAAATTTAGAGTGAAAATTGAGGTATATTTTCCCCCACTTTATATGTCTAGATTTTTCTCCCAGAATTGCTAATATGGAAATATGTTTTGAATAAAATCATGTAAATAATTGATATCATATTTCTTACTTTCTCGGTGCATGGGAGAGGGGTGAGAGTGTCTATTGGCTATAGCATTATATGTTGCATGATCAATTCACTCTAAATTTTTCTTGGACATCAACAACCCCCAGAAAATTCATAGAGCACTCTAAACATAGGAGATTTACACAAGCCACAAATTGATGTGTTTTATATCCCACTCTGAACTCCTACCCTGACTAGACGAGGCAAAAGAATGAAGGAAATACAATCTTTTTATCAACCGAAATTTATGCATCCAATAGGGCCAGTCATTAGATGAAGGTTCCCAAGGTTAAGATCATCTGAGTCCCAATAATGGCCAAAGTCTGCACTAATGAACCAGAAGAAGCACCTCCAGTCTAAAAGATGCTTTGCTTTGTTCTCTGAGTGAACTCAAAATGTCCCTTCCTATGTCAGCAACTGAAGCTGATCAGGAGCATTCCTCTGTTTATGGCCACTAAGGATAACATGCCCTGTGACCCAGATACTGTCTTTAATAATTAGGCTTTTCTTATCTTAGTATTTTTGGACATATACTATATTATACTATATTAGTAATTAAAGAAACACAGATATCCTGAATTATAATTTTAATTGGCACTTTGTCAGTTCCCTTATCTTTTATTGTTTACAACCTATTCAATTAAGAAAATTCCTTTCCCATGCTAAGTTTAAAAACACTGCGATTATAAGTCTGAGTGACACAGACATTCTGAGTCAGGATCGCTCTAAAGGTCTAAAAGCTTTTCTCATTCTGTTCATCTCAAGTCAGAATTATCCTCTGGCTCCCATGTGTTCCACTTGCTTAAGGAAACAATCTCAATTTATATAACTTCCAGGTCAAGAATAGATAGATAAGAGAGAATATTTATTAAATGCTTAAGATGGGCTAGGCGTTTCCTCTAATAGCGGTTCATGAGGGAGCTAGTGCCTGGCACATAGTAGGTGCTTAACAAATGTTGATTGATTAAATGTGCAAAATTGTTCCAGATCACTAATAAGTGAAATACAAATAAAAACAATTCTGAAACTCCATGACACTTAATACAAAAAAAAAAAGATGATCACTGAGTGGCTGCATAGAGAGTGGAAAACATACAAATTGAGGAATTTTAAATTCTGGGAAACCACTTGCAATTAGACATACACTCTTCCCTTCCTCTACTCTGTTCCTTGTCACTCATTTTCTGACCCTTATTAGAATGTCAAGGTAGCAAGTAGTTGAGTCATGCCAGTGAGAATTTCAAACTACAAATATTGCTTTTATAAATGGGGTAAAAATATAAAGAAGACAACATATAAGGGGAAAACAATGTTGACTGATATAAGTAATGATAAGAATATGGGATTACTGCTAGGCTTACAGTATCATAGGGCGGTGGCATTAGTATGCATGGACAAGGGTAGATTCTAACACTGACTCCTGCAAGCTGGCTGGGATCCTACTGAAGTCTAAAGAAGGTTGGAACATGGGGTCGCTCTGACTAACTATGCTCGGAGGGCCAGGGGGGTGATCTTTGCACACAATGACTGATAGAAATAAAACTACTAAAATGTTTATATCTTTGCTTTTCATCTGAATGATTTGATTGTTGCATATATTTTATTGAAAAAGCAAAGCCACTTTTGTCATCCAGAGTTTTCTCATGGCATTTTTAATCTCTGTATTCCTAAAGGAATAGATCAAGGGGTTTAACATTGGGGCAATCAAAACACAACATAGAGTGACAACTTTATCTATAGGAAAAGTAACTACTGGCCTCACAAACAAAAATATACAGGGAACAAAAAACAAGACGACCACTGCAAAATGAGAGCTGCAGGTGGAAAGGGCCTTCTTTCTTCCTTCTGAACTAGCACTCTTCAGGGAAGAGAGGATAACTACATAGGAGACAGTTAGAATGAGAAATATTGACAGGCACATTACTCCACTGTTAGCAATGACTAAAAGACCAAGAACTTGGGTGTCCATGCAGGCCAGTTCCAGCAAAGGGAACAAGTCACACATGAAGTGATCAATAACATTAGGGCCACAAAAAGGAAGATGGGCCATGAAGAAGAGCTGTATGGTGGCATGTATGGAGCCCCCCACCCAGGATAGTGTCACCAACATGTGGCATACACGAGGATTCATGATGATCATGTAGTGCAGTGGTTTGCAGATGGCCACATAACGATCATAAGCCATGGCCGCGAGGAGAATCACTTCAGCGCCAGCAAAAAAATGATCTGCAAAGAGCTGAGTCAGACAGCCTTCCAGGGAGATGGTTATCTTCTCAGAGAGTAAATCCACAATCATCTTAGGAACATTGACTGAAGAGAAGGTGGTATCCACAATGGATAAGAAAGTCAGAAAATAGTAGAGGGGTGATCTCAAAGCCTGGCTTGCAGTCAAGGTTATAACTATGAGTATGTTTCCTATAATTGTGATGATATACAAGATTAAGAAAATGGCAAAGAATATTTTTCGAAGCTTTGGATTTTGTGTGAGGCCTAGCAGAATGAATTCAGTTACATTGCCTTTATTCTCCATTTTGGTCAATCCTCTGCCAAATTACTGATTTCCCATAGTTTTATTGGTTCTTTCCTTTTCTCTTCTTTTTTTTCTCTAATTAGACATTGTCTACACCTACCTCTCGAAAAATTCCAGTTATTTTAATTCGAAATTGAGTCAGTCATGGATTTTGTCCATGAAACTGCTTATGCTGTTACAAATGAATGTTGCACAGTGGGAAAGAAGGGACATAACATCCTCAATGCTAAGGAATGTCATTCATCTCCCTCTCATTTTAGAGATAATTGATGACAGTTAATTTCTTCCATATTACTAGTTTGTCTGTAACTGAAAGAAGTAAAAAAATGAGTCAACATAGATTTTATAAATGATTAAAATACAATAGACTAATATCACTTTTAGTTATGTTGCAATTACATACGCCACATTTAAGATGGAATTGTAGATAAGGTCAATGAGGTTAATCTTTTAAGTCAAATGGAAGTGGGGGGTCTAATGCTTCACTGAGATAAGGGCGTGGCAGAATAATAATCTTGGAGTCAGGAAAATGTCTTTCTTGTCTTGCTTCTGTCTATAGGACTCTGGGCAAATCTCTTAGCCCATAATTACCTCCGTATTTCTTTAAGTCAAGAAGCTGCAAAGCACTGGGTTAACTGTTAGTGGGATCTTACTTGTTAGGAGCTTCTGGA
Source organism: Pseudocheirus occidentalis (assembly GCA_028646575.1). Lineage (NCBI taxonomy): Eukaryota > Metazoa > Chordata > Mammalia > Diprotodontia > Pseudocheiridae > Pseudocheirus > Pseudocheirus occidentalis. Next base: position 179,918,965 of record CM053601.1, on the reverse strand, counting down.
ATCCAATGAAATCATGTCTAGTCAAAAAGAAAAAGAAGAGTTCAGTAAGGATAAATGATAGAAACAATTACTGATCATTTAAATTTTTGCATTTTTTTGTCAATAATGACTAATTTAAACCTCAACATAAATCTATAAGGTAAGTACTAAAGACATCCTTCCCATCATGCTGACGAGGAAGCTGAGATTCAGAGAAGATCAGTGGCTAACCCTTGCTTATCCAGCTGATAAATGCCACAGGCAGAATTCAGACATAAAAATCCTGAATCCTGGCTCCAAGCTTAATTTTAATCTTTATCCCCCTATGAATACTGGAAAAGGGGAGTGGGTGACATTGGGACAATGTGAAGTGAACTTACTCAATGAGTTGGAAAAAAAATTAAACCTGAGGTACAATATCATTTTTGTTTTAATGAAGCATGAAGGGTGGGCAACTACAATTGTTGAGACATTATAATGAATTGCTCACTGAAAGACTAATACTTAATTACATATGATAGTCATTTAACTATAGTTCAGAGGGTCAATTCTCATTTGAACACAAAATCCTGGATTTAGAGCCAAAATATAACTCAGAAGTCATTTAGCCCAGCCCCATCAATTCCGAGATGAGGAAATTAGAGTGATTGTAGACAAGGGCCATTAACAAGACACAAAAGTTGCTACCCCTATGTTGGGTTTCACGCTCTAGTTGTCTGATGCTGAGTGCATTAGGGTGATGGAAATCTCCAAATTTCATTACTACATGTGACTAGACTTATGTATGAAAGCAGGGACAGTTATATCTTCAAATTTTATCTTTCTATAAAAAATCTATCATCATCTCAACTTTCCCGTTACTCTCCAGGGTCCTCCCATGCTCTCAGTCACCTAAACTCTCGACCTTGTTGTTATCAACAACCCCTCTCTCCAAATCACCCCACGAAGTTTATCAGTTATCACATCTCTTCTACTTTCACAACAACTTCAAGATATTTTTCATTCAGGAGCTAAGATGGCAGAGTAGAAGCACAAACTTGGCATGAGCTCCTGCTCCAGTCACTTCCAATACATTTAAAAGGGACTCTAAACAAACTTTAGAGCCACAGAACCCACAAAGTGACAGGGTAAAACAAATCTCCAACTGAAGGTAACCTGGCAGGCCAGAAAGAAGGGGGTATCACACTGGGCGGGGAGTCGTGGGCAGTCCCATATGAGTGACCCGATTCTGCTGCCCTAAACAGCAGCTACCAGAGCAGACTTCAGGAGATTGATTCACCAACAGTTCTGGCAGTTTCAAGACTCCTAAACCCATAAAAGACAAAGACAAAGTAAAAGGTAAGTATGAGACTGTGTTGGAACAGGGTGAGACAGGGTGTGGTAAGGCCCCTGTCCTGCTAGCAAGAAGTGGCAGAGGTGTGATGGCTATGCAGCTACATCCATGTGGCTGTCTCAGGAGTTCCTGGCCTGCAGATCACAGGACACTTTATTAGAAATCAAGATATGATTATACAGGTATAAACAAATATGAAAACAAAATGCAATGTGAAATATCTCATTGGAAAAATCACTGACCTGGAAAACAGATCCAGGAAAAATAATTTAAAAATTATTGGATTATCTGAAAACCATAATTTTAAAAACAGTCTAGATAGCATCTTTCAAGAAATCATCCAGCAAAATTGCCTTGATATTCTAGAACCAGAGGGCAAATTAGGAATTGAAAGAATTCACAGGTCTGCTCTTGAAAAAGATCACAAAAAGAAAACTCCTAGGAATATTATAGCCAAATTCCAGACTTCCCAGGTCAAGGAGAAAATACAGCAAGAAGTCAGGAAGAAACAATTTGAGTATTGTGAAAACACAATCCTAGAATGCAAGACCTAGTAATACTACATGAAGGGATCAAAGGGCTCGGAATATGATGCTCCAGAGGTCAGAGATAGGACTGAAACCAAAAATCACCTACCCAGCAAAACTCGGTATAATGCTACAGGAGATAATATGGTCATTCAAAGAAATAGAGAGGATGGCTAGGTGGTGCAGTGAATAGAGCACCGGCCCTGGAGTCAGGAGTACTTGAGTTCAAATCCGGCCTCAGACACTTAACACAAAAAACTAGCCTTGTGACCTTGGGCAAGTCACTTAACCTCAACTGCCCTCCAAAAACAACAACAACAACAGCAACAACAACAACAAAAAACCAAAGAAATAGAGGATTTTCAGCATTGTTGATGAAAAAAACACAGCTGAACAGAAAATATGACTTTCAAATACAAGAAGCAAGAGAAGCATGAGAAGGTAAACAGGAAATAGAATTCATAAGATATTTCTTAAAGTTGAATATTTACATCCCTAAAAAAAGATACACACACATACACACATATATGGGTATATGTGTATATATGTGTGTATGCATATGTATATATTTATGTATAGGATGGTCTATGTATATATAAATATATATGAGAGTGTGAGTACATGTGTGTTCATGTATACATAGACAGAGGGCACAGGATGAGTTGAATATGACGGGATGATATCTAAAAAATGAAATTAAATGGTGAGAGAGGAATTTATTGGGAGAAGGAGAAAGGGAGAGATAGATTAGTATAAATTATGTCATGTAAAAGAAGCAAGAGAAAACTTACATTGGAGGGGAAGAGCAGGAAGATGAAAGGGAATGGGCCAACCTCGTTTTCATTTAATTCGGCTTATGAAGCAAACATCATACAGAGTCAATTGGGTATCTTACGCTACAAGAAAATTGGGGTTTAGGTTATAAGAGGAGGGATGCTAGAAGGAGGGCAGAATGGGGGAGAGGGTAGTTAGAAGCAAACATTTTTGAAAATGGATAGGGTAAAATGGGAAATATAGTCTTTCACATATTGTACATGTATAATCATCCAAATAATTTCCATAGTAGTTATGTTGTGAAAGACTATATTTCCCAACTTGGGAACATTCATTTCCACAAGATTGTGTTAGAATTTTTTTGTTCCCCATCTTTTCCCTACCCCTCACTCCAAAATAGCAAGTCTATTGAATATCCTTTTCCACAATAAGGTCTCTCTTATATCCTTCCCCATCAACCCCCAAAATTTCTAGTAGGCAAAGATGGATTTCCATACCCCAATACCTGAATATTTTATTTTCCACTTGCTTGTAAAAGACATTTTTAATCATTTGTTTTTAAAACGTTAAGTTTCAGATTTTTTTCTGCTCTTCCATCCTCACCAAGATTCAAAACTAAAACTAAATTTAAAAAATAGAAAAAAAAGATATTTTTCATTCTTCAAATCCAAATATCCATCACCTACCTGGTCTAATCCCCTCTTTCCTGTTATGTTACTACAATTTTCTCAGTAATCTCCCTTTGTGAAGTCTCACCCTACTCTCCTTCATACAACACTCTGCTGCCAAATTAATCTTCCCACAATGCAGGTGTAATCACATCAAATATCTCCCTCCCTTATTCTCATTCACCTACACACATATGAATACCCGAAATACTCTCATTTTTCCCAGTTACTTTTAAGATCAAATATATTTAACATTTAAATAATTTCACAACCTTAATCCTTTCCATTCTTCTAATTCTGTCCATTCACTTTACTAATCACTTCTAATGCCCCACTTACTGTTATTCAAACATACCATCATGCCATCCAATCTCATGACTCTAGGCTAGTGGTTCTCAACCTTCTTAATGCTGTGACCCTTTAATACTTGTACTTGGGCATATCTGCATGTGGGCAGATGTGCCTGGAGATGGATAGAGGAGCAGTGTCTCTCTTCCTAAAACCATTGGAAATGTATGTATTCCAGTTGTTCTAGGTAACCCTGTGAAAGGGTTGTTCAACCCCCAAAGGTGTCTTGGCCCACAGGTTGAGAACTGTTGTTCTAGGCTTTTACATTGGTGACTTTTCACATATAGACTTTTGGCTCTCTTTACCTCCATCACTCAATTTTCCTATCTTGTAAACAGCTTTAATTCCAAATTCAATAAAAGGTCTTTTTTTCTTGCCCTGCAAAAAGTGTGCATGTGTGTGTCCATGTCTATAAATACCCATATATTTATATGTATACACACATATTTATTTACACACTTAATTCATATATTCATATGTATTATTTATATTTGCATATATTTTATAATATAATTGTATATATTCACATACACACATTCATATATACACATATGCACACACACACACTAATATGCTGGTAACAGGCAACCTATTTAGTCTTTCTCATATAAGAAGTTATTGCTATTGTAGACAATTCTGTGTTTTTGTTTTCTGGTGGAAAATAAAGACATTGTTTGAGACCAAAGGAGACAAGGCCCTGGTAATAATGTTCTTTATTTTATTGTAGCACTTTTCTTAAATTTTATGCCAGCCTGACTCCTTTTCTTCATTATCTCCCCTCCTCTATCACACTTTTCTCCCTCTATTCCTTTCTCCCTTCCTTCCTTCATTCCATCCTTCCTTCCTTTGATTCCTTTCCCCTCTCTTTTTCCTTCCATCCTTCTTTTCTTCATTGATTCATTAATTTATTTCCTCATGACAATATCACTTTCCTCCCTTCCAATTCCAACCTGTTAAACATTTATACTGTCCTCTCTGCTGGAGTCATTTCTGTTCTAGTCCAATTGATATCCGTGTCTTGGCAAGCCCCAATCATGGATAATGGCCATCACATACTTTCTTAAATCTTCTAGGCATACGATTAAAAAGGCCTGGAAGAAATCTTTGAGTCTCCATGCACATTATTTAACATATCTGAGATACTCACTGTTGAAAGGCATTTTTCTTTTCCAATTAAATTCCATTCCGCACATAGACATGTTTAGATGTATTTATCTTCTTCTTAAAGTCAATAATAGATAAAATTTACATAGTGTTATAAAGTAGTTATAAAGCATTTCACAAATGTTACCTAAGTTGTTTCTTATAAGTATCCCCAGTGTGAAGATGGAGAAACCAAGGTTAAAAGAACATAAATAATGTGTTCAGGGTTGAGTAGCTGGCACATATCTTAAGATTAAAAGCAGGTTTTCCTGACTTGGAAGCTTGTACTTTTCCCACTATACTTATAGCCATTACAAACCTCTAAGAGTAATGCTCCCTCTCTCCAAAGATGAGTTTACTTTATTTATTTTTTAAACATACCTATTCAATGTGATCTTTTGTTCCTTTTTCTTTTCCTTTCATTTTTAGGAAGACTTGGATCTTGTGCTCTCCAAGAACAATCCTTCTCTACCTGTGGGTTGATCTCAACCCCTCCTATATCCTAGAGAAACATGAGCTGGAAATGACCTTCTTTTAGCTTTCCTTTTCTTCCTTAACACTGGTTCCTTCTCTGCTGTCTGCCGCCACTTCCAAATCTCTCAACCTTTAAAAATATCTTCATTTAACTCTCCCATGAATCTATCTCAATTTATTAGTCCTATTTTCCTCTTCCTTTAGTCAGCCACCCTTTTATGCAAAACTATCTGTATTTGATGACTCATATATTCTCTTCTCTCTTCATAGGCTCTGGTAATCTGGACTCTGTTCTGATCAGTCATCTGAATTCACACGTCCTGTGTGACAAAGGATCTCCTATTCAGTGAATTTTTTCAGTTTTCATAATCCTTAGCTCACATATTATGTGACTCAAATCAATATATGTCTCATAACTTTACATACATCATTCATAACACTCTGTGACATTTGCCATTGCTGATTCCCCAGGCTTCTGGACACCCTCTTCCTCTTTGATCTTTGCTGATATTATTCTCCTGATTCTACTTCTACTTGTCAATCCCTCCTAAGCCTCATTTAATGGAGCATAATTATTGTTCTATCACCTGATGTTTGTTGTCACCAAGGAATGTCTTATTCATGCATTTTTCTTTTGTTGTTGTTGTTGTTATAGTAATTCTTAGGAATAGCAGATTCTATAAAATCAGCATTGCTATGTAGATTGTTCCTGAAAAATACACATATATACATGGGTATATATCTACCTACAAAGATATGAGTCTATATGTACATACTTTGTGCCTACAAACACGTATATGTATATGCACACACATGCAAATATGTAACCCAGATATCTGTGTGTTTCCAGCCTTGGTCTATCTCTTTGGAGTCCACAAATGGATATTTTGAGCCACATGTCATACAGACATCTTAGAACTAATTTATAGCAAAAAAAAATTCATCTGTCCCTCCTCATTACCTGTTGGTGGCCTCTCCTTACCTCTAATCTCACAGTTTTATACTCTCAGGTTATTGTTTCAGTCAACAGAACATCCCTGACAGTTTAATAAACTCATCTGTAATGACACCACGTGGTATCTTTTATCCAAACTCTGTCTCTTTTCAGTAGCCACTGACCTAGTTTCCCATCGACCTTTATCATCATTCATCTGCTTTATTGACATCCCCTCCTAATTGATCTAGGGGTAAATACATGACTCAGTGGGTAGTATGCTGGGCCTGGTGTCAGGAAGACTCATCAGACTGTGTTCAGATCTGCCTTCAGACACTAGCTGTGTGAGCCTGGGGAAGTCACTGCACAGTTTGCTTCATTTTCCTCATTGGTAAAAAGAGCTGGAGAAGGAAATGTTAAAGCACTCCAGGATCTTTGTGTAGAAAACTGCAAATGGTATTACAATGAGTTGGACGTGCCTGGAAAGACCGAAAACCAGCAACCTTATAATTGGTGTACTTTCAGGTTCTCCCCCTTTACTAGAATAAAATTGAAAAAGAAATAACTTTTTTCAATTGATCTTTAAATGACTCACGTGCATTGGGATTTTCAGTCCAACCCCCTAAGCGGTTCCTTTGTACTAGGTGGTGTTCCTTTGTTAGATACAATTTTGTTGTTGCTGCTGTTGTTGTTGTTGTTGTTGTTGTTTTATTATAGGGGAAATGGATAACTAACAAAAGAATGAACAATCCCTATAAGAAACGTTTGCATCACTGCTCTTAGGGAACCAATGAATTGCATTGTCATGTAGAACATAGGTTTTCAAACTTTCTCTACCCAAGAGATCAGCATGGTGTTTTCCTTAGTTATATGATCAGGTAGAAATTGGACTTCTTGCAGATGCACAAGTGACCACAACTTGCTAGAAAGTGTGTAGCAGTTGCTCTCAAGGGCTCACTGTTAATTCATCTGGAAAAGATTTGCCATTGTGTTTTACACTGGATTAGAGGACAGAATCCTACCGATTTTTCCTATTATTTTGGATCCTGATAAATCACTTAATTTCCTAGAACTTCCTTTCCTTACCAGGAAGGAGATTCACTTGGAATGTCTTTGTCTTCTTGCTCTTCTGACAAGTTTACCTTTTGCAGGACTGGAAAAAAGGTGGCAAATGCTCCAGATGAAGAGTAAGAATTGAAGTTATGGTTATGGAAACCTAAATGCCTGATGGAAAATCCCCAGCTCCTTATTTGCTTAAGGCATTACATTTTCAAACACCATTTGGAAATTGAAATAAAAATGTCCAGAGATACAGAAATAATTTATACACTGTGTAATGAGGTTGGGACTAAATCATTGATTATCTTCATAAGTAACCTTTTTCCAGAATAAACAAAACAAAACAAACAGTTAAAACAATGTTCATCTTCTGATGAAGTTGGAATGTCAGAGGCATCCAATAATTACCTTCAAGAAAGCAATTGCATTATATACTGTTTCATTATTGCAACGGTGTCCCATTGATAATATGCCTCTAGTGACTAGTGAGTTGATCAGCATAACAGTGATTTCATTTTTTCAGTGTGAGGTGGGGGAAGAACGTCAGTGTAGTCAAGTAAATTTGGTAGTGGTAAGTGAAAATTCAATTCATAATTTCCATGAGCAAATTACTATTTACATCACCAAAATAAAGTAGGTAGGGGTAAGAGAAAAATAAATCTGTAATTTCCCTTAGCAAATTTCCTATCACAAAAGCAGAGTTGAATAAAATGTAGCAGCACTCAAAAATAATAATGCAATCAATCATTTCCTACTGGTTTTGGAGACTACAGTACTCAAGATATCCCAGCATCAGAGGGGATCCTTGCTGTTCCAGCACAAACTCATCCCCATTGGAAGTTTATTTGCAATCAAGGAACCAAAAAACCCTGAAGTCCATAGGGATGATTCTAACCTTTCCTTTGGTTAATATGTTAATAACAGCCAGAAAACAATCCCTAAAGATTTCTCAGTTTTGCTGCAAATTAATGGAAATTCTTAAGGACTTGGCATCAAAGAACATATTCACAAAACACAGCTCTTTTGCTTGTACCCTGTGTAACTTTTCTTTGATAACCTCTTCTCTCTGGGTCTAACTATTCTCATTTTAAAAAAAGAGAAAAAAGTTTATAATGAGTGAATGATTTCTGAGGTGCTTATTATTTTAATTAATTCATTTTTAGTTTACAACTGTCCCTTCCATAAGTTTTACATTTTCTCCACCTCCCTCCTCTTCCCCTTCCACTAGACAGGCTCTATATATACATATTTACACACATTTTCACATTAGTCACATGGTATAGCAGAATAAAAATGAATGGGATGGCCCATGAGAAAGAAAACAAAACAAAATGGAAGAAAAAAGAGAGCAAACAGCATTCTTCAATCTTCATTCAGACTCCATTTTGCTTTCTCTGGATGTGGTTGAAATTTTCCATCATGAGTCTTTGGAACTGTTTTAGGTCCTTGCATTTCTGAGTAGAGCTAAGTCTATTAAAGCCAGTCTTCCCACAATGTGACTTTTACCATTTAAATTGTTCTTCTGGTTCTGCTCACTTCAGTCAGCATCAGCTCATGTGAGACATTCCAAGTTTGTCTGAAATCTGCCTGTTTATCATTGCTTATAGCACAATAATATTCCATCACATTCTTATAACCCACCTTGTTTGGCCATTGCCCAATTGAAGGGCATTCTCTCAATTTTGAGTTTTTGGTGACCACAAAAAGAAATTAGATATTTTTGTAATTGTGAGTCCTTTTAAGGTCCTTATAATTCTAAATCCTGTGAAATATTTTCACTCTTATACAAACAAGAACTTAGAATGCTAGTTTACAAGAAGCTTGACATTATCTCTTTCAATTCAGCTCATCATATAGAAATACAGAAAGGATTTGTTAACCAATTTGAAAGGTGTAAAGAGATCTTGTAACCCCATACAGCTCCTACAACCACACACCACAATAATTGTAACTCTTCCAAATACATGTTATCAGTATAAATAATAATGATAATTAGTAATGAAAATAATGTTATGAACATATTAACAAAAGGGAAGTTTAGAATCATCCCTTTGGACTTCAGTGCTTGTGGTTTCTTGTTTTTAGATGCACTTGCTACTGGGGATCAGATTCTGATGGACCAGCAAGGATCTTTGCTAGTGTAACGTCTCCAACACAATATTATCCAAAACCAGTAGTAACTGACTGATTTTGCCATACTTGTTGGTACTGTATCATCATCATCATCATCATCATCATCCTCATCATCCTCATCCTCATTCTCATCCTTATTGTCATCATCATCCTCATCGTCATCCTCCTCCTCATCATCATCAGTATTATAATAGCAATGACAAAATAGTGTTTACCACCTTCCAGCCACCTTGCAAAATGTTTTAGTAATATCATCTAACTTGATTCTCATAACATAGGATGGGGGGGGCAGAGGGCAGGATCAATTACTATCCTCATTTTATTGGTAAAAAAACCCAAGGTAAACAGAAGCTAAATGGATTTCCCAAGGTCACATGTATATGAAGCCTCTGAGGACCTATTTGAACTGAAGTCTTCTGGACTTCAGTCTTGATGTTCTAACAATCATTTTTATTTCCTCTTATTAAATCTAAATATATTAAATTTACCAAAAATTAAAAGGTATTCATGTTTGAATATGTTGGGTCCATAAAATCTGTATGACATTTCGGAAATCAGTACTGTTCTCTGAATATCCAGGGCATCTGCTGTAAAACTGGGGGACGGGAGGAATAGTTGCAGAAATTATTTGAAGAATTTTAGTAGGGGGATCACTGACTTAATTGACAACTCAAAGGAGCACAGAAATTTTAGGTAAATTTCAATGGGATCATTGTTTGAATTATATCTTTAGGTTTCATCACTATGGATATTTTGAAGCAGTGATAAACAAATGGTGTAACTGCATTAGGACAACATGAAAATTTAAGTATTTTTAAGTACTTGCATTGGTCCAAAGCACTTCTTATGTACATAATGTTGTGTAACAAAATAGTTGATCATTATAATTATAGAAGACTTAAAGTTTCAAAGCAAAGTGAAAAAAAACCAATAATACAAAGCATATGAGTAGCTAATAGCAATAACCAAAAAATGTGCATAAAATTAGCCTCATAAAAAGGTATCATTCAAGAAAAGGATGACTAAAAAAAGAAGATGGCCTTTAAAATATCAATAGCTCTGTTTTGACACACTCTCCTCTGAATATTAAACCATCTTGAGAAAAAAAATTATGAGAATTGGGATGGCCTCTCTGGAATGGATCTGATTGAATATTGACAAACATCTGATGCATACTTATTTAATTTAGGCAAGACCCAAACTGGATGGAAGGGAATGTGCATTGAATGACTTCCTAATTTTAAATTAATTTAATGCTTAAGTTTTTTTTCTGATTTCAAGAGAGAAATTTTGTAGGAATAAATACAACAATAAGAATTTTAAGAAACTTCCATGCACCAGACACTGGTACATAGCAGAGACAGGTTTTCCCTCAATAAGCTTATATCCTAACTGAAGTTAACAGTATCCATTCCACCTCAAATCCTTCACAGTTCCTGTTTCTAGGAAGACAAAGCTTGACAGAGCCACAATAGTATGCATACACATTGCTGGAACCATCATTAATTCACTATCTGCCTGTGAAATCAACTTTGACCAACAAAGTCTGAGAACTCAACAGAAATCATCAATATAGAAATCAACACAGAACCACAAACAAGGTCCAAGAGGTCAGTATATATCATCAGTAAAGTCCCAGGACCTTCAAAACCCTCCTCCAGGACTTCTGTAAACATAAAACAAGAAAATCTTCTTTCAGGTCTTCCAGTAAGGTGCCAGGGCTTCTGTACAAAGCATCACAAGCAACACCAAAATAGACAAAGCAGACAAACAGAGTGCTGAGATACCACAAGTTCTCTCCTCTTGACTGTGCCATGACAAGAGTCCTATTCTCAGTTCTGCTGTCCCTACCCTGGCCTCTCCTTATTTATGGTCAGTAGCTCCTCCCTTTCCTGTTGCAGGAGTTCATGAGTTCTAGGGTTCACAAGTTTTGGGGTTCACACATTCTGTTTTTTAATAGTCTTGATAGGAACCTCAAAAGAATTTGAATTGAAACATGGTGTTAATTCAATAGCTGAAACAAGGTGTGAAATACTTATGGGCTTCTCATCACATTCTAGCTCTCCAGCATCCTTGACCTTACAACCTCAATCTAAATGGCCATGGATCCAGGAACAAATCGCGGCACTGCACTATATTTAATTATCCTTCCAACTACACCATAATGTAAAGCCAAGCAAGGGAAGAAGCTTGCCAGAGGATAGCTGCTGTGCAAAACTTTCAAGGTTCTGATTACATAGTATAGTGAACATTCTATTTCTTCCATAGCAATTCAGAGCAAAACATTCACAGAAAATCAAGGTACATCATTCACAATGTTACAACTTATCCCAGATAACCAAAATACAGCATTCATCATGTCACAACTCAACAATTTATGACTAAAATAGACACGTATTTTTTCATCAAAGTGTTCACATGGTTTTAAACAAAGTACATTCTTTTAGTTAATTACAAAACCCTTAATACAATCACAATGTCCAAAAGTCAAGGTTCTCCACCCCTAGGTCACCATAAATCATAATATTCTCAATCAATTCACAGTATCCAAGTAAAGACTTCTTTCAGCTTGTCTTGAGGCTAGCTTTGAGCTTTCATGGTTCCTCTTCCATTGTCCCAGCTACAACTGTAACCTGGGTTCAAAGGCAGACAGCTTCCAGCTCATTGACCAGCTCTCTGTGCAATTCCTACTCCATATTGATGTTCAGAGTATCCAGTCCACCTCAAATCCTTCGCAGCTTCTGCTCCTGGGAAGAGAAAACTTAACAGATCCACAGATAAAGTACTGACATCACAGTCATACTTCCTATGGCAGTTCCAACTGGCTCTTGGAAATCCTCAGCAGCTCTGGCTAGCCCTCAGAAGTCTTCAGAAGCTATGTTCTCAAAATAAAAATCACTTTCTCCCATTCTCAAAATCAAAATCATTTTCTCCCACCTCAAATTCAAGATGTTCTCTCTCTGACAGAAAGTCCAGCCTCCAGATCCTTGTCCCAAGAAAATTCTGACTTTCTCAGCTTGTGCTATTCCTTATATAGGAATTAGCTCCTCCCTGTTCAGCCCCTTTCCTGTTACATCAACAATAGGTTTCTGTCTTCAGCCTCTTCCTATTATATCAGCAAAAGTGGTTAATATCTTCTGTTCCTTAAAGAGAGGCTTAATTTAAAACTAGGTGCTAAATACCTCTTAGCTTAAAATAGTAAGGGATCTTCAAATTTTAAGCATGTTGTGTAGAGGAATTGTAATTAATTGGAGTACATATAATATACAAAAGAAAAACAAACAAAAGCAAAAAAAGAGTAAATAATATACTTCAATCTGCATTCAAAATCCACATTTCTTTCTGGATGTTAATGACATTTTCCATCATGACTCTTGTGGAGATCTTGTAAATCATTGTATTTTTAAAGGAGCTAAGAATCAAAGCCAGTCATCCCAGAGTGTGGCTTTTACTGTGTAAAATTTTCTCCTGGTTCTGGTCATTTCACTCAGCTTTAGCTGATATAAATCTTTCCCCATTTGTCTGAAGTCTGCCTGGTCATCATTTCTCATAGCACATTAGTGTTCCACTACATTCCTAGTGCCACAACTTGTTAAGTCATTGTCAAATTGATGGACATCACCTCAATTTCCAGTTCTTGGCCATCATGTAAGAGTTGCTATAGCAACTCTTTTTTATAGAACTTTTTTGTGAAATAATAAGTACTTATTACAGAAACTGGAGTCTTTGGGTTGATTATATTAATATAATGATTTACTACTGTGTCTTGTGTATCTAACCTATTCCACTGATCCACCACTCTATTTCTTAGCCCATAACAAGGAGTTATGATGATTTCTACTTTATATTCCAATTTAAGATTTGGAATGACTAGATCACCTTCCCTAGCATTGCTTTTCTTTAATTCCCTTGATATTCTGGACTTTTTAGTCTTCCAGAAGAATTTTGTTATTAACTTTTTCAAGCTCTATAAAATACTTTGATAATTTGATTGGCAGAAATAAAGGGCCTTCCTCCTTCTTTCTGGACTACTGCCATTCAGGAAAAAGAGCATAACAACATAGGAGACATTTAGAATGAGAAATATTGACAGACATATTACTCCTCTTTTAGCAATGACTAAAAGACAAAGAACTTAGGTGTCCACCAAGGCCAGGTTCAGAAATGGGAACAAGTCACACATGGATTGATCTAAAACATTAGAGCCACAGAAGGGAAGATTGGCCATGAATGGCACTTGTAAGGTGGCATGTATGGGGCTCCCCATCGAGGATGTTGCCATGAGCAGGTGGAACACACAGGGATTTATGATGACCATGCAGTGCAGGGGTTTACAGATAGCCACATAGTGACTATAAGCCATGATCACAAGGAGGTTGATTCCAATATCACCAAGAAAATGATCTTCAAAGAGCTGGGTCAGACAGCATTCCAGGGAGATTGTTGCTTTCTCATAGAGTAAATTCACAACTATCTAAGGAGCAATGACTGAAGAGTAGGTAGCATCCACTATGGATAAGAAGGTGAGAAAAAGTACATGGGTGATCTCAAAGACTGGCTGGAAATCAAGATTATAATAATCAGAATATTTCGTATAACTGTGATAACGCATTTGACTGAAAAAATGACAAAGACAATTTTTAAACTTCTGGACTTTGTGGAAGGCCTAGCATAATGAATTCAGTTACATTGTTTTGTTTTCCATTTCGGGCAGTTCTCTGCCAAATTCCTGTTAATCCCAAAGTCTTATTGGTTCTTTCTTTTTCCTCTTCATTTCTTTCTCCAAGGAGAACAAACCTATACCTCACCTATAAATTCCAGTTATTTTAATTCCAAATGGGGTCAAGTAAGAGTCTTCTATGTGAAACTGCTTATTCAGTTAGGGACGGATTTTGTGCAGTGGGAAAGAAGGGCTATAAAATCCTCATTGCTAAGGATTGTGGTTCATCTGGCTTACATCTTGAGAGTAATTGGTGATAGGAGATTCCATTCATGATAATATTTGCCTGTAACCAAAGGAAGGAAGAAATGGGTCAAATCATCTTTGTCAATGATTAAAATTCAACATATTGATATAACTTTTTCTTTTGTTTTAAATTGTATCCTTATGTTTCAAATACATATTCATGTTTTATGTTTTCCCTTAAGTTGTAGACAAGATTCATAAGTAAGTGTCTTTTAAGTCAAATGTGAATGGTAAGTCTAACACTTGACTGAATAAGGGAGTAAGTGGAATAATAATCTTGGAGTCAGGGAAACTTCTTTCCTGCCCTCCTTCTGGATATAAGACTCTGGGTAAATCTCTTAGCCTCTAATTAGAAAGGTATCACTTTAAGCACAGAAGCTGCAAAGCACTGGTTCAACTGTATGAGGAGTGGGAACTTCCTTGTTAGAAGATTCTTGAATCCAGTGAAATTTATATGACTAAAAAGAATGAAAAAGTTCAGTGAGTATGAGTGATAAAGTCAATAACTGCTATTTTAAAGCTTACGAAATGTCTTACCAAATCTGCCTCATTTAAACCTCAAATAAGCTTCAGTGTAAGTATGAAAAACATTTCCATTTTATAGATTAGGAAGCTCTGACTCAAAGAAGTTAATTGTCTTACTCTTGCTCACCAAGCTGGAAGGAGGCCAAAGGAGCTTGCAGACACTGGACTACTGGCTTCAGTTTCAGTTTTAGTCATTAGACCCTACAGAATAAAGCAAGATGTGAGGTCTTTTCATGAAAGGTTACTTATTAAGAAGAAAAAAAATGATAGACATGAGGCATTAAATCATTTTTTTAAAAATAAAGAGTGAGAATTAGGGAGCTACCATCATAGAGACATCATAAAGAATTGCTCCCCAAAAGATTGTTAACACTTATTTTTTACATGATAGACATTTAACCACAATTCGTTGAGGGTCAGTGCTCATTTTAGCATGAAATTTTATATTTGGAGCCAATGTGTGCTTACAATTCATCTTGGCCAGCCAATTAATTTAGTGTTGTTCAAATCAAAGTGATATGAGGCAAGGGCCTCACCCAAGGTCACACAAGTAGCTAGTTCTACATTGGAATTCACACTCAGTTTGGCTGAAAATAAGGCCATCATGGTGATGGAAAAAATGGAAACTTTCAAAGGTACATCTATGAATTTCATTATTCCACGTGACTAGATTTAAATATGAAATCAGGGACAGTTATATGCTTAAAACTTATTATTTTTAATTGGATAGATCCCACTTATTTCAACTTTCCTGTTATTCTTTTGTTCCCCTGATGGTCTCAGTCACCAAAAGTCTCAACTTCTTTTCATCCCTCAACCTCTCACTCCACATTGCCTCACATAGCTCGTCAATTATAATATCTTATCTTCTACTTTGACAACAGCTCCATGGTTTTCCTTCTTTACACCCTCATAGCCAGTTCTCTAATGCAGGACCTTCTCGCCTCTCCATTGGTCTATTACAATAGCTTTCTGGTTAATCTCCCTGTTTGAAATCTTAACCTTCTCCTCAAAATGCCCCACTCTGCTGAACAATTGATCTTCCCATATTGCCAGTCTAATCAAATCAAATAGATTCCACCCTACTTCCATTCACCTACACACAGATTCATACCCAGGGCCTCTCATTCTTCCCATTAAGATCAAATATAAATTATTCCAGTTAATATTTAAATCCTATTACAACCTTGATCCTGCCTTTCCCTTTTTCTAATCCCTTCCATTCCCTTTACTAATCATTCATAATGTCCTGCTTGCTACTTTTCAAAAGTGCCATCATGCTGTTCCATCTCTTAATTCTGTGTCTTTACAGTGGTGGTCCATCACAGATGGATTTTTTTTCCCCTTCTTTTGTTCAATCTGTTAGCTTTCCAAGCTATCTACTAGACAGCTTGAATTCCAAATTCTCTTAGTGGCTTTCCCAGCCTCCCCAGAAACAGGTTCATCTCTCCCTCTCTGTCTCTGTCTCTCTCTTTCTCTCTCTGTCTCTCTGTCTCTCTCTCTGTCTCTGTCTCTCTCTGTCTCTGTCTCTCTGTGTCTCTGTCTCTTTCTCTCTGTCTGTCTCTCTGTCTGTCTGTCTGTCTGTCTCTCTCTGCCTCTGTCTCTCCCCCTGTCCACAAACACTCATGTATACACTAAAAATAAATATGTATACATATTCACACACATGCATACATGTGTGTATACATGCACACATACATTCATATACACATTGTATATATACATATCTGTTACTGGTTTTTTATCCAGGTGAGGGTTATCTTTTTGGGTCAGGATGTATAGGGCTTACCTATACCCACCTCAACAGGCCTCGGGTGTCCCCGGCTCCCGTCCACTCCGGGAGAAACAGCTGCACAGAGAAACTCAGGACACAGGACTTGCTTCTAGCTTTTATTGAGAGTTCATCCTCTATCTTAGTGTGGCTGGACTGGACTAGCCTGGCTGGA
>CM053601.1:179878419-179901656 GCA_028646575.1 Pseudocheirus occidentalis | reverse complement strand
AGTGGAGCAAGTAGAAGCTAATGACTTTATGAGAAACCAAGATACTCTTAAACAGTTACAAAGAAATGAAAAAAATAGAAAGCAATGTGAAATATCTCCTTTAAAAAACCACTGACCTGGAAAATAGATCCAGGAGAGACAATTTGAAAATTATTGGTCTACCTGAAACCCATGACCAAAAAAAGAACTTGGAAAGTATCCTTCAAGGAAGGTTCAAAGAAAATTGCCCTGATGTTTTAGAATCATAGGGCAAAATAGAATTTGAAAGAATTCACTGATCAACTCTTCAAAAAGATCCCCAAAAGAAAATTTGTAGAAATGTAATTGCCAGGTTTCAGAATATCCAGTTAAAGGAGAAAATATTACAGGTTTCCAAGAGAAAACCATTTGAATACTGCGGAAGCACTATCAGGATAATCCAGGATCTGGCAGCTTCTACACTGAGGGATCGAAGGGCCTGGAATAAGATATTTTGCAGATTAAGGGAGCTGGGATTAAAACCACTTATCAACTACCCAGCAAAATTGAGCATATTGTTCCAGGGGAAAATATGGTCATTCCGTGAGGTGGAGGACTTTCACACATTCTTGCTGAAAAAAGCAGAGCTGAACAGAAAATTTGACAAGCAAACACAAGAAGCATGAGAAGGTAAACATGGGAAAGAAATCATAAGGAACTTATCAAATTTGAATTATTAGCTGCCAACATGGAAAAATGATAATAGTAACTTATGAAACTTTTCTTTAGCATGAGGATAGGTGAAGGAAATACAAATATATATATATATATGTATACTTACACATAGGTCCATATAGCAGGCTATATATGTGTATGAATACATATCTGAGCAGGTGTGTATATGTGTAAATAGAGGGTATAGGATGAATTGAACGTGAAGGGATGATACTTTAAAAGACAAAATTCTGAGATGGGAGAGTACTAGAATGACAGGAGACAGGAAGAGACAAAATGGGATTAATCATCCCATAAAGAATAGGCAAGGGATAACTATTGCAATTTTACTTTCAATTACTCTCATTGAATTTGGCTTAGGGAAGAAATGGCATAAACTCTTAACTGGGCTCATGCCACTCAGGAGAGTAGAGGGCATGGGAATGAGAAGGGGGATGATGGAGGGGAGGGCAGCGTCTGGGGGAGGGATGCTGGAAGCAGACACTTCAGTAAAGGGACAGGGACAGGGTAGAGAACAGAACAAGTGGGGAGGAGGGATAGGAAGAAGAGACAGATGATCACTGTCACAATATGTCCATTATGAAGATGTCCTATATAATCACACATCCACAGCCCGAATTGAATTGAGTGTCGTTCCAGTGGGGGTGGATGACAAGGTAGGAATCGAAAGAATCTAGAATTTAAAGTTCTGCAATACTTGCAACTAGGAATTGAGATATACAGGGGCTGGGATAGGGAGGCCTTCCCTGCCCTACAAGAAAATAAGAGATCAGAGCAGGGGAGGGGCTTTACCATGGGACTGATGTTTTAGGGTTGGGGTAGGGGAAAGAAGGGGAGAGAATTTGTAATTCAAAAATGTACTGAAAATGAATAATGTAAACAAGAAAACAAATAAAAAATAAATAAAAAGCCAAAAAAATAACTGTACATATATAACATATAATTAATTGCTTGCCTTGTCAATGAGGATGGGTGGGGTAGAGGGAGAAGGAAGAGAATTTGTAATTCCAAGTTTTAAAAAGAAATATTTAAAATTGTTTTTACATTCAACTGGCAAATAAGATATACAAATGGTATATATAAATCTATCTTGCCCTATAAGAAAATAAAGGGGAAATGCATGGGGGGGTGTTGATAGAACGGAGGACAGACTAGGAAAGGAGAAATCAGAATGAATGCCATCTTGCGGTGGGGGAAGAGGGGAAATGGGGAGAAAATTTGGACCTCAAAATCTTCTTGTAATGAATACTGAAAATTAAAAAAAATTATTTTTTAAAAGAAAGAAATCTAATTTTTTATCCAGAAAATCTGTACTTGAATCCTTTCTCTCTCTTTGTCACTCTGTCTTTGTCTCTGTCCCTGTCTCTCTCTCTCTCTCTCTCTCTCTCTCTCTCTCTCTCTCTCTCTCTCTCTCTCTATCTCTATCTCTCTCAATTTACTACCTAATTTTTCTGGATAAATTTGCTTAGCCCTCATATCTCATGCTCCATACTCTTTTCATGCTCCTCCTCTGGCTAGACCTGCTATGTAATAATTATTTTATTTATTTAATTATATCATCATTTATCTAAATCTACATCTATATCTACATCTGTGTCTATAGCTGTATGTATCCCTTGTTCTATCTCTATTTCTTATCTACTATCTTTTGAGAAATAGTATCCATGAGTAGAAGGTAAGCTCTTTAAAAGTAAGAACAATCTCTCATTTTTGTCTTTATGTACACCATGTTAAGCACATTCAACTAGAGTAGATACTTGATAAATGTTGTTTAATGTATGAATGCGAAAAGTTATTTAACTGTGGATGTGTCAGTTGAACCAGCTAGAATATAAGCTTATGGAGAGCAAAACTGCTATGTACCAGTTCCTAGAGCATAGAAGTGGCTTAAATTTCTTATTAATGTATTTATCCATACTAATTTTATCTTTTGAAATCAAATAAATCTGAACCATTGAATTCATTCTTCAGTCAGGATATCATTAAATATGCATGCTGTCTCATCTTGTTTGGGATCATTTCCAAATTAATGATGTGTGAGATGCCTGTCTATGTTCTATCAGAAATGTCCCAGAAAGGCTGTCCCTGGCTTGATAACAGTATTTCTAAAGGTGTTTCAGTATTCTGAGGAGACCAGGTCAGCTTTAGAGCTCTTGATACTTTTGGGGCTCATGTCTTCTTTTTTTTTAGTCTAACATGTATTGAATTATATGATTTTATTAGGGTAATTTTGGCCACAGCATGTTTTTTTTTAATTTTCTACCATCATTCGCCTTTTTAGTAACAGATCTTTTCAATTTTCTTT
The DNA here is from genome assembly GCA_028646575.1 of Pseudocheirus occidentalis. Taxonomy (NCBI): domain Eukaryota; kingdom Metazoa; phylum Chordata; class Mammalia; order Diprotodontia; family Pseudocheiridae; genus Pseudocheirus; species Pseudocheirus occidentalis. The sequence goes on along the minus strand of CM053601.1, from coordinate 179,898,658 downwards.
AAGTCACTGCCAATTTTTAATCTTCTGTAATTATAATGATGAATTGTTTAATAAGTATCATCACCAACAGCAAATATACAAAGTTTATATTTATTAACATAAGTTAGACTTTGAGTCAACAGAAGAATTTAAAATCACTGAAATAGTTACAGTATGTTAAATTCTAATCACATCATTTAGTTTGGCAGTGCTTCAAGTTGTCCACAGTGATAAAAATTGTATCTATGATTTAAGTAAAGTCTACATAAAAAAATCAACCAAAATGTCTATGCTCTTACAATTCAACATCTGATAAGTAATTGATACTATGAGTTTTCAAGTAAGTCAGTGTTATTTCCTTAAGAAAATAAATAATTACTATACTGTTTTGGCCCCAATTTAATTCCAGATTCCCTGGAGATTCATAGAAAGGATTTGATTTGGCAAGAGTCACAGAGCTTATAGGAATGTAATGTATACAGTTATTCAAATTTATTATTTTCAAAATTAATTCCATATATTAAGATTCAATTGGAGAAGGTAAAAATAAATATGTATGGAGCACCAAGCCTGAAGACCAGAAGATTTTCTTTTTCAAATAGCTTCTCACACACTTCCTAGCTGTATGACCTTGGGGAATTTCCTTAAATTCTATTTGTGTTGGTTTCTTTACCAGAAAAATGAGGATAATAATTGGTCCTACCCCTCCCCCAGAGTTATGATAATCATATCAGTTTTAAAGTATGGTGCACAGAGCCTGGAAGGTGCCATTTTATGATTATTGTAAATATCAATGATGATGGTGATACAAGAACCAACTATTATACTGAAATAAACAGTTCTGCTGGTTTTTGATAATGTTATGTCAGATGTTCTACTGGCTGAGGATATTCTTGCTGCCACAGCAGAATCTGTTACCTACTAGCAAGTCTATTTGAAATCCAGGAACCATAAATACTAAAATCCAAATAAATTATACTAAAGGGTTTTTTTGTCAAAGTTTTCAAAAAATCATTATCAGTGATCCTTATTACCATTTACAATAATAATAATAATAATAATACCACATAATTGGAGGAGTTGCAGTCATTTTGAACTGTGTTTCAAAGAGGTGTATAGAGATTACAGAATCTTTTTTATAATTATAATTATATTTGTCAAAGTAGTCAACAAATCTAGTCTGTCTTCAAATAAAACAGGGCAAACTGGAAGAGATAATGCAAAGATTCCTTCTAGTCTACCATTCTAACTTCTTATTCAGATAAAAGTGAGGGAACTTCATAGAGTTTAGAACTAAAAGGGGTCTTAAAGATCATCCATCCATTATGAGATTTTTCTCTCAATTTATAAATGAGAAGAGTAGGGCCCACAGAGCTGAGGTGACCAAAAAAAATTTACATCGGTCACGAACAGCAGAGTTGGGTTTTATTCCTAAGTTCTCTGACTCCAAATGAAGAATTTTGGTAGATTACTTCAAAGTAGTGAAATCTTCAGGGACTGCTTTCTGGGTGTTAGGAATACATTAGCAAAAAGTAACTATACCATTATCCCATTGGACTTCAGTGTTTGTGGTTCCTTGGTGGCAAATAGGCTTCTCCAGTGGGAATGAGATGTGGTTGGGGCAGGAAGAATCTCCTCTGTCACTAGCCCCTTTAGCATTATATTTACCAAAAGTAGTAGGTATTTATTGATTTCACTACTATTTCATGAATGCCACTACATCTTATTCAAGGGTCTGCTTTTGTGGTATAATCACATATTAGCTAGTGTCAATTTTGAACCATCTTTTTCTCTTTCCATTATAAATTTTGCCCAACTGAGCTGATATTCTTCCTCCATTTCACATTGAAAAAGTATATTCACTGTCATGCTGATTAATTCAGCAGTCACGGGAGACCCATCTTCAATGGGACACCATTGCAATAATGAAACAGTATTTAATGGTATCACTATACAGAAGTTAATTATTGGATTTCCCTGACATTCCAGCTTCATCACCAGATGAACATTCTTTTAACTGCTCGTCTTTCTGGAAAAAGGCTCCCTATGAAACTAAACTAGGATTGAATACAAACCCCATGGAATAATGTCTAATTTCTGAAAATCTGGAGGTTTTTAAATTCTTTTCTCCATTTCAAAGTGGATTTTTGAACATTGAAAATCTTCTGCAAAGCATGAGGTGGGGTTTACATCAGGTATTTGGTTTGCTAAAGCATTCACTTTAATTCTAACTCTTTATTTGAAGCAGTGCCAGTTTTATCCAGTCCTAAAGTAGGTAAGCTCCTCAGAATATCAAGAGGAGAAAGGCATCTTCCTAAGGACCCGAAGATCTGGAAAACCAAGGGATTCCTCCAAAGTCAAAATAATAGAAAGTTAAATAGGTAGGATTCTGACTTCTATTTCAGCATAAAACATGAATGTTGATCTTATCCAGATAAAGGAACTGTGAGCACTTGAGAGAAACTGCTGCTCAATTTTTGTAAAGTTACAGACAGAAAGATAGAAAAAGAAACAGCAATTATGAATCTGGAAGGAAAACAATTTGTACATGAGCATATTGGTGAGAAGAATTCAATGCAGATCTCTTGGTTATAGAGAGTTTGATTACCATGGCTCCAGATGATCATGCAGTTCTCTAGTTTCATAAGTATAGTGAATCAGTCTTTCCTTCTATAGAATTTTCTTTATGTTTGTAAGTTATAAGGCTTTCTAGCCCAATGACTTTTTTTTACACTTTTTTAAAGGGACATCACCCAACACAAAAGAATTGCTAAGTAGTTGTATCGAAAAGATTCATAAATCATAGGTGTTTTAACGACTGACTGATTATGATATTTCATAGTATCATTGATTTTTGATGGAAATATACTTAAAAGACACCTAGTATATCCTCATATATTAGAGAGGAGGATACTAAAGCCTAAAGTTGCTAAATGGCTCCTCTCAAGTCTGTAGATTTGATATTGATAAGCTTCAAAATATGGAGCAAGCCTTTTGATTTGAAATATACCATAAATTTCAATCTACCACATTGTCAATGCAATTGTATCAGACATTGTCTGAGATGGAAAGCAAGTCATACATTCTGTAGTTCTACTACATGAGATATATGGAGAATTTTTATTTTGTATTTTATTAAAGGATAATGGAGTCTGTAGATGAGAGGAAATTTAAAGATATACTTTACCTAGTCCATGAAATTTTAACAAGGTTTTTTTTTCATAAATTATCTCACTTTATACTTGAAGAGAGGATGATGATAGAATCAGATGAATCCATAAGTGCTAATAAGTGGTAATTAAGACATGTTTTCAATTATTCAATGTTAGCATGGGGTTAAGATCTCAGGGTAATTCTCTAGGAATCTGTGTTTGAACCTGTGATATTTATCATTTTTATCCTGATTCATATAAATTATACATAATAAATAAATCAAAAGTTCAAATTAAATAAAGTTTAGAGGGATAATTTAGGATTGCATAGGATTCTCTGTAATAGAATTTTACAGAGTCGGGATTCAAAATTCTCTGGATAGACTAGAAAATTGTGCTAAATTTAAGAAATTCAAATTAAATCAGGCTAAATATAAAGTCTTGCTTTTCAGCAATTTTAAACCAAAATCAAGTTTTAAAATGCGTCAAGAAAACCCCATAGTTTGATATTTAGTTTTAAAAAAACTAGGTATTTTAATAAAGTGCAAGTTCAATATGATGACCATATAAAATAGTCATAAGTATAGAAAAGCTAATGGAATCTCGTGGTGTCTTGAGAGAAAGTTGGATGCCAAGAATGGGGAAGGAACAGTTACATGATATTCTTATCTTATCAGAACTCATCTAAAGTGCTGTTTTGTTTTAGATACAATGAATTAAGGGGGACTTCCATAAATTGCACTGAAATCATAAGAGGGGGACCAAAATAGTAGGGGTAGTGGTAATGGTATGAAAGCAGTACTTAACTGCAGTCATAGTAGTCGTTGTCATCAACAGAGTAGTAGCAATGATGGTGATGGTGGAGAAATAGGAGGAATAGGAATTGGAAGAAGAGGAAGAAAAGTAGGAAGAGGAGGAATAAAAGAAGTACTTCTCACCATTCTACATGTAGAGTTTAGATATTTCTTTGTCAGGTATGTAATAATAAGCACTCTTTAAGTATATAGGTTTGACTACTGGGAAGTTGAGGTCCTTTTTCCTTTGATACTCTAAGATTCTGTCAATTTGTCGGAATCTCCCCCTCTCACCTCAGCTTCCCAGATTGCTTAGTTTACTTCAAAGAACAAAATAAGATACAATCTCTTCCTAGCTACTTAGCATGATTCATCACATTATCAGTGATTGCAACATTTAAGAATTTCTTTAGATAGCTTTGTATCTCTTAAATTTATTCACTTATATTAATTTAGTAAAGAAATAACAAGTAATTTGTCTAAATTCCTCCAGTTAGTGAGTTGTGTATAAAGATCTGTCAGTATTTCATGAGCTTTGAGCTTTGAGCAATTTCTTCAGAATAGTTAGTTTGGTACTGGAAATCCCTCCAATAGCCAAGTACCAATTAAGTGATTATTACTACTCAATCCTTTAAGTGACATGTAGCAGTTTTTGACCTTGTCTGGGGTTTTCTGAGCAAAGATATAAGAGTGATGAAGCATTTCCTTCTCTAGTTCATTTTACAGACCAGAAAACTGACACAAACAGGATGGGGTGATGTGCCCAGGGTCATATAGCTGGTGCCTGAGGCCAGATCAGAATTTGGGAAGGTAATTCTTTCTGACTTTAGGTACAACTCACTACCCACTTAGCCATCTTGATACCTCTAACTCAATTAGGAGGGTATGTCAATAAAGCAATTGAATGATGACAGTGGTCTAAGTGGAAACTAGTTTAGTGGCTATCGAATAGAAAGGGGGATACAAGAAATCATGTGGGGTTATAACAGGCAATATTTAACAATTAAACAGTTTTGGGACATTGACTGAGCATTTCTCTGATGCTGTAAACCTGGGAGATTAAAGAGAAGATGCCACCAATAATAATAAAGAGGAATAAAAGAGTTCATTTGTATGATTTCATTCTGAGATGTCTATATATCTAGCTCCAAACATCTATTTGTGGACTGCAAAATTAAGAGAGTGACCAAAGCTGGAAATATATGAATTTATTCATAACTTTCTCTCTCTCTCTCTCTCTCTCTCTCTCTCTTTCTCTCTCTCTTTCTCTCTCTCTGCCTTTCTTTCTACATAACTATGTGTATGTGTATATATATATAAATATTGTATATACACACACTTATATGTGTGTATACATATATGCATATACAGATGTGTATATACATATATATGTATACACATGTGTATGTATGTGTATATGCGTGTATGTGTGTATATAAATATACATTTTATATACACACATTTATATACAGGAATATATGTGTGTATAACTTGTACATGTATTTTTTAAGGAGTAATCTATGTAAAGATGATAATTTAACTAATGAATGTGATATTATTACTGAGAATGAATACCAAGAAGAAAAGTAAAATTTATAAACAAGAGAGTCTTTGATGACAGAAACTTTTAGGGAACAGGACATTAAGTGCTAACAAATAAGCCTCTGAGTGGTTGGAAAACTAGAAGTAGAATCAAAGGAATGATGTCACCAAAGACACAAAAGGGAGATGATATCCAAGAGACTGGGGAATCATCAAAGGAAAATGGCACAGAGAGTTATGTATGATGTATATTAAGTTATGAGGTGCATAGTAACTTAAGAGTCCCATAAGATGTAAGGCAAGAATTATGAAAAATGAATAACAAGTGATCACTTACTACAAAATCCTTTGTCACTCAGAGATAGTGGATTCATGTGACTATTCAGGTCAGAACCCAGATTTCCGTGGGTTTTGAAGTGAGAAGAGAAAATGTTAGAAAGCAAAAGATATAGTATTGCATAGGAGGTTGACTAACTGTAGGAATAATTCATTGATTTATTGATAATTGAGGTCTATGGGTGAGTCAAGTGAAGTTATTTTCAAAGTATGAGAGAGATTTGGCAATGAAAGTAAACAGTAGGAAGGGGAAAAGAGATTAGGAAGACACTATAAATTAAGATAAAGAAACTAATTTCCATTTTGTGCTTCTCTGGAATATAGGAGTGGTTGAGATCAATTGACATGTGCGGGTTATGGTTGTTTTGGATTTAAAAAAATCCAAGTCTTTTCAGAAATGAGAGGAAATTAAGAGTAAATAAATGATAACACTGAGTAGATTTCTTTTTGAAATAATAAACAAACAAACAAATAAATAGATAAATGAATGAATGAATAAATAAACACACATGGATAGATAGATAGATAGATAGATAGGTAGGTAGATAGACGATAGAGGGATAGATAGACTGAGAGAGAGAAATGAACAAATGAATGAATGAATAAATAAATAAATAGATGAATGAATGAATGAACGAATGAATAAATAAATAAATAATGAAGTGAGCTCATTTTCTGAGAGAGGGACTATTACTGTGAGTGGTTTTTGATGGTTAGGTGGTTCATAGGATAAAGTACAAGCTTAATAGTCGGGACAACTTGATTTTGATTCCTGATTAAGATATGTACCATTTATGTGACTGAATAAATTATTTAAGTTCTGGTAACTTCAGTTTACCCATTTTTGTCCTTATATAATTTTATTCTTAAAAACATATGGGATTCCTCTAAGGACAAAGAGTACTTGTGGCACAGATGAGTGAAGAGCTTGTGGAAAAATAAATGATGATCTAGACAATGAGGAGACCAAAGGGAATGTTTGTGAATTGACAGTTTGCCCATTTTTAAACTGAGGATACCAAGAATAATCAAATGAAGTGATATATAAAGAATGTGCTACAACCACTAGATGACCACATACATTTTATCTATTTTCATTTTAAGAAGAGTAGTACACTAAATCATTTCTAAAAAGGGAATATAATCCAATAAGAAAAATGTTCAAAAAATGTATCTCAAAAGTAAGAATTCAGACACATTAAATTGTATATGTAAGGGACTCAGTCACTCCTTCCAGGTCTTTTTAAGTAGTATGTATATAAAACATGGGAAAGGAGGTGGTGGCCACAATCCATGAATGAGATTTGTCAAAGCATGGATATTAATTGGACTAGAGCAGAAATGACTCCAGCATAGAGGATGGTAGAAAGGGTTAACTAAAGTCTTGGCCCCAAATCTAGGATTTTATGCTAAAATGAGCCCTGACTCTCTATTACTTGGGGTTAAATGACTATCACAAATAATTAAGGATTAAGAATCTTTTGGGGAGCACTTCCTTGGGACATCTCAACCATGGTGGTTGCCTATTCCTCACCCTATAATTTTTTAAATGTTTCTTTCCTCAGTTCCAGCTTTTTTTTTCCTTTCTCCCTGAGTAAACTTTCTTCAGAAGACTTCCTGAGTACCAATATTCAGGGCGGGGCACAATTATCAAAATTTGGCTTGGAGGCAGTATTCTTGTGTTTGGATTCTCCCTCAGGCTCTTATTAGTTAGATAAACAGGTAAACCATGTAAGCTCTCTATATTTCAGCTTCTTTAATTGCAAAATGGGAATGATGTCTGTAGTATGTACCCTGTAGAATTATTTGAGCTTCAAATTAGGTATACTTGGTAAAATATTTTATGAAGGTTAAAGTATCAGTTATTGTTACTGAAAGAATAAGATTATACTGAAAATTTTTTATTTTATTTTTCTTTTTAACCACTTATCTTGTAACAAGGAAGCTCTGACTACACAAATAGTTAATTAAATGTTTTGCACCTTCTGGATTTGAAGTGATACCTAAGTAATTATAGGCTAAGCAATTAGCTCAGAGTAACATAGCCAGTAGCAGGACATGAAAGGTTTCCTGACTCAATTATTATTCTACTACTTGCTTATCTCCATCAAGGTTTAGACATTCCCTTCCCTTTTGACTTAAAAGACACTTACTCATGAAACTTTTTCTACAATTCCATCTAAAATGTGAATATATAGTTACAACATAATTATAAAACTTAAGGCTATAATTAGGAATTATATCAATCTACTGATTTTAATAATCAATAAAGATGATTTTGACTCATTTCTCCCTTCCATAGGTCTCAGAAAGACTGATTACCATGAAAGGAATTTACTATCAACAATTACCATTAAGATGAAAGGGAAGTGAATCATGTTCCTTAGCAATGAGAATACTGTTTCCCTTCTTCCACAATTTAAAAAATTAATTCCAATAGTATAATCTGTTTCATATAAAAAGACTGATGATTGACCCCACTTGGAATTAAAATAACTAAATTTTTTAAGTAGAGTATAGACAAGGTCTCATTAGAGGAGAAAGGAAGACAAAGGAAAGAACCAATAACCAATGGGATTATCAAGAAGTTGGGAGAAGATTGACCAAAATGGAAAATAAAAACAATGTAACTGAATTCATTCTTCTAGGCCTTACACAAAATGCAGAACTTCGAAAACTTTACTTTATCATTTTTTTAATCATGTATGTTATCATAATTATAGGAAACGTACTCATTGTCATAACCATGACTGCCAGCCACAATTTGAAATCACCCATGTACTTTTTTCTCACCTTCTTATCTATTGTGGATACTACCTTCTCTTCAGTTGTTGCTCCTAAGATGGTTGTGGATTTACTCTATGAAAAGACAATCATCTCCCTGGAAGGCTGTCTCACTCAACTGTTTGCAGAGCATTTTTTTGGTGGTGTTGGAATCATTCTCCTTGTGGTCATGGCTTATGATCGCTATGTGGCCATCTGCAAACCTCTGCACTACATGGTCATCATGAATCCTCGTGTGTGCCGTCTGTTGGTGGCAGCAGCCTGGGTGGGGGGATCCATACATGCCACCACACAACTCCTCTTCATGGCCCATCTTCCCTTCTGTGGCCCTAATGTTATTGATCACTTCCTGTGTGATTTATTCCCATTGCTGAAACTGGCCTGCATAGACACCCAAGTTCTTGGCCTTATAGTCATTGCTAACAGTGGAGTAATGTGCCTGTCAATCTTTCTCATTCTAACTGTCTCCTATGTAGTTATCCTTTCTTCCCTGAAGGGTGGAAGTTCAGAAGGAAGAAGAAAGGCCCTTTCCACCTGCACCTCCCATTTCACAGTGGTGGTCTTGTTTTTTGCACCCTGCATATTCTTGTATGTCAGACCAGTAGCCACTTTTCCTATAGATAAAGCTTTATCTGTATGTACTACTATGATTACTCCTATGTTAAACCCCTTGATCTATAGCCTTAGGAATACAGAGGTTAAAAATGCTATGAGAAAACTCTGGATCAAATGAATGCATTCAATTATTCAAGGAAAGTCACCTAACCATCTAGAAATCATTCAATGGCAGCACAATGATACATTTTTTAATTTGCATTTTTCCAAATTTTAAGCTGAAATGAAAAGAAAAAGAAATACTAAAACTGAAATGATACCAAATGGGAAAAGAAAAAAAAATGCCATGAGCACAGCAGAACGTGCCCAATGATTCTAAATATACAGCAATAAATTTCTATTTCAAGGAAGCTTATATATAAATACTTTAGTTGGGTTGGAAGCTTTCTCTCTCTCTCTCTCTCTCTCTCTCTCTCTCTCTCTCTCTCCACACACACGTATGTATGTGTATGTATGTATGTATGTATGTGTGTATGTATGCACACATATAATTTCTTTCCTTCCTTATAAGGTTTTGTGTTGGAAAAAACTAAGTCCAATTTCTTCATAATACTTTTTTTCTGTGGCAGCCTTGGTAGAATTCATGTGTAGAAGCCATCATTGATCCCCCAACCACACTACATATAGTTGCATGTGGTGCATAATGACTTGAACATCAAAAGGTTTGGGCTTCAGTCTGCTGCCACTTAATTCTTCACTTACTTTCAGCCTTGCATCAAAGCTTTTTTTTCAAACTCTGTCATAGTTGATGTCCAAAATCCTCGAACATGTTTGAGCCCCCCTCAAAGGGTAATATTCTTTTAGAGAGAATGTCTGAAATTAGTTTGAAAATTCTGAATTATCTCATCTGCTACTTCTCATAAAGGTTGTGTGAAGTCTAAATGAGCAAACTCTAGTTTAAAGAAGTTTTATGGACCCAGGAACCCATTCATAACCAACATCAACCTAAAATTATTTCTTTGAGATTCCATTGATTCCAGTCTACTGTTTAGTCCACTTTCATACTTGTTAAATTTTTGATTAAATCAAGGCAGACATAACTATATTCTTCCTTCACTGCATTTGTTGTTTCCAGGGACTGGTCATGAGCAATTCCTGCTTCCTGTTCTCTCAATAAGTTCTGAATAAAATGTTATTATCTCTCCCAGTAACTGGAATGTGCTCTATACAATTGCCAATAACATCCCCTTTGGCCACAGGAATGACATAAGTGACACCATCTCCACTAACTAAAGCTGTATCAGTCAGTGTCCACTTTCCTAGATGTTTGGATGTCCAAGATTCAGCTAAAGCAAGGACAGCCTGTATAGTTATGTATAGACTGGAACAATAAAGGATTCAACCATAATTTCAGCTACATAGTCCCTGTTTTCCACCATACTTAGAACACGTTTAGTCAAAAGAAAATAAAGATTTTCAGATTCTGCCCTTAGGTATTTAAAGATCACTTGTCCCAGAAATCTCTCCATCAAGTCCCATTCCTCAACTATACCATAACAGACTGGCCACTTTGTTGCATAAGTTGGCTTTTATATTGCTTAATCCCCAATAAAAATTTCTAGATCATCAACACTCTTTATCATCCTCCTTTGTGTTTGATCACCTACTTTTGTAGACTTCTTGAGAGCAATATATAAGAGAATGATAAACTATGGATCTATATTTCCAGCATATCCAGTTTTGTATACCTAGTGCCACAGTTGGTCACACTGGCTGTAAGCCATCCAGCAATCTTCTGTCTCCTTCTCCTCTTGTTGCAGCTCCCAATAAGAATGTGTTCTTGGGGTGACTAGGTGGCGCAGTGAATAAAACACCAGCCCTGGAGTCAGGAGGACCTGAGTTCAAATCCAACCTCAGACACTTGACACACTTACTAACCATACGACTTTGGACAAGTCACTTAACCCCAATTGCCCTGCATAAAGCAAAAAAAAAATGTGTTCTAGCTGGATGCAGGGAGGGCAGAAGGGGGTGGGTGTTGCTGGTGGCAGGGACTATTTAACCATCCATGGTCTGGCCCACTTCATGCTCCCAGGAGGCAGAGAAAAAGCTGAAGTAGCAACAGTGGCCGGCAGGAAACTATTTTTGGCTTCACTCTACATTATTTCCAGAATGGATGAACTAATTCATAGTTCTACAGACATTGTTTTATTTTTCCTGTCTTAAAAGAAGTTCTTCAGAACTGACCATTTCCTTCCCCCATCCATATTTTCCAATTTGTAGGAGTGATCTATTATCTTATTTCATAGGAAATGACTCAAAAGATAATTAGTTTGAGTAAAAAGATAAACTGACATCCTTGGATAAAAGTAATTCATTTTGCTTTGCCTCAATCCCTTCCCATTTCCTCTTCTAAATTTGATTATATGCTTTCTGTTTGGGACAGTTAAAATGAGGATGAACTTTTCCTTTGATCCTTACTTTGGAGTCTTAGCTGACAAAATATTGACAAGATCATCTGAGTTTTAATCCATCCTTGGTAACTTACTAACTGTGTGATCTAGGGCAGTTCACTTTAACACTTCATGCCTTTGTTCTCTCATCTGCAAATGTTTATAATAATATCACCCACCACAATGGACAGAGCACATCTTATATCCTAATATACTTTGCTCCATCAAAAATTCCACCATACAGCCTTTCTAGAAGTTGCTTCATGATATCACGGACTCTGTATCAGTATTGGTCTTCATGCCTCTCCAGGCTGCTCTGCTATCTATCTCATCTCCTCAGGACTTCCTCTATTATGCTCTGATGCCTGGGTCCCTTTCCTCCACTTTTCAGTTCCATTTTATGTGTTACCTTCCCCCATTATAATGTAAGATCCTCAATGGTAGGAACTGTCTGTTTTCTCCTTCTATCTGTATTCTAGAACACTGTGTGGAACAAAAGAAGTACTTAATACATGCTTTATGACTGAGAGCCTGGTTGCCATGCTGATATTTTCAGATCTTTGTCACAGACAGTCTAAGTTTAAAATTTGCATCCCTATACAAAAGTGCAGTCCCTGGAATGTACTTAGTACTGAATAAATGCTTGCCAAGTTATGCTATGATTTGTCTCCCTATTAAAGCAGCTTCACACATGATAAGAAAGTTTCTATTTCAAACAGTTAGGGAATAGAGAGACTTGTTACCACTGAATCATGCCATTTCTTTATTAGAAAGCTGTCATGATGAGAATTTGTTGCTGTTCTTTTTCCTTGGCATAAAATCAACATTTATCTACTTGTGATTTCCACCGATCCCTCCAGGGCAGTCTCCTGGGGGACTAAAAAAGAAGCATATTAATCCCTGTTATTTCTCTTGCACTTGACAAAACATCTAATGCTTTAAAAAAGCAATTATTTCCATGGCTACCTATTAAATGATACACAAAATCATCTCCTTATTCTCAGGTATATTTTACAGAGGCTGTCCTAAGCCTTATAAGAATTCTCTTCTACCTGTTTCAATATTCAGAGAACAGATAGACATTAGAGTGCTTTTTGGAACACCTCATTTTTTGTCTGCTTTTTATTTGCATGATACCTTCTTAAAGGGCTACCTTTATGTACATCTATTGGTTATTTGCTAGCAGCCACTCATACCTTTCTGTATTATTATTTTTAATTTTTCTTTGAGTTGCCCACAATTTTAAGTCTTTTGCAATCATTATCGTTTATTTTTTTCTTTTTGGAGGGCAATTGGGGTTAAGTGACTTGCCCAAAGTCACATGGCTAGTTTTTGTTTCAAATGTCTGAAGCCAGATTTGAACTCAGGTCCACCTGACCCCAGGTCCAGTGCTCTATTCACTGTGCCATCTAACCACCTCTATCTTCTGCAATCACAATGATGCACTATTTGTTTGCTGAATATCATCACAAGGAACAAAATTTCTATTCATATTTTGTGCTTTGGCCCAACTGAAGAACTTAAAATCAATGAAATTTCCACATTATATTTAATTCCAATTACATCTTTTGCTTAAGTAACCACTCCAAGAAATCAATAGTGATGAAACCTGAGGCTACAATTTACACTTTTTCCATAGAAACTCAGGTTACATTTCTATCTTTTACAATTCTATATCTTATAGCAGTGGTTCTCAACCTTCCTAATACCATGAATCTTTATTGCTCATATGTGGGCATATCTACATGGGGGCAGACCCACCTGGAGTTGAATAGAGGAGTGGTGTCTTAGGTGACCCCTAAAGGGGTCACAACCCACAGGTTGAGAACTACTGCCTTATAGGCAGGTATTGCTATGTGTTTACAATTCAGCCAAAGTAATTTCCTTAAAAAAACTTGCTACATGATTTTTGTAAGAATTTTTTCCCAATTTATTTATTTATTTAGTTTCTAACATTCATTTAAACAAGATTTTGAGTGACAAATTTTTCTCCTTGTCTTTCCTCTACCACCACCCCAGAACAGCTGGCTTACGGAATACCCCTTTCCCCGATCTGTTCTCTGTCATATCTTCCCCCATATGCTCACCTAACTTTCTAGTAAGGCAAGATGGATTTCTATACCCTGGTACCTCTATATTTTATTTCCCAGTTGCATATAAAAAACACACTTTTTTAAAAAATACACATTTGTTTTTAAAACTTTGAGTTCCAGATTTTTACCCTTTTTCCCTCCTCACCCTCTCCCACTGGAAAGACAAGCAATTCAATATAGGTTGTTATTAAGCCAAACACAAGTAACTTTCTAAAAGAATGCAACTGTGAAAAGGTTTTAAGATTGTGATTACACAGTATAGTGAACACTCTATTTATTCCATAACAAATCAGAGCAGAACATTCAAAGAAATCAAAGCACAGAATTCATAATGTTACAATTTTTCACAGAAAGTCAAAATGCAGTATTCAAACAATTTATCAAGAAGATGGCCACATACTTTGCACCACTATGGTCCAAAGTTTTCAACAAAGAACAATCATGTTGTAACTAGTTCATATTTTTCTTGGGAGCATTTGATGCAGGAGTTCTGACTTTGTTGTCTTTCTCCCATTCCATGCTTTATCCTTTTTCTTCCAAAAAAGTAATCTACGGTAGGATTGCATTTCCTATGCTTGCTTATGTTTGCATTCAGTTACTTTACTTTTGAACTCATTGCCATGGTAGAACTCTGCTTTCAGAATGGAGAGAGCTTTGTCCCAGATCACTGGGGTTTTTTCAGCTGCTGGACCAATCAGGAGCATGCCCTCTGTTCAGCCCCCATAGGCTCTGGCACCTGGCCACACATGCCCAGAACCTCCACCACAGACCACAGTCCAGATCCAAGCAGGACAAAGCAGGAGCAATTACCCTCTGAATGGTTGCTTGGTCTCCCCACAATCTGCAGGTCAGGAGCTCCTGAGGCAGCTATAAGCCACAGCAGCTGTGCCTCTGGCTGCTTCATGCGCTGGGGGCAGGTGCCAGACCATGTTCTTCCATCTACTCCTGTTCCAACAGAGTTCTACACTGACCTTTTATTTTGTCTTTGGCTTTTATGAGTTGAGAAGTGTGGAAATCACCACAGCTGCTGGTGCTTCAATCTCCTGAAATCTGCTCCAGCTGCTGATGGTCAGGGCTGCCCTGGGGCAAAAACCATATGACTCACACAGGGCTGATTTCAGATCCCAGGTTGGTGTGATAACACCTTTCTGCCAGCCTGCTGGGCTGCCTTCAATGGGATATGTGTTTTTCTCTGTCACTTTGTGCATTCTGTAGCTGTAAAATATGTTTAGAGTCATTTTTTACATGTATTGGAGGAGGTGGAAACCAAAGCCATGGTGAAACCTTATTGCTACTCTGCCATCTCAGCTCTGCCACCACTCTTTAAGTATTTTATGACTGATGCACTGGATATGCAGAGATTTGATATGATTTGCCAGAAGTCACACAGATTGTAGGGTCCCAACATATTCAGACATTCATTCTTATTAAATTTGTAATTAAGTAAACATATTAAGATTTATTTGGAGGAGTTAAAAAATGGAATGCCTGGTGGCAGTTCTTAAAAGACTATATAAATACCCCAAGACTGGAGTCCCAAAGACTTGAATTCAAATTGGTGATCAGGTACTTCCTAGATGTGCAATCCTTGGGGGATTCATTTAATCTTCTATGCATATGGTTTCTTTACCAGTAAAATGGGAATAATAACTGGTCCTAAAAAACATACCCAGAGTTGTGAGAGTCAAATTAGATATTTTTAAACAATTTTGCACAGTCCATGGAAGGTTGTATTTGTTATTATAATATTTTTCTGAGAAATGGTGATGATAATGATACAGAACAAACTACTACAGTGAAATCAGCCCATCCCTGCTTTCAGATATTAGTGTATTGGAGACTTTGCACTGCCAGAGGACATCCTTGCTGCCCCAGAAGAATTTGATCCCCACTAGCAAGTCTATTTGAAACCAAGGAACCACAAATACTGAAATACATAGAAATGATTTTAAAATGCCTTTGTTTAGCATGTCCATAACATTATTATCAGTTTTTGATTGGTGGTTATTGTCCTTCATTATCAAAGAAAAGCAAAAATCACATCACTATGCTAAAGTCAAGCTTGAATGTGTCTGATCAGAACAAAAGGAGCTTGGAATGCTCTACCACAGGTCAGGCACAAATAGTCTGTGGGAATATTGGGGGTGCATGATACTGTAAATTTGCACAGCCTGCATTTTCTTTGAGCTGTTTCAATTCTGCTTTACTCATAGAGCACAACATCTTTTCTGATGTGGGCAGACCAATGCTGAGCAGTCCTGTGCCAATGTCTCCCATGTCACACAATCAATTACAAAGTTCTTGAGAGAGTCCTTGAGAGTGTCCGTGTATCACTTCTTCTGACTACAACATGAAGGCTTTTTTCATGCATGAGTTCTCCATAAGAGTCTTTTAGGCAAACTTACATTTTGCAATGGAACAACATGCCCAGCCCATTGGAGATGTGCTCTCTGAAGTAGAGGTTGAACATTTGGCAGTTTTGTTTGAATAAAGATTTCAGTGTCTGGAACCTCATCTTGCCAGATGATCTTTAAAAACTTCCTAAGGCAATTCAATTGGAAGCAATTCAGTTTCCTGGCATTGTGCTGGTACACTGTACAGGCTTCACAGGCATACAACAATGAGGTAAGCACAGTGGCTCTGTAGACCCTCTGTTTGGTTTTCAGTATAATACCTCTTCTTCCTCATACTTTCCTTTGGAGCCTCCTAAACACTGAACTAGCTCTGGCAATTCATCTATCAATCTCATTAGCAATATGTACCTCCCTGGAAAGAACACTACCAAAGTAAATGAACTTATCCACAGCATTCAAAGTTTCTCCATTTGCTGTAACCTAATGGCTCACCATATGGATCATGTGGTGGTGGCTGATAGAACACCTGTGTTTTCTTTGTGCTAATTGTTAGGCCAAAATTAACAAAAGCAATAGAGAATTGATCCATATTTCATTACTTCTCAATTTCAGAGACTGCATTGAATGCCCAATTTTATCTGAAATCATAAAATCATGTACCAACACTCCCTCCACTTTGGTCTTGACTTGCAGCCTTGTCAGATTGATGAATTTACCAAGCATGTGGTAGGTGACATTGATATCATGTTTATCCTCTTTGAAAGCATTTGGCAACATGGCTGAAAACATGATGCTAAAAAGTATGATGCTAAAAAGGAGCAATCACAGTCTTGTTTCACTCCACTTGTGACTGGGAAGGCACGAGAGGATTATCCATTATCCATAACCCAGTGATTCTCAACCTTCAATTTGTAACAATGAAAATACATCTTGCATATCAGATATTTACATTATGATACATAACAGTAGCAAAATCACAGTTATGAAGTAGGAATGAAAATAGTTTTGTGATTGGGCATCTCCACAATATGAGGAACTGTATGAAAGGGTTGCACCATTAAGAAGGTTGAGAACCACTGCCATAACCTGTGAAAGTATGCCATCATGAAATTGACAAACAATGCTGATGAACTTCTCCATGACACCAAATTTTGAGATAATCTTCCATAAGTCTTCATGAATAACATATCAAAGGCCTTGGACAGATCTAAAAATGTTGTGTACAGACTTGTGTTCTGCCTCTGGCATTTCATGTCAACTGTTCTCTGCCGTTTATGAAGCCGCACTGACCCTCAGGTAAATGACTGTCTTCCAGGTAAAGGATAAGCCTATTAATGAAATTTTTGGCAAGAATATTGCTAGCAATGACTAAGAGAAAAATGCCTCTGTGATTGTCTATCCTTTACCTTTGCAAAGATGGACAATGGAGGCATCCTTGAAATCCTATGGAATAACCTCATCTTCCCACATAACCTGGAAAATTTTACTCAGCTTTTGTGTGAGCAATGAAACTTTTTAGTATTATGTATAATAATAATATTTACCTGGAGAAGTTACAGTTATTGTGGTGTGTAGTTGTAAGAGTTGTATAGGCTTTAGAAGATCTCTTTACCCCCTTTCAAATTAAGAAAATCTACTCTTCATTTAAGAGTGTTTGTATGGAAAGAAATAGTTCCAAGCTTCTTGCAATCTAGCATTCCAACTAATTATTAAGATAAACGTGATTGAATTTCATAGAATTTTGAACTCTAAGGGGCCTTATATCATTGATACATTTTAAGCTTTTTCTTTCATTTATAAATGAAAATAGTTGGGACCTCAGATATGAGTTGACCAAAGAAAAGTTACACAGGGTATAAAGAACAGAACTGAGTTTTGTTCCAAGGTTCTCTCTGACTCCAAATCCAGAAGTATTCTTGGTATATTACCACAAAGGTGAAAAATGCTTAGTGATTTTTTTGTTTTCTGAGAGTTATGAACATATTAACAAGAGGCATGGTTAGAATTATCCCTAAGGACTTCAGTGTTTGGGGTTCCTTAGTGCCAAATAGGTGTCAGTGGGAATCAGATTCTGCTGGGGCAGCAAGACTCTCCCCTGCCGTTGGGACATGTTTAGTATTGTATTCCACAAAACAAGTAGGGATTGATTAATTTCACTGCTATTTCATGGGTGCCACAATATTTTTTCAACTGTATGCTTTTTTGATATAACCACCAATTACATAGTGGAAATTATGAGCTGATTTTTTTCTTCCCACTACCAAATTTATTTGACTCAGCTGATCTTCTTCCCCCACCTCACACCTGCTGATTAAACTCACCAATCACTGGAGACACATCCTCAATGGTAAACAATTGCTATAATGAAACAGTATTTAATGCTTTTGTTATCCAGAAGGCAATTATTGGAAGCCCTTGATATTCCACCTTCATCACAAGATGAACATGGTTTTTACTGCTTGTCTTTCTGAAAGAGGTTCCTTAGGAAGCTGTGATTTATTGAAAATAACATTGAACATTCTGTAAACTGTCACTCTCTTCAGGTTGTTGTTGATGACGTTCTTTTTTCCCTTCTAAAGAGGTGCATGACAATTCAAATCCTTCTTCACAGTAGGGGTGAAGTGGGGTTTTATATCATATATTCGGGTTTCTCTAGAAGCTACTTCAATTCTCACTCTTCATCTGGAGTAGTGCCAGCTTTATCCAGTCCTACAAAAGGTCAGCTTGGCAGAAGATCATGAGGGGAAAGATATCTTCCAGTTGAACCTTCTCCCTGGTAAGGACATGAAGTTCTGGGAAAACATGATTTGTCCAAAGTCAAAATATAGGTAATAAAATACAGGGAATTTTGAGTTTTAATACAGTGTAAAACATAATGTCCAATCTTTTCAAGAGAGAGACAGACAGACACACACTGTGAGTATTTGAGAGTAACTGTTGCACACTTTCTAGCAAGATATTGTCACAGAAATAAGAAAAGAAACAGCACTTGTTCATCTGGAAGAAGACCAATTTCTCAATGAGGAGAACCTTAGGAGAACAAAATGCTGACCTCTTTGATACAGAGAGTTTGATAACCAAGTCCAGATCATTCTACTGCTTCACTGAATAGAGGGTCACAATCTTTACTTCTATGTTTTTTTTCTTTAAGTTTGTTAGTTGTAGGAGTTTCCTTCCCAATTTAAAATCAAATAATGGCTAACAAAGGAACATCACCCAATAAAAAGGAATTCCTTAAGGGCTGTATTGGAAAATAATGGGTCATGGATCTTTTAATGCCTGATTGAAAATATCATTTCTTTTCAAATAATATTTCAAAGAATCATCTAATTTGTGATGGAAATGTATATGGAGTAAAACGTGTGTGTATACACATATAATACAGATGAGGATACTAAAGTCTAAAGTTGCTAAGTGACTTTTCTCAAATCCACAGATTTATAATTTGTGAGCTTGAAAAATGTGGGACAAGATTTTTGATAACAAATCCACCATGAATTTCAACCTACCACATTGTCTGTACATTTAATTCAGGGACTGTCTGAGACGGAAGGCAAAGCACACATTCTGCAGTTCAACTTTATGAAACACATAGGACAATTTTTATTTTCTATTTAAAAGGATTATTGAATCCGTAGGTGAGGGGAAGTTTAAAACTATATTTTATATAGTTCATCTAGATTTTAGCAAAGTGTAAGATAAATTATCTCTTTTTATTCTTCTGGAGAATCTATATAATATTACCATCAGATGGATTCATAAGTGGTTGGTGGTGGTATTCAAGACATGTTGTTAATTCTTTGATATTAGCATGGGAGTAGGAACCAAGTGGTTTTCTTCAGGAATCTATGTTTGCACCCATGCTATTTAGCATTGACATAATGATTCAGATAAAATATACAAGGTAAATTCATAAAATGTTCAGATTAAAGAAAGTTTTTAGGAGTTGTTAGGATAGGGAGGGGATTATAGAGTTGAGATTCAAAAATATCTAGACAACCTGCAGCATCTGGCTGAATTTAAGAAGACTGGATTCAGTAGAGCTAAATATAATGTTGTACCTTAGAATGATATTAAACTAATATCAGCTATAAAAAAGAATCAATAAAGAGCCAAAGTTACAGGTATAGTGCTTATTTAAAAAAATCTAGGGATATTAATAAACTTCAATCTCGATAGGATAATCACAAGACATAG
>CM053601.1:179854423-179877919 GCA_028646575.1 Pseudocheirus occidentalis | reverse complement strand
AACTGTGGCATTTTTCTCCTTCTACACTGTCATCTTGGCTCTGCCTCCCCCCATTTATCTTTTTCTTAAAGACCATAATAGATATAATTTAGATAATTATTTAGTAATTATAATGTACTTCACAAATGGTACCTCATTTGATTCTTGTAAGTATCCCCAGGGTAAAGGTGGAGAAAATGAGGTCAAAAGAATATAAATATTTTGTTCAGGGTTGCATTGCTGGTATATATCTTAAGAATAAAAGCAGGTTTTCCTGGCTCTGAAGCTTGTACTTTATCCACTATACCACATAGCCATTATGAGCCTCTAATAGTAACACTCTCTCTTGTCAAAGATGAGCTCACTTTATTGAGAGAATTAAAAAATAAAAAGATATCTACTCAATGTGATATTTTATTCTCTCTTGTTTTCCCTCTAATTTCTGGGAAGACTTGTATCTTTTACTCTCCAGGAACAATACCTCTCTACCTGTGGATTGATCTCAATCCTTCCTCTATCCTAGAGAAACATGAACTGGAAATTACCTTCTCTAGCTTTCCTTGTCTCTTGAATCACTGGTTCCTTTTCTGCTTTCTACCTACATTTCCAACTCTCTCTCATCCTTTGAAAATATTTTCACTTAACTCTCTCATGATTCTGTCTCAACTTATCAGTCTTTATTTCTACTTCCTTTAATGAGCCACCATCTTTTGCAAAAGTATATCTATTTGATGTCTCATATATTCTCTTCTCACTTCACAGCCCCTGGTAATCTGGGTTCTGTCCTAATGAATCATCTAAATTCACATGCCCTGTGTGAAAAAGCATCTTTTAATTAGTGAACTTTTTTTTTCAGTTTTCATAATCCTTAGCTAAAACATTATGTGACTCAAATCAATATGCATCTCATAACTTTACATACTTTCATTCAGAACTCTCTATGACATTTGCCATTGATGATTCCCCAGCCTGCTTGACATTCTCTTCCTTTTTGGTCTTTGGTGATATTATTCTCTTGATTCTCCTTCTAGTTGCCGGTCACGCCTGAGCCTCATTTGATGAAGCATAATTGTTGTTCTATCACCTGATTGTTGATGTCACCAAGAAATCTCTTGTTCATCCATTTTCCTTTTGTTGCTGTTGTGGTTGTTATTCTCATTTTTAAGAGTATCAGATTCTACAACTTAATTTATCATATCTGTGTAGATTACTGAAAAGTACTCATTAATGTATATACACATATGTACATGAATGTATATCTCTGTCTATATAAATTTAGAGGTACATATATAAATCTAATACATACATATATACACACACCTGTAAATATGTAGCCCAAATATTAGTGTGTTTCCAGCCTTGGTCTGTCTCTTCCGTTTGGAAACCACCAGTGGATGTTTGGAGCCATGTCATATAGACATCTTAGAACTAATTGGTAGAAAAGGACTCATCTATCCCTCCTGGTTACTTGTTGGTGGCATCTCCTTCCTCTAATCTCACAGTTTCACACTCTGAAGTTATTTTTCAGTCAATAGAACATTCCTGATAGTTTAATAAACTCATCTGTAATGATACCATGTGATATTTTATATCTAACCTCTCCCTCTATTCAGTAGCCACTGACCTAGTTTCCCCATTTACCTTTATTGTCATTCACCTGCTTTATTGACATACCCTCATAATTGATCTAGGGGTAAATAGGTGACTCAGTGCATAGTATGCTGGGCCTGGAGTCAGGAAGACTCATCGGAATGTGTTCAAATCTGGCATCAGACACTAGTTGTGTGACCCTGGGGAAGTCACTGCACACTTTTTGCCTCATTTTCATCATTGGTAAAAAGAAGTGGAGAAGGAAATGTTAAAGCACTACAGGATATTTGACTAGAAAACCCCAAACAATATTATGAAGAGTTGGACATGGCTGGAATGACTGAAAAACAACAACCTTATAATTGATGTACTTCCAGGCTCTCCCCCCTCTACAATTCATTCTCTGCCACTTTACTAGCAAATTGATATTCCTGTACTAAAATATATATTAAAAATATTCCATGTAATGCTCCTACTCCTAAACCCTGAGAGGGCTACCGAACCTAAAATATCTCTTACCCCTAAGATACAATAAAAAGTCCTTTTTAAGCATTTAAGGCACTTGAAAATGTCTCTATCCTGCCTTTCCAGGAGGGTTACCCATTACTTTCAATCATTTGCTCTATGATCCCATCACACCCGTCTACTAACAGGTCACATTTAGCCTATACAATGACTGATCAGGACATACTCTTTCTAATTCTACTGTCTGTTCTTCATGCCTCAAATACATTCCTTCTGCAAATCATTATATAATTTTTAATTTACTTTTAAGATCAGCTTGGGTTACTCCCTCTAAGAAGACTTTTCTGATACCCCTACTTTCTGATATTCCATCCTTTTCAAGATTATTTATAACTTGTATTTATGGAAGCATCTCTATAACCCTGCTTTTCTTGCTTGTTCCTTTAAATCATTTCCCCCAGAAAGAAATGGCACTAGCAGAGAAACATCATCCCATCATCCATTTTGTCCGGTTTGTTCATTTCATAATTTAATGCCCAATCCTGAAGTAGTGGCGGTTTTCTTTAAGGGAAGAATTATTCCACATGTGTTTTTATGCTCAGTGTCAATCAAAATGTCTTTCATTGAAGTTTTCAAGTATTTGATGAATGAATGAAAGAATAATTCCGAGGCAAATTAATAATACTGGTGAGAAAGACCAAAGTTTGTATCTTAACTAGAATGAATCTTAGTTATGTGACACCAGGGAGGTTTTTTAATATTTCTATCTCAAGCAATGCCCTAGGACTTAACCGGTTTTAGATACCTTGTACACCGTGGTTGCTAGAGGTATTTCCAACACAGGAATACCTATTCATATGTATATTTAATAATCACATAAAATAATAGAAAATAAAAATTTCCCTATATGTCTCATGCAGTGGAACTACAGATTATTTGACTTGCCTTACATCTCTGATAGCCTTTTATATAACTGTATAGGCAATGTGGTAGAATGAAATTTATACTGTACTTTGAATCACTCTTGTTCCATGCTTCCAAGCTTATAAATAGCAAATCAAGCAATTGGAGGAAAGCCATTAAGAAACTTTGGGGTTCAGTATCCTCAGCTGTAATACATGAGGATGCATAAGATGTCTTCTAAGTACATTTCCACCACAAAATTGATGATGCTCCAAAATAAAGATGAAAATATGCATTTTGAATCAAGCTTTAAATGACTCATGAGCACTGGGATTTTTCCAGTACAAGCCCCAAGAAATTATTTTTGTACTGGGTGGTGTTCCTTTCTTAGATATAATTTTGTTGTTGTTGTTATTTATTGCAGGGAAAAGTGATAACTTACAAAAAGAATGAACAATACCTGTAAGAAAAGATTGCATTACTCCTCTTAGGAAACCAGTGAGTTGCATTTTCACCTACAACCTTGGTTGTCAAATTCTCTGTACCAAGGAAATAATCATTGTGTTCTCCTAAATTATATGAACAAGTAGAAATTGGTCTCCTTCCAGATGCCCACGTATTGTTTCTTTTCCTATTTCTGTGACAATAACTTTCTAGAAAATACACAAAAGCTGCACTCGAGGGCTCACAGTTCCTTTCTGTGGATAAGGGTGCCCATTATATTTTACATTGGATTAGAATTCAAAATCCTACCTATTTTATTTCCTATTATTTTGACTTCAGATAAAGCACTTGATTTCCTGGAACTTCAATTCCTTACCAGTGAGAAGATTCACATGGAATATGTCTTTCCCTTCTTGTCTTCTGACCAGCTTACCTTTTGCAGGACTGGATAAAACCGGCACTGCTCCAGATGAAGAGTAAGAACTGAATTGATGGTTATAGAAGCCTAGACATCTGATGGAAAACACTAGCTCTTGATTTACATGAGGAATTAAATTTTCATACATTATTTGGAAATTGAAATTAAAATGTCCAGAGATTAAAAAATGATTTATACACTGTACAATAGAGTTGGTAATAAATGATAGTTTAGCTTCATAAGGAAACTCTTTCCAGGAAAACAAGCAGTTAAAACAAAGTTCATCTTGTGATGAAGTTGGAATGTCAGGAGCATCCAATAATTACCTTCTAGATAACAACTGCATTAAATACTGTTTCATTATTGCAATGTTGTCCCATTGATAATGTGTCTCCAGTGACTAGTGAGTTAATTAGCATAACAATGATTTCACTTTTTCAGTGTGAGGTGGGGGAAGAACATTAGCGAATTCAGGTAAATTTGGTAGCAGTAAGAGAGGAATCAATTCATTATTCCTGCTACCAAATTGGTGGTTATATCACCAAGGTAAAGTTGGTAGGGGTGAGAGAAAAATAAATCCATAATTTCCACTAGAAAATTTGTGGTTCTCTCACAAAAGCAGAGTTGAATAAAATGTCGTAATCCTCATAAAATAATAATACAATCAATCAATTCTTACTAATTTCAGAGAAAACAATACTAAATATATTACAATGGCAGAGGATAACCTTGCTGCCCTAGCACAAACTGATCCCCACTGGAGAAGTTTATTTGCAATCAAAAAACCAAAAACACTGAAGTCCATAGGGATGATTCTAAACTTCCCTTTTGTTAATGTGTTAATAACACCCAGAAAACATCCCTGAAGATTTCTCAGTTTTTCAGCAACTTAATGAAAATTCTTCAGTACTTGTGATCAAAGAACATTGTTACAAAGCCCAGCTCTTCTGTTTGTACCCCGTGTAACTTTACTTTGATAAACTCATCTCTTTGGGTCCAATTATTTTCTTTTATAAAAGGAGACAAAAAGCTAATAATGGGTGGATGATCTCTAAGGCACTTATTATATTAATTAATTAATTTTCAGTATTCAACTTTCATTTCCAAAAGTTTTAAACAGCTTCCACTTCAATCTTCTTCTCTCCCCCTTCCCCTAGACAGACTCTAGGTATATATTCTTATCATCACATTAGTCATGTTTTATAGAAGAATTAGAAAGGATGGGAAGGACCATCAGAAGGGGAAAAAGACAAAATAGAACAAAAAAAGAGGGCAGATATCAATCTTCATTCAAATTCCAATTTCTTTCTCTAGATGTCGATGGAATTTTCTATCATGAGTCTTTGGAATTGTTTTAGGTCCTTGCATTACTGAGAAGACCTAAGTCTGTCAAGGTCAGTCTTTCCATAGTGTGACTTTTGCTGTGTAAATTGTTCTTCTGATTCTGCTCACTTCACTCAGCATCAGCTCATAAACATCTTTCCAGGTTTGTCTGAAGTCTGCCTGATTATCATTTCTTATACCACAATAGCATTCCATCACATTCCTGTACCACACCTTGTTTTGCCATCATCATCATTCTCATCATCACCATCATCATCATCATCATCATGATCATCATCATCATGATCATGATCATGATCATGATCATCATCATCATCATCATCATCATTACCAGTATTTATTATAACAATAACAAAATAACATTTACAACCTTCCAGCCACCTTGCTGGTATTTACTAATACTAAATTTACTAAATACTAAACGTATTTACTAATATCATCTAATTTGATTCTCACAACTATAAGTTGGGGGGTGGGAGGTGAGGTGGTAGAACCAATTATTATCTTCATTTTACAGGTGAAAAACCTAAGGAAGCCAGAAGCTGAGTGAATTTCCCAAAGTCACATTATTATGAAGTGTCTGAGGACCAATTTGAACTGAAGTCTTCTGGGCTTCATCTTGGTCTTCTAACATCAAGTTTTATCTTCTCTGATTGTGTCTTAATATATTAAATTAATCACAAAATTTAAAAAAAATATGCATGTATGAAAATGTTGGGTCCCCCAAATCTGTATGTCTTTTGGCAAATCAATTCTTTTCTCTTAATATTCAGGGCATCAGCTATAAAATTTGAGGGAGGGGAGGAATAGTTGAAGAAATTATTTAAAGAATTTAATAAGGGAATCACTTTGAGACTTAATTGATAATTCATAGGATGAATTATCTAGACAATACATAATTATAAGAGAATAGACATTTTAGCTAAGTTTCTACGAGATCATTGTTTAAATTATATCTTTAGGTTTCAACGCTATGGATATGTTTTGTTTTATTTACATGATTATTTTGTTAAACATTTTTCCAATTACATTTTAATCAAGTTCCCATTATAAGTGGGAGTTTTGCTGGTCAGGAGCTTGACATCTTTCTTCTTTTTTTAAATTTATTTTTAGGTTTCAATATTCATTTCCAGAAGATTGCAAATTATGAATTTTCTCCCCATCTTTCCCCTACCACCATCCCAAGATAGCAAGGCTATTGAGTACCCTTTCTCCCAATCTGCTCTCTCTTATGTCCTCCTACATCCCTCCCAAACTTTCTTGTAGAGTAAGATGGATTTCAATGCTCCAGTGTCTGTATTATCTTATTTCCCCCAAAGATCAGGATCCAGATCTAAAAAGGTCAAAACAAGAGTTATTAGCTTCTGAATGGTAGCTTGATCCCCCCCATGATTTGCAGGCCAGGAGCTCAGGAAGTGGGCAAATGGCAGCAGCTACAGCCTCTAGCTGAGTTTTGGAGTCCTAAAATTTGTTTATAATCACATTTTATGGGTATTTGAAGTGGCTTTTTGTGAGCTGTGACATTTTCCTGCTTCTACACCTTCATCTTGGCCTGTTCTTCATTTCTTAAAGGACAACTGTGTTCCATTACATTTTTATGCCACTTGTTCAACCATTGCCCAATTGATGGACATCCCCTCAATTTCCAGTTCTTGGTCACCACAGAAAGAGATGCTACAGTTATCCCCAGCGTTTTTTTGTCAAATAGTGATTACTTATCCCAGAAACTGGAGTCTTTGGGTTTATTAATCAATATATTACTATAATTATTGAGTATGTTTTGTGTACCTAACCTATTCCACTGATCCATCACTCTATTTCTTAGCCAATCCCAAGTAGTTTTGATGATTGTTGCTCTATAATGCAATTTAAGTTCTGGAATGTCTAGATCACCATCGTTAGCATTCCTTTTCTTTAATTCCCTTGATATTCTGGACATTTTGTTCTTCCAGATGAATTTTTTTATCTTTTTCAAGCTGTATAAAATACTTTGGATCATTTGATTGGCATGGCACTGAACAAATAAATTTAGCTAGAATTTTCATTTTTATTATTTTAGTTCAGACTACCCATAAGCAACTGATGTTTTTCCCAATTATTTACATATCATTTATTTGTGTAAAAAGTATTTTGTGATTATATTCAGATAGTTCCTGGGTTTGTTTTGGCAGAGACTCCAAAATACGTTATAATGCCAACAATAACTTTAAATGGAATTCCTTTTTTTAATCTCTCGCTGTTTGGCTTTGTTAGTGATATATAGAAATGCTGCCATTTTATGTGGGTTTATTTTAAATTCTGCAACTTTGCTAAACATATTTATTATTTCAAGTACTTTTTTACTTAACTCTCTAGGATTCTCTAAGTATAGCATCACATACTTTGAAAAGAGTGATAACTTTATATCTTCTTCACCTATTCTAATTCCTTAAATTTCTTTTTCTTATCTCATTCCAAAAAAGCACTAATATTTCCAGTACAAAATTGAATAACTGGGGTGATAATGGACATCCTTGTTTCAACTCTGGACTTTTTGGAAATACTTCTAGCTTATCCCCATTACAAATAAGGCATGCTGATGATTTAAGGTAGATGGTACTTGTTATTTTAAGTGAGACTCCATTTTTTCCTATGCTTTCAAGTGTTTTCTACTCTGTCTGTGTGTGTGTGTGTGTGTGTGTGTGTGTGTGTGTGTGTGTAGACAAATTCCTGATTAGGAATGTAGATAATCTTTAGAGGAGGAAACTGGAACAAAGAACCCCCCCCCCCCAAAGAATAACATCAAATGGTCATTTGCAAAAAAAGAATTCATAGAAGAAGAAGAACAACAACAACAACACAAACTTTAAAAACCAAACAAGAAACATTGAGAAAAACTGAAAAAACATACAATGCAAGAAAGAGAAGATTATGAAAAGAAAGCCAACCAATTAGAAAAAGCAGACTAAGAACTTTAGGGAAGAAAATGACTGCTTAAAAATAAAAATTGGGCAAATGCAAGGTAGAGAAATTATAAGAGATCAAGAAATAGTAAAAGAGAGTGCCTAGGTGGTACAGTTAATACAGCACCAACTCTTGAGCAAGAAAAATAAATTTAAATATGTCAGTTCCACAATTAAACTGTACCTAGTAGCAGTGATACCAAAAAAAAAAAATCACAGATCTCGTATCAGTATATATTGAAGAGCAAAAGGACTGGGATTGTGGCCAAATATATCATACCCAGCATAACCTAAGTGTAAATCTGAAAGAAAAAAAGAAATTTAAAGAATTATCAGAATTTCTGGGGTTTTTTTGTAAAAAACCTGAATTTAATAGAAGATTTTACATAAAAGAGACAAGAAAAGTATAAGATATATACCAAAGACTAATTACAGGGGAGTCAATAAGGACAGACTATTTGTCTCTTATTTATATGAAATATAAAACTTATGCTTAAGGTTGTTATTAGTACTTGGTAGTTCATAAGAAAGATTGTGGTGGACTTGATTATAACATGATTTTAAGAATAAAACTGCTTAGAAACAGTCAAAAAGTAATTCTATTATATAGACGAAGTGTGAGAGGAAGAACTGACAGAAGAAACAGATAAGAGAGGAGGTAGTTCTGGAAACCTACTTTCATCAGAAATGGGTTCAACAGGGAATGAATCATATAAATCTAGAATAGCATAAAAGTGATCCAAATTAAGAAGGAAATGAAAATACTTAGGGAGTGGGGAGGGGGAAGAAGATAAGTGAGTGATCTCTAGAGGGGAGGGTGAAAGACTAGGTTAAGTGGGGTTTAGAAGGATGTTTAGATTAATGGGAATGGAAAGGTATGGGATGGATGCTTGGTGGGAGTGGTTGTTAAGTAATAGGAAGGCAAGGAAGCAGATTGTAGGACAGGAATCAGAAGAGCTAGGAAATAAGAGATATATACAAACATACAATAAACATCAAGAGTTGAATTTGTTAGGAAAAAAGAGCAGGGCGATAATCATGACCTTGGACCAAGTTAAGGATAAAACAAATTTAAACAAAAAAGAAGAACAGGGAAATTACAAGGCAACTCACATTTAGCAATATTGTTTAGGACTATTTAGAACAATTAGTCTGAATAAGGTGGGGGTATTCTTGTGGCAATAAAGGATGTGTTGGTAGACTTGGAAAAATATGTGAATACTCAGATTTAAGAAGGAAGAGGTTATCCACACTTAGAGAGAGAGAGTGGGCAAATGAGCAGAGTACAGTCTTATGTATACGCATATGAATGTATGTCTATATATTACTGTGATAATTGATATTTAAGGGTATATATGTGTAAGTGTATATATGTACATGTGTATGCATGTAGATAATTGTGCATGGATATAGGCATGTATATATCTATATATGTATATATATATATACATATATCAGAGTATACATCTATTTATGTATGTGCCTGTGTACATACATATGCATATGCATCTACATCTACATCTACATTTACATCTACATCTACACATACATATACATATACACAAACATACACAAAAAGAAGAAGGGAAAAGATAGACGACTGTCAACATGATCATAGTATTTATTATATAGGCTTTATAGAATTGAAGATTTATTGCTGTATATTTTGAATCTTCTGTCATGTTCTACTGTGTACATGGCAACGTTTTTCTTTCTCATTTTGTATTTTTTAAAAAAAATTATCTTTCAAAAATGCATTCTTCTGCTGCATTTGAATAATTATCAATTAGTAAATTGACTTTTCCTGAACAGTCAAAAACATTCATCTGATCCCGAGTTTTAACCTCTGTATTTCTTTTTTTTTCTTTTTTTTGGGGGGGGGAGGGCAATTGGGGTTAAGTGACTTGCCCAAGGTCATATGGCAAAGTTTTGCATTAAGTGTCTGAGGCCAGATTTGAACTCAGGTACTCCTGACTCCAAGGCTGGTGCTCTAATCACTGCACCACCTAGCTGCCCCTTAACCTCTGTATTTCTAAGGCTGTAGATTAAAGGGTTTAACATAGGAGTCATTATAGTGAAACATAAAGACACTGGTTTATCTATAGGAAAAGTTAATACTGACCTCACATACAAGAATATACAGGGAGCAAAAAACAAGACCACCACTGTAAAGTGAGAACTTCAAGTAGAAAGGGCTTTCTTCCTTCCTTCTGAACTTTCACCCTTCAGGGAAGTGAGGATAACAACATAGGAGGCAGTTAGAATGAGAAAGATTGACAGGCACATTACTCCACTCTTAGCAATGACTAAAAGACCTAGAACTTGAGTGTCCATGCAGGCCAGTTTCACCAATAGGAACAAGTCACACATGAAGTGATCAATAACATTAGAACCACAGAAATGAAGATGGGCCATGAAGAGGAGTTGTATGGTGGCATGTATGCAGCCTC
Source organism: Pseudocheirus occidentalis (assembly GCA_028646575.1). Classification (NCBI taxonomy): domain Eukaryota; kingdom Metazoa; phylum Chordata; class Mammalia; order Diprotodontia; family Pseudocheiridae; genus Pseudocheirus; species Pseudocheirus occidentalis. The sequence continues at coordinate 179,867,384 of CM053601.1, read as the reverse complement.
CCATCCAGGATACTGCCACAAGTAGGTGGCACACACGAGGATTCATGATGACCATGTAGTGCAGGGGTTTACAGATGGCCACATAGTGATCATAAGCCATGATCACAAGGAGGATGATTCCAACACCACCCAAAAAAGTGCTCTGCAAAGAGCTGAGTCAGACAGCGTTCCAGGGAGATGATTGTCTTATCATAGAGTAAATCCACTACCATCTTAGGAGCAATGACTGAAGAGTAGGTAGCATCCATTATGTATAAAAAGGTGAGAAAAAAGTATATGGGGGATCTCAAAGTCTGGCTGGAAGTCAAGGTTATGACAATGAGTAAGTTTCCTATAATTGTGGTAATATATGTGACTGAAAAAATGACAAAGAAAAGTTTTTGAAGCTCTGTATTTTGTGCAAGGCCCCACAGAACGAATTCAGTTACATTGTTTTTATTTTCCATTTTGTGCAATCCTCTGCAAAATCCCTGTTAATCCCACAGTACTATTGATTTTTTTCTTTTCTTCTTCATTTCTTCCTCCAAGGAGACCTTAGCTATACCTCACCTAAACATTCCAGTTATCTTAATTCCAGATATTGTCAATTATGAGTCTTCTACATAAAACTGCTTATTTTGTTAGGGATGAATTTTGTGAAGTGGGAAATAAGGGATACAAAATCCTCAATGCTAAAGATTGTGATTCATCTCACTTTCATCTTAAAAGTCATTGGTGATAGTATGTTCCTTTCGTGGTCATTAGCTTGTCTGTAACCAAAGGAAGGAGAAATGAGTCAAACCATCTTTATTGATGATTAAAATTCAACAGATTGATGTAACTCCTTGTTATGTTTTAAACTGTGTACTTTTGTTGTAAATACATATTCACATTTTGCATTAAATTGTAGATAAGTTTAATGGATAAGTTTTTTTTTAAAGTCAAACAGGAAGTCAGGGTCTAAGCTTCTAAGCTTTGACTGAGATGAGGCACTAGGCAGAATGATAATCTTGGAGTCAGGGGAACTTCTTTCCCACCCTGCTTCTTTCTATAAGACTCTGGGCAAATGTCTTATGGACTTTCAAGCATTCCTTTCTTTTTTTGGCTATTTGGAAGGAAGAAGATAGGGCAATTGGGGTTAAGTGACTTGCCCAAGGTCACATGGCTGGTTTTTGTATTAATTATCTGAAGTCAGATTTGAACTCAGGTCCCCCTGACTTCAGGGCCAGTGCTCTATTCACTGCACCACCTAGCCACCCCACTTTCAAGCATTTTTGCTGAAAAAAAAAACTGAAAAGACAATTTGACACTGAAATACAAGAACCATGAGAAGGTAAACATGGAAAAGAAATCATAAGAAACTTATTCAAAGTTGAATTATTTTCATGCCAACCTGGAAAAACAATAATTGTAACTTGTGAAATTTTCTTAGTATGAGTATAGGTGAAGGGAATAGAAATGTATATATACCTATACATACACATATGTCTATGTAGGAGGATGAATGCATATATACATATTAATACATATCTGAACATGTGTGTATATGTGTACATAGAGAGCACAGGATCAATTGAATAGGAAGGGAGGATACTTTAAAAAGTGAAATTCTGAGGTGGGAGAGGATTAGAATGAGAAGAGACAGGGAGAGACAGAATAGGGTTAATCATCTCATGTAGAAGAGGCAAGTGATAATTGTTACAATGTAGGGGAAGAAAAGGAAGGGAAAAGGCAAAGGGTCAACCTCACTCTCATTGAATTTGGCTTAGGGAAGGAGTGACATAAACTCTAAACTGGGTATCTTGCCACACAGGAGAGAAGGGGGAATGAGGATGAGAAGTGGGATGATGGAGGGGAGGACTAAATGGGGCAGATGGATGCTGGAAGCACACACATCTATAACAGGACAGGGATGGCATAGAGAATAGAATGGGGGGAGGGAGGGCAGGATAGGAAGAAGGGACATATAATCAGTCTCTCACAATATGTCCATTGTGAAGATGTTCTGCGTAACTACACATGTACAGCCCGTATTGAATTGCTTGTCTTTCCAGTGGTGATGGGTGACTAGGGAGGAAGGGAAAGAATCTAGAATTTAAAGTTCTATAATCAATTGTTAAATATATATACATATACACACACATAATGTATATATATAAATATATATACACACACACTTATATGTGTAGGTGTGTGTGTGTATATATATATGTAGGTAGGTATGTAAGTGCATTTGTTATTATTATTATTATTAACTACATGCAACTGGGAATTAAGATATACAGGCATTGGGGTAAGGAGATCCATCTCGCCCTACAAGAAAGTCAGAGGGGCGATGGGGGAGGACATAGGAGAGAGAAGATTGGGGCAGGGGTTATACAGTGGGATGCCTGTTTTGGGGTGGTGAGTGGGGGAAAGATGGGGAGAAAATTTGTAACTCAAAATCTCCTGGAAATGAATGTTGAAAACAATAAATAAAATAAAATAAATAAAATAAATTAAAATAATAAAATAAAATAAAATATATAAAAATAAAAAAAGAAGAAGAAAATTAATGACCATCCAATTGACTATTTTGTCCTCTGGAAGGGAATCAGAATTAAAGGATGTAAGTCTCAAAAAGCCAAATATAAGTTTTAGGAAAGGTAAAACTGCCAACCTTCCTAACTAGAATATTTCTAAAAGGGCATATGGTATTTTAAAGGATCTTAGATCCCAACCTTGTTAGTATTCTCCAAGCAAAGGTATCACTTGTGAGGCATGCTAAAGTGAAGAGACTGAACAATCAATAAATTGACAAATGTTTTATAATTACCAAGCATATTTCAGGCGCTATGTTTTTCTCTTGGAATTCAGTGTCACTTTCAAAGACCAAAGTCTACTAGCCAGCAGTATCCCCTATAGGCAGAACTCCAGGATACTTTGAACTCCTCTAAAGAAAAGTATGCATGGCATCTGGTGGGACTCTGCTAGGGAGGAGCTCTCCTTGACATTGCCACAAGGAAAAGGAAGCAATCTAATACTTTCCTGGTTTAATGAAAATTTATCCTAATTAAATATTAGATTGCTTAGTTTCTGCAGGGGTGGAGTAAAAAAATAAGTTCTCTCAACATAAAACATGTGTTGCAGCCCCAGACAAAGCCACATTTGCCTTGGCCTAGGTATCGTTCTGCATAGGATTTAGGAGAAAGCAAATATCCTTTGGAATATTAGCCTGAAAGATGCATATTTTTATCCTGATAGCAAAGATTGCCCTTTCTAAGGAACACAATATAATAATTCACCATAATTAATCAAGTCTTTCCATAAAAAGGGAATTAGGTTGACTAGAAAATACGGGAAAGGTGGAAACCAAAATTTAAATAAACTAATATTAATCATCAGTTTAAATATATATTGTGAGACAATCCCCAGTAGATAAGTGATCAAAGGAAAGTAATAGCAACATACAAGATTTCTAGAAAAATAGACACATATGTATATACACACATACATGCACACATACATGCACACATACATATGTGTATATATATGAGCTGTGATTTTGTCCTTCATTCTCAAAGGGTTCAGTGACATCAGGAAGATGATGTTTTTTTTTGCAATTGAATTGGATTTGAGAGAGGGAGGGAAGTCTTTACAATGCTACCAGCCTCTCTTTTTCCTCCAGACTCATCTGGGTCAAGTGGCCTCTCATAGGTTAGGACAACTGGACATAGTCCTGGATGCACCTAAGTTCATTCTGAGTTCTCACTTCAGCAAGTAGGCTCAGAGGATAGACCCTTGAATAAAAGAAAAAAAATCAAACTGGAAGGGGACAGCCTCATGGTTGCTGGCCTGAAGAGATACAATTGCTATCTATGTTCATTCAACCTGACCCATCAGAGAACAAAAAAACCACTATGTGGTGCTTGGGCGGGGACCTATTGCTGCCCAATCAAAGACAGATCTGTAGATAGATATTGTGACTGATAGATGACTGATTAGATCAGGCCTCCACAACCTACAAGCCCAGGGATGCCAAAGGATGTTTTCCTCTAAATATTTTGGGAGTTGCCTGAAATCCTTCAGCAGGTCAGCAGGTGGTGCAGGTCTGGATTTGATGGATAAATACATAAATGATGGATTAAAGATAGAGATGATAGATTTGAGATGGATTTAAGGTAGCGAGATATATTTTTGATAGATAGTGATAATCATTTAAGATCATTTGATCCCCAATAAGGGCCAAAGCCTGAACTACAACTAGAAGAAGCACCTGAACCTTAACAGACAAGCTTTTCTTTGTTTTCTTAGTGAACTCAAAATGCCCCTTCCTGTATCAGCAACTGAGGTTAATCAGAAGTATTTCTCCTTTCCTGGTAACTAAGGAAAAGGACCTTGACTCAGACACTATCTTGAATAGTGGGACTTTCCTTATCTTTGTATTTTATGGATGTATATCATATGACATTATGATAGTGATCAAAGAAACACAGATATCCTGGATTGTGTTTTTAAATCACACGTTGTCAACTCTCTTGTCTTCTTGTACTTACAATCAATTCAACTAAGAAAATTCCTTTGTCATACTATGATTACACTAATAGGACACCCATACATCAGACTGACAGAGATAGCCTAAGTCAGGATTGCTTTAAATGTAGAAAATATTGTCTCATCTTGTTCATTTCCAAGTCAGAATTATTCTCTGACTTCCATATATTGCATGTATTCCTCCCAATTAAGGGAATAAACCATTTGAATTTATATATCACCTGGCTTATTCTTCTCTTTAACCAAACTTCCAAGTCAACAATAGACAGATAGATAGATAGGTAGATAGATAGATAGGTAGATAGATAGATAGATGGATAGATAGATAGATAGGTAGGTAGGTAGATAGATAGATAGATAGATAGATAGATAGATAGATAGATAGATGGATGGATGGATGGAGAGAAAGAGAGAGAGAGAAAAAGAGAGAGAGAAAGAGAGAGAGAGAGAGAGAGAGAGAGAGAGAAATGGAAATACAGACAGATAAGATAGAGCATAGTGCTAAACACTGGGAATGCAAAGGCAAGCAAAAGAAAGACCATGATCAGGGAAGCTAGATTCTCGTTTGGAAAAGACAACATTAAAAAAAAGAGCTAGAAAGGATGGTGGAAGATGTCTATATGAGGAGAGAGCATGAGCAGAGTGACAGAGCAGTCAGGGCTTAAAGAGAGCATTACTGGAAAAAAGGGTTTCCTCAAATAGAGATTCATGAAGGAGCTAGTGCCTGGCACATGGTAGGTACTTAAAAATGTTGATTGATTGAGCTAGATTGCTCCATATCACTAATAAATGAAAGAAAAATAATTCTGAGATTTCACACGACACAGATCTAATAGGAAAAAATGGAAAAAAATATGAAAGAAGAGTAGTTGCACAGAGGGAAAATCATATAAGTGGAGGAATTTTAAATCCTGGAAAACCATTTAGAATTAAAAATATACTATTCCCTTCTACTGTTCTGTGCCTAGTCATTTATTTTCTTACCCTAATTAGCACAGCAAGGTAGCAAGACATCAGGTCGGGGCACATAGGATTTCAGACTGCTCATACTGCTTTTATAAACACGTCATGAAATATAAAGAGGACATATATAAGTGCATAACAAAATTGATTGATGTAAGTAATCATGAGGTTATGGGATTAGTGCTACCTTTACAATAGAATAGAGAGGTTGGATTAGTGTTCATGGGCAAGTGTATGTCCTCCCAGTCTCCTGCAGGCTGGCTGAGACCATACTGAAATCTAAACAAGGCTTGAACATGGGGTCACACTTATTAACTCTGCACAAGTGGCTGACTTTGCCCACAAGGACTGGTAAACAAAACTACAAGTGCGTCTATCTTTTGTATTCATGAGAATGATCTGATTGTTGAACATACTTTATTCAAAAAGCAAAGTCACTTTTGTAATCCACAGTCTTGTCATGGCATTTTTAACCTCTGTGTTCCTAAGGGAGTAGATTAAGGGGTTTAACATTGGGGTAATCAAAGTAAAACATAGAGCTACAGCTTTATCTATTGGAAAAGTGACTACTGGTCTCACATACAAGAATATACAAGGAACAAAAAACAAGACCACCACTGTGAAGTGAGAAGTGCAGGTGGAAAGGGCCTTCCATCTTCCTTCTGAACTTCCACCCTTCAGGGAAAAGAGAATAGCTACATAGGAGACAGTTAGAATGAGAAAGATTGACAGGCACATTACTCCACTATTAGCAATGACTAAAAGACCAAGAACTTGGGTGTCCATGCAGGCCAGTTTCAGCAATGGGAACAAATCACATGTAAAGTGATCAATAATGTTAGGGCCACAGAAAGGAAGACGGGCCATGAAGAAGAGTTGTATGGTGGCATGTATGACACCCCCCACCCAGGATAGTGCCACCAGGAGATGGCAGGTACGAGGATTCATGATGACCATGTAGTGCAGGGGTTTACAGATAGCCACATAGCGATCGTAAGCCATGGCCGCGAGTAGAATCACTTCAGCACCCGCAAAAAAGTGATCCAGAAAGAGTTGAGTCAAACAACCTTCCAGGGAGATGATTGCCTTCTCATGGAGTAAATCCACAATCATGTTAGGAACAATAACAGAAGAAAATATAGCATCCACAGTGGATAAGTAGGCGAGAAAAAAATACATGGGTGATCTCAAAGTCTCACTGGCAGTCAAGGTTAAGACAATGAGTAAGTTCCCTGTAATTGTGATAATATATATGATTAAAAAAATGACAGAGAATATTTTTCGAAGCTTTGGACTTTGAGTGAGGCCTAGCAGAATGAATTCAGTTACGTTGTTTTTATTCTCCATTTTGGTTAATTTTTTTGCCAAATTACTGATTTCCCCATAGTTTTATTGGTTCTTTCCTTTTCTCTTCATTTTTTTTCCTCTTATGAAATCTTGTGTATGCCTCACCTAAAAAAAATCAGTTATTTTAATTCCAAATTGAGTCAATCATGAATCTTCTCCATGAAGCTGCTCTTTCTGTTAGGGATGGATTTTGGTCATTAGGAAAGAAGGGATAAAACATCCTGAATGCTGAGGAATGTGATGCATCTTCCTTTCATATCTTAGAGGAAATTGGTGGTAGTAAATTCTTTTCTTGTACCTAGCTTGTCTATAACTGAAGGAAGAGAAAAAAATCTGTCAGCATCATGGTTATGGATGACTAAAATCCAACAGACTAATATAACTTGTAACTCCTATAACTTATATAACCACTTCATATTTCACATTTTAGATGAAATTGTTTATATGGTTAATGAGTAGGCATTTTTCAAGTCAAATGTGACCAAGTATCTAAAGCTTGACTGAGATAAGTAAGTAGTAGAATCATAATCTTGGAGTCAGGTGAACTTCTTTCCTTCCCTGCTTATGGTTATAGGACTCTGGGCAAATCTCTTAACTTGAAAGTAACTAGATGTCATTTTTAAGTCCCCAAACTGCAAAACACTGGATTAACTGTATTGAGAGTGGGAACTTCCTTGTTAGGAGATTCTTGAATCCAATGAAATCATACTTCTGGTTAAAAAAGAAAGGAAAAAAGTTTCAGTTTGAATGCGTAATAATAACAATAACTGATCATTTAAAGTTTGCAAAATATTTTATCCAAAATGCCTAATTTAAACTTCAGAATAAGTCTCCAAAGTAAGTATTATAGAAATCATTCCTATTTTACTGATGAGGAAGATGAGACCCAGAGGGGTTAAGTGGTTAACTCTTGATAATCAGTTGGTAAATTCCAGAAGCACAATTGTGTATTCACACACACACACACACACACAGAATGTTAATAATTTGCTCAGGGTTACATAGCTGGTGTATATCTTAGGAACACAAGCAGGTTTTCGTGACTCTGAAGCTTGTACTTTATCCATTATACCACATAGTCATCATAAACTTCTAATACTAATACTCCCTTTCTCTAAAGACAAGTTCACTATGTTGAGAGATTTTTTTTAAAGAGATCTACTTAATGTGATCTTTTGTTCTCTCCTTCTTTCCTTTCATTTCTGGGAAGACTTGGATGTTTTACTCTCCATGAACACATCTCTACTTCTGGATTGATCTCAATCCCTCTTATAGCTTAGAGAAATTTGAAATGGAAATTGCCTTCTTAAATTTTCAGTGTCTTCCTAGTCACCGGCTCCTTCTGTGTTGTCTACATTCATTTCTACCTGTCCCACATCCTTTAACATGGATTTCACTTGACTCTCTCATGAACCTCAATTTATCAATACTTATTTCTCTTCCTTTAATTGGAAAACCTGCTATGTAAAACTATCTCCATTTGCTTTCTGTTATTTTGTCTTTTCACTTCACATTCTATGACAATCTGCTTCTGACATGATCAGTCATCTGAATCCACACTCTCTGAATGACAAAATTTCTTAATTATATTTTCCCTCAGTTTTCGTAATCTATAGCTTACATCTTATTGGACTATTAAATTAACATACATATTATAACTTAAAATACATAATAAATTATTTTCTGTTACATTTGCCAGTGATGATTCCCCAATCCCCTGCATATCCTCTCCCTTTTGAGTCTTTGTTAATATTATTTTCTTGGTTCTTCTTCTTAGTTACCAGCCACTCATGAGTTTTCTTCATTAGGACATAATTATAGTCCTATTACCTGACTTTTGATGTCACCAAAGAACCTCTTGTCCATCCATTTTCCTATTTTTATTATACTTATTATTAGTAATATTAGATTCTACAAGTTAAAATACCATGTCTATGTAGATTACTACTAAAATACATATTTAAGATATACACACAAATATATATGCCTGGATACATATGTATGTGTTTCTCTGTGTCCATATAAATCTCTCTCTCTCTCTCTCTCTCTGTATATATATATATACATGCATACATACATACATACATACATACATACATATACACAAGTAAATATGTAACGAACATATTTGTGTTTCCAGCCTTGGTCTATCTGTCAAGTTTGGAGTCCATTAATGGATATTTGGAGCTAGATGTCATATAGCCATCTCAGAACCAATTCATACAAAAGTATCTTATCTATTCCCCTTTATTACTTGGTGTTATCCCTTTCCCTCTAATTTCCCAGGTTCACAGCCTCAAGTTGTCTTACTCAATATAACATCACTGATAAATTATGAAATCTTACCTTTCAAACCCCACATGGTGTCTTTTATCCAACCTTTCTTTCTACTCACTAGTCATTTACCTGGTTTCCCCTTAGATTATTATCATCATTTGCCTGCTTCATTGATATACCCTCCCAACTGAACTACGGGCACCTGGGTGGCATGCTGGGTTTCAAATCAGAAAGACTGTGTTCAAGTCTGTCATCAGACACTTACTAGTTATGTGATCCTGGTCCAGTCACTCTGCCCTGTATGCCTCAGTTTCCTCATCTGTAAAATAAGCTGGAGAAGAACATGCTAAACCATGCCAAGATCTTTGCCCAGAAAACCCCAAATGCTATTACAAAGAATTGGACATGACTGGAATGATCAAACAACAACCACATAACTGGTCTATTTCTAGCTTTTCCCCTCTACAATTCATTCTCCTTCATTTTGCTACCAAACTGATTTTCCTGTACTAAAGATGATGGTGCTACTTCATACAGTGCCCTTACTACAGAATCCTCAGAGTACTACAGAACCTCAAATATCTCTTACCCTTAAGGTACAATACAAATTCCTTTTTAAACATATAAAGCACCTGAAAATATTTCTCCATCCTGCCTTTCTAGGAGGGTTATCCATTGCTTTCATTCATTTTCTGTAATACTCAGCCACTCTAGTCCACTGGCAAGCCTCATTCAGCCTATATGATGACCAATCATGACATCCTATTTAGGAATCTTATGTCTTGCACTGGCTATTCCTCATTCCTGGAATGCATATTTTCCACAACTTATTTTATAATCCTTAACTTCCTTTAAAGCTCAGCTTGGGTTACTCCTTCTAAGAAGTCTCTTCTGATACCCCTACTTGCTGATGTCATTTCCCCTTCAAGATTATTTGTAACTAGTATTTAAGGAAGCATCTCTGTATCCCTTGTTTTCTTGCTCATTCCTTCAAATCATTTCCCCAGTGATAAATAGTATGCATCACTCATTTTACCTGTGGTATTCATGCCATCTTCCAGTGCCTGACACTGCAGTGGTTAAGGTGTTCTTTAAGGGAAGGACTGTTTCACATGTTTGTTTATATACTCAATGTCTATCAAAGTGCCTTTCCCTCAAGTTCTCAATGTTTGATAAATAAATGAAATAATATTTCAGAGACAATGTAATAGTGTAATAATTCTGGCCTTTGAGTGAGAAAGACCAAAATTTCTATCTAATTCTAATCCATCACTAGTTTTAGGACACCATGGAAGTCATTTAATTTCTCTGTCCCAAGGAATGTTCTAGGACTTATCCCATTTTAGATATATTGTGCTATGTGGCTGTTGGAGAGATTTCCAACACCAGGATAATTATTCTGGAAAAAAATGCTCAAACTCAATATTCATATTTATTATACTCATTATTCACATGATATGCTGACAGTTATGACTATAACAATCACCAACAGGATGAACTTTGGCAAATCACTTGACATTTCTTTACAAAATACATTTAAGACAGTGGAATATAAGAGACCCAATGTCATCCAAAGTAACTTTTAAAAGTTATGATGATCAACAATGAAATGAATCTGGACAAGCAAAATGTAGGTGACTGTACATTATCATGTGCTTTGAAGAAAACTAGGAAATCCCAGAGGCAGAGCGGAGGAAGAGAGAGCACCAGCAAAACCACATAATTTCAGAGGAGGAAGGACCTCAACATCCCAGTAGTCAAAAATATATACTTTTAGGATGCTCACTATTACATACCAGAAAAAGGAATATCTAGCCTCTGAATGTAGAACAATGAGGTAAACAATTACTTTTCCTCCTCATCATCATCCTTCTATTCCTCTTCTATTTTATTTTCTGCCTCCTTTTCTTCTTCCTTCTTCTCTTTCTTCTCATTTTCCTACTCCTCTTCTTTCTTCCTCTTTTTCTCCTCTTCCTTCTGTTCCTTCTCCTTTTCCTCCTCCTCCTCCATCACCACCATTGCTACTACTCTGACAATTAATACAATAAGTTTTACTACCATACCACTACCCTTAGTAACACTACCACCCAATTATCACTATTCTGGTTCCCCTAAGGTGATTATTTTACAATTTTTTGTTTTATTTATGCTATGATATATGTTACAAAGATGGTGTCACTGCTTTGAGGGAGCCAGTGAAGTGTATCATCACCTGGAGTCTTTACTATCAAACTCTGTGCCCAAGAGGTCAGCATTCTTTTCTCCTGAACTGTATGATCGAATAGAAAGTGGTCTCCTTCCAGGTGCACAAGTGCTGTTTCTTTTCCTATCTCTGTGACAGTAATTTGTGAGAAAGTATGCCACAGTTGCTCTCTAGCTCACAGTGCCTCTCTCTGGATAAGACTGGCCATTATGCTTAGATTAGAAGTCAGAATCCCACCTATTTTCTTTCCTATTATTTTTAAACCAGATAAATCAGTCAATTTCCCAGAACTTTGCTTCCTTACCAGGGAGAAGATTCACTTGGAAGATGTCTTCCCTTTGTTCTCTTCTGACTAGCTTACCTTTTGCAGACTTAGACAAAACTGTCACTGCTCCAGTTGAAGAGTCAGAATTGAAAACGTTTGTGGAAGAAACCCAAATACCTCTTGTAAAACCCTGCCTTGTGCTTTGCATAACAATTTACATTTTATCATAAACAACGTGGAAAATGAAAAAAGAATCTCCACAGTTTCAGAAATTAGACACTGTTCAATGGAGTTTGTAATAAATCATAGTTTAGCTTCATAAGGAACCTCTTTCCTGAAAAAAAGAAAAAAAATACCAAGCAGTTAAAATAATGTTCATCTTGCAGTGAAGGTTGGAATTTCAGGGTCATCCAATAATTACCTTCTGGATAACAGTACATTAAATACTGTTTCATTAATACAATGATGTTCCATTGAGAATGTGTCTCCAGTGACTAGTGAGTTAATCGGCATAACAGTGATTTCTCTTTTTCAGTGTCAGGTGGGGGAAGAACATCAGTGGAGACAGGTAAATTTGGTAGTGGCAAGAGAAAAATAAATCCATAATTTCCACTAGCAAAGTGGTGGTTCTGTCACAAAAGTAAAGTTGGATAAAATGTACCCGCGCTCATAAAGTAATGATGTAATCAATCAATTCCTACAGGTTTTGGAGAATACAGTACTAAATATATCCCAGTGGCAGAGGAGATCCATAGTACCCTAGCATGAAATGATACCCACAGGAGAAGTCTATTTGCAATCAAGGAACCAAAAACACTGAAATCCATTGAGGTAATTCTAAACAATCCTTTTGTTAGTATGTTAATAACACCCAGAAAACAATTTCCAAATATTTCTAAGTTTTTTCAGTAATAAAATGAAAATACTTAACGATTTGCTAGCAGAGAACGTAGTCACAGAACTCAACTTTTCTGTTTGCACCCTGAGTACCTTTTCTTTTGATAAAGTCATCTCTCTGGGTACAACTATTGTCATTTATAAAATGAGAGATAAAGCTTATAATGGGTGAATGATCGTTAAGGTCCTTGTTATTTCAATTCATTCATTCATTCATTCATTCATTCATTCATTCATTCATTCATTCATTTTTAGTTTTCAACATTCACTTCCATAAGTTTTCAATTTTCTTCACCTCCCTTCTCTTCCCCTTCCCTCTAGCCAAGCTTTACCTACACATTCTCATTATACATATTTTCACATTAGTCATACAGCACAGAAGATTTAGAACAGATGGGAAGAACCATGAGAAGGAAAAAACAAAATAAAGAGCAAATAGCATTCTTCAGTTTGCATTCAGATTCCATATTTATTTCTCTAGATCTGGATTGAATTTT
>CM053601.1:179834213-179854323 GCA_028646575.1 Pseudocheirus occidentalis | reverse complement strand
GATGGGAAGAACCATGAGAAGGTAAAAACAAAATAAAGAGCAAATAGCATTCTTCAGTTTGCATTCAGATTCCATATTTATTTCTCTAGATCTGGATTGAATTTTCCACCGCGAGAACTTTGGAATTGCTTTTAGGTCTTTGCATTTCTGAGAAGAATTCAATTAACTAAAATCAGTCATCACACAGTTAGGCTTTTACTGTATAACTCATTTTCCTGGTTCTGCTCACTTCACTCACCATCACCTCACCTCATATAAGCCTTTCCAGGTTTCTCTGAAGTCTGCCTGTTCATCATTTCTTATAGCACAATAATATTCCATTATATTCCTATACCACATCTTGTTCAGCTGTTGCCCAATTGATGGGCATAGTCTTAATTTCTAGTTCTTGGTCACCACAGAGAGATGCTATAAATTAACCCAGAAGGTTTTTTGCTTTGTTTTTGTTTTTGTTTTTATTTTTAGTACACAATGAGGTCGTATCCCAGAAACTGGGGGCTTTGGGTTTATCAATCCATAATTACTGTAGTCTTTGACCACTGTGCCTTGTGTACTTAACTTATTCCACTGATCCACTTCTTTATTTCTTTGCCTGTTTCAAGTAGTTTTGATGATTGTTGCTTTATGAAACAATTTAAAATTTGATATGACTAAACCACCTTTCCTAGCATTGCTTTTCTTTAATTTCCTTGATATTCTGAAACTTTTCTTCTTCCAAAAGTATTAAATTGTTACTTTTCCTAGCTCTATAAAATACTTTTGGTAATTTTACTGGCATGGCCCTGAATAAACAAATAATTTAGGTAGAATTATCATTTTATTATATTAACTTCCTACCCAAGAGTAATTGATACTTTTCCAATTATTTAGATCTGACTTAATTTGTGTAAAAAATATTTTGTAATTGTGTTTGTGTAGTTCCTGGAGTCATTTTGGCAAGAAGACTCCCAAATATTTAAAAATTTTGACAGTAATTTTAAACGTAATTTCTCAATCTCTTTCTATTCAGCTTGTTTAGTAATATGTAGAAATACTGATGATTTATGTGGGTCTATTTTACATCCTACTACTTTTCTAAACTTATTTATTATTTGAGTACTTAAAATTAACTCTCTAAGATTCTTTAAGTAAAGCATCATATCATTTGCAAAAAATAATAACCTTGCTTCTTCTTAGTCTATTTTAATTACTTAAATTCCTTTTTTCTTTTCTAATTCCAAAAACTAATATTTCTAATACCATATTGAATAACAGTATGATAATGGACATACTTGTTTCATCTTTCATAATTTTGGAAATGCTTCTACATTATCCCCATTACATATAATGCTTGTGGATGGTATAAGGTAGATACAAATTATCATTGTAAGGAAAACTCCATTTATTCCTATGTTCTGTAGTGTTTTAAATAGGAATGGGTGTTGTATTTGATCAAAAGTTTTTCCTGCAACTATTAAGATAATCGTATGGTTTCTGTTTTATTTTTATATAGTCAATGACACTAATAGTTTTCCTAATATTGAACCAGCCATGCATTCCTGGAATAAATCCTGCCTGGTCATAGTATATTTTTATCATGATAATTGACGGTAATGATTTTGCTAATATTTTATTTTAAAATTTTGCATCTAGATTTCTTGGGTAAATTGATCTATACTTTCTCTGTTTTAGATATCTTTATGGTTTACATATAGGAACAATATTTGCATCATAAAAAGTTTGGTATGGGTGCTTTGCCTATTCCCCCCCCGCCGAAAAAGTCTATGCAGTATTGTAATTAATTGTTCTTTAAATGTTTGACAGAATTTGCTTGTAAATTCATTTGGCCCTGGAGATTTATTTTTTTCCAAAGGAGTTCATTGACGCTTGTTCAGTTCCCTTTTTTTTCTGAAATGAGGTTACTTAAGTATTTTGCTACCTCTTACTTTAATCTGGGAAATTTATATTTTTGTATGTATGTGTCCATTTCACTAAGATTGTCAAAGCTGTTGGCATATAGTTTCTAATTACTGCTTTAATTTCCTTTTAATTAATGGTGAATTCATCCTTTTTCATTTTTTATACTGGTAATTTAGTTTTCTTTTTTAAAAGAAACAAATTAACCAAAGATTTATCTATTTATCTATTTTGTTGTTTTTTTCCCCATAAAACCAGCTTTTTATTTATTAGTTCAATAATTTTCTTAATTTCATTTCTACTTATCTCTCCATTTATTTTTCATTGTTCCTACTCTGATATTTAATTGGGGATTTTCAATTTCTTTTTTCTCTAACTTTTTTAGTTGCATACTCAATGAATTGATCTCCTCTTTTTCTATGAATGAAAGCATATAGAGATATAAAACATCCTATAAGAATTGCTTTAACTGCATCCCATAAGTTTGGATTTGTTGCCTCATTACTGTCACTTTATTGGTTGAAGTTATTCATAGTTTCTATGATTTCTTTCTTGACCAAATCATTCTTTCAGATTAGATTATTTAGTTTCCAATTAATTATTCATCTATCTTTCCATGGCCTTTTATTACATAAAATTTTATTGTATAAGGATCTGAAAATTATGCACTTAATATTTCTGCCTTCTGCATTGAATTTTGAGGTTTTCTTTCTTTTTTTAAATTTAGGATTGTAAGGTTTTTATGCCCTAGTAAATGGTCAATTTTTTGTGTAAGTGCCTCATATCAATGAGAAAACAAAAGATATATTCCATTCCATCTATATTCAATTTTCTCCAAAGCTTACACACATCTAACTTTTCTGAAATTCCTTTCGCCTACTTTCCTTCTTTCTTGTTTATTTTGTTGTTAGATTCATCTGGTTCAGAGAGGGTGAGGTTGAGGTCCTGTAAAGTGAAACATGAGCAGCTCTCCCAAGCACTTGCTATTATGAATAACTTTAAGGGTCTAATCACATAGTATAGTGAAATCTCTATTCAGCAATAAACTAAAGAACAACATTTACATTGGAACATGTCTTATTCTAGAAGATTTGAGTCAAAGGGCCTCTTTATTTTTAATTCATCTTCGTCTTCTTCTTCTTCTTCGTCTTTTTCTTCTTCTTCTTCTTCTCCTCATCCTCCTCCTCCTTGTCCTCCTTCTTCTCCTCCTTCTTCTTTTTGCTTTTGGTAGTGCAGTTGGGGTTAAGTGACTTGCCCAAAGTCACACAGCAAGTAAGTGTGTCAAGTGTCTGAGGTCAGATTTGAAATCAGGTCCTCCTGACTCCAGGGCCTGTGCTCTATTTACTGCACCGCCTAGCTGCCCCATGGCCACATATTATTAAACAAAACATGTTATTCAGTAAGTCACTATCTCCTCAATCAATAAAAAGTACCCATTTAAAGTCTTCTTCCATCTTGACTTAAGGGTAACTTCCTATCATCCTTAAGGGATAGCAAAAAGTACAATGACCATTCACCCCTAGGTCACAGTAGGTTACAACATCCTCAGTCACTACTGAATACCCAAGTAAAATTCTCCATCATATTGACTCAGGTTGACTTCCAAACCCCACTATTCCTTTTCCATGAACCCTGCTCTTGCCTGGATCCACCTGACTGTTGCCTGGATTCACAGGTAGGCAGCTCTCTGCTCCTGTTCCATATAACAGCTCATGGTAACTGTTCAACCTGCCCCAAGCTTTTCAGTTTATCTTCCAGGAAAAAAAGCTCAACAGTGCTACAACAGTATTTATACAAATCTGCCACTGTCATCTCAATTCCCTTTCTTCTGAGAAATCAACCCAAATCAACAGAATGCTTCTGTCTGACAAAGTAACACTAACACAGAACAACAGAGTGCCACCATCACAAATATTCTTTCTCTTAGCTCTGCTGGAGCTTCCATCTGCTCTGTTCCTTCCTGTTCTACTCTTCATTTTTTTGTCCTTTTTGTTCTGCTCTTTTGGCAAGCTCCTCCCATCATGGGTTTGTCATGAGGATCTGAAGTTCTTTCCTGCCCCTAGCTCCTTTGCTTAAGTGGCTTAAGTGGCCCTAAGAATGTTCCTTGATTTGAAAGTATACTCTACTCCTTAATAGGCTGAATGTGGTCACATGGAGCCTGTGTCAGGAGGCTTGATTTTGGGAATGGACACACCTTGTTACTTTGTAATTGGACAGTGGGTCAGGAGGCCTGTGATATTCTCTGACCCAGGAGAAGCCTATATATACACCCTGATGTGAGGTTTTCTTTGGGGCTCACTTTGAGAAGAGTTGTGTGATTTGGCCAGATGAGACTCTGGGACGCCATTGAGCCCCCCAGCTTTGAAAAACTCAGATGTTGGTGTTTCCCTCTCTGGTAACTTGAATAGGTAATGGATGTGATGGTCAGATGGTTGGAAGCCCATCTGCTGATCTGTTTCTTGGTCTGTTTGTAACTTGTGCTTATAACTTGGGTTTGTATTCTCTTGAGTTCAGGGTGCTGACTTTTTCCCCTGAATTAGGTAAATGATATGTTTGTTTGATTGAAGAAAGATTGTTAAGCCATTTTGAGTTGCTTTCCTTTAGTAAAGCAGATCTAAGAACCTGTGCTAGCAGCCGCCCTGGGTATGCTAGGGTGCTTGCTGATACAGGGTCCCATGTGATTTCCCTAGGTCTATTAAGGGCAAAACAATATACACCTTTTCCAAAAAAGACTCAGGACAATCAAAGGCAAGGCTCAAAGGCACTTCATTAGCTGAAACAAGGAGCAAAGTACTACTTTGTTTTCTATTACATGTTCCCTGCTAGTGTAGTTTTGCTTTCTATTTCTTCCTATAGCTCCTTTAACTTCTCCAAGAATGTCCAGGGCCTACATAAAGCCAGAGTGATACTGAACAGAGATGTTAAAATTAAAAAGAAATAATAAAATAAAGAGGCCTTTAACTCAAATCTTCTAGAATAAGACATGTGCAAAGAAGATGGTTATAAGAATCAAATACAAATAGAAACATTCCTAATTACATTTTAATAATGGCAAAAATAGAAATAATGCATAATGTATTTATTGGGAAATGGTTACAGAGAATATGGTACAAGAATGGAATGTGCAATAGAACTATACTATAAGAAATATAAAGAATTCAGAAAATCATGGAAACACATAGAAATAAAGCAAAAACATTGAGAAAAGCAATATACACAACGACTTTGTTAGTAAACAAAGGAAGCTAAAAGTACAATATAAAACCAAAATAGAAAAAAAAGTTTGTAAATACAATGCCTGAGTCTAACCACAGAGAGAACTTGATAAAATGTATTTTCTTCCTTCTCTTCATAGGCATAACTGAAGGTAGATGGGAGGTCCAATAGAACAAACACTGAACTTAAATTATCAAGATACAAATTGGAATTCATTTTTATCAGATGATGATTGTGTATGAACCGTTCTGGGAGTCAGCTATGCACTGTATCTGCCTATGCTCCTTTGCATGTAAAAGAAGGATAATAATATTTCTTACTTATGAGGGATGTTGTGAGGGGAAAATAAGGTAATAATTAAAAAGTGTTTTGAGAAACTATATCCAAATCATTTTGCAAACCTTAATGTGCTATAACAACATTAACTACCATAATTATTATTATGTGAAAAACGATGAATATTGAATATTCTACATGAGTTCAGACTGTTAATAAATAATTATTGTTAAATAATTATTATTAATTATATTATTATTATATTAATATAATCAATATATTAAGTTATTATTAAATGATCAGTAAAAACTACTGAAGAAAATAACACCTTAAAAATGAACTAATTCAAATGGCAAAAGAGGCCCAAAAAGACAATGAGGAGAAGAATGCCTTAAAAAATAGAATTCCCCAGATGGAAAAAGAATTTCTAAAATTAATTGAAGAGAATTCCTTCAAAATTAGGTTAGAGCAAATGGGGGCTAATGACTTTATGAGAAATCAAGATACTATAAAACAGATCTAAAAAATGAAAAAAATAGAAGGCAATGTGAAATATCTCACTGGAAAAGCCACTGACCTGGAAAATAGATCCAATAGAGATAATTTAAAAATTATTGGACTACAAGAAATCCATGATCAAAAAAAGAACCTAGAAATCATCCTTCAAAAAATTCTCAAGGAAAATTGCCCTGATATTCTAGAACCAGAAGGTAAAAGAGAAATTGAAAGAATTCACTAATCACCTCTTGAAAAAGATCCCCAAAATTAAATGCCTAGGAATATTATAGCCTAATTCCAGATTTCCCAGTTCAAGGAGAAAATATTACAAGTAGTCAGGAAGAAACAATTTGAGTACTGTGGAAACACAAGATCTATGTGGTTCTACAATAAGGGATCAAAGGTCTTGGGATATGATATTCTAGAGGTCAAAAGATCTAGGATTCAAACCAAGAATTACCTACCCAGAAAAAAATTGAGTATAAAGTTTCAGGGGAACATAACATCAGTCAATGAAATAGAGGACTTCCAAGCATTCTTGATTTAAAACCAAAAAAAAAAGAGCTTAATAGGAAATTTGACTTTTAAATGCAAGAAGCAAGAGAAGCATGAGAATGTAAAAAGGAAAAAAAGAAATCATAATGAACTTTTTAAAGTTGAAATATTTACATAACTACATGGAAAAATGATCTTTTTAACTAACTCGTGCAACTTTTCTCAGTATGAGGGTAGTTGAAGGGAATATATATTTTCGTGTGTATGTTTGTGTGTGTATATATATATACGTATATATGTGTGTGTATGTATATATATGTGTGTGTATATGTATATACATATGTGTGTATGTGTGTGTGGTGTGTGTGTGTGTGTACACACACATGTAGGAAGGCAGTGATATGGGAAAGATGGGGAAAATGTGTAGCTGAAAATGTTGTGTAAATGAATGTCAAAAAATAAAAAGAAATTTAAAAAAGGAATACGTATACTGATTAAAATATTTTCCATCAAAATCAGAGCATCAGAGAAGACTCTGTGAAAATGGAGAAGTAATTCATAAAATTCTAACATCTCCAGATTTCCCCCACAGAATACATAGTAATAGTACCTCAGGGTGAATACAGAATGCTAAAAATAAATAAGAGTAGGTGTAGAACATTTGTCCTACTGGGGCAATTGGAGGAAATCAAGAGAAAAAAATAATCCCAGGATGAGGTTTAGTCCCTATAAATAGTAAACCCCTCCAGATTAAGTCTGCTTAAAGAGCAAGAGGAAAGCCCTAGGGTTAGCTGGATTGGGATGCTGCCTTCACCCCACCTTCAACACCCCAACTGTTACCCCTTGGCATTAAAGAGAGGACGGCATCTGACCTGAGGAAAATTGAGGAAACCCCTGCTGTCAAGGTATGCCAGAGCCTGCTGTTCCTCAGAGACTGGACTGAGGGTGAGGATGAACCATTACATGCCTGATGATTGCTGAAGCAGTGCAGAAGATTTGCTGCTGATTGTGGGCACTTTTAGGAGAGGGTAGGACTTGGTATTAGTTACAGGACACAGGATAGAATAGAAGGAAAACCTGAGGCCAGAAGCACCATAATCCAGAGTTAAGGATAATTAGAAAAACTAAGCAACTACAAGTATGAGGGAAAAAATGAACGAACAAAGGAGAAAGACTCCAACCAGAGAGAATTACTGTGGGCAGAGAGAAGACTGGGGTTCTTCTTCAATGGAGGATACTGCAGCAAAGAAATCTTCTTCTGCCCCCAAAGAATAACATCAAATGATCAATTGCCCCAAAAGAATTCATAGAAAAACTTAAAAAAAACTTTAAAAATCAAAAGAGGATTGAGAAAAACAGAAAAAAAATAGCAATGCAAGAAATATAAGAAGAGTATGAAAAGAAAGCCAACCAATTAAAAAGAGAGACTGAGAACTTTTGGGAAGGAAATTAATTTTTGAAAATCAGAATTGGGCAAATGTTACCTAGAGAAGTTATAAGAGATCAAGTAATAATAAAAGGAAATATAAAGATTGAAGAAATTAGGATTGAATGTGAAACATCTCACAAGAAAAAACAATTTATCTGGAGTAGAGATCAAGAGAAAAAAAGAATTTGGAGGTGGCTAGGTAGTGCTGTGACTATAACACCGGCCCTGGAGTCAAGAGGACCTGAGTTCAAATCCAGTCTCAGACACAACACAAAACTAGCTGTGTGACTTTGGGGAAGTCACTCAACCCCAACTGCCCTACCTTACCTCCTCCAAAAAGCAAAAACAAACAAACAAAGAAACAAAAAGTATCTTGATACAATAACACAAGAAATAATTAAAGATAATTGTCTTGAAGTATTAGAAAAGGAGGAGATAGTAGAAGTAGACAAGAATCCACTAATCACCACCTGAAAAAGATGCTTCAAGGAAAACTTACAGTAACATTATATTCAAATTCTGAATCCTCCAGCTCAAGGATAAAACATTATGAATAACAAGAAAAAAAAACAATTTCAATATGTCAGTGCCACAATTAAATCATAGTACCTAGCAGCAGTGACCCTAAAAGACCATAGTTCTTGTATCGCTATGTATTGAAGATCAAAATTATCATAACCAGAAAATACTAAGCATAATCATGAAAAAAAAATAAAAAGGAAATCAGAATATTTAGGAGAGTTTCAGGATTAAAAAATAACTGAATTTAATTGAAGATGTGACATAAAAGAGTCAAGAGAAAAATAAGATATATACCAAAGAATAATTATAGGAAAATCAGTAAGGTAGACTATCTCTCATTTAACTAAAATGCAAAACCTATTTTTAAATTGTTACTAGTAATTGGGTAGTTCATATGAAATATTGGGGGTAGACCTGAGTATAAAATGATTTTAAAAATAAAAGTGCTTAGGAACATCTAAAAAGAGTAATTCTATTATATGTGAATGGTGAAAGGAGGAAATAACAGAGGAATCAGATGGGGGAGGAGGTAGCTGTGGAAACCTACTTTTATCAAGGATGGGTTCAACAGGGAATGAATCTTCTAAATCTAGTGGAGTATAAAAGTGATCAAAATTTGTAAATAAATGAAAAAACTAAGGAAATGGGGAGGGGGAGAGGATAAGTGAGGTATCTTTAGAGGAGAGAGTGAGGGACTAGGTTAAGTGGAGTTTAGAAGGTTTTTTTATCTTGATGGGAATGGGAGGTTATGGGAGGGATGCTTGGTAGGGGGAGGTTGTTAGGTAATAGAAAGGCAGGTTGAAGTATATGAGTCAAAAGAACTAGGAAGTAAGAGATACACACAAACATAAACTAGAGATCAGACGTAGAATTTATTAGGAAAAAAAGAGCTGGGGTGGTAATCATGATCTTGGACAAAGTTAAGGATAAAACAGATTTAAACAAAAGAGAAAAATAGGGAAATGATGTGGTCACTCATATTTAGCAACGTTGTTTTGGATTATATAAAAGGATTAGACAGAATAAGGTGGACATATTCATGTGGTAGGAAAAGATGAGTTGGTGGACTTGGAAAATATAGAAAGACTCACACATATAAAGGAAGAGGTTATCCACACTCAGAGAAACAGAGGACAAATGAACAGAGTACAGTGTTACGTAGATGTATATGAATGTATATGTCTCTGTATTACCATGATTATTGATAACTAAGCGTATATGAGTAAGTGTATTCACGTAGATGTGTATGCATGTGCAAAAGTAAATATGAATATGAGTGTATATATCTAAATATGTATCTTTATATATATATGTCTATATGTGCATGTGTTGTATTTTCTCGTTTTGTATTTAATTTTCTTTAATTTACAAAAAATGCTTCCTTTTGCTGCATTTGAATGATTTTTAATTAGTAAATAGTCTTTTCATCAATAGTTAAAACATTCATCTGATGCAGAGCTTCCTTATGGCATTTTTAACCTCTGTATTTCTAAGGCTATAGATCAAAGGGTTTAACATAGGAGTAATCATAGTCAAACATACAGACACTGGTTTATCTACAGGAAAAGTAGCTACTGGCCTCACATACAAGAATATACAGGGAGCAAAAAACAAGATCACCACGGTAAAATGAGAACTGCAAGTAGAAAGGGCCTTCTTCCTTCCTTCTGAACTTCCACCCTTCAGGGAAGAGAGGATAACAACATAGGAGGCAGTTAGAATGAGAAAGATTGACAGGCACATTATACCACTGTTAGCAATGACTAAAAGACCAAGAATTTGGGTGTCCATGCAGGCCAGTTTCAGCAATGGGAACAAATCACACATGAAATGATCAATAACATTAGGGCCACAGAAGGGAAGACGGGACATGAAGAGGAGTTGTGTAGTGGCATGTACAGAACCCCCTACCCAGAATGCTGCCACTAACAGGTGACACACACAAGGATTCATGATGACCATGTAGTGCAGGGGTTTGCAGATGGCCACATAGTGATCATAATCCATGACCACAAGGAGGATGATTCCAACACCACCAAAAAAGTGCTCTGCAAAGAGCTGAGTCAGACACCCTTTCAGGGAGATGGTTGTCTTCTCATAGAGTAAATCTACAACCATCTTAGGAGCAATTACAGAGGAGCAGTTAGCATCCAGTATAGATAAGAAGGTTAGAAATAAATACATGGGTGATCTCAAAGTCTGACTGGAAGTCAAGGTCATGATAATAAGAAGGTTTCCTATAATTGTGATAATATATATGACTGAAAAAATGACAAAGAAAATTTTTTGGAGATCTGGATTTTGTGTAAGGCCCAGCAGAATGAATTCAGTTACATTGTTTTTATTTTCCATTTTGGACAATCCTCTGCAAATCCCTAATAATCCCAAAGTCTTATTTCTTTTTCTCTTTTTTTTACTGCTGTGAGTCCTTACCTCACCTAAATATTCCAGTTATTTTCATTCCAAATGGAGTCAGTTATGAATTTTCTTCATGAAACGGCTTCTTGTTAGTGATGGATTTGGAGCAATGGAAAGAAGGGATACAAAATCCTCAAGGCTACGGATTGTGATTCATCTAGTTGTCATCTTAGAAATGATTGGTGATAGTAGATTCCTTTCATGGTAATTAGTTTGTCTGTGACCACAGAAAGGAAGAAATGAGTCAAATCATCTTTACCAATGATTGAAATTAAACAGATTGATATAACTCATTTTTCATGTTTTAAATTGTAAATTTATGTTGCATACACATTCACATTTTGCAAGAAATTGTAGATGAACTAATGAATAAGTATCTTTTAAATAAATTGGGAAGGGAGGGTCCAAAGCTTTGCTGGAATGAGGGAGTGGGCAAAATAATTATTTTGGAGTTAGGGAAACTTCTTTCCTGCCCAGCTTCTTGCTATAGGACTCTGGGCAAATCTCTTTGTCTCTAATTACCAAGGTATCAAGTTAAACCCTGAAGTTGCAAAGTAGTAGATTAACTCTTTGGGGAGTCAGAGGTTTCTTGTTAGTAGATTGTTGAATCCTATGCAATAATATATTTGGCTGAAAAGAAAGAAAAAATGTTCAGTGAGCATGAGTAATAAAAGCAGTAAGTGACACTTTAAAGCTTACAAAGTATCTTACAAACTATAACTCAAATAATCTTCAAGGTAAGTGTGAAAATCATTCCCATTTTATAGATGAGGAAGCTGAAGCCCAGAGAAGTTAACTGGTTTACTCTTGCTCACCCAGTTGGTAAGAGTCACAGAGGAAATTCAGACTCATGACTCCTGCCTTCTATTTGAATTTTAGTAATTAGACATTGCTGAATAGAACAAGAAGTAAGGTCTTTTTCAGGAAAGGTTACTTATTGAGAAGGAAAAATATGTTGGATATGAAACATGAAATTATTCTTTTTAAATAAACAGCCAGGATTGGGCAGCTAACATGGTAGAGACGTAATAAGGAATTGTTCCCCAAAATATTTAATCCTTGTTTTTATATGATAGCCATTTAACCACAACTCATGAAGTGTCAGTACTCATTTGAGCATGAAATCCTAAAGTTGGAGCCAATGTGTGCTTAGATTTCATCTAGGCCAGCCAATTACTTTCATGATGTACAAACAGAAGTGATCAGACTCAAGGGCTTCACCCAGGGTCACACAGGGAGCTAGCCCGATATTGGGATTCATACTCAGGTTGGCTGATACTAAGCCATGAGGGTGATGGAAAAATGGAAAATTTCAAAGGTACATCTATGAATTGCCACATGACTGTATTGAAATAGGAAATCACAGATAGTTATATCCCCCAAATGTACTATATTTCAATTGGAAATATTCCACTCATCACAACTTTCTCATTATTCTTTAGGTCCAAAGATGCTTCCAGTCACCAAAAATCTCAACCTTGTTTTTACTCTCAACATCTCAGTCCAAATCACCCCACATAGTTTGTCAGTTGTCATATCTTATCTTCTTCCTTCACAACTCCCTGACATTTTTCCTTCTTTAATATCGACCTTCTCAATTCTCTCCTGGTCTATTATAATAGCCTTCTGTTTAATCACCCTGTTTGAAATATCAACCTCCACTCTGCTGAACAATGAATTAGTCTTCCCAAATTGCAGATCTAAATAGATAAAATAGCCTTCTTCCTACTTCCCATTCACCTACACACAGATTCATACCCAAGAACTCCCATGTTTCCTATTAAGATCAAATATAAATTCTTCCATTTAATATTTAAATCCATTTAAAACCTTGATCCTACATTTCTGTTCTTCTAATCCCTTCCATTCATTTTACTAATTACTCATACTGTCTTACTTGCTATTTTTCAAAATACTCTGATTAGGTTCCATCTCTTAATTCTGTGCTTTTACAGTGGTAGTCCATTGCAGTTGGATGTTTCCCCCTCTTTCAGTTCTAACTCTTAGCTTAGAAAATGATCTTCTAGAAAGCTTGAATTCCAAATTCTATTAGTGGCTTTCCCAGCCTCCCCAGAAACAAGTCAATCTCTCTCTCCCTCCCTCCTTCCCTCCCTCTCTCCCTCCCTCCTTCCCTCCCTCCCTTCCTCTCTCCCTCCCTCCTTCCCTCCCTCTCTCCCTCTGTCTCTCTCTCTCCCTCCCTCTCTCTCTCTCTCTCTCTCTCTCTCCCCCTCTGTCTCTCCTCCCCTCCTCTCCACACACATATGTATAGATTTAAAATAAATATACATATACACATACATATACATACGCATACACATATATGCATATTATATATATTTTATATTTATATATGCATATTCATGCACACACATATTACTAATACACATACACACACTTATATACTGCTGACATCCAACCTCTTTAGTCTTGCTCATATGTTTTTTTTTTAAATTTTGTTTTGTTTTGCTTATTTTGTTTTCTAATGGAAAAGAAAGAAATTCTTTGGGATGATAATAGAAGAACCAAAGGTAATAATGCTCCTGTAGGGCATGTTGTAATACTTTTCCTAACTTTTTTCCCTCCCTATCTTCTTAGTTTCCTTAATACCTTCACTCCTCTTTCTCATTTCTTTCTCCCTCTCTCCCATCTTTCCTTTCTTCCCCTCTTCATTGCTGCCTCCCTCCCTCCCTTTCATCCTCCCACTTTCATTATCTGGTCCATTTTTTTCCTCATTAGATAAATTTACTTCCTTTTCTCCCATTTCCAACCCTTTAGTTAATCATTTCTACCATCCCTTATGCTGGAGTCATTTGTGCTCTAGTACAATTGATATCCACATCTAGGCAAACTACAGTCATGTATTATGGCTACCTCCCTCTTCCTCATATCTTATATAGATATTTTTTTTAAAGACTTGGAAAAAGTGACTGACATCCTACTTATGTGTAATTTAACATATATGAAATCTCAATATTGAAAGAATTTTTTTGCATGCTTTTATAGTTGAATTTTGTTCCCCATACCCCAATGTTCTGGTGTCTTTTTCTTCCTCTTCAATATAATAATGGATAAAATTGAGATAATGATTTATGGTCGTAATGGACTTTGCATATATTACCTCATTTCATTCTGAAATATCTCTAAAAATGAGAAACCTGAAGTTATAAGAATTTAAATCATTCATTTAGGGTCACATAGTTGATATATTTCTTAGTCAGAAATCAAAATTAGGTTTTTCTGACTCTGAAGCTTGTACCTTATCCACTATAACTCCTAGTCATCCCTCCCTGTTTACTTCCTATTAGTTTTAGTTTAGACAAATCACTTATTGTTCCAGAGCTTCCATTTCTTACCAAGGAAGAGGTTCAGTTGGAAAATGTCTTTCGCTCTTAATCTTCTGCCCAGCTTACTTAATGTAGAACTGGATTAAATTGGCGTGGGTTTACATAAAGATTGAGAAATGCAATGGCTGTTGTAGGAATCCAAATGTCTGATGTAAAACGCCACCTCCTGCTATGCTGAAAGATTTGAATTGTCGTACAACTCTCCAACATGGGGAGAAAAAACCCCTCAAGAATTGCACAATTTACTTAGTAACTGTTCACTGGATTTTTAAATAAATAATAGTTTAACTTCATAAGGCACCTCTTTCCATGAATACAAGCAGTTAAAACAATGTTCATCTTGTGCTGAAGGTCAGGGGCATCCAATAATTACCTTCTGGATAACAATAGTATTAAATACTTTTTCATTATTGCACTGGTGTCCCACTGATAATGTGTCTCCAGTGACTGGTGAGTTAATCAGTATGAGAGTGAGTCCACTTTTTCAATGTGAGATAGGGGAAGAACATCAGCTGAGATCAGTAAATTTAATGGTTTTAAGAGAAAAAAATCAGTTCATAATTGCCACTAGCTAATTGCTGGTTTTATCACCAAAGCAGACGGTTGAATAAAATGTAGTGACACTCATGAAATACTAATGAAATCCATCAATCCCTACTGCTTTTGGAAAATATAATGCAAAAGATGTCCCAATGGCTCAGGATCTTCTTGCTGCCCCAATAGAGTCTGATCCCCATTGGAGAAGTCTATTGGCCACTAAGGAATCACAAACATTGAATTCTGTAGGGATGATTTTAAAGTTCCCTTTTGCTAATTTGTTTATAACATCCAGATATAATCCCTAAAGACTTCTTACCTTTTCAGTAATATAATGAAAATATTCTGTATTTGGAATCAGAGAACCTAGAAATAAAGCTCAGCTTTACTGTTTATAGCACTGGTCATCTCATCTCTCTTTACCCAACGATTTTTATTTATAAAATGAAAGAAAAACCCTATAATGGATGAATGATCTCTCTCATGGTTCTAAATTCTATGAAATTCTATCAGTTTTATCTTAACAAAAACTTAAAATGCCAGTTTATAAGAAGCTTACCACTGTCTCTTCCTCTTCAATAAGTCTTATACAAAGGTACAGCAGATTTGTTGACTAATTTGAAAGGGAAACAAAGGTCTTGTAATCCCTATACAATTCCTACAACCATTCATCTCAATGACTGTAACATTTCCAGTTACATCCTATTATTGTTTTAAATAATAATCGCAATAACTGCCAATATTATGAAAACAACAACAACAAAAAACCCTTTAGAATCATTTCTATGGACTTCAGTATTTGTGGTTCCCTGGTTTCAAACAGACTTTCTATAGGGGATCAGATTCTGCTGGAACAACAAGGACATCCTGTGCCAGTGGAACATCTCCAATATAGCATTGTGGAAAACCAGTGGGGACTGATTGGTTTAATCTACTCCTTGGTGCTGTTTCATTATCATCATTAGTACTTATACTAACAGTAGAACCTGTAACCTTGTAGGCACTGCACAAAGTTGTACAAACATCATTCAATTTCATTATCAAAACTCTGGGTGGTGGGGCATGTACTATAAGTTGTTATACTCATTTTATTGGTAAAGAAACTAGTATAAATAGAGGTTGATTCA
This sequence comes from Pseudocheirus occidentalis, assembly GCA_028646575.1. NCBI lineage: Eukaryota > Metazoa > Chordata > Mammalia > Diprotodontia > Pseudocheiridae > Pseudocheirus > Pseudocheirus occidentalis. The sequence continues at coordinate 179,838,565 of CM053601.1, read as the reverse complement.
ATCCCCAAAGATCAAATATGTCCAAGGACATATTTGAATTTAAGTCTGATGAACTCCAATCTCAGTGCTCTCTCAGTATTTTTAAAATTCTACTATTAAATCTTAATATATGGAATTAATTTTAAAATAATAAAAATGGATGTCTCAATATGTTGGTCCCCTGCAATGTGTGTGACCTTTAGTAAATCAAATCACTTTGTAAATCTCCTGGGCATCTGGTAAAAAATGGGAACAAAACACCTACAGAATTTATTTAGAGAATTTTTGATAGGAAATCACTTTGACCAAAACTCATTGGATTGGAAAGAAATCAACCACTGACTTAAAACTCATGATTGAAAACTCATTGGATGAATTGCCTAGGAGATATGGAATTGTAAGAGCATAGGGATATTAGCTGAGTTATTATGTACCTTTTTAGTAAAAATATAGATTCAGTTTTCATCACCATGAACATCTTGGAGCATTGCCATAGCCAAATGATATAATTGGAATTTGATATCCTGTAGAAATTTCGGTGATTTTAAATACCTCTTTTGGGCAAAAGCACAACTTGTAAACATAAATTTGTCCCTGGTAATGACATGCAGCAATTACATAGTGGATTGTTACAATTGCAGAAAACTTAAAATTGCATGTAACTCAAAGGAAACAGAAAAAAACATAATACAGAGTGTGTGAGTGACTAGTAGCAAATTACAAAAAAATATTCCTAAAATTAGTCTAATTTTAAAAAATAATGCAGGAAATGTTTGATTAAAAACTAAGAAGTTGTGAGCCATTACAATATTAAAAGCTCTAATGGTGACCTGCTTTCCTCTACATATTGAAACACCTTATGGAAATTTATCAAGCTGAGAAAAGCCTTTCTGAAATGCTTTTCATAGGAAATGGGCACACACCTCTAAAAAACTTATTTGATTTGAACACAACCCAAAGCAAGATGAAACAGCACTTGAAATTGAATGACAACCTGATTTAGAAATTCAATGATACAGCTTTATCTGATTTAATAGATAAATTTAGCATGGATAACACATCAGTAAGAAAGTTGTCATTTCAATATATATATAAAATTCCTCTCTACTCTGTTATCTTTTCAGGAGAGGGCAACATTTATATTTCTTGTGGAGCAAGCATTTTAGGTCTTGGTTTTTAAAACACAGTTTATTCAATTTGCACTTGCTTTTAAAAACTGACTGCTGCTTCAGTCTGGTTTTCAGCCATTCTATGCCTCTTTAGAAAGCACAATGTGTTTTAGATATTTCTAAAGACAAGAGACTATCAAAAGTTTCTTAAAATCCACTTATCAATGTAAAGAAGCAAAATACATTTTGTAGCTTGATATCAAATGGGGGGGGAATAGACTGAAGCAAGCTGGTATGGAAAAATGTTCATTACAGCTTACTGCACTGGAAACAAGAAGCAGTGCAGGTGCAAAGTGACTATATTCAGGGTCAGTTCTACCAGTCTTGAAAACATAGGATTGTTAAATTTTCAGTGAAAAAAAAAAGATACCTCAGAAGTTAGCAATCACATCCTGACTTAATTTAAGATTTTCTTCATCGTTTAGATATATGTTAATTATGAAGATTAAATTTAAATGTGCCCGTGTACTTTTTTCTTCCTGAAAACTCAATTACACATATGGTATCATCACTCAGTAAAGCTTTATAATTTTTTCTGAGCTCAACAGGAGTGAACTATATTACTGAATTAGGGAATGAAGTCATTATTAGACTGCTGACCTGGGACTAGAGGTTATTCATCATCATCATCATCATCATCATCATCATCATCATCATCATCATCATCATCATCATCATCATCACCACCACCACTACCACCACCATACTTAGTCTTTCCTTATCCTCTCTTCCCATTTGAGATTTTCTTCCAATACCTATGTATTTCTCCTATATACCAAAGTGATTTACATATTACATAACCCATGGAAAGGGTTAGAATTGTCTTTTTCCCTTCTTTTGTATCCTCAGCTATTAGGTCCATAGGGTTCCTCTTGAAACCTGACTAGTATTGTTTTGAAAAGCTTCCTGTTGACCTGCAGTGTAAGACACACAGGACTCAAAATTGCCTTAGTCTCAAGGTAAACAAACCAATGCAGTTCAGTATTTCTCTTTCCTCTAAAACTGGGCAAAAGGTTTGCAAGCCAAGAATGTTTTCCATGATTGGACCCAAATCCAAAGACCAAAGAAATCTAGGACCTCTTAGAGTATGTGGGCATGTCTCTGACTTCCTAGATCCTGATTTTTCTTTTCATTGGTTCAGATTTAATAAAGTTGCATGAAACTCTTTTTTATCATTCCAAATGGATTTTCTCTTTAAGTAAATGTTTTACTGCAGCAAATCATTTCTGCCAATGTAGGAAAAGAGATAATCCTTAACCACACTTCTAAATGCATGAAACTTCACAGCATACAGCAATATCAACGCATTAAATACAATTAATCTAAAAAAGTCCTTATATCGTCTTTCCCACTCAAAGTTTTATATTCTGAGAAAAAGGATGTCCTTTGTAGCAATGGGAACTAGTCATTGATTCACCAGTAGAAATTGAGCTTATTGATTGTTTATTGACTTGATACAATCTGTGCTCATTGATTGATTTAATCTACATACAATGGATGCAAAAACTGATATTCAGAGATAAAGGAAAATTGGAAAGAGGCAGAGTTTGAACCCAAATCATGCTGAATCAATGTCCAGTTCCTTATCACAATCCTATACCTTCTCTAAGGTGATAATAAAAATAGGATTGTGTGTCTTGTGGAGTGGGTTCAGTAGAGATGCTTTGTTTTTAAGTACTAGAAATGGCGTCAAGTTGAAGAGAAACAGAAGAGATTCAGTTTCTTCCATTTATTTCCCCAGGAGACTGTCCTGGGAGTGATAGGTTGAAATCATAATTAGACATAAGTTTTATGTCAGGGAAAAAAAACAACAGCAAAATATTCTTATCATGACAGCTTTCTAATAAGGCAATGGAATGATGTGTTTCTCTATTCTCTTAAGGTTTGAAGTAGAAGCTTTCTCAACATGTGTGGAGCCTGCTAAAGAAGGAAGACAAATCACAGAATAACTTGACAAGCATTTATTAGGGTCCAAGGACATTTCAGGGACTACATTTTTTTCTAGTCATGCAAAGTTTAAACTTAGACAATCTGTAACAAAGATTTGAAAATATCATCATGGCAACCAGTATGTCAGTCATTAAGAAAATATTAAGGGGCAGCTAGGTGGCGCAGTGAATAGAGCGCCGGCCCAGGAGTCAGGAGGACCTGAGTTCAAATCTGACCTCAGACACTTAACACAAAAAACTAGCCGTGTGACCTTGGGCAAGTCACTTAACCCCAACTGCCCTCCAAAAAGCAAAAAAAAAAAAAAAAAAGAAAATATTAAGCACTTAATTTGTTCTAGGCACTGTTTTTTTTTAATACAAATAGGACAAAAACAGATAGTTCCTACCACTGAGGGTCTTTCATTCTGATGGGGAAAGGTAACACATAAAAAGGAACTACAAAAATTGAGGGGAGGTTCCCAGATAAGAGATTATGAACTAGATAGCAGAGCAGTCTGGAAGGGGTATAAAGACCAATACTGATGGAGACTCCAGCATATAGGGAAGCAACTTCTTGAAAGGCTTCATGCTGGTGTATGCGTTAGAGGAAAATAGATTAAGATATTAATGATGGTATGGCCACTTAAGAAGAATTTCAGTGGAATGTGGTTGAAAGGAGAAAGAATTTGTCAATCTGGAAGCTTCCTTCTTTGACTAATTATTTGTTCTAAATAAGCATTAAGTGCACTATACATAGATGTAAAATGTAAGTGGGATGAGGAACTGAGATATAGAGGGTTAAATGACTTGCCCAGCTAGTAAATATCAGAAGCCAAATTTGAACTTCTGTAGATGAGTATTACTAATTCCAAAAAAAGAACTCTATCCATTGTGGTAGGTGATATTATTATCCACATTTTTCAGATGAGGAAAAAAAGGCGTGAAGTGGTTAAGTGAATTGTCCAAGATCACACAGTTAGTAAGAATTCATGGTTAGATTTATACTCGTATCATCTTACAAATTCAAACTAATACTCTGGCAGCTAGTAATCTAAAAATAGAGGTCAAAGGAATACTTCATCTCTGCTATGACTCTACCAAAAATATGTAATCAAAGTTAGAAGGGAATATAGGAAGGGACAGAGGCAAAGAAAAATGAATTACTTTTATCCAATAATGAAATAAGATTAAAGATTACTCCTATTAAATTGGAAAATATGGAGGAAATGGAAATGGTCAGTTTTAAAGGACCTGCTTAGAGACAGGCACTATAATA
>CM053601.1:179823579-179833713 GCA_028646575.1 Pseudocheirus occidentalis | reverse complement strand
TTGAGGAATCAGAAAAATGAAGAAATCAGGAAATTATGGGACCCTTATGGATGAAGAAAAGACAATAAAAACAATATTCACAATTAATTTGACAATATACACAGAAATCTGATACAAAAACACATGAAAAAAGAAATTTAAAAATATGTAGCTGCAATGTCTTAGTCTAATCTGAGAGAGAATCTGAGGAAGTGCACTGCTTTCCTTTCTTGGAAGAGGCATTACTGGAACTAGATGCCGGGGGGGGGGGTGGATGGTGGGTGGTAGGCAGTATGATACATAGAACATTGAACTTAAAGAAGCAATAAATCAGTTTGAAGTTTTTTTCTCATACACTGACCATGTGCGGCACCCTGTGGGGGTTAGCTATATACTATATATGCCTAAATTACTTTACATGTAAAAAATAATAATAATAGCATTTACCTTTGAGGGCTGTTGTGAGAGGTAATTGAGGGAATATTTGTTAAGTGCTCTAAGAAAATATATCTAAAGCATTTAGCAAACATTAACAAGCTACAAAAATTATAACTATCATCAATATTATTAAAGGAAGACTATGGATATGGAATATTCTACCTGCCTTCAGATTTAATTCATATTTGAGCTTATCATGTTTTTTACATGTCAGGTATAACCTCTCTCAAAGATTATAGATAAAAAGAAAACAAAACCATGGTAGAGTCAGGGTAGACAGGTACTTATGAAAGGTTTGTGGCCTTTGCTAGTGAAAATCATAACTGCATGGATTAAAATATTTTTCCATCAAAATATTTGCATCTTATTCTGAATTAGAATGATTTCCAATTAGTAAGCTGACTTTTCCTGGACAATCTATGGCATTCGTCTAATTGCCATAAGTTTCTTCATGGCATTTTTAACCTCTGTATTCCTAAGGGTGTAGATCAAGGGATTTAACATAGGAGTAATCATAGTACCACATGAAGATACAGCTTTATCTATAGGAAAAGTGACTACTGGTCTCACATACAAGAATATACAGGGAACAAAAAATAAGACTACTGCTGTAAAGTGAGAACTGCAGGTAGAAAGGGCCTTGCTTCTTCCTTCTGAACTACCACCCTTCAGGGAAGTGAGGATAACTACATAGGAAACAGTTAGTATTAGAAAGATGGACAGGCACATTACCCCACTGTTAGCAATAACTAAAAGACCAAGAACGTTGGTATCCATGCAGGCCAGTTTCAGTAATGGGAACAAGTCGCACATGAAGTGATCAATAACATTAGGGCCACAGAAGGGAAGATGGGCCATGAAGAGGAGTTGTATGGTGGCATGTATGGAGCCTCCCATCCAGGATACTGCCACCAGCATGTGGCACACACGAGGATTCATGATGACCATGTAGTGCAGGGGTTTGCAGATGGCCACATAGCGATCATAAGCCATGACCACAAGGAGGATGATTCCAACACCACCAAAAAAATGCTCTGCAAAGAGCTGAGTCAGACAGCCTTCCAGGGAGATGGTTGACTTCTCATAGAGTAAATCCACAACCATCTTAGGAGCAACAACTGAAGAGTAGGTAGCATCCGCAATAGATAAGAAGGTGAGAAAAAAGTACATGGGGGCTCTCAATGTTTGGCTGACAGTCATTGTTATGACAATGAGTATGTTTCCTGTAATTGTGATAACATATATGAGTATAAAAATAACAAAGAAAACTTTTCGAAGCTCTGGACTTTGTGTAAGGCCTAGCAGAATGAATTCAGTTACATTGTTTTTATTTTCCATTTTTGTCAATTATTTGGCAACTTCCCAGTTTTCCCATAGTCTTAGTATTGGTTCTTTCCTTTTCTCTTCGTTTCTTCCTTTAATGGGACCTTGCCTATAACTCACCTAAAATATCCAGTTGGTTTAATTCCAAATATTCTCAATTTTGCAGCTTCAACACGGAATTGCTTAGTCCATTATGGATAAATTTTGTATACCAATGAAAGGGATACCACATCCTCAATGCTAAGGAATGTGATTCATCTCTTTTTCATCTTAGAAGTAACTAGTGATAGTAAATTCTTTTCAGTGTAATAATTTCATATACCAATTAAGGGATAAATGAATCGATATCATGTTTATCAATGATTACAATCGAAAGATGAACATAACTCTTAGTTATGGTTTTAAATTATGTATTTATGTTGGAACTACATATTCTCATTATAAATGAAGTTGTAGATAAGGTTATTGAGTACGTGTTACTTAAGCCATAAGGAAAGGGTGGCTCTAAAACTTGATTGGGATAAGGAAGTAAATAGAATACTAATCTTGGAGGGTGTGGTGCTTCTTTCATGCCCTGCTTCTAGATATAGGACTTCAAGCAAGTCACTAATTCATAATTCCTGAGGTATCACTTTAATTCTAGAAACTGCAAAGCACTGGATTGACTGTATGGGAGCAGAATCTTCTTTGTTAGTAGATTCTTGAATCCAATGAAATCATATTTCTGGTTAAAAATAAAGACAGAAGCTCAGTAAGTATGAGTCATGAAAAAAATGACTGATACCCGAAAATTTATAAAATGTCTTATCTACATGTTCTAATTTAGTCCTAAAAATAATTCTACAGGGTATGTACTATGGACATCATTTCCATTTTGTAGATGAGGAAGTTGAGACTCAGGGAAGTCCCTCTACCTCTGTCTTTTCTTCTTATTCTCCTTTTCTCTCTCCCTTTTCTGAACCTTAAATCCTTTTCACTTCGGAGCTCATAGATTTGGACAATAGTCTCTGCCCAAGCACTACTTAATTCCGTTTTGGTCAGTCATCCTGAAGGTCTTCCTGTCCCATTTTTATTTATTATTTTTTATAAGGGACCATCACTTGACTCACTTGTCAAAGAGACTTCTTCACTGAATGAATGTTACCTCACTTGAAGAGAGAAACTGACAAGGCCTTAGCCTACAAGAGCCAGGGCCTTGGAATGTATCCTGGGCTGTCTCCAGTCATCCTGATGATTATTTGACCCTGGATTCAGATGACTTTGGTGACCTTGCACAGTCTTCCCTCACTCAAACCAAAGTCAACTCCATGGCATGTCATCTTCTCTCTGATATAATGGTCATCTTCAAAAATGAAGGACAAACACAATACACATGTATCAAACTTTATTTCACCTTCCTTTAATCAACCAGTATCTTAAGTAAAACTATATTCATTTATTCTCTGATTTTTTCTCTTCCCACATCACAACCCAATGTAATCAGCATTATGATAAGAATGGTCATCTAAATCCACTGTATCCAAGTGGCAAAATAAATTTTAATTAGTAATTTTTGTCAGTTACCATAATTCTTAGCTGACATATCATAGAACTCTTAAATTAATATTCCCCTCATAATTTAACATACATGATATATAACTGTGACATTTGCCAAACATGATTTCCCTGCCTCTTGGATATTCCATCCCTCTTGGGTCTTTGGTGATATTATTCTCTCGATTCTACCACTTGCAATACTTTAGGATTCTTTGCTGAGACAAAATTAATGCCCAAACCCCTTCTCTATTGATATCACTTAAGATAAGAGTTCCTTATTTATACATTTTCTTTTTTGTATTTCTATTTCTTCTAAGTAATAATAGTAGATTCCACAAATTAAATTCTCATTTCAATGTGGATTATTCCTGAAAAATATACATACATGATAGAGATATACATATATACCAGCATACACACATACATATGTATACCCCTATATGTATATATACATGTTTGTGTGTGTTTATAAAAATGTGTATTCATCTATCCATCTAAAACTAATGAGAAAGAGACAGACAGACAGAGAGAGAGAGAGAGAGAGAGAGAGAGAGAGAGAGAGAGTGAGGGGGAGAGAAAGAAAGGGGGAGGGAGATGTAAACATATATCCAAAAGATCTTCATGTTTCTAACCTGGATCTATCTCTTAAATTTGAATTCCATAACTCAATATTGGTATGTAGGTATCATAAAGACATCTAAGAATGAATTAATACAAAAAGAACTCATCCGTCCCTCCTAATTACTTTGTTTTGTCACATTCTTCCCTTTAATATCCCAGGTTCGCATCCTCAAGTAATTGTTCAGTCAATAACACATAACTAAACAATTGGTAAATCTTACCTTTCCAACTGCCCATGTTATCTTATATCCAACCACTCTCTTCTCAATAGTCACTCAACTAGCTTCCCCTTAGACTCTTATCATCATTCACCTGCTTTATTGACACATCTTCCTAATTGATCTAGGGAAGCCTCGATTGCTCAGTGGATAGTGTTTCAGCCTGAATTCAGGAAGACTAAATATTCTTGAGTTGAAATCTGACCTCAGATATTTACTAACTGTGTGATCTGTGGCAAATCATTCCAACTGTACACTTCAGTTTCCTCATCTGTGAAATGAGTTGGGGAAGCAAATGTTAATCCACTCCATTGTTACCCAAGAAAACCACAAAAGGTATCACAAAGAGTCAGACACAAACAAAATGGCTGAACAATAACCACCACTTAGCTGATGCACCTCCTACTACTCCTCTCTACAATCAGTTCACAACCAGTTGACTGGCAGATCGATATTCCTCTATTACAGATGACAGTGACCTGCCCTGCAATACCCTTGCGATAGAAGCCCTAATGAATCCCAGAACCACAAATACTTCTTCCCCCTAACATGCAAAATGTTCTTTTTTTGGCATTTAAAACACTTTAAAATCTGTCTCCAACCTGCCTTTCCAGGAGGATAACAAATTACTTCTAATCACTTGCTCTATGATCCAGCCACACTCACCAACTGTTAAGTCGCATTTATCTGATAAATGACCATCTGGGATATCATATTTCTTATTCTTATGCTTTGCACATGCTTTTCCTCGTTCCTGAAATCTATTCCATCTCCAACTTGTTTTATTAACTTAAATCTACATCATTGTGCTTGGGCTACTCCTTCTGTGAAGTATTTTCAGATGTTCCTACTAGCAGATATTTATTGATAACTTGTATTTATGGAAGTATCTCTTTGCCCTTGTTTTTCTTGCTAATTCTTTGAGACATGTCTCCCAGAAATAAATAGCATAATAGGCAAATGACCCGTTTTGTTTACTTCATTCATTCTACAGTATAGCTCTCATTCCTGCAGTGGTAGAGGTTTTGTTTATGGTAAAGACTAATTCACATGTGTCTTTGATTACTAAATGTCTGTCAAAGTGACAGCCACTTTAAGTTCTTCAACATTTCATGAATGAATGATAAAACATTTCAGAGGCAAAGTAATAATACAGTACTTTGAGTGAAAAAGACTAAAGTTATTATCCTAACTCTAATGCTTAGTAGTTTTGTGACATCAGATAAGTCGTTAAATTTTTTTGTCTCAATCAATGTTCTAGGAATTATACACATTTGGAAACCTTTTGCTGTTTGGCTGCTGGATGGATTTCCAACATCAGTATAACTATTCTGATGAAATTGCTCAAAGCTCAAAATTAATATTTATTATACTCATTGTTCAAATGATATATTGATAGTTCAGACTACAGTTATCACTAACAATATGAAGTTTGGCAAATCACTTGACATTTCCTTACAAAATATATATAAATAAATAAATATAAGGGATATGGAGTTATCCAAAGAAATTTTTTAAATGCAATCATAGACAATGAAAATGAGCAGCATGTAGGAGAGTGTGCATTTTCATGTTTATTGATGAAAACTAGGTAATACCAGAGGCAGAGGTGAGAGAGGAAGAGCACCTGTAGATCAACAGAATCTCAAATTTCATATGAGGAAAGACCTCAACATCCCAACAGTCAAAACTATATCCTTAAAGAATGTTCAGTATTAAATACCTGACAAAGGGATATCTAGCCTCTGAATGTAGAACAATGAGAGCTGCTTCTTTTCTTCTTAACCCAGTTCCTCATTTTCTCTTTCCTCTTCTTCTGTACCACCATCTGTATCCTTTTTTTCCTGTACCACCATCTCCACTACCACCACCATTACTATTGCTATGACAGTGACAATGACTACTATGACTTCAACAAATATTGCTGCCAATCCTGGATGCATACCTCTGCCATGACCCACCCAACAGTATTCTGTTTCTCCTTCCATGATTGTATTGTGATTTATGAAAGTCCTTTTTAAAACATAGTAAACTGGAACAAACACAGCACTACAGAAATTGAAGGACCCCAAGATTTCATTGGTTTTTTATATTCCTGTCTATATCATATGGTTACCTTATTGAGATTGTAGTCTACTAAAATTACTAGAGTTTTTTAAAATGTGTATCTGTGTGTGTGTGTGTGTGTGTATATATATATTTATATATATATATATATACATCTATCTGTCTACATATCTGTCTCTCTATCCATATCCATATACACCTACACATACATATACACATACATACATACACACATGTATGTATATATGTATGTATAACTATGCCTCTTTCTTGATACAATTTTGAAGCTGACTTTAGTTAAATATCACTTTAAGGCACAACTTAACATTTAGTCCTATTAAATTTGAGCTTCTTAAATTCAGCCTGATGCTCCAGGCTATCTAGATAATTTTGAATTCTAACTCTTTAATCCTCTCCCTGTCCTAACAATTTCATAAAACTTTGTTTAAACTGAAAATTTATAAATTTGCACAGTATATTTTTACCTAAATAATTATAACAGTGCTAATAGCATAGGTCCAAGGGCAGATTCTTAGAGAAACCCAATGATTCCCTACTTCCATTCTAATATTGTACCATTAATAATGTCTTGATTACCATCACCCAACCATTTTGGATGCATCTTATTGTATTATCATCTACCTTCTCAACAAGAATAAAAAGATATAATTTATCAAACACTTAGATAAAATCTATATGTACTATTAAAACTATATCTTCAACCTTCTCCTCACCCACATATTCAATAATTCTTTAAACATAGAAAATAAAAATTTTCTTGTTTGTTTCTTGAAGTTGAATTACAGAACACCTGACTTGCTTTCCATCTCAGACAATTCTCTGAACTAATTTTATAGGCAATGTGGAAGCTTCAAATTTATGTTGTATTTGGAATGAAAAACCTTGCTCCACATTTTCAAGTTGACAAATTGTAAATCTATGAATTTGAGGAAAGCCATGTAGCAACTTTTGGCTTTAACATCCTCATCTATCAAAGAATATATGTGGGGATACACAAGATATATACATCCACTTCCACCACAAAGTAGATGATTATTTGAAATATCATCTGTAAATAAATGAAATTTTCAATCAGTCATTAAAATATCCTTGACCCATTTTCCCCAATACAACACTTTTGCAATGCCTTTGTATTGGGTGGTCTTCCTTTTGTTATACATTATTTTATTTTACTTTGGAGAGGAATCTCTTGTAACTAGCAAACTTAAAGAAAAATCCATCAAAGAAAAGATTATGTCACTGCATTTAGGAAACCAATCAATTGCATAATTATCTGGACCCTTGGTTATCAAACTCTCTGTAACTTACCTATATGATCATGGAAAAATTGTTCCCCTTCCATGCTGTTTTTTTTCCTATCTCTCTGACCAAAACTTGTCAGCAAGTGCGCAACAGTTACTCTCAAAGACTCATAGTTCTTCTCTCTGAATAATATTAACCATTATATTTTGCATTTTATTAGAAGTCAGAACCATATCAATCTTATTTTGTAATATTTTTACTTTGGACAAATCACTTAATTTCCCAGAACTTCATTTCCTTACCAGGGAGGAGGTTCAGTTGGAAAGTGTCTTTTCCCTCTTGATCTTCTGTAAAGGTTATATTTTACAGGACTGGATAAAACTGCTGCATATGAAGAGTGAGAATTCAAGTGGCTGCTGTAGAAACTCAAATGCCTGTTGCAAAACTCACCTCGTGAAAAAGGATTTGTATTATCAAAAAGTACTTGAGATTGGAAAGAAAAGAGCAAAAAAAAAACCTCAAGAATTTCAGAAGTAGTTTAAACACTGTTCAATGGAGTATGCAATAAAGCAAAGTGTAGCTTCATAAGGAATCTCTTTCCAGAAAGACAAGTGATTAAAACCATGTTCATCTTGTGATGAAGGTAAAATGTCAGGGGCATCCAATAATTCCCTTCTGGATACCAATAGCATTAAATAGTATTTCATTATTGCAGTGTTGTCCCATTGAGAATGTATCTCCAGTGGCTGATGAGTCAATCAGAATGTGTGAGGTGGGGGAAGAGCATCAACTGAGTCAGGTAAAACTGGTAGTGATAAGAGAAAAATCACCTCAAAATTTCCACTACCTAAATGGTGGTTATATAAAAAGTGGAAAGTTGAAAAAAATATTATGGCACCCAGAAAATAATTTTGAAACCCATCGATCCCTACTGGTTTTGGAGAATATAATTCTAAATGTGTCCCAATGACCAAGGAGAGCCTTGCTACCCCAGCAGAATCTGATACCCACTGGCAAGTCTATTTGCCACAAAGGAATCACAAATGCTGATGTTCATAGGGATAATTCTAAACTTCCCTTTTGTTAATGTGCTTATAACCACCAGAAAATAATCCCTAAAGATCTCCTACATTTGCAATAGTGTATCAAAAATACTTCTGGATTTAGAGTAAGAGAATCCAGGAAAAAAACTTAGTTTGACTGTTTATACCCTGTGTACCTTTTCTTTGCTCAACTTATCTCTATGGCTACAAGTATTCTCATTTATAAAATGAGAGAAAAAGCTTAATTGGATAGATGATCTGTAAGGCCCCTTAATTTTCAAAATACTATGAAGTTCCATCACTTTTATTTGAACAAGAAATTGGAATGCTAGGTTACAAAAAGCTTAGCCCTATATCTTTCAATTCAAGCAGACTTATGTAAAGGAAGAGTTGATTTGTTGACTAAGTTGAAAGCTGTAAAGACTTTTTGTAACCTCTAAAGAGCTGCTAAAACAACACACTTCAATGACTCTAACTCCTCCAAGCAAATATTTGTAATTGTTATTATTATAGATAATAATGAAATATTTGATAATGATTTTATGAACACATTAACCAAAGAAAATTTTAGAATTGTTTCTATGGACTTCTGTATTTAGGTTTCTTTGATTTCAAATGGACACTTAGTGGATATCAAATTCTGCTGGGGCAGAAAGGATGCCCTCTGTCAGTGGAACATCTCTAACATGATATTTGAAACTAGTGTGGAGTGACTGTTTTCACTATGGTAGTTAATTCTGCATCACCATCATCATTAATATTTATAAAAGCAAAACTAAAATAGCACAGTCTTCCAGGTACTATGGAATGTTCTTTACAAATACCTAATTTGATTCTCACAACTCTGATTTTTAGGACCAGTTATTATCCTCCTCTTACTGGTAAATAAACCAATGCAAATAGATATTAAGTGAATCCCCCAGGGTAACACAGCTAGGAATTTTCTGATGACCTATTTGAACTCAAGTCTTCTGGACTCCAGGCTTGGTGCACTATCATCAATTTTTTTAATCTATTCCAATTAAATCTTAATATAGTGACTTAATTAAAAATTTAACAAAAATTATTATCTCAATATATTTGGTCCTTACAATCTGTGTGATTTATGGTGAGTCAAATCAAATCTCAGAATATCAAGAATATCAGGTAGAAAACAGCAAAAGAAATTATTTCATAATTTTAGTAAGGAAATCACTTTTACTTAATTGCAAACTAGTAGAATGAACTAGGTATAAGATATGGAATTGTAAGAGCACAGAATTCTTGCTGATGTTCTATGGAATCTATGTGTAAATTATACTGGCATATTTTTATCTCTATAGATATCGTGGAGCAGTGACTTAAGCAAATGATGTAATTGGAACTAAATATGTGGAAATATCAGTGATTTTAAATATCTCAGCTGCGCCAAAGCTCAACATATAAACATAAATTTGTCACGAGATAAGATTCAGCAATAGAATAGTTGATCATTATGATTGCAGAAAACTTAAAATTGCATTTGACTCAAAGGAAATTGTGGGGAAATACTACATAGAGTGTGAGAGGCTGATAGTAAATTACCAACAAATGTTCCACATAAAATTATAGCCAAAGAAAGGTGTCATCCAAGAATTGGATGACATAAAAATGAGGTGGCCAAAAAA
>CM053601.1:179799739-179815572 GCA_028646575.1 Pseudocheirus occidentalis | reverse complement strand
GGTATTACTGGATCAAAAGGTATGGCATTATTTATATCCCTTGGGGCATATTTTCAGATTGCCCTCCAGAATGGTTGTATCAGTTCACAGCTCCATCAACAATGCATTAGAGTTCCAATTTTTCCACATCCTCTCCAGCACTTGTCATTTTTTTGTTTTGTCATCTTAGCCAATCTGACTGGTGAGATGTAGTATCTCAAAGTTATTTTGATTTGCAATCAATGCATTTTTTAATATGAGGCATGCACACACAGAAAAAATTGAATGCATAAACATAAGATAAAAATAGAGTAAAAATAATTCCTATTTAATGTGTGGAATCTCACTTTGAATTTCCAGTTCTATAAAAATCTTCTCTCTTCCTTTCCAGGTTATTCTGCATCTGAATATTATTTTTTTAAGAGAATAAGGAATGCAATCTTATGATGATATCCTATGCATTTTCTACGTGCTTCAAATTGTAATTGGAGTCTCTGGGAATGTTTTATTCCTTTTCCTGTATAGTTTTCACTTAATCACTAGCCAAAGGATAAGACCCATTGATGTGATTTTTATTAATTTGGCCCTTTCCCACATTGTGATGATTCTCTTTAAGGGAATTCCATCGACAGTATAAGTTTATACCCAGAAACTTTTCCTGAGTGACATTGAATGTAAAATGATAATTTTTATACAAAGATTGTCACAAGATGATTCCCTTTGCACTACTTGTCATCTGAGTCTTCCAAGCCACTGCCTTAAATGGGTAGAATTCAAAGCTAGAGCTCCAGAGTTCGTTGTTCCATTCTGTGTCCTCATATGGGTACTCAATCTGTTGACAGATGTGGTTGTGCTTCCATATGTGAGTGGCCATAGGAACTACACAGTCAATAATCTTAATAGGAACCTAGGGTTTTGCTCTTTAGATTGGCATGCTGTGTCTGTCTCAAAGCTTGTTATTTGGAAGACACTTTATTATTCAGTGTTTTTAGGCCTCATGGCCATTGCCAGTGGCTATATGGTGTTGGCTTTGTTCAGACACCATTGGCAAGTTCAACACCTTCATAACACTATTGCTTCCCCAGAGACCAGAGCCAGCAAAGTCATCCTGTTATTCATGGTTATCTTCATTAGCTTTTATTCAGTTGCTTCCATCATTATTATTATATTGGAAATTCTAATGAAAGAGACAGGTGGGTGATATACATCTCTGTCTTTCTGACCTCTTCTTACTCTATAGTCAGTCCCTTTATTTTAATCAATAGTGGCTCAGAGATCCTCAATTCTTTTAATCTTTTCAAAAGGTTAAACAATTCTTATCCCAACTCATTAAGATCTCAGAACAAGTACATTCAATCTACAGTCACGGAATTAAAAAACAAAACACAACAAAAACTAAAATCTCAATCCTAAAAGAGGACACCAGCACAAAGGTTGAGTTTTTCTCAATCAGAAAATGATGATTTTTGCTTACTCAATATTTTTGCTCCTTTCTACAGGCATCATTCTGTCTACAGCAACAAGAAATTTGGAGTCCAATTGAAAAGAGAGGAATGTTTATTGAAGGTTGTTAAAAATTCGAAATTTGGTCTATAAGAGTAAGCACGCTGGGATTTATTTTGTTGTTTTTTTTTCTTGGAGTTCAGTTTCTTAGGCTAATGAAAAGTTGTAAACATCTGAAGGATCAATCTCTTTTGAACCATGGCAATTCACAACTGTGCTGAGTTATGTAGGTTGCAAGCCTTCTGCACAGATATGCACATATACACACATACATATATACACATACATACATACATATATGCTGAGGTGAGATATTGCCTTAGTGCTTGCTTATGCAAAGATGTTTAGCTATTATCAAGATGCCCTGGCTAACCCATATGTTGGTGCTCTCTCAGTCTAGTGATGTAGGGAGAGGGGACCTCTGATAGAGAGAGGAGGCCTCTGACACCACCCCTGTGAGAACATGTAAAGCCAAGCATAAGCAGCCTTCCAGAGGACTGCTGCTGTAAATAGCTTTAGGGTTCTGATCATGTAGTATAGTAAACTCTCTATTCAGCAGTAAACTAAAGCAAAACATCCACAGAAACAAAAGTAGAACATTCTCAATGTTATGACATAAACAGTTTATCACTAAAGTGGCCACATAGCTTTCACCAAAGAGGCCCCATGCTTTTAAACAAAAGATATCATTCAGCATGTCCTTAACTCAATAATCCTTGAGGAGCAAGCCTCTTTAAGGGACACAAAATACAGTCAGTCAGTAATTACTTAAGTCAGTAATCCTTAAGAAGCAAGCCTCCTTATGGAACGTAAAGTACAAAAGTCAAAGTTGTAAATCCCTAGGTCACAGTAAATCATAATCTTCTCAGTTAGCATTAAGTACAGAAAAAGAGGTCTTTTCATCTTGACTCATGGCTGGTTCCCAAATACCATGGTTCTTTTTCCATGGTGCCAGCTTTTGCCTGAATTTACTCAACTGTCACCTGGATTCAAAGGTAGGCAGCTCTAAACTTTTTGTCCAGTTCCTTGTCCAGCTCCTTGTCCAGTTCATTATCCAGTTCCCATTCCATATTGAAGCTCACAGTGTCCAGTACACTTCAAGTCCTTCACAGCTTTTGTTTTTGGGAAGACAAAGCTTAACAGAGCCACAATAATATTCATGCACATTGCAGGCACCATCATCAATTCACTATCTGCCTGTGAAATCAACACAGACCCATCAACAAGGTCTGAGAACTTGACACGCATGATCAGTAAAGTCCCAGGACCACTGAAACCCTCCTCTAGGACTTCTGGTTCTTCTTTGGTCAGGTAATTTATTGTTGTTTGTGGTTGCTCATTTATCCATCTGATTTTTTTTTGACTTTTATCTTTTATGTTACAGTTAGACTCTCTAACTTGGGGTGATAGGACACTCACTGTCTTAAGCCTTATGTAGCTACTTCCTTTCTCTCTCTCTCTCTCTCTCTCTCTCTCTCTCTCTCTCTCTCTCTCTCTCTCTCTTTCTCTCTCTCTCTCCCTTTGGAGGAGGGAAAGCAAGGCAGTTGGGGTTAAGTGACCTGACAGTTAGTTAAGTGTCAAGTATCTGAGATTAGTCAGGTCTTCCTGACTTCAGGGCTGGTGTTGTATTCACTGTGCCACCTACCTGCCCCTGTAGCTGTTTTCTGAATTAGTTTAAGGATCTTTAAATTTTCAGTTCTTCTAAGACAGTATGATCTAAGTAGAGGTCTGTTTTTAACTCTCTTGCCCTATGCTCTGAGCTCTGAACAACTACAAGCACACTTTTCTGACATGGAATTGTGATCAGGGTCCCCATTCACTTGCAGTAGCCAGTTCTGGTGTGCTCATGCTCCTCCTCACCCTAGGATTATAATTTAGGACTGACCTGGATCTATGTGTAAACAAAACAACAGAGTCCCACATCAAGTACCAGCAAAGAGATGCCTGTAATTTCCCCTTGACCAGTTATTTGACCCCCTCATTATTTGTAATAATTGACTTTCTTTTTTTTTTCTTTTTTGAAGGTGGAAAGGCAAATCAATTGGCATTAAGTGATTTGTCCAAGGTCACACAGCTTGTAAGTGTCAAGTGTCTGAGACCAAATTTGAACTCAGTTCCTTCTGAATCCGGGGCTGGTGCTCTGCTCACTATTCCATCTAGCTGCCCCTCCCTCTTAAACCCATTCTCCATAAAAGTAAGTTACCAGAACTACCAGCTTTCCTCCCCTATCTAATGCTTTTTTTTAACTTGTTACCCAATGGTCAGTCCTTTCGTTTTAATCAGTAATGACTCACAGGTTCGTAATTGTTGTAAGGTTTTCGAAAAAGATGAAAAGAGTTATTTCCCTATTTATTAAAAATCTCAGAATAACCCTGTGTTTAAACCATAGAGACATGGAAATTAGTGCTAACAAAGTAAAATATCTTAGATTTCACAGTCCAAATTTCATATTCTGAAAAAATAGGCCACTGGAACAGATTAAGTTTTGAAAGATCAGAAAATTATTATTTACTTTCTCAAAAGTCACCTCCTTTATATATGGCCCTTTCTTTCCACAACAACAAATTTGAAAACTAATAAAAAGAGGGTAATGTTTGCTGAAAGTTATTAACAACTTATGTCTTTTTAATTCTCAGTTATTGAGGAATGGCTTTTTCTTCTCAACTCTTCATATTATTCTTGGATATATGATAATTATCAATGATATTTAACAGATTACTTTTCAAAATTGTTCATTATGGATTCCATTCTGCTGTGAAATGTTTGTCTAATCCAAATTTCTACCTGACTACTTCCCGGTTAGAAAAAAAAAACATGTCAAAAGGAGTTGTCTCTAAAAGGAATCTAAAGCTACCGCTTCTTTTTGAAGAATAGAATGACAAGATCACTCGCCTTTGCAGTACGGCTGTCACTGAAGTGAAAAAAAAACCAATCCATTTGATATGGGATTGACTTGAGACAAGATGTCCTCAAGTGAGGTTATTAAAATATTCCACTAGAAATATAATGAGGACAGTGTAGAAAAAGTTGAAGAGAAGTCCAGAAGGAAAAAGACTGAGAAAGCCTTTGGATTTGACTATAATAGATTATTGGTAACCTTTCAAAGGATTGTTCTTCAGGAGTGATTCAATCAGAAGCAAAATTTCAAGGAGATGAGAAGTGAATGAGAACAGGAATAGGTAGGGAGGTAAATGTTTGCATTGTTTTTAAGGTGCTTGATTTAAAAAAAGACAGGATGTCACACTGAAGGGATAGTAGGAATACATTAATTGCCTGTGTGTGTGTTTATACACACACACACACACACACATTTTCTTCTTTAGTTTTGTTGGTTTCTTGTTGATGTTAGTAAGCAACCATGGGGAGTGGACAAATGAGGATAGATTCAAGCTTAACCAGAACACAGGGACTTAGTGAATGACTAAAAAGCCAAGCATCAAGGAGGAGAGGGAATAAGATGAGGGCAGAGCCAGAGTAAATGACTTTGAAAAGAGAGGCATGCTCTTCCTTTCTTTACTTCATAGGCAAAACAGAGACATACAAAACATAGAAGACAGCACAAGAACAACAGCTCCAAAAGACTTCTTTCTGTTTTTAAGCCAAAAGATCAGTTTTATGTCGATGAATGGCAAGAAATTTGAAGAATAACGTATTAGCAAGCACCTTAGCACACCCAGGATGGCCTGCTAGTGCCAAAGGAAAGACAAATTTAAAGGGTTTAACAATCCTACTTTAATGACAGAGAAAGAAGTGAATATAGAAAATACAAGCAGAGAAATGAATACCAAGACCACCAGACAACTATCTGAACATAGCAATATTGCTATACACTTTACATGCATCACCAGATTGAGGGAGCACAGACAGCTAAGCAGTCAGGAGGCTCTGGACTTAGAATCTCACCCAGGAAAATCAAAACATCCTTCTCATGAGTGAACCCCCAAAGCCAAATACCAACCCAGAGCCAGAAGGCATCACAACCCTCATGACTCAGTGTTAATTAGGTTACTACCAAAAGATGTGAAGGCCTTCCCTAAGGAAGCTCTTCTCCCAATGAACTCTATGTGATTCAGGATGTCATAGCCTGGCACACAGGCCTGTTAAAAGGTGGTAAAGATCTTTCCATTTCAATCATATAACAAAGAGCAAGACAATCTCTACTGCATGCTTATGGGGTGGGGGGAGAAAGCCCAGCAAGATAAAAAGAGACTGATTTCTATCTGGTAGATAAGGAAGAGAAGAGTTGTTCTTTTGTTCAGTAATAAAGAAAAAACCATAAAGATGAAAGCCCAGAAGACACATCTTGCAGTACTGGCAGGTATTGTGGTAACTTTGCAAATTCCTTTTTCTTTGTCTTTTTGCTTGTTCCTTCCAGGGAACATCCTCTTCATCTTATGTTCTATCATATCTGAACATGTGAAACAATTCTAGCATTCATAATGCATATGTCCATTTTAATCAAGCAGGTGCAGCTCTACAAACGTTAGATACCTTCTGCCATTGTGCTGTCAATATGATCTAATGCAAACCATGAGACATACTGCTCTGAATTTTCCTCAAACTTTGCTTCAACTTCCCATCTTGAACATTCAGCAAAATGGTAACTTTTATGAACAGAGCTTGGTGCCTCAGGGATATGAAATACTGTTAGAGTTTTGATATCCATCCAGCTTTATGGATCAACTAAAACCAGCCCAAGAAAAGGCAGCAATTATTCAAGGAAAAATATGGAAACTTGTAAACCTTAGGAATCCAACAGAGAGTCCATTGATAGAGTGGTTAGAATTCTTTACTTTAAATCAAGAAACCTGAGAACAAATATTAATTTAGTTACTTATTATCTCCAAATCAGAGATGTTTAGAATTTAAGCCTTCATATATCAGAGCTCAGAAGTCACAGCCTCTTTTGTTACTAAAATGCTAAAAGGATGTTATATGCTCCTTTCTGGTAATGAAGTAGAAGGAAAAAAAATTTCTTTCCCAATGCTGATCCCTTTAGAATCCCTTTAGAGAACCTAATTAATCATTTTTAATTGTTGATGGGGACTTTTACCTAAGACTGAGAGTTGTTTCTTCTTTAAGACACATCCAAAATTCCTTCTGCTGACCTTTGTTTTTGAGGTGACAGGGTAATTATAGCTCTTGATTGATATGGGCTCAGTAAAGACTGTGCCTATAACTCCTGCCCTAAACATCCCTGCCAAGCATTTATATACAAATATGCACACTCACATACTCACCTAATCACATGCAACTCTAGCCACTGCTTTGACAACACAGATCATACTAGTGAGTAACTTTATGCCTTAGCCACAGAGAGACATACTTAGAAACTTCATCTAGGAGAAAGAAATTATTCTCTAGGTATTTGAGGACTTGAAAGGTATAAAGGAGGACTTGAAAATTAACCATATATATATATATATATATATATATAATATGGGTAATCACCCATCTCCTTATTTCTTCTGGCTTGATAAATCTGGAAACTGCCACATTTGCTACTGATCCCCTCACCTGAAGACTCCAACTGCAGCTCCTCCTGGCCACCCTGGGGCCAGGCCATGGTTTCAGGCTGGGTTGGTTTCAGCTCCCATCTGGCTGTGATGAGCCCTTTGTGCTGAGCTGCCTTCAGCAAGAGATGTGTTTTATGTATTTTTTGAGTTTTGGAGCCCTAAAATTTGTTTAGAGTTAATATTTTATGGATATTTGAAGTGGCTATGTGGGAGCTGCGAGACCTTGCTGCTTCTATGCTGCTATCTTGGCTCCACCCCCCTTTCCTGACTATATTCTGTTTTTTTTCTTTCTTATTTCTTTTTTCCCTTTTCACATTTTCCTTGAATCTTGAATTTGAGATCAAAGTTTTCATTTAACTCTTGTCTTTTAATTAGGAATTCTTAAAATAATTTAAAATTAATTTTATTAAATATCTATTTTCCTTCCTGAAGCATTACATCACTTTTGCTGGTAAGGTGATTCTTAATTGTAATTCTAGCACTTTTGTGATTCAAAATATAATATTCCAATTATTCAGTGTATTTGATGTAGAAACTGCTGAGTCCTGTATAATCCTGACTGTGACTCCACAATCAGTGAATTGTTTATTTTTTGCCTTCTCGCAGCATTTTGTGCTTGATCTAAGATGTTTAGAATGTGGGTAAAATATTCCTGGCAATGTTCATTTTGGCATCTTTTTAAAGTGACAATTGGTTTATTCTTTCAATTTATTTCATGCCATGTGGTTCTAGGATATTAAGGCAATTTCCCTTTATAATTTGTAGAAAGATGCTATCCAGGTTTGATCATTGCTGTCACATGTTTTAATATTTCTTAAGTTATCTCTCCTGGATCTAATTCGTAGGTCAGTTTTTTAAACACTGAAGTATTTCACATTTTCTCCTTTTTTATTATTTTGCTTTTTATACATTGTTTGCTTGGGTGTTTTTTTTTGATGTTTTAAGCAACCATTAGCTTCCATTTGCCAAATTCTTAATTTAAAGGAATTATTTTCTTTAATGAGCTTTTGTCTCCCCCTTTCCATTTGTTCAATTTTATTTTTAAGGACTTATTTTCTTCTCTAACTTTTTGTATATTGTTTGTGTTTTTTTTACCGTGTTGTTGATTCCTTTTCATTGATTCTCTTTCATTGCTCTCATTTTCCTCCAACTTTTCATCTATTTTTTCCTTGTTTTATTTTAAATATTTTTTTCACCTTTTCAGTGTTCTTTTTGGTCCTGGGACCAAATTACATTTCTAATTAAGATTGGATATGTAGCCATTTTGAAACCATTGTCTTTTCCTTAGTTTGTGCCTTGATCCTCCTTGTCATTGTAGTAACAAATTAATCTCTAAAATATCAATGCCCTTTTAAAAATTAGGTATATGTACATAGAGTTGGATACATGAATACATAGACACAGAAGATAAAAATATAATGCAAGAAATAGCACTTAAATGTGAAGCCAGTTTACAATGTCCATGGATAGAAGAATTAATTGCACCATCAAGTATGAAAAAAAGTTGGTATGAGGAAGCATCTTCTAAAATTGTGTCTTTAATAAATAAGATTTACTAAACAGCATCTGATTGGGGAGAAGGGTATGGAATCTTATTTTGAAGGCTGGATGTTATAACAGAATCTTCTCTCTTCTTTCACAGGGTATTTTAGATCATTTCTGCTGTCCAACATAATAAGGCATTCAAGCCAATGATGAAATCATGTTCATTTTCTACTTGCTTCAGGTTATAATTGGAGTATTTGGGAATAGTTTAGTTCATTACCTGTATGGCTTTAATTTAATTACTAGTCAAAAGATAAGATGCATGGAGGTGATTTTCATCAATTTGGCCTTTTCCCACATCATGATGGTTCTCTTCAGGAGAATACCAGGGACAATCCAGGTTAGCAACCAGAAAATTTTTCTTAGTGACATTAAGTGTAAAATCCTAAGTTACCTACGAAGAATGTCTCAGGGGCTTTCCATTTGCCCCACCTCTCTCCTGAGTGTCTTCCAGGCCATCACCATCAGTTCTGGCAACCCCAAATGGGCAGAGTTCAAAGCAAGAGCCCCAAAATGCATTGCTCTATTGTGTTTCTTTATATGGGTACTCAGTCTGATGATAGATGTGGTTGTACCTCTTCATGTGAGTGGCCCTAGGAACAATACAAGCAGTAACTTGGATAGGACACTAGGGTATTGCTTTATAGACAGGTATGCTTTAAGTACTTCAAAAATTCTTATCTTGAAATTATGCTATGATATGCTGTTTTGGGGGATCACAGATGCTAGTAGTGGTTACATGGTGCTTGTTTTGTACAGACACCACTGGCAAGTTCAACACATGCATAACACTAACCTCAACCTCAGTGCCTCCCCTGAGATCAGAGCCACCAAAGTCGTCTTGTTGCTCATGAACATTTTTGTATGTTTTTATTCAAGCAATTCTATCATTGGCATTATAAGGAGCAATTCTAAAGATACAAACCAGTGGATGATGCATGTCTCTGTTTTCTTTAACTTCTCTTACTCAATAGTCAGTCCCTTTGTTTTATTCAGCAATGACTCCCAGATCTCCAGTTGTTGTGATTCTTTCAAGAAGATGAAAAAAAATCTCTTTTAAATCTCTTTTGGTTCAAATGTTTTATTTTGAAAAAAATGATATGGATCAAAGTATCAAATTTTAGTATATCAGAAAATAATTACTCCGCTTTCTCAAAAGCAAGCTTTTTAATATATTGACCATTCTGTCCAGAATAACAACATTTTGTAACCAATAGAAAAGAGGGGAATGTTTGCTGAAGATTGATAACAATTCCAAGCTGTGTTCCCATCCTTCCTAGAAAGTAGATATCTCAATGGTCATCAAGCACAATATACTAATAACATAATAGAACCAATGACCTAAATGATTCAAATGATTAATGATTAAAACGATGAAACATGATGAAATATTAATGATTAAAATATTAATGATTAATGATTAAAGATAGCAAGTAGTTGGCAGAAATTTTAAATTTATTTCCCTTTCCAGAAAGTTCACATACTTTCTGTGTCTTGCTTCTACTTCTTATGCAGATTTAGCTAATAACCATTCATTTCACGTGTATTCTTTATTTCTGAAAAAAATAAGAATAAAAAAAGTTTTTTTCTTTCATCTTCAAATACATACCAAATTGACTGACCTTTCTTAATAAAAAATATGAGAGATTATTATTGGGATGTGGAGAAACTGAGAGGGAGAGAGGGAAGGAGGGAGAGAGAGACACAGACAGAAACAAGATTCAATTCAGCAAACATTATCAACATTTCAGGGGAATTTGATAGTACAGGTAGTGTGGCTATCAATGTCCAATAGTAAATGGAGAACAATGCATAATATTGCATCAGGGATTCAGGGTCCATATTCTGGTAATTCTGTTTACTTTTTGGGTGTCCACTGCAAAGTTCTTTACACTTTGGTCAATTCAGACTTCAATCTAAAAAAAATAGTATTGAACAAAATCTAATGTTCCAGTGGTCTAAATCACAAATTTACATGTAAAGTAATCCAAAGATAATTATTTGTTCATACCCAATTTTCCATACCTTGAAGGTAGTAACACTGTCATCAAACATATATTCAAAGTGTATTCTTCATTACATTGCTTCTTAAAATTAAATGAAATTGTTATTGATTTATTTTGATTAAACATGTCTTATGAAATTTAAACCCTGTTATTAAAACAGAAATTAGAAGTTTAATATTAGGAGTCCATTCTGCAAAATTTTTAATAGTTCCTATGGCACAAATTATGCTTCTATCGTTCCTCAAAAGCAATAGCTACATTTTGCTAACTGTACTACCGAAGACAGGAAAATTGAGATTTTTTGCTCCATGGTGCTGAAATTATGGGGAGTAAACACACCTTATTATTGTTTGGTAGGCAAAAAAGCTGACCTGTATATAGCAATATTTATGGAGTTGTGAACTGATCCAGCCATTCTGTAGAGCAATTTGTAACTATATCTAAAGGACTATACCTTTGACCCAGCAATGCCACTACTAGATTTGTATCCCAAAGAGATTATTTCAAAAGGTGAGGGGGAAAGGACCCAGGTGTACAAAAATATAGCAGCTCTTTTGTGGCGGCAAAGGATTGGACATTAAAGGGATGCCCATCAATTTGGGAATGACTGAACAAATTATGGTATAAGAATGTAATGGAATACTATTGTTCTGTAAGAAATGATAAGTCGGCATATTTCAGGAAAAAAAAAAAGCCCTGGGAAGACTTGCATGAACTGATGCTAAGTGAAAGCATAACCAAGAGAACATTGTACAAGGTAACAGCAACATTGTGTGATGACTAACTTTGATAGATTTAGTTCTTCTCAGCAATACAGTGGTCTAAGGCACCTCCAAAGATTCATGACAGAAAATGCTATCCACATCCAGAGAAAGAACTATGGATTCTCAATGCATATTGAAGCATACTATTTCTCTTTTTGTTTTCTTTTGCTTTTTCTTTCGTGTGGTTTTTGCTGTTTGTTTTAATTCTTCTTTCACAACATGACTAATGTGGAAATACTTTAATATGACTATACATGTATAGCCCAGGACAATGCATAACTTTTTTGCTCTTTGATATATAGTCTTCCAAGACCTATGGTCTTTAATGTCTTCACTGCTAGGTCTTGTGTAATTCTAATTGTGGCACCATAATATTTAAATTTTTTAATCTTGATGCTTTTAATGTTTAATCCTTTGTCAGGGGTTTTTGGAATTTGACTAGGATATTCCTGTGATTTTTCCTCACAGGATCTCTTTAAAGTGGTAATCAATGAATTCTTTCAACTTCTACTCCCACCCTCCCCCAACCTTTTTCTAATACTTCGGGGAAATTTTCTTTAATTATTTCTTGTATTGCTTTATCAAGATTCTGGTTTTGATCATAATTTTCATTTATTCTGATTACTTTTGGTTTTGCTCTTCTTTATTCATTCTCCAAGTCTGTGTTTTTTCTTATATTTCACTTTCTTTTCTCTTTTATCATTTTTCATATTTTGTTTAATTATTTTTTGATCTCTTATAATTTTGCTTACTTCACTATTCCTAATTCTAATTTTAAAGGTGCCATTTTCTTCCTTAAGCTTCTGGATCTCCTTTTCAAATTGGTGGACTTTCCTTTCATAATGTCAGTTTCCTAGGATTATTTTATTTTAGTTTTTTCTTCATCTCTGTCATTTGATATTTTTACTTTTTCAAATATTTTATTTTATCTTATATTTTTACTTTTTCCAGTATTTATTTTATTGTTTACATAAATTAACTTTTGTTTATTTTTAGTTTATATCACTCAGTTCAATGAGATTTTGAGTTACAAATTTTCTCCCATCTTTCCCCTACCCACCACCCCAAAACAGTGATCCCATGTTTATCCCCTCCCCCAATCTGTTTTCTCTTATATCCTCCCCCATCACCCTTCTGACTTCTCGGTAGGGCAAGATGGGTATCGTTACCCTAGTGCTTGTATACCTTAATTCTCAGTTGCATGTAAATTATAAATTATATATATCTATGTATATATCTATGTATATATATCTATGTATATATATGTATATATATAAATATATATATATATATATATTAACATTTTATTTTAGAACTTTAAATTCTAGATTCTTTCCCTACCTTCCTTGTCACCCACTCCCACTGGAGAGACAAGCAATTCAATACAGGCTGTAATGCATGGTTACATAGAATAAATATTTCCACAATGGACATATTATGAAAGACTGACTATATTTCCCTCCTTCCTATCCCATCCACCCACTTGTACTATTGTCTACTTTTCCCTGTCCTTTCACAGAAGTGTGTGCTTCTAACAACCCTCCCCCTCCAATCTGCCCTCCCCTCCATCATCTCCCCTCTCATCCCCATCCTCCCTACTCTCCTATTGGGCAAGATACTCAATTTAGAGCATGTGTCATTCCTTCCCTGAGCCAAATTCAATGAGAGTAAGGTTGACCCATTCCTGTTTGCCTCCCCATTCCTGCCATCCATTGTAACAGTTATCCCTTGAATCTTCTATACCAATGAGATGATTAACCCCATTCTCTCTCTCTCTGTCTGCTCTCATTCTATTCCTCTCCCACCTCTCAATTTCACCTTTTAAAATATCATCCCTTCCTATTCAATTTATCCTGTTCCCTCTCTCTACATACACACACACACACACACACACACACACACACATATATATATATATATATATATATATACTCACACATATGTATTCCTACGCATATATAACTTCCTATATAGTCATATGTATATATGTATGTTTGTGTATATATGTATATACATATACATGTATATATGAAATTATATACAAAATTATGTATGTATGTATGTATTGTGTATACACACATATTCCCTTCACCTGTCCTCATACTGAAAAAAGTTTCATAAGTTACAATGATCATTTTTCCATTTTGGCATGTAAATAGTTCAACTTTGATAAGTTCTTTATGATTTCTTTTCCTTGGTACTTATGGGTTGATAAATATGGTATTTGCCACAGCTGCCATTGATCCATCCACTCTCCTGAATGCTCCAGCTGTGGCTTGTCCTTGCCAGCCTGGGGCTAAAGCCTTGACTGGTCTCGAGTCCCAGAGGGCTTCAAAGAGCCATTTCCGTCCTGCCTGCTGGGCTGCCTTCAGTAGGAGCTTTGTTTAATGAACTTTTATGGGTTCTGGAACTCTAAAATTGGTTTAGAGTCTAATTTTATAGGTATTTGAGGTGGTTATGGGGGGAGCTCATGGAGTTCTGCTTCTATGCCACCATCTTCACTCTGCTCCCTCCACCCCCAGTCATTTGATTTTAAAGTCTTTTTAAAGATCTTCTATGAATGCTTTTTTGGGCAGGTGACCATTTCATGTTATTCTTCCCAGATTTCTTTGCTTCAATATCCTCATCTGAAGATGAACCCCTGTAATCTGCATACCCATCATACCTTTCTATGCCTGGATTCTTCATCTTTTGTCTGTGCCTTGTTTTGTGGTTATAGCTAGATTTTTATAATCACATCTAACTCTGGAGTATGGGAGATTGTGCCTCTTGCCTCAGTGTCAGGGTCCTCTCACCCTGACAACAGGTCTGTCAGGGTTATTTTCCCTGACAACAACTCTAGCAGAGGCAACCGGTTACTTACACTTACCTCAAGGGAGAAGGCACCAGCACCTTCTCTAGAACATAAGAATCTTAAAGGCTTGGAAGTGCAAAGAGAATGTTTATTGAGTCCTCTCCATTGTGGAAGCCTAACAGCAATGTTTCAGAACTGACCTAGACCTGCCCAAAACCTGAGTCTTATATATCATTCAAACTCAAACTGCTATAATTGACAGCAAAAAGTTCTTGCTGCAAATGAGAGGATATAGCTTTTCCAATGTGAAAACTCTCCATAATAGTGTTGGACACATGGATCAAGAAAGCACCCTAACATTTGTAAGAAAAAGATTTTTACTGCTTAAGAGGACCATGGATATCACGACAAGGAAAAGGTTGTACCTATTAAATGCAAAGAAAAGTACTAATGGCTCTTGCTGATTACTTCGAGAATATTTGTTTCACCACTCTTTCTGGAAGGAGACAGAAGGAACAAGAGTCACATATTAGAAATGATTAATCTCATTATTCAGTATGGTCATGCATAAAAGGAAGCTAAAGGACTCCGCATTGGACACATCACTGTGGGAAAATTGTCTTAGTGTCTGAACTTCATTTCAAGATCAATTCAAAACAAGGTAGAGATTTTGAAAGTACAGTGTTCAAGGGGATAGTAACTCTGCCTGGTATTCAAATTTCTAGTCCAAGACTACTTGAAAGGTTAGCAGGAAAGGTGTTTTGTATACCACAGTGAGAGAAGAGCTCAGTCAAGCACTGGCTAGCCCAATGCAGACTAGGTCCCAGGAAACTAGGAGCAGGCTTTGGGGCAATTGAATCACTGGCAGCAGTGGCAGTTTCTGGATGTTTTAGCCCATACCAAAGAAATCATAGAAGTTTTGCAAGAAAGGGCTGTAACACCTGGGTGAGAGTGGAATCAGGAAAACCTTGAATGCAAAAATAGAAGTATTTTATGATGATCAACTGTGAATGACTATTCTATTCTGTGTGGTACACTGATCCAAAACATTTCGGGAGGACTTAAGTTGCAAATTTCTAACCACCTCAAGAAAAAGAATTGTTGGAGTCTGAATACTGACTGAAGATTGAAACATACTTTCTTATCTTTTGGTCATTATTTTCTTTTACAACATAGTTAGTATGGAGAAGTTTTGCATGACTGCACATATACAATCTATATCAAATTTGTTGGTTTCTCAAGGAGAAGGAAGCAGAGAGATAATTTCAAATTCATTTTTTATTTTATTTTTATTTTTTTAAATATTTTTTATTTGTTTTATTGTTTACATCATTCATTTTCACGACATTTTTGAATTACAAATTTTCTCCTTGTCTTGCCCCTGCCCCAACCCTAAAACAGCAATCCCACTGTAAAGCCCCTCCCCTGCTCTGCTCTCTTTCTTTCTGGTAGAGCAGGGAGGATCTCCCTATCCCAGTCCCTGTATGTTTTAATTCCTAGTTGCAGGTATTGCAGAACTTTAAATTCTAGATTCTTTTGATTTCTCCCTTGTCACCTACCCCCACTGGAAGGACAATCACTTCAACACAGGCTCTGGATGTGGGATTATATAGGACATCTTCATAATAGACATATTGTGACAGTGATCATGTCTCTCCTTGCTATCCCTCCCCTCCTTGTTCTATTCTCTACCCTGTCCCTGTCCCTTTACTGAGGTGTGTGCTTC
>CM053601.1:179778150-179799239 GCA_028646575.1 Pseudocheirus occidentalis | reverse complement strand
ATGTGAAGCTGGTTTCTCCCTTAGGGAAACCAGCTGATTCTTCTCTTGTTCCTTGTTCCTTTCTGTTATAAGATATAATATTGAGACTTTCCTTGTTCTGAAGATTGTATATAATATTGTGAACTGCTGAAACTGTGAACATTGTACTGAATAATGATTTGTAATTGAATAAACAGAGTGTTCACTAATACTGTGTAATCCGAATCTTAAAAGCTGTTCACAGTAGCATTCTCTCAGGAATCTGTTGCTGATTGGCTTTACATTCTTGAGTTGATGACTATCTTCCAGGTGAAGGATCAGTCTATTAAGAAGGACTCTGGAAAGAATTTCTGCCAGTAACAACTAAACGTGAGACAGACAACAGACCCCCCCCCCTCCCATTCCCATATGCCAGGCTTGAGCATGATTGTCACAGGACAAACTATTTCCTTTTTCTTTTACAAATGGACAACCAAAGTATCTTTGAACTCCTGGGGGATAACCTCTTCTTGCCATATAAACCGGAAGCTTTTAATCAGCTTTTATATGAGCATATGAGCAGTTGACCACCCTGCCCCCTTCCCACTCACACACCTTGTAAATCTCAGTTGAAATAGAATCAGCATCAGGCACTTTGACAGAAAAGATGAACCTAATCACATCCAAAACCTTTTCCTCAGTTGGAATTTTGTCCAGAAAGGGATTGACTTTGAGATGAGGTATAACAGTTCAGCATTGAATGAATTGGCTAGGTCTGTTGAGAACAGTATGAAAATGTTGAGCCCACCTGTCCAGGATCATGCCCTTAACACCCATTAATGTGACTCCATTAGCACTGAGTACTTGAGATAAACCATAGGTCTTTGGTCCATAAAAAGCCTTCAGGGCATCATAAAACTGCTTTGGACTATTATTATCAGCATATAACTATATAACTGAATTTCACGTGCCTTCCTACTGAACCAAGAATCCTGCCTCTCCCTGTGCATCACTCACTTTAATGGAGTTAAATGCTACCTTCTTAGAGATGGATGAACTAGAGAGTGACTTTCTCTTTTTTAATTGTTACTGGCAGACCCTGTGCTGTTCTCAATGTCCATTTAGCTACTTCTGACTTTCTGTATCATTTTTCTCTGTCCAATCTTGATATAGTTGAGTGTTCTGGCCCAGTTGGGTTATGCAATGCTGTGTGTCACATCTCTGAAACCTGCCTACTACTTTTCTACTCCACTGTTGCTGTGAGTTGGCTCTGTTTTCCATCCATATTAGCAATGAACTGTTCCTACTCTGAGAAGTGTTGTAATCTGTTGACATTCAGTCTTCTGGCATTTGTCTTGGTTTTGACCTACTGTTTCTGTTGAATGTGAAAGTTTAGGTGAGAGAGGATAAATCTATGTTAAGTCTAGCACTTAGTCACACATCACCTTTGTCACTCTCTGCCTCTTTTTCATTCAATGACAAAGTTTTTTGAATGTCAAAAGGCTGCATCCAACAATCTAGAAGGCTACATGTGGTCTTGAGGCTACAGGTTCTCCACCCATGGGACTCTGTGCCTATTTTGGCGGTAAAGTATCCCAGAATTCCAAGTTTCTCCTTTTTCAGCATGTTGATGATGAGGCTCTCCAGGTCTTCAAAAAATTTCTCTGTGATCTTATCAGAGTTTGACAGGGTAGGAGTATATGCCTTGTTGTTCGTGGTGTAGAACTTTTCTGCAAGTGGCAATCACATTTTTATGAGCCCGAGACAAAAGTTGCTTCTTCAGACACATCCCAGATTCCTTCTACTGGCATTCTTTTAGGTGACTTGGTAATAATAGATCTCAGGAGACATGAGCTCAGTAAAGTATATCCCTCTATCTACAGGCCTGGCCTTGTAATAGTAATCAGTTACCTGATTGAGTTATAAGATATAATATATAATATATATATGTATATATATAATATGTAAGATATAATATACCTGATTACTATTACAGGCCTTCCCCAGAAAACTCATGTACAGATAAATACACACACACACACGCACACACACACACTCAAACACACACACACACACACTCAGAAACAACTCTATTTATAGCTCTGGCATCACAGATCAGACTAGTTAATGACTTTATGCCTCATCCATAAAGATAGAGATTCCCAGAAATCTCTTCAAGGAGGGTGAAATTTATTTTCCTGAGTGCTTGATACACAGGAGCAATCTTGTAGATGTAGCCTCCATAAATATTATTCTGTTCTTAAAATACGGTAAGGACATATTTCCTGTACTAGGAGCTTGGCTGGTATTATTTATTGCCTTTCCCTCATGTGGTCCTCATTCAGGCAAAGGGGAGTGTGTGGAGGTGTAGCCTTGTAAAGGTTCCAGGAAAAATCTGGTTCCTGCATGAAGGAGCTTCAAAATGTGACAAAATCTACATGAACTAATGCAAAATGAAACACAGGTATGTGCACACACAGGAGATCAGTGTGAATAGTGACAACAATGCACCAATGATGACTGTAGAAACTTGGTTGCTTTAATCAATGAACAAAGAATTTTATAGAATTCATGATGAAAAACGATTTTCCTCTCAAGAGAGAGAACTGATAAACTTGCATGCAAATTTAAGTATAAGGATCTTATTTTTATTATGGTTGCTTTTGTGCAATGTAGCTAATATGAAATTGTTTTGCAAGATTCCGCATGTAAAAGTGAAATCATAACACCTTCTCAATGGATGGGGGAAGACAATAGGAGGGAGAGAACTTAGAATTCAAAATTTATAAATAATATGATGATCATGTGGTTAAATTATTTATGTGTATATGTTTATTCAAATATGTATATACATATATATGATCAAACACTTCCCAATTATTTGTAAAAATATCATTCATTTCTATAGATTTTGAGTATCAAATTATTTTTATCTTTCCTATCACTGCCATGCTTCTTTCAAAGACAAGAAATATAATACTGATTAACCATGTGGTGTCAAGCAAAACTTTTTCTTATTTGCCATGTTGCAAAAGACAGCACAAGGAGAAAGGGAAAAATAAAGGAAGTGGAAAAGAATCCTTCAAGCTATTCTTAGTGTTCATCAGTTCTTTCCCTAGGGATGGATCCCATTTTTCACCAAGAGTCTTTTGGCATTGTCTTGGATCCTTGTCTTGATCAGAGCAGCTAAATCTTTCGTAACTGATCATCACTACAGTATAGTTATTTCTTTGTATAATTTTCTCCCACTTGTCTTTACTTTAATATGTATCATTTTATATGTCTTCCCAGGTGTTTCTGAAACCTTATTGCTTGTTATTTCATATAGTCAAATAGTATCCCCTCCCAATTTTATATCACATCTTGTCCTCTCATTCCCCAACTGATGGATATCCCTTCAATTTACAATTCTTTGCCACACAAAAATAGCCACTATAAGTAACTTTTTGCACTAATAGTTCATTTTCCTTTGGTCTCTTTGGAATATAGAACTAGTCACAGTGCTCTCATATTGAAGCATTTTTAGTTTTATAGTCCTTTGGACGTAGTTTCAAATTGTTCTTCTGTATGTTCAGACTACTGTACTGTACAACTCCACCAACAATGTATTAGTGTACTGATTTTTCTATATGCACACTAGAATTTGTCATTTTCCTATTATATGACATTACCTAATCTAATAGATGCTGGTAGTATTTTAGAGTTGTTGCTAGTTGCATTTCTGTAATTGGGGAAAATCATCTTTTTTTAAAATAAAATTTTCATAACTCCCTTTATATTTAAAAAATTATACCTTTATCAGAGCAACTAGCTCTAAAATAATACTTCCAATTTCTTGGTTTCCTCCTAATTTTGGCTTTACAAATCTTTTACATTTTATTTAAAAACATTTTACATTTATGTATTTCTAACCAATCTTTAATTCAGTCCTTTCCCTTTTAAAATCTATTCCCATTTACCTCTTTAAAGCTTACTTTCAATATGTTTGCTTCCATTTTGTCCCCTTAACCCCATTAAATACTAAGTTAATTGAGGGAAAGAAATTTATTGCCTTTTTTTTTGTAATGCAGATAGAGACAAACAGAAAGGAAGAGGGGAAAAGAGAGATAATAGGAAGAAAAAGAAATTGGAGAAGTGAGGAATTTTCCCTGTATCAGTTTTTAGAAATCAATTAATATTTCTCACAAGTTTTAAAAATTTTATTAATGCTTAATTAATTTTCTGAGATAGGTAACCTCATGGCTTTTGTCAAAAAGAGTTTACAAGTCATGATAGGACTCCCTATAGCTTGAGTTATGGAGTTTTATCTTTGAACAAATATACCTATTTTAATCACTGGAAAAAAGCTATATACATTTTATTAGCAAGAACATACTGCTTTTTTATTTTGGTTTGTTTGCTTGTTTTTTTTTGCTAGAAAAAGTCACCAGAAGCTCTACCTTACAGGAACTGAGGTCCTCACCTATCAGTGCTCAAAATTCATGATCTCCTTTGTTCCTAAGACTAGGAAAGGCATCTTTCCCTCCTTTCCAGTTATAGAGCATAGCAGAAAAAGTTTCTTTCTCAATTGTCCAGTCATTTCTTTAGACATTCTAATTAATCATTATTAATTACTGATGCATTTGTTTTTATCCTGAGACCAAGGTTGTTTTCTTAGGAGAAATCTCAGATTCCTTCTATTGACTTTATTTTCTGTTTGACAGGATAATTACAGCTCCTGGGGAAACGAGTTCAGTAAAGGCTGTGCTTATAACTCCAGGCTGGACCATCTCCACAAAATATACGAATACAATGATGCATGCACACATACACACCTACTCACATGCTTACACAGAAACCTAGCCACTGCTCTGGGATCACAGATCACACAGGTGAGTGACTTTATGCCTTGGATGCAGAGGTACGATTCATTGAAACTTCTAGGAAAATGGAATTCCTTCTGTCAGTGCTTGGTATACAGAAGGGACCATGTAGAAGAAGCCTCGGTAGATATTATTTGGTCCTAAAAACGCAGTAATTTATAGGCCTAAGTACTTGAATAGAGTTTCTGTCTCTCTCCTCTCCTTACATTGGTGTTCAGTGGGTGAAGGGGAGTGTGTGTAAGTGCAGCATTCAGAAGGTCAGGATTCAGATGGGAAATTTTACAATGTAACAGTCCTAGGATAAAACTGGGTCTTGATTATTCCCTTTCTCACTAGATCAAGGGAAGGAGTTATAACTTTGGAGTCTGAGCTAAACCCATGTTACAGCAAAAAGCTCTGATCTCTGACTGAGGTTTAATGCATTAGAAAAGTCATTGTGAGTTTCCAGCAACCTCACTGTACAAGCTCATATTCCTGACTGCCTTGTTGCATTGACAGAGCACAATGAGCCTTAGAGCCCTGGCTGCTGCTCCCACTGCCTTCAGGCCCTGCAGCTTGAGCATCTCCCCTCCTCCCCTACTTAGAGTGCAGGGTTTTGAAAGAATGTGAGTGACAGGCTGAGAGCTTCTGTGGGGACTGTTAAAGGAAATGCTTCACAGACTAAACTGTCCCCCCAAATGTGAGTCTTTCATACTCAGAGACTCAGAGGAGAAAAGAAGTCAGATCAGGTGATATAAAGCCCTCATTTTACAGGTGTAGCAACTGAGGCCCAGAGAGAGTCACTGACTTTTCGAGTGTCACAGAAATTCATCGTTGAGAAGAACTGCATTCAAATCCATGTGCTTGCTGCACACCCTTGGATTTGCTGCTTTATTCTGCTCCTGGGGTGCCCTTCATGCGTACTTGACTTCTGGGTAGCTTTGAATGACAAAATGGAACTTGCTCTCAATGCACAGACTTTACTCTTTCTTTCCTATCTGCTACATGCCCTTCTCTGCTTCTTTCTTTTCTCTTTCCATGGTCCTTACTTCTGCTACACCTACAATGCTGTTTGCTTTAAGATTTATTGACTTCCTGCATTTTATAAATCACCTTTTTATTAGTGGAGAAAAGTTAGCTCTCTGTCTTTCCCTTTCTGTCTCAAATGCCATGGGTGATCCTGAATCATGGAGAAGGGGAAAAGACACAAAATTAGAGGCACCTGCCAAGGCTTCAGATTCTGACTTTGCTACTCACAGCCTGTGCTGCCTT
Source organism: Pseudocheirus occidentalis (assembly GCA_028646575.1). Lineage (NCBI taxonomy): Eukaryota > Metazoa > Chordata > Mammalia > Diprotodontia > Pseudocheiridae > Pseudocheirus > Pseudocheirus occidentalis. The sequence continues at coordinate 179,793,168 of CM053601.1, read as the reverse complement.
GGGGAGATCATTTCAGTGTTGTAGGTCTCTTCTCCTGAATTTTAACAGTAATAATATTAACAACCTTGGGGAAAAAGATCCACAAAAAAGTTAAAAGCTAGGAAAACTTCCAGTAACATTTTCCATATTGATGTACATAGTTGGGAAAAAAGGGATTCTGGTCTCACCCACTCCCTATGTTCTTCATAGAATAGATAGCCTGATACTAAATAATTCATGTGAGTTAAGTATTTTTTGGGCTTAGCAGTGGAGTGAGGAATACATGAGGGAAGATGGCATGAAAATATGCATGTAAAGCTTGTAAGTATTTTCTCATTATTTCCATAAAGACTTATTTCAAGACATGTGAGAGGTTTCATTTAGTAGGACCGTCTGGGTCAGGAAAGGAAAAAAGTGGCATTTGGAAACTGGCCTTCCTTATAGGAAAATGGGATCATCAATCAATTCTCCATTTGATCATATTTTTCCCTATTGATTCTTATGGCAGTTTCTAAGTCAATGAAGTGGTTGCATTTAGATATTTTCTTATTTTTCATTATAATTATAAAACTTTCTAATTCATTCATCAATTAGTCATGAGTCCTGCCTTTATTAAATGCCATTTAATTTTGTTAAATACAATTCGGTTCTTAAGTATTTACTGTATGTCATTTGTCACCATCTAATAATGATAATATTGGTAACAATAACAATGAAAATAATTTCAACAATAATTTGTAATCTGGGTGAATCTCTCTTCCCACAAGTTTTTGTTTTTTCTCTCTCCTTTTTCTTGAGTTTCTCAGTCTCCTTCTCTCCAATACTATGTGAAATAATGGACAGAATGCTGGATCTGGAATTAGGAGACTTGAATGCTAACTCAATCTATAAGGGTTCATAGATCTGGGACCCTGGAGAAGTCACTGAACTGCATCTCCTGGAGTTTCCTCATTTGTGTAATGGGAATAAGAAAACATCAACTCCTTCCAGTTGTTAGGTACTCAGAAAATGACCTGACACTTAGTATGTTCTCAATAAATACTTCCTTCTTCCTTTCCTTACTTGCTTCCCTTGTACCATCATTCCTTCCAATATTCTTTCTTTCTGCCATTTCTAGGACTATTATCTCTATGTCTATGTCTATGTCTATGTCTTTATCTATGTCTGTGTCTATCTCTGTCTCTATCTCCATCTCTATTGCTGTCTGTCTGTCTGTCTTCCTGCCTGCCTGCCTCTCTGTCTCTCTGTCTCTCTCTCTCTCTCTCTGTCTCTCTCTCTCTCTCTCTCTCTCTCTCTCTCTCTATCTTTCGGTCTGTCTATCTATCTTTCAGTCTGTCTGTCTATCTATGTAATCTATCTGTGTACCTATCTCTACATCTATATTTATATCCATGTCAATCCATGTATACACACGGGACAGGAATACTCATAGATATGGGTATGTATATATTACATTTTTACAATGATTTGTTTTAGGGCTGATTGTCCATGGCTCCAAAATTTATAGATTTTTCCTTTCCCATTGTAAATTCTGCAGTTTATCTTTTTGGCAGCAATGTTACTGCCTGTGTGGTGGATCTTCTTTCTTAAATAAAGATATTGTCTTTCAGATTATGTTGTCCACTACTCTTAAAAGAATTCTCTGTTTAGGATCTCTCTCATTGAATGTGGCAGTAAGCTGTGTTTAAAGATTGTTGAACTACTGTTTTAATGGAACAGTTTCTTTGGATCTTTTAAAAACTATATCTATATCTATATCTATATCTATATCTATATCTATCTATCTATCTATCTGCCTATCTATCTATCTATCTATCTATCTATCTATCTATCTATAATTTTTTTACATATATGTAATTAGAGTTTTTACTTTCTTTTATCCACAGAAGGAATATATTTGTAAACATGGCCTTTTATTTTGTATTGTACATTGCACTTCATTTGATTGGCATTGATCAGGTATTCATACAAACATAATATGGGATTGTAAATAAGTAGGCATATACCAGTCACCATAATGCTGAGTAAAAAAAAAAGACAGGAGGGTAATACAGAATCAAACCTAGGAAATGACACAAGAGTATAAGAGTATGTATGGAAAACATGAACTTGTTGATTTTTAGTAAATTGCAACTGCTTAATGTTTTACTATCTCTTGGAGACAGATCTTATGAGTTGTATTTCTGTATTGTCTGCAGACTGATTGTTGAAAAAAGATGTTCTAAGCAAGAGTCATCCAATAGTTAATAGTTTTGTAGGGAAAGGAGATCTTTCCTGAGAAAGAGCTCAAGCTAAGGCTGAGATCCCTCACAGGAGAAAAAAAAATCCTCTATTGTTCTTGATATCAAATATGTTGTATATTGTATTCTGTAGGGTAAAGTGGAAAATGATTGAGAACCTTAACTTTTTAGAATTTCTGGGGAACAGAACTCAGTTAGAAGAGAGGCATATTGGGCACCAAGTATGGACAAGGACATATGGGAACTACAAAGAAGTACTGCAAAGTGGTTCCTGTCTATTATAGAGCTTAAACTATAATTAAGAAGGTAAGGAAGGAAATAAGTAAAAGAAAAAATGAACAATTTGCATTGGTGTCCAATTAGATAAAGTCACAAGTCATGATTAGCTGCTTAATAAAATTATACAAAATAATATATGGTATAATATATGGTATAAGAATAGTAATAAATATACAAATAATTATTAGAATATTATTTTGTATAATACTAAATACAAGGCACTGAGTTAAGTGCTTTTCAAGTATTCTATCATATCATCCAAAAAATGTCAGTTAGTGACATTATTATTATTATTATTATTATTATTATTATTATTATTATTACATTTTCTTTTTACAAATGTGACAATGTGGGAAACAGTCATTATGTGCCTTGCCCATGGTCACACAATCATTAAATGTCTGAGGCTGGTTTTTAACTTGACTCTTCCTGACATCAGGCATGGTATATTTATCACTGTGTCACATATCTGCTATTTTTTGATAAAATTACAAATAGAAATAACAAAATATATTGAGAATAGATTTTCAGAAAAGAAACATAAAATAAAATATATAAATACACATAAAATATTATGTCAAAATATTAATAACAGTAAAATTTGTAAAAAAAAATAAGAATACTATAGAAAAATCAAAACTGACGATTTTTTGGGTGTTTCATGGATTGAGCTCTGGATCTGAAATTTGAAAGGTATGAATTCAAATTTGGCCTAAGACATTTATTATCTGTATGATCATGGTTTGGTCTCTTAATACATGTCTCCCTTAGTTTTCTTAGGTTTCAAATGTGGTTAATGACAGCATCCACTTACTAGTGTTGTTGTAATCAAAGTGATTTTATATTTGTCAACTGATTGTCATACTGTCTGATATAAAATAGGAGCATAAAAATTCTTGTCCATTTGCCTTTCTCAATAAAGATTTCTTATCCCAACTAATCTTAAGCATTTATGGTTTTTTAAGCCTCAAAAACCAAAATTCACTAATGAATCCTTTTAAAAAATGTCTTTGGGCATCTGGTCAATAACATAAAGTTAAGTGACTTGTCCACAATCAGAGAAATAGTAATAATTAATTTAAAATAATTCTTAGAATTTCCTGGGAGTAATTACTATAATATTCTTTAACATGCATTCATTTCTGGTTTCTTTTCTTCTCTTTCCAATAGCTGGAGTAAAGAGATTGATAAGTGTTCAGGATAGTAAAAAATGGTGCTTCCAAATGGACACATGAATATCTAGACTTTATTTAACATGCTTCTCCATCCCTCTCTAAGAGTATTTCAATCTCTTATTTTTAACTAAGGGATAAGTTCCATCTTTGGCATGAGTTTCATGACCATTTCCATAAACTTGGGCATAGAAGGTGGTTCCCTAGGAAGCACTAAAACTTCCTATCTTGGTGTTCATAATATGTGCTTTGACAGACCAAAAATATTCCCCAGTCTTCCACAAATCCTTTGTTTTAGTGATTAAAAACACATACAATGTCAATGATGTTTTTCCTGATTCATGTGAGGAATCTGTTGCTCACTAAATTTATTTCCAAGTTTATAATCAAGATACACCTGCTTAAATTTTGTGTGTGTGAGGTGTGAATGGATGAAACAGAAATTCTTCAACCATGTTGATGAGGTTGTATCTAGGCTAAGTATAACTTTTGGTTATATAGCCTAAAATGACGTTTTCTTTCCTACCAGGTCACAATAGATCTGACTACCATTTTTCTCTCCAAGAGGATAAAGAATGCATTCTTATGATGGTGTTCTCTGTATTCTCTTCATTTTTCAAATTACAATTGGAGTTTTGGGGAATGGTTTACTCCTTTATTTATATGGTGCTGATTCAATTGTTAATCAAAAGCCAAGATCCATTGACTTTATTTTCATTAATTTGGCCTTCTCCCACATTTTGATGATTCTCTTCAGGGGAGTTCCATGGGCAAGCCAGAGTTGCAACCAGCAAGTTTTCCTGGGTGACATTGGTTGTAAAATCATAATCTATCTCCAAAGAGTTTCCCGGGGCCTTTCCCTTTGTACTATCTGCCTCATGAGTTTCTTTCAAGCCACAGCTATCACTTCCTCCAGCTCCAAATGGGCAGAGTTCAAAACCAGAGCTCCACAATATATTGTTCCATCCTGTGTCTTCATATGGATACTAAATCTGTTGGTAGATGTGGTTGTCCCCCTGTATGTGACTGCTCCAAGGAACGTCACTGATAGTACTCTGAACAGGAACTTGGGCTATTGCTCTATAAACAGGTTTGCCATGACTACCTTGAAACTTGCAATTTGGAAATCACTTTATGATGCAGTGTTTGTGGTATTTATGGCCATTAGTGGCGCTTACATGGTGCTTGTTTTGTACAGACACCACTGGCAAGTCCAACACCTTCATGACAACAGCCTCACCCCTAGTGCCTCCCCAGAGACCAGAGCAACAAAAATTATTCTGTTTCTTCTGAGCACCTTTGTATTATTTTATTCAATCAGTTCAATCTTTATTATTTTAATGGATAATTCCAAAGAAACAATCCAGTGGATGATACAGATCTCTGGGTTTTTTACTTTGTGTTACCCAACTCTCAGCCCTTTTGTTCTATTCAGTGGTGATTCCCAGTTACTGAGTTGTTGCCATGTCCTTAAAAGAATGAAAGTTTTTTTTTCACATGCAGTAAAAACTCTAAATATGTAATACAGAGAGTCATGGAAATATCAAGAAAAAAACCATAAACAAACAACCTCATGAATCTCAATTTGTCCAAAATTCTTTCTGAAAGTTGGAATGTTTGAGAAAAGACTCAAGTTCTAGAACATTAAAAAATGTTACTTTATTTTCTCAAAGATAAGCCCTTTTATGTATGGGCCTTCCTGCCTAGAACAACACAAATATGGAGGACAATACAAAGATGGAATAGTTCATTGACACTTAGTGACCATTAAAGCTTTGGTTCTATCTTTCATAGAAGGAAGACACGTTGATTGTCACTAAATTCTGAACATTTATATTGTAGTTCAATGCACCAATGAGTTATGCATTAAGTATCCTAGGGAAATTTTCAATGTTGATTTTCCTTTTGAGAAAGACCACACAACTATGCAGTCTTTTCTCTATATGTGAAAAATAATCATCAACTTTTATTTTTTATCTCATGAAATAATTTTGAATGTGTTATCTACATCATTAAATAAATAACATTTGTACTCATGTTTGTGAAAAGAAATAGTGGGAGATGGGAGATGCTAAAAGAGAAAAGGGAGAGAGAGAGAGAGAAAGAATGAGAGTGACAGAGACAGAGACAAAGAGACAGAAAGAGGAATGAGAAGATTTCACCCATAATATGATGAGGAATAGCAGAATGAATGATGACAATAAAGAAGAACACTTTGAAGACTTAAGAAGTAGTTTCAATGAATTCTATAGTCAATCATGAGTCTACAATACTGATTATGAAGTTGCTCACCCCTTACAAACAAGGTAATCTACTACACTTGCAGCATTAACCACAAATATGTGCACAACATTAACATGTAGATTTATTTTCTTTTCCTATATATGGATTAAAAGATGAGATATTTAAAGTCCAGAAGTAGGGCTAAACTGTTAACATGAAATAACATATGTAATGTTCTAATGTCACAAAAAATAAAAAAAAAGCAATTGAAAATTTATTAAAATTCATAACTTCATTTTGAAATAAGTCTAAGTTTCCATAAATACTACCTAACAAGCAAAGAATTTTCCCACCTTCAGATGGTACAGAAAGAACAAGAAAAATTCCAGCTTTGCCTTTCTTGTGGTACTATAATTTATTCTACTTGTTTCTCTTCTCCCTCATTTTGGAAACATTCATTTTTATTCTGTTTTGCTTTTTTATTTATTTTATTTTTTAAAGACAAAATGAAACAAAAGAAAAAATATGGTCACATACACAGGAGATCATAAGAAAGGATTCAATATAAAACAAGAAATTTCCATTTAAAAAGCATATATGTAATAAACAGTTCACATTGTGTTTTCAAAGCTTCCCTGTTTTCCTTTGTTTCTCTGTTGGTTTTCTTTATTCTCTGCTGTGTATTTTTTACTCTATATTTCCCATCCCTCCCCTCTCTTGTCACCCTAAAGAGGGAGGTATACATACATACACACCATTATTCATACATGCACACCCTTCCCACACCGTCCCACACCTTCCCACACCTTCCCACACCTTCCCACACCTTCCCACACCCACCCACACCCATAAACTGTAGTTTAAGATGGGATATTATGGTTTATTGTTTGTCTCCTACAAAAGTTATTGGAAGATAAGCACAGATCTTGGGAAACTCATGCAATTAACAAAAACAATGACCTTCCTGGAACTATGGCAATGGTCAGAGGGAATTAGGAAGGTGGGTGTGTGGCAAAGGGCAGGGATCTTAGAGGTTATGCCTGTCACAAGTATCCCCACTGCTCTACATCTGGGATGTGCCTATAATCTGCATATAAAGAGAGAATGTAGGGAAATAAAGTGAGGAATTTGACTAACAATAACTCTTTCAGGAAGGACAGAAGTGTGTAACCTCACTCCAGCTTCTGCATCAGTTTCACTGTATGCTCAGTCAGCACAAGGCCCACTTTTTTGCCTGAAGCTTAATAAATGTCTCCATCTATACACTGTTTCTGTGTTCTTTCAGTGAGAATGGGTTTGCCAATTTAAAGGGCATATCATGCAGATCTTCCCAAGTGCCCTCAGAGAGGCAGTGGGCAGCAGAAACTCTTAAGAAAACACTCTCTGATCCTGCCTGGGATGTCCTGAACTTGCCCACAAGCTTGTTTCTCACAGTACTAATGCTTATTTTCAATTGTCAACTGTTTCTCAGAAGGTGAATTGAGTCTTCCTTCATAGCATATGTCCAAGTCTTTCCATGGTTATTACAGTATAGACTAATTATGAAATTTTCTTCCCCACATTTTCTTCATTGCTTCTATTATTGGCTACCTAGATTTTATTCGTGCAGAAATTTTTAACTTAAAACAATTCAGTTTATCACGTTATATTTCAGCAATGCTTTTTCTTATATATTTTTTTTAAAGTTCTGATAATGCTGAGTCTAAAACCTTTCTATGCTTGCCTGGTTCCTGTGAAATTCCCAAACTTTTACCCTTTCAAATGAACCTTGTGATTATTATTTATTATTCAGTAAAGCAACTTTTTTAGTTATTTAATTGGGGATGACATTGAAGGAAGTAAAATCATAATTTTTCAAAACTATATGTGCTTCACTCACTCAGGCACAATGTATATTACTTTAGTTATTTTTATCTCAATTTATTTATATCCAAAGTGTTTTATGCTTATGTCCTTAAAGTTCCTTTGTTTTTGCAGGTATCTACTCAGGTATATTATGTTGGTTAGGAATTTACATGGTCCTACCAATATTGAATACTATCACTGACTCTCAATATCATTTCTCAGTCCTTAACTTTTGATTCCATCCATTTCAACTTTGACTTTGTCTGAGATCATAGTTTCTATCCCTCCTGTTTTTTTTTACATTATAGATTTTACTCCTGCCTTTCATTTTCTCTTCATATGTATCTCTCATTTGCATTATGTTTCCTAAAAGAAACATAATATAAGCATTAAAATTTTAATCTCCAATGCATTTTTATTTTATGGGTAAATTTGACCTCTTCACATCCTATGGTACACTTACTTGCTTATTTTTCTCCTTCCTATGTCTCATAACTATCCTTCTCAGCCCCTTTACCATACATCTGCTCACTCTTCTGCTTTACTTTTACCCACTACCTTGCCATCCTATTCCTAAACCTACTCACCCCTCTAAAAGGTCTCTTTTCATTTCCCCACACCCTATCTCCTTGCCCTCTGATTGCCTTTTGAATTTAGAAGACATATCAAGGTATGTACATATGCGTTTACATATATGTTTATATACACACATATACACATACACAGACATACACATACAAACACACACAACATGCAGACACACACACATATGCACAGCCAGGAGAACATTGTGCAGAGTAATAACACATTGACAATGACAATGGTAAGAGACCTGGCTACTCTGATCAATACAGTGAGCAAACATAATTTTAAAGAACTCAATGTAAAAATGTTTTCCTCTGAATGTAAATCTAAGCAAAATTTTCAGATTTTAAAATTATTTTTGCGTTTTTGAAATGTGGCTAATATGAAACCATTTTATGTGTTTTAACATGTACAGGTGAAATCATATTACTTGCCTTATCAGTAGAAGGGGAATGAAATGGCCTGGAGAGTTCTAATGACTCAAAATAAAAAAAATAAATATTGAAGTGGTTAAATTATTTCTGTGTATGTATGTATATATATATATATATGTATTTACATATATTAGATACATATATCTAATTCCCAATTATAGGTAAAAAAAAGCATCCATTTTTATAGATTTTGGGTACCAAATTATTTTTCTCCTTCCTGTCAGTTTCACACTTCTTTACAATGCAAGGAAGATACTGCTGATCAACCATGTCAAGTCAAGCAATACATTGTCATATTTGCAGTGTTGCAAAAGAAGCACACACAGCAAAGGAAAAAAGTAGAAAAGCATCTTTCCCTCTGTACTCAGGGTTCATCAGTTCCCTCTCTACAGATAGATCACATTTTTCATCCAGAATCTTTGGTATTATCATGGATCCTTGTCTTGATCAGAAAAGTTAAGTCACTCACAGTTGTTCATCACAATTTATAGCTATTTCTGTGCATAATGTTCTACAAGTTGTGTTTAATTGGTATCAGTTCATCTGCTTTCCTAGTTTTTCTGAAACTTTATTGCTTGTCATTTCATGTAGTAAAATAATATCCTATTCCAATTTTATAACACAATTTCTCCTCTCCTTGCCCAACTGATGACTTTTCCCTCAATTTACAGTTCTTTGCCACTACAAAAGTAGTCGTTATACATAATATTTTGGACACACAGGTCATTTTCCTTTGGTCTATTTGGATATAGAACTAATAGAAGTATTGCTGAGTCGAAGGGTTTATATTATTAGAGGCCTTTGGACATAGTTTTAAAATGTTCTCCAGAATATTCAACCTACTGTACTGTATGATGTCATGAACAATGTATTAGTGTAATAATTTTTCTGCATCTGCTCTAGTATTTGTCATTATTCTACATTATGAAATTATTTCATCTAATAGTAGCTAGGTGGTATTTAAGGGCTGTTGCTAGTGGCATTTCACTAATTGGGTTAATCAGCTATTTTTTAAAATAAAATTTTCATAGCAGCTATAATATTTAAGAAAAGCAATACATTTATCAGAGTAACTAATGGTAAATTAATTTATTTCATATTTCCTGGTTTCCTCCTAATTTTGCCTTCACAAAATCTTCTAAATTTCATGTAAATTTTCTTAAATATTTCCATACACACTTTTTTCCCCAGTTCCTTCTCTTTTAAAATTATTCCCAGTTCAAAGCTTACTTTAAATATATCTGTTTCTATGTTTTCCCCTCAACCCCATTAAATTCTAAGTTTCTTAAAAGCAACAAACTTCTTGCCTTGATTTTGTATTGAAAATAGAGAAAAAAAGAAAGGGAGAGGGGAAAACAGAGATAAGAGGCAGAAAAAGAAATGGGAGGGGAGAAGTTATTTTCCCTATACCAATTTTTAGAAATCAATTAGTCATTTTCATAATAAAAATATTAATACTTAATTACTATGCTGAGACTGGCAAATTCATGGCTGTTATTAAAAGGGTCTACACATCATGTATATTATTCACTACAACTTGAGTGATGAAGTTTTATCTTTGAACAAATCTACCTATGAGTAATAAAAGCATTATTTTCATAATTGCAAAAAACTACAAACATCTTATTGGTAAGAACAGATTAAGTGTTTTTTTTAAAATGTTGTTTCTGTTTTGTAGAAAAAGCCACCAGAAGCTCTACATTACAGGAACTGAAGTTCTCACATATCAGTGCTCAAAATTTATGATCTGCTTTCTTCCCCACACTAGGAAAGGCATCTTTCCCTCCTTTCCAGTTATTAACCATAGCAGAAAAAGTTTTTTTTCCCAATTATCCAGTTACTCCTTTAGATCTTCTAATTAATCAGTTTTTAATTACTGATGTATTTATTTTTATCCTGAGACAAAGCGTTTTCTTAGGAGAAAACCCAGATTCCTTCTATTGACTTTATTTTCTGTTTGACAGGATAATTACAGATCCTGGGGGACATGAGCTCAGTAAAGGCTCTCCTTATAACTCTAGGCTGGACCATCTATACAAAATATATGCATACAATGATGCACACACACATACACACCTACTCACATGCTTACACACAAACCTACCCACTGCTCTGGGATCACAGATCACACAGGTGAGTGACTTTATGCCTTGGATACATTGAAACTTCTAGGAAAATGGAATTCCTTCTCTCAGTGCTTGGGATACAGAAGGGACCATGTAGAAGAAGCCTTGGTAGATATTATCTGGAACTAAAAATGCAGTAATTTATGGGCCTAAGTACTAGAATAGAGTTTCTGTCCCTCTCCTCTCCTTACACTGGTACTCAGCAGTTTAAGGGGAGTGTGTGTAGGTGCAGCATTCAGAAGGTCAGAATTCAGATGGGAAATTCTGCGATTTAACAACACTAGGATAAAATTGGGTCCTGATTATTTCCTTTCCCACTAGATCAAGAGAAGTAGTTTTAACCTTGGAGTCTGAGCTAAACCCATGTTATAGCAAAAAGCTCTGAGCCCTGCGTAAGGTTTAAAGTATTAGAAATGTCATTGTGAGCTGTCCAGCAACCTCCCTGTACAAGCTCATATTCCTGACTGCCCTGTTGCATGGACAGAGCACAATGGGCCTTAGAGACCTGGCTGCTGCTCTCACTGCCTTCAGGCCCTGCAGCTTGAGCCTCACCCCTCCTCCCCTACTTAGAGTGCAGGGCTTTGAAAGAATGTGAGTGACAGGCTGAGTTCCTGTGGGGACTGTTACAGGAAATGCTCCACAGACTATTCTGTCTCCCAAAATCTGAGTCTTTTATACTAAGAGATTCAGAGCAGAAAAGAAGTCAGATCAGGTGATATAAAGCCCTCATTTTACAGTAGCAGCTGAGGCCCAGAGAGAGTTAGCACCTTTTCCAGAGTCACAGAGAGTCATGGTTGATAAGGACTGTATTCAAATCCATGTGGTTCCTGCACAGCCTGAGGTCTGCTGCCTTATTCTGCTCCTGGAGTGTCCTTTGTGCCTGTTTGACTTCTGGGCAGCTTTGAATGACAAATGTGTTCTCAATGCACAGATTTTACTCTTTCTTTCCTGTCTCCTACATGTCTTCCTCTGCCACTTGCTTTTCTCTTTCCATGGTCCTTACTTCTGCTCCATTTACAATTCTGTTTTTCTTAAGATTTATTGACTTCCTGTATTTAAAAATCCACCTTCTTATAAATGGAGAAAACTCAACTCTCTGTCCTTCCCTTTATGTCTCAAATTCCATGGATGATCCTGAGTTATGGTGAAGGGAAAAAAACTCAAATTGAGAGACACCTGACAAGGCTTCAGATTCTGACTTTGCTACTCACAGCCTGTGCTGCCTTGGGGAGATCATTTCAATTTTGTAGGCCTCTTCTACTGAATTTTAATATTAATAATGGTAATAACATTGATTAAAAAAGAGATCAACAAGCCGCTATAAGCTGGGAATCCTTCTAGAATATTTCCAATATTGAAGTGGATACTTGGAACACAGTGAGATTCCACCTCATCCACTCCCCAGGTTCTTTGTAGAATAGATAACTTAATACTAAATAATTCACATCAGCCAAGAAATTTCTTGGGCAAAGTAATGAAGTATGGATTAGAAAAGGAAGGACAGTCTAAAATGATGTATCTGGAGCACATATGAGTATTCTCATTATTCTTTTAAACATTAATCAAAAGGCCTGTGAGAGGCTGCATTCACTAGGACTGCCTGGGTCAGAAAAGCCCAAAAGGAAGGGGTCTGATGAGGAAGCACTGTTTCTAATTTAGAATATTGGCATCATGGCCTTCCACTACCTTTTCAAGTAAAATTGCAGCAGATCTTGGAACATACCTCTGCCATCTCCTCACAACCCCAAGAAGAGGAAATTGTGTTACAGCAAACAGAGGTCAAGATTGCTTCCTTAATTAGCTTTATTATATAATTATTCTATACATTTTATAAGGGGCAAACTTCAGCATTTAAAAGGCTGTAGGAAAGAGTGAGATAATCAGTCAGATATGTTTTAGGTGAAAAGGAAATGCCAGGAATAAATCTAACAGAAATAGGACTTGGATTCTTCATGACCAAGAAGTTCTATTTGTTTCATAGTGCTACCCTATTATTAAGTGGTATTTGAAAACTAGCCTGCCTTATAGGTAGGAGGGGTCATCAGTCAATTCTCCAGTGGCTACCATTTTCCCCTATTTATTCTCATACCAGTTTCTAAGTCAGTTAAGGGTTGCATCTTGATATTTTCTCATTTGTCATTATAATTATAAAATTTTCTAATTCATTAATCAATTAGTCATGAGACCTGCATTTATTAAATGCTATTAATTTTATCTTTAATATAATTCATTTCTTAAGTAATTATTGTATATCATTTGTCATCATGTAATAATGATAACATTAGTAACAATCACAATGATAATAATTTGAACTATAATTTTTAATCTGCGTGAATATCTCTTCCTATAAGTTTTTGTTTTTTCTCTCCCCCTCTCCTTGAGTTTCTCAGTCTCCTCCTCTCCAATACTATGTGAAATAATGGATAGAATGCTGGATCTGGAATTAGGAGACTTGAATGCTGATCCAATCTACAACTTGTCATAAATCTGGGACCCTGGAGAAGTCACTGGATTGCATCTCCTGGAATTTCCTCAATTGTATAATGGGAAAAACAAAACATCAAGTCCTTCTAGTTGTTAGGTACTTAGGAAATGGTCTGATACTTAGTACATGCTTACTAAATACTTCCTTCTTTCTTTCTTTTATTTCTTCCTTTGTACCTTCATTCCTTCCAAAGTTCTTTCTCTCTGCTGTTTCTAGAACTATTATCTCTCTACATTTATCTCTCCCTCTCTTTCTATTTTTCTCTATCTTTTTATACCTTCATCTATATTTATATCCATGTCAATTCATGTACATACATGGCTGAGATCTCTAACAGTAGAAGACAATCCTCTATTGTTCTTTATATCAAGGGTGTCATGTAATGTCTTCCACAAGAAAAAGAGGGAAATAATTAACTTTTTAGAATTTCTGGGGAACAGAACTTAGAAGAGAAGTATATTGGGGACCAAGTATGGACAAGGACACATGGGATGTACAAAGAAGCAATGGAAAGTGTGTCCTTTCTATTATGTGGTTTAAAATATAATTTAGAAGGAAAGGAAGAAAAGAAATGAAATAAAAAATGAACAGTTTGCATTGGTGTCCAATTAAAGAAAGTCACAAGTCATGAAAAGCAGCTTAACAAGATTATATAAAATTATAATATACAGTATAATAATGGTAGTAATAAATATTAATGTAATTATGAGAATATTATTTTGTGTAATACTAAGTACAAGGCACTAAGGTAAGTGCTTTTCAAATATTCTATCATATGATCCTAAGAAAAACCTGGGAGTTAGTGATATTCTTCTTCTTATTATTTCCTTTTTTTAAAAAATGTGACAACTGTGGGAAAGAGTCATAATGTGCCTTGCCCAGGGTCACAAAATCATTAAATGTCTGAGACTGTATTTTAACTTTGCACTTCCTGACATCAGGCATGGTACTATTATCACTGTGTCACATATCTGCCTAATTCTGGACAAAATTAAAAATATAAATAGCAAAATATTTTGAGAATAGGTTTTCAGAAAAGAAACATAAAATAAAACAAATAAATACACGTACAATCTTATGTCAAAAATATTAAGAATAAAAAACCTGTAAAATATAAGACTACCATAGGAAAATTAAAACTGATGACTTTGTGGGTGTTTCATGTATTGAACTCTGGGTCTGAAGTTTGAAAGATGTGACCTGAAATGTGTTCTAAGACTTTTATTAGCTATACATTCATGCTTCAGTCACTTAATATATGTCTGCCTTAGTTCTTTCATCTATCAAATATAGAAAATGACAGTATCCACTTACTAGTGTTGTTATAATCAATATGATTTAAGATTTGACAACTGGGGGGCAGAGCCAAGATGGCAGCATAGAAGCAGCAAAGCACCACAGCTCCTACACAAACATGCTAAAAAACTCATAAAATGGGACGCTAAACAGATTTTCAAGTTCCAAAACTCTCCAAAAGACAGAAAGCACATCTGTTGCTACAGGCAGGGCAGCAGGTGGGGCTCTTCACAGCAGTCTGGGACCCGTGGCCAAAACCCCAGCCAGGTCAAGCCCCCACTGGGCTGCTTCAGAGCCCTCAGCCTGCAGATAGCAGGGGGGCTGACGCGATCCATCAGGGCCAAGGGCTCTTGC
>CM053601.1:179761935-179777650 GCA_028646575.1 Pseudocheirus occidentalis | reverse complement strand
AGTTGATGTATAGCTAGTAGGCATTCTTCCAGTGTCTTGGAAGCATTTGGTGAGGGCGTTCTGACTGAGTTGTCTTCCTCCTGCTCCATACTTTAGTCTTTTTCGTCCATAAAAAAGGATTCTAAAGTTTTACTGCTGTTCCTAGCCTGCTTCCTTTTTCTCATGTTGGCCAGTCTATTAATTGCTTGGTTTTTTAGCTCTGTGGAACTCTGCTTCCTGTAGGGGGAAAGCTCTGTCCCAAATCGCTGGGGCCCTAACAGCTGACGGAGCTCTTAGTGGGATGCAGCAGCTCCTCCCCCAGCTTTGGCTCACTGAAAGCGCACCCCAGGACCACCACTCAAGACCATGATCCAGATCCAGGCCGCTCAATGCAACAGCCCTTGACCCCGATGGATCGCGTCAGCCCCCTGCTATCTGCAGGCCGAGGGCTCTGAAGCAGCCCAGTGGAAGCCGCTGTGGCTCTCAGAGGTTCCTGCTGCTACAGCTGCCTCCCGCTGCTTCCTTCCCCTGGAAGCAGTTTGGCCGTACCCGCTCTTCTCATTCCCAGTTAGCAAAATCCACTGACCTTTCTCTCAGCCTTTTTGTCTTCTGGCCTGATAAATGTGGTAACTCTGCCTCCAGTGCAGCTGATCTACTCTCCTATAGCCTCGGCTCCCCGCCCGATGCCCCAGGGCTTGACTTGGCCAGGTTTGGGCAGCCGGTCCCAGACTGCTATGAAGAGCCCCGCCTGCTGCTCTGCCTGTAGCAACAGATGTGCTTTCTGTCTTGTGGAGAGTTTTGGAGCTTGAAAATCTGTTTAGCTTCCCATTTTATGAGTTTTTTAGCATGTTTGTGTGGAAGCTGTGGTGCTTTGCTGCTTCTACGCTGCCATCTTGGCTCCGCCCCCCCCAGCCTTACTTTTCTAATCTATGAAATATAGATAATGAAAACTCCTGCTTACTGCTGATGTAGAAATCAAAATGATTTAATATGTGTCGACTGATTGTCATACTGCCTGATATAAAATAGGAGCTTAAAATTTCTTGTTCCTTTGCCTTTCTCAATAAAGATTTCTTATCCCAAATCAATCTTAAGCATTTATGATTTTTTAAGCTTCATAAAAACACAAATCTGTAATAAGTCCTTTTAATAATGTTTTTGGGTGTCTGATCAAAAACATAAATTTGTGATGTTTCCATAGTCAGCAAAATAGTAATATGTAATTAAAAATAATTCTTAGGATTTTCTGGAAGTAATTGCTATAATATTCTTTTTTTTTCATTGACTTGTTTATTTACTTTTAGTTTACAAGATTCGGTTCCCCAATCCCTTGAGTTTCAATTTTTCTCCCCTGACCCTGCTTTGGGCCCTGAGTTTTCTCCTACCCAGCTCTGACGATCCTCTGTAATGTGGTGAGACGGCTGTAAATCCCTCTGGCTGGGTGAGTCTGCTGGCTGGCTGGGCCTTTTTCTCAGTCTGCCATACTTTGCTCTCAGATCTGTGCTGGTATGGCTCCCGTGTGCTCCGTATTCTCCCTGCCCATACGTTAGTAGATACTTTTCTGGGCTGGGAATCTGCCATGCTCTGTCTTCCAATGGGTTCTGTCACTCTTAAATCCATTCAAATTAACTTTTTTTAGGTTTTAGCAACAGAATTCTTATAGGAGCTTGGAAAAGCTGCTGCTTCCTTTCTGCCATCATAGCTCCACCTATAATATTCTTTAAAATGCATTCATTTCTGGCTTCTTTTCTTCTCTTCCTGATATCTTGAGTGAAGAGACTGATAAGTGTCCAGAATAGTAAAACATTCTACTTCCAAATGGACACATGAATACCTAGACTTTATTTAACAGGCCTTTTGGTCCCTCTCCAAAATTATTTCATTCTCTTATTTGTAACTAAGGGATCCTTTCCACCTTTGGCATGAGTTGCATGACTATTTCCATAAACTATTGTCTTTAGCTTCTTGGGTGAAGAATGTGGTTCCCTAGGAAGTACAAAAGTTTCTATCTAGGTGTTCATAATGATGTGCTTTGACAGAACCAAAATATTTCTCAATCTTCTACAAATCCTTTGATTCAAAGATTAAGAATGCATACAATGTCAATAATGTTTTGCCAATTTGTGTTGGGAATTTTTTGCTCACTAGGAATTTTGTTTCCAAGTTTATAGTCAAGACATGCCTCTTTAAATTTTGTGTGTATGAAGTGTGAGTGAGTGAAACAGAAATTCTTTAACCATGTTGATGTGGTTGTATCTAGGCTAAGTATAACTTTTGGTCATGTAGCCTATAGGGCAGCAACATTGTGCTTAGAATTATTTGCATCTGGGCAAAAGCTTCTAACAATGAGTCACAGAATTTTTATTTCTTCAAATTTCATTCCATTCTCACAGCAAAATCCCAGTTATATCTTTGAGAAAAACTTTTGCCTTTCAACCTGCTTTCAAGCATAAAAAGCCTGTTGCTTTCTGAGACAAAGGTTATGAAGTTCTAAAATTATTATGTTACAATCTCTTATACCATCATGCTGCATTGTTAAATATTTTGTTATCAGAAATTCATTGCACCAATATGGACATTTGTTAGCCTATTCATAGTATGTATACTCATGGACTGAGAATGGGACCTTTAAATAATATCAAAGTTATCCACATTTGGCAAGGTAACAAAATATGTCAGAAGTTGTCGTATCCCTTCATGTAATCAGGAATATGATTGAACCAAAGACCAAGGGAAATGTTTTGGTTAAAATGAGAATCATGGATCAAGACACAGAAGCCTAGTAGGCCATTTTTGTTATCTATTAAGGTTCATAAGAACAAAAGCCCAAGCATTGGGTGAAAGTCAAGAGGAACCAATGAATCTACTCTTGATGATAACTTAAAAGAGTTTTGTGAAAGCTGAGTGCAAAGAAATTGATTATTGTTTATTGACCAACTTTCATTATCTCATGTGTGTCTCTACAGAAATTAATGGAGTGTGGGCAAAACCAGAATTATATGCCTTTTATTATATCCCAAGGCTAAGGATTCTTCTTCACCAAGGCTTCAATTACACTGTTTCTGAGTTTCATCAAACTACTTTTAGATGGCCTTCAAGACACATAAAGTGCATGACTTAATTAATTGAGCTAGCAATAATTATAAAAAGCAAATATCATAAGTAATGGAAAGGAAATCCAATAATTAATAAAAGTTTTAAAAATATATAAAGGAACTCTAGTCTAACCCAAACTTGTAAAAAAAATCTTGGCTACTTGTTCCCTAAAAGTAGTCATGTAACGTTGCAATACATGTCTCTGGTAAAAGACAACTCACCAGCTCCATTCTTAAAAGTTTTATCAATTCATTCAGTTTAAATATGTTTCTCTTCTGTTTCAAATAATGTTGCAATTCTGACTTTGGGGATGAAGCAGAAAAGAATAAACCTCTGAGGCATTCACATTTGACTCTTTTGTGAAATTTGCTATGATTGTTGCTCATTTAAAACTGAAGTTTAAAATTTGATTACCTCACTAAAAAGTTGGCCACTAAAATGAAATATATGATGCTCAAAGGATAGAGATCTTTCCTCATACTTCCTCTCTGGCTTCCCTGAATCCATCTCTTTCCAAGACTAAACATTCTAATTAATTTGAAACGTATCCTGCCACATCATTTCTTTAAAACCTTTATCATCTTTATCATCTCAAAACCTTCGGTATTGAGATTATTTCTAAAATGTCAATGACTGCTTAAACAGTGACATATAAGGATATTTGAATGAACAAAAGCATAGACAGAGAAGAAAATAATATATAATATAATAACGGTCCTGAGAGATGTAGCCATTTTACAATGCACAAGGATAAGAGTACTAACACCAGTAATCACAAAAACAGGTGGAAGGAAGAAATTATTTTTAAAACTGTCCATCTCTATAAAAACAACAACAACAATGTTTACTGAAGCTCCTCTTACTGGTGAGGGGTCTGTGGAATTACATTTAGAACAACTGTATCAGTCACAAAAAAGTTTCTCTTCCCTATGAGGTCACAATAAATCTTTTTTTTTTTTGCTATCCTAAAGGATAAAGAATGCATTCATATGATGAAGCTCTCTGCATTATCTACATTCTTCAAACTACAATTGGAGTTTTGGGGAATGCTTTACTCCTACACTTGAGTAGCACTAATTTAATTACCAGTCAAAAGACAAGACCCATTGACTTGATCTTAATTAATTTCGCCTTCTCTCACATTTTAATGATTCTCTTCAGGGGAGTTCCATTCACAATGCAAGCTTGTAACCAGAAAGTTTTTCTCGGTGACATTGACTGTAAAATCATCACATATCTGCAAAGAGTTTCCCGGGGCCTTTCCCTTTGTACTACCTGCCTCATGAGTTTTTTTCAAGCCACAGCTATCACTTCCTCCAGCTCCAAATGGGCAGAGCTCAAAACCAGAGCTCCACAATATATTGTTCCATCGTGTGTCTTCATATGGATACTAAATCTGTTGGTAGATGTGGTTGTTCCCCTGTATGTGACTGCTCCAAGGAACATCACTGATAGTACTCTGAATGGGAACCTGGGCTATTGCTCTATAAACAGTTTTGACATGAGTACCTTAAAATTTGACATTTGGAAATCACTTTATGATGCAGTGTTTGTCATATTTATGGCCATTAGTGGTGCTTACATGGTGCTTGTTTTGTACAGACACCACCGGCAAGTCCAACACCTTCATGACAACAGCATCACAATTGCCTCCCCAGAGACCAGAGCAACCAAAGTTATCCTGTTTCTTCTGAGCATCTTTGTATTCTGTTACTCACTCAGTTCAATGTTTGTTATTTTAATGCATAAATCAAAAGAAACAAGCCAGTGGATGATACTCATCTCTGTTCTTTTGACCTTGTGTTACCCAGCTCTCAGCCCTTTTGTTGTAATCAGTGGTGATTCCCAGTTACTGAGTTGTTGTCATGCCCTCAAAAGAAGAAATTTTTTTGTTTCACATCCAGTAAAATTTTAAAACAAATATGTAAAAGTAGAAGGTCATGGAAGTATCAACCATAAACAAACTACCTGGTAAATCTCACTTTGTCCAAAATTCTCATTCAGAAAGTGAAGATGTTGGAGGAATCAAGTTCCTACACATTAAAAAAATATTACTGTTTTTTCTCCAAAATAAATTCTTTTATGCATGGGCCATCCTGTCTAGAACAACAACAAATATGGAGGATAACAGAAAAGATGGGAAAGTTCATTGACATTTGGAGACAGTTACAAGCTTTGATTCTATCTTCCATAGAGGGAAGATGCATTGACTGTCACTAAATTCAGAACACTTATATTGTAGTTAAAAGTACCAATAAATTACATATTGAGTATCTGAGGGACATTTTCAATACTGATTTTCCTTATAAGAAAGATCACTCAACTATCCGCTATAGATTGTTGCTGTCTTTTCTCTAGATCTAAAAAATAACCATCAATTTTCATTATATTTTTATCCCATAAAATATTTTAAAATCTGTTATCTACATCATCAAATAAATCCCAATTCAAGTCACATTTGTTAAAAGAAATAATGGGACATGGGAGATGCTAAAAAAGAAAATGGGAGAGAGAAAGAATGGTAGAGGGAGGAAGAGTGAGAGTGAGAGAGTGAGAGAGAGAGAGAAAGAAAGAGAAAGAGAGAGAGAGAAGAGAGAGACAAAGAGAGAGACAAAGAGATAGAGACAAACAGAGAGATAATAAGAGAGACAGAAAGAAAGAGGAATGATAAGAATTCACCTACAAAATGATAAAGAATAGCAGAGTGAATGATGACAATAAAGAATAACACTTTGAAGACTTAAGAAGTAGGTTCAATGAATTCTACTGTCAATCATGACTCTACAATACTGATTATGAAGTTGCTCACCTCTTGCCAACAAAGTAATCTACTACCCTTGCAGAATAAACTACACATATGTGAACAGGATTAATATGTGAAATTATTTTCTTTTTCCTATATATGGATTAAAAGATGAGATATTTTAAGTTCAGAAGTAGGGGTAGATGTGAGTGTGAAGCAATATACATAATGTTAATAATGTCACCAAACATGAAAATAAATAAAGCAAATGAAAATTTATTAAACTTCACAACTGCATTTTGAAATAAATCTAAGTTTCCATGAATACGACCTACAACCCACTTTCAAATGGTACAGAAAGAACAAGAAAAATTCCAGCTTTGTTTTCCTTGTGGTACTATAATTTATTCTACTTGTTTCTCCTCCCTCATTTTAGAAGCATTCATTTTAATTTTGTTTTCCTTTTTTGTTTTTTTGTTTATAATTTTTTAAAGACAAAATGAAACAAAAGAAAAAGAAAATATGGTCACCTACACAGCAGATCATAAGAAAGGATTCAATATAAAACACAAAATTTCCATTTAAAAAAAGTATATATGTAATAAATGGTTCACATTGTGTTTTCAAAGCTCCCCTGTTTTCCTTTGCTTCCCTGTTGGTTTTCTTAATTTTCTGCTATGTATTTTTTACTCTATATTTCCTATCCCTCCCCTCTCTTGTCACCCTAAAGAAGGAAGTATACATACACACATACACACAATTACATACACACACCCACACATACCACACATATATAAACTCTAGTTTAAGATGAGATGTTATGGTATATTGTTTGGCTCCTATAAAAGTTATTGGAAGATAATCAATAGTTCTTGGGAAGCTCATGCAATTTATGAAAACAATGACCTTCCTGGAACTATGGCAATGGTCAGAGGGAATTAGGAAGGTGGGAGTGTGGCAAAGGGCAGGGATCTTAGAGGTCATGCCTGTCACAAGTATCCTCACTACTCTACCTCTGGGATGTGCCTATAATCTGCATATAAAGAGAGAATGTAGGGAAATAAAGTGAGGAATTTGACTAACAATAACTCTTTCAGGAAGGACAGAAGTGTGTAACCTCACTCCAGCTTCTGCATCAGTTTCACTGTATGCTCAGTCAGCACAAGGCCCACTTTTTTGCCTGAAGCTTAATAAATGTCTCCATCTATATACTGTTACTGTGTTCTTTCAGTGAGAATGGGTTTGCCAAGTTAAAGGGCATATCATGCAGATCTTCATAAGTGCCCTCAGAGAGGCAGTGGACAG
The DNA here is from genome assembly GCA_028646575.1 of Pseudocheirus occidentalis. NCBI lineage: Eukaryota > Metazoa > Chordata > Mammalia > Diprotodontia > Pseudocheiridae > Pseudocheirus > Pseudocheirus occidentalis. Next base: position 179,770,527 of record CM053601.1, on the reverse strand, counting down.
CAGAAACTTAAGAAAACACTCTGATCCTGCCTGGGATGCCCTGAGCTGCCCACAAGGTTGTTTCTCACAGTACTAATGCTTATTTTCACTTGTCGGCTATTTCTCAGAAGGTGAATTGAGTCTTCCTTCACAGCATATGTCCAAGTCTTTCCATGGTTATTTTTTTCTCTTTAAATTAAGGAGGTCCTCATTTCTTACACCACCACAGTATAGACTGCCTATGAAATTTTCTTCCCACATTTTCTTCATTTTTTCTATTCTTGGCTACCAAGGTTTTACCTATGCAGAAAATTTTAACCTAAAACAATTGAGTTTATCCCCTTATTTTTCAGGAATGCTCTTCCTTGTAATGTTGTTTAAGTTCTGATACAGCTGAATTTACAACCTATATTTGCTTTTTTCTTTGTTCCTTTGAAGTTCTCAAACTTTTACTCCTTCAAATGAATTTTATGGTTATTATTTCTTACTCAGTAAAGCAATTTTTTAGTTAATTGGGATGACATTGAATGAAGTAAAATTGTAATTTTTAAAAATTGTATGTGCTTCTCATTCTCATTCACAATGAATATTACTTAAATATTTTGATCTCTTGTTTATTTGTATACAAAGTGTTTTATGCTTATGTCCATAAAGTTCTTGTATCTGTTTTTGCAGGTAAATAATAGGGTATTTTCTGTTGGTTAGGAATTTTAAATGGTCAAACCAATATTGAATACTATCCCTGACACTTGGTATCATTTCTCAATCTTTCACTTACGATTCAATTTATTTTAACTCTGACTTTGTCTGAGATCACAGTTTCTATCCCTTCTGTTGTTTTATGTTATTAATTCTCCTCCTCCCCTTCATTTTCTCTTTATGTGTATTGCTCATTTGCATTATGTTTCCTAAAAGCAACATACCATTGAATTCCAATTGTTAATCTCCTATGCATTTTTGCTGTATGGGTAAATTTGACCTCTTTTCCTTTCTGTGTCTCATAACTGTCCTCCTCACCCCATTCACCCTACATCTCCTTACTCTTCTGCTTTACTTCTACCCACTACTTTGCCATCCTACTCCTAAACCTAGTCACCCCTCTAAAAGGCCTCTTTTCCTTTCCCCACACCCTATCTCCTTGCCCTCTGATTGCTTTTTGAATTTAGAAGACATAACAAAATATGTCCATATGTGTTTGTATATGTGTATATACACACATATAAACACAGACATAGACATACACATACACATACAAACACATGCACAAAGCCAGGAGATCATTGTACAGAGTAATAAGTCTTCGACAATGATCATAAACCATAGGATACCTGGCTACTCTGATTAATACAACAAGCAAGTATGATTTTAAAGAACTCATAAAGCAAAAATGCTTTCCTCTGAATGTCAGTCTAAGCAAAATTTTCAGATTTTTAAAAATTATTCTTGCTTTTTTGAAATGTGGCTAATATGAAAACATTTTGTGTAATTTCACACGTGTAAGTGAAATCATATTATTTGCCTTATCATTGGAAGGGGAAGGCAATGGAAGAGAGAGGATATAGAACTCAAAATTTCAAAATGATAAATGTTAAAATGTTTAAATTATTTCTATGTATATATGTCTATATAAGTATTTATATATATGATCAAATGATGCCCAATTATTTGTAAGAAACACAACATTCATTTTAATAGATTTGGACTACCAACTTATTTTTCTCCTTCCTGTCACTGCCACACTTCTTTAAAAGACAAGAGATATAATACTGATGAACCATGTGAAGTGTAGCAAAACATTTTCTTACTTGCCATGTTGCAAAAGAAAGCATTCACAGAAAAGGAAAAATGAAAGAAAGTGGAAAAGCATCTTTCCATCTGTACTCAGTGTGCATCAGATCTCTCCCTACAGTCAGATCATATTTTTCATCAGGAATCTTTGGTATTGTCTTGGATCCTTGTCTTGACCAGAGAAGTGAAGTCATTCACTATAGATCATCACTATAGCATTGCTATTTCTGTGTATAATGTTCTCCCCATGGTCTTTAATTTAATTTGCATCCATTCATATGCTTTACCAGATGTTTCTGAAAATTTATTGCTTGTCATTTCATCTAGCAAAATAGATATTCCAATTTTATCTCCAAAAAGATGTTCCAATTTTATATCGCAACTTGTCCTCTCCTTGTCCAACTGATGACTATTCCTTCAATTACAATTCTTTGTCACCACAAAAGTAGCTGTTATAAGGCATTTACTATACAAACAGGTCATTTTCCTTTGGTCTGTTTGGGATATAGAACTATTAGTAGTATTGCTAAGTAAAAGAGTTTGTAGTTTTGTAGTTCTTTGGACCCAGTTTCAAATTCTTCTCTGCAATGTTCACACTAGTGTGCTGTACAACTCCACCAAAAATGTATTAGTGAAATAAATATTCTACATCCACTCTAGTATTTGTAAATTTTCTATATTGTCAAATTATTTAATCTAAGAGGGGATGGGTGGTATTATAGAGCTATTGCTAGTTGCAGTTCACTAATTGGGAAAATCAGCTATTTTTTAAAATAAAATTTTCTTAGCAGCCTGTATATTAAAAAAAATTATTCCTTTATCAGAGCAAGTAATTTGTAAATGAAGTTTTCTTATTTCCTGATTTCCTCCTAATTTTGACTTTACAAAATCTTTTAAATTCCACATAAATTGTTTTAGATTAATATTTCCATCCACTCTTTATTCCAGTCCCTTCCCTTTTAAAATTATTTCTGGTTTAAAGCTTACTTTAACTGTATCTGTTTCCATGTTTTCCCTTTAACCCCATCAAACTCTAAGTTTCTTAAGAGCAAGAAATTTCTTGCCTTTTTGGTACTGCAAATAGAAAAAAAAGAAAGGCAGAGGGGAAAAGATAGTAAGAAGTAGAAAAAGAAATAGGAGGGGAGAAGTTATTTTCCCTGTATGAATTTTTAGAAATCAATTAGTTTTTTTATAATTAAAAATAATTATAAATGATTAATTAGTTTACAGAGACTGGCAAATTCACGCCTTTTATCAAAAAGGGTCTACAAGTCATGAATATTATTCCCTAAAACTAGAGTGATAAACTTTTATCTTTGAACAAATCTTTGAGTAATAAAAGCACAATTTTCATTATTGGAAAAAAAAGCTATATAAGTTTTATTACAAAGAACAGATTCAGGTTTTTTTGTTTCTGTTTTGTAGAAAAATTCACCAGAAGCTCTACATTACAAGAACTCAGGTTGTCACATATCAGTGCTCAAAATTTATGATCTCCTTTGTTCCCAAGACTAGGAAACGCAACTTTCCCTCCTTTCTGGTTATCAAGAATAGGAGAAAAAGTTTCTTTCATAGTTTTCCAGTTATTCCTATAGACCTTCTAATTAATCATTTTTAAATTACTGATGGGTTTTTTGACCTGAGACAAAAAATTGTTTTCTCAAGAGAAATCTCAGATTCCTTCTATTGAACTTATTTTCTGTTTGATAGGATAATTGTAGCTTTTGGGAGAGAAATATTCAGTAAAGACTGTCCTTATAACTCCCTCCCTGTACATCTCCACAAAACATATTTATACACTCATACAAGAACACATACACACTTACTCTATACTCACACACAACTCTAACCTCTGCCCTGGCATAACAGATTAGAAAGATGTGTGACTTTATGCCTTGGACATAGTTATGATTCATAGATTCATCTTCTAGACAATTGAATTCCTTCTCCCGGTGCTTGGGATACAGAAGGGACTGTGGGGAAGAAACCTCAGTAGATATTATTTGCTCCTAAAATATAGTAATTTATTGGCCTAATTACTCAAGTAATGTCTCTGCCTCTGTCCTGTCCTTACTGTTGTGCCCAGTAGCAGAAAATGAGTGTGTGTATATGCAGCATTCATTAGGTCAGGATTCAGATGGGAAATTCTGCAATGTAACAGTCCTAGGAGAAAACTGGGCCCCGATTATTACTTTTCTGACTAGATCAAGGGAAGGAGGTATAGCTACCATGTCTGAGCAAAGTCGTGTTACTGTAGCAACTGTAGTCTTTGCTCCGGCATCACAAATCCAACAGGTGAGTGATTACCTTGGCCACAGAGGTATGATTCATAGAAACATCTTCTAGGAAAACGGAATTCCTTCTATCAGTTCTTAGGATGCAGAAGGAACCCAGTACACAGAGTCTCAGTAGATGTTATTTAGTTCTAAAAAGGCACTAATTTTTAGGGACAGGTACTTGAATAGTGTCTCTGCCTCTGTCCTGTCCTTATTATGGTGGTCAGAAGGTTAAGGGGAATTTGTGTAGGTGCAGCACTCAGAAGATTGTCATTCAGATGGGAGATACTGCAATGTAATAGTCCTAGGAGAAAACTGGGTCCTGATTATTCCCTTTCTGATTAGTTCAGGGAAGGAGCTATTTTTTTAGTCTGAGCTAAATCCAAGTTACAACAGAAAGCTTTGATCTCTGATTCAGGTTCAATGACTTAGAAAAGATTTTGTGAGCTGTCCTGCAGCTTCAATGTACAAGCTCAGCATCCTGACTGGCCTGTTGCATTGGCAGAGCACAATGAGCCTTAGAGCCCTAGCTACTGCCTCTCACTGCTTTCAGGCCCTGCAGCTTGAGTCTGTTTTTTTTTTTCATAAACCCTCACAACTAACAGCATCAAAGGCTTTGGTCAGATCTGCAAATGTTGTGTACAGAAAGACCAATTAGAGGAAACCTAGGTTAAGTTTAAAATCAATTAAAATGTAATTTTCAATGCCATGTTTTTATCAATGTATAAAGCACTTTCACAAAGACACTGGAGCCTACAGAAAGTCCAGTTGCCAGAAATAAGACTTCAGGTTGGTAACCAGAAATCCTGGCTTGGATACTATATGAAAGACAGACCCTGCCAGAGGGGATATGGAAGTACTGTTCTGGTAGGGTGATTTTAGATGCAGACAGGCCCATTGTCACCTAACTGGGTGCAAGGATTTTCAGAAAATACCCTATCCAGTGCTAGAACCAGTTAACTGGAGTTTGACACCGATAAGTATCTGAAAAAGGAATGAAAAGAGTTGCTATCAGTATACAGTCTCATGGGAGGGCTGGTACTCATCCCAAGAAGTCCCAAAGCCCAAGTTGGTTTTAAGACCTCCAAATTGTGAAAAAAAGACCCATATTGAATTTTCATGTCTATGATGATGCTCTCTTCCCAGAAAAGTTCTCTCTCTTCTGGCCCTGGGTCAGAGCTGAGCACTTATAAGCACCAAATTCTTCTTCAGTTCCTCAAAAAGGCATTAGACCTTATGAGTAACAAAAGAACACTGGACAAGAAAGGTGGAACAACATGAACCTAACCACAAGGATCAATCTCTCGTCAATAAATTGTACCTGCCTAGTGACTCAAATTTCCAACTGCTACTCACAGAATGAAAAACAATTGCAGTACTCTTAGTGGTAGAAAGATGCTTTCAGAACTTCTAACAGGAAAGCTATATTTAGACAGTAAAGTGATGAAGTTTTTGTGGAAGAAGGAAGAAGCTGAGTTCTTTACTAGCCTATATAATGCTCCTGGACTTCAGGGATCATATTTTACTTATCTCTACTCAATCTTCCACCCCCATCAATACCCCCCCATACACACTGTCTTGCACACAGAAAGTATTTAATAAACTTGTTTTTACTAAAACTCTCCTCTCCTCCTTTTACCCTCAACAATATGGGTAATAATTGATACAGATTAGAAGTTACTTAACTTGGTCCTGACTCATTCTGGTTCTATCTGCTGATCTCACCAACTTCATTGTCTCCATTTCATAAAACAAGAAAACAACTAGTCATCTTCCTACTTCATGAAGAGAGGAAGGTTTTTTTTTATATATAGTGCTAACTCCTGGAGGCAAATGTTATCCTAAATCTTATAACATTAAATGTAAATAAGTTAAACAATAAAATAAAATGAAAAAGAAATATTAAATCAGATAATGAAACAAAACTATATAATTTTACTTAGAAAAATCATATTTCAAAAACATAAAATGAAAGTGACAGAAAATATATGTCTATGCATCAAATGGGTCTTTAGAAAGATAGGAGTTGCAATTATGTTGACAAAGTCAAAACAAACATTGCACAAATTAAAAAGGGATATACAAAGAAACAATATTATTCTGACACAAACCATAGGCAATGAACCAACATCAATAATAGCCTTATATGCTCCAAATGCCTGAACATCCAAATTCCAAAAAGAAATATCTGAGTTATGTAATACATAGAAAGTACCACCATGGATCAGTATCCCTCTCTCAAATTTAGATAAACTTAACATTAAAATATATAAAAGGGAAAATATGAAACTGAACCAATTGTTGTTAGAGAAAATTGAATTAATTGTCATAACATCTTTTCTACATGGGACACAAACATTTTAGAGCATCACATGGAAATTTTGTACAAGCTGACCATGTGCTGGAGCATGGAGACATGTTAAATAAATGCATTTTTAAAAGCATAAATAATGCATCTCTTACAGATTATAATGCAATAAAAATTAAAATTAGTTAATAGACTACAAATAAATCATTCAGACTCAGAGACAATGAAATACTAAATAATACTGGGGTCAAAGAACAAATTTTAGAAGTAATAAATAACATACAGAATATGAATAATGAAACAACATGTTAACATGTCTGGGATGGAGGTAAAGTTGTCATTGAGATTGGGAGAGCATACATACCTTTATAAGCATGCATTTACAAAACAAAAAAAGAGAGAAAATTAGTAAGTTTTAGGTGGTGTTGCCCAGTCACTGCAAAAATTAGCCAAATAAGCAAAAGTCAGGAACCAAGAGACAAAAAAGGGAAGATACTAAAAGCATTAGACATGAGAAGTTAAAATTGTAGGATTAAGTTTCCTTTCCTGAGGAAGAGAGAACTCTAACAGCTAAGACAATTAAGCAGAGACATCACCATATACCTGTTACCTATAGATTTAAATAAACCTGGCTGACTCAATGTCTATCACTTATCTTAGTGTGTGCAAGTTTGTAGGGATGACAACATTGAAGAAAAGGTCAATAGAATAAAGTCAAATCAAGAAACTTAAAGACCAGTAATGACCCTGGTGGTTTAATGTTGAAACATCACTGATTGTTCAAGATGGGAAGAACACAGAGACTATCAGAGTAAAATGTGAATCTTGTGTGATGCTTAGTATTTTTGGTTTTCAAATGGGACTTATGCATTAAAGGAAATCAACAATAAACACTTAAATAGAAGAATAATGTTTTTAAAGAAACAAGTTGCTGTTACTCTTTTAAAGCAAATTTAGATCCCAGATCAAACATCTTTAGATGTCATAAAAATCAAACAACAAGCTTTTGTTATTTTACTACTAAATATCAAGCTCTATGCTATGCCATGGGGATATAAATCTTCAAATATAAAATAATCCCTAATAAATAACTACCCACTGTGGATGAGGATTTGTGCTTGAGATCAAGAGCATTTCTCCTCCTGACACTTCCCAGGTGTCACCAACTGACGGTGTCCTTCTTCTTATTATTACTGTTCCTACAGGAGGCATGATAATCACTGCTCTTGAGGGAGATGAGATCAGACAAGGCTGTCCCTATAACTCCAGCCTTGTCCATCTCCACCACACATATGGAAACACAGACACACACGTGCACATGCACAAACATATGCTATGTCCACATTGTTCTCTGGTGGAACAGACAACCCTGGTAAGCACCTTGGTCCATAGGAGTCAGATAAAGAGATTTCTAGAGTGAAAAAAAAACAAAACCAAAAGACAAACAGTTTTTTCTCTCATCAAGAAAACAAGCTTCTCCATGCTAGAGATTCAGAAGTGACTTGGTAGTAGATGGCTCAGTATGTATTATACTGTGTTTAAAATTCCAGCATTGAATATTATTGGCTATTAGTACTTAGCTGGTACTTATTTGTTTGTATCCTCCTACTCTGCACCTTTTAATAGATGGCATCAGATAAGTGTGTGCAGGATGGACACAAATTAGAAATCCCAGTGCAGAGAGATTCTGCAACAGATCAGCTGCAGGGAACAGATGGTTAATAGTTTTTCTTTCTTTCTTTCTTTCTTTCTTTCTTTCTTTCTTTCTTTCTTTCTTTCTTTCTTTCTTTCTTTCTTTCTTTCTTTCTTTCTTTCTTTCTTTCTCTTGTCTTTTTGAAGGGGGGAGGGCTGGGCAGTTGGGTTAAAGTGACTTGTCCAAGGTCACATGGCTAGTAATTCTTCAGTATGTGAGGCCGAATTTGAACTCAGGTTCTCCTGACTCCAGGTGCTATATTCACTGTACCATCTAGCCACCCTGGATCTCAGTTTTTTTCTGTTCTGCTTAGATCAGAGAAGGAATATGGAACTGCTGAATCTGAGTCCAATATGTAAAGCAAAAGAAATCCTTGAGATCTGTTCCACATTCTTCAGATACTGAATGTATCAATAATGAGATATTCACAATACCCATGATGGTTATGAATATGTTGGTATAGTTTTGGATCACAAAATGTAGCAAACTCTCCACATGGAAGGCAGAACCAAGGTCTTTATTCAGAAACCATAACACTGAGTCCCAAA
>CM053601.1:179725653-179761435 GCA_028646575.1 Pseudocheirus occidentalis | reverse complement strand
CCCCCCCACCCGTCTCTTCTCTTTTGATCAACAACAGGGCTTTAACTCTTATTCCATGGAAAATGTATCACATATACTTCATCAAGAGATTTGGTAATCAGATCCCCTGTGTATTACATCCCAATTTAAAGAAAGTCATTATGGTGCCAATAGATGCAGTGGTAGTAGACTGGACTTGGTAATGTTTGGAATCATTGGAGATGTTTCATTTTGCTTGGATTTTTTTTGGGGGGGGTGGAGGTGCATGTCATGAACTTCTGTGCTAAATTGGAGAATATCAGATTGTCTATCAAACAACCCATTCATTTATCTGTTTATTTAGTTCAATAATTCAGAAAACACTTATTAACTACTTATGTACAAGTTGCTGTTCTAGACATTAGAAATACAAAGACTAAAATGGGAGGAAGATGAAGTTTAAAGAGAAACATTTAACAAGTGGATCTGAAAATTTACAGCACACTTAAGTTTATTTTGTCTTATTGTTTTCTCAAGTCTAGAAAATCAACAAAACAGTAAATCAAACTCTGATTTATAAAATTTGTCTACTTTAGAGGTATATAGGAAATTTAGCAATCAACTCTCATAAACGTATTAGAGATGGTTCCAGCACACTTGTGGAAGGAAGGAATGGACCCTACTGTCAAAGATTTGACAGTAGGAATCATTTAATGAGTACTGGTTCCTTGAAAAGTTGCAATGTGTTTTGCCTATTTTATAATGTGGTGCTATCCCTCTACCAATTAGAAAATATACTTTAATTTTTTTTTCTATCATCTAAGAACCATCTCTAGGTCTGTCCCTTATAGCATCTAGACCTTGTAGTGTATGTGAGACAGGCTGAATGGATTTTGTAAGGTGGTTCATGGTCAATGTACAAAGAAAACTATAGGGCTCCTCTGAGGAGCATGGCCTCCTAGGGAAAACAAAGCATAGGAAGTCAAGAGAACTTGGTTCTAATCTGAGCTATGTGATTAACTAGTTGTCTGTATTTTGGCAAGTCATCTCACTTCTCTAGGCCTAAGTTTCATTATGAACAAGAGCAAATGTTATGTAATACTATAAAGTCCAAAAATTACTTTACGTACATTGTTTAGACTTCACAATACCCCAGTGAATTAGATGCAATTAGAGTTGTTATCCCCACTTTACAGAAATGGAAACTGAGGTGTCTTAGAGGTTAAACAAATTTGCCATAATCCAACAGCAAGGAAATGTTTAAAAACTGTTCTTTCATGTCCTTTCCATTTTGAAATCCCCCTTCCAGGTCTGAGATACTATATTCTAAGACCTTTCCTTTGTCTACAATTTTATATTCTATTGTTCTTCCTACTCCTAGGAGCAATTTGTATAATTTTATAAGGCCACTAAGTAGAACAGTGGATAAATCACTGGGCCTGGAGTCAGGAAAACCTAAGTTCAAATACAGAATCATATACTGACTAGCTGTGTGACCTTGGAGAAGTCACTTAACTGCTCTTTGCCGTGGTTATTTGAACTGTACAACCTTTATTACAGAGTCATCATGAGAATCAAGGGAGAGATTTCAAAAGCCCTATGCTCAGTGTGTCACATGATAGGGGATATATAAATTTTTGTAAATATTTTTAACCTACAAACTGAAATTCACTATATGATTTTAAGGAAATCACTTAAATCACCATGGGTCTTAATGTCTCCTTTGTAATAGGCATTGTGTGGATTGGATATCTCTACGTCCTTTATAGTTTGATATCTATGGTTTTCTGATCTATGTTGAGAAGGACTAATTGCATAATTGTTCTGGTTCCATTACTGTTCCATGATGTGATTTTGCCACATACAGTTAATAGTACAATTGTCAAATCAATAGATGTGGATTTCAACCGTGCCAGAATTGTGAGGTGCTCTGGCCATATATTTTTATTCTAAGTTAATGTGGCCAAACAGATGTTTACAAAAACGATGACAATGAAAACCAGGTGCAGGTTGGCCACAGAGCACAGTCATGATGAAATCGTTGTTTGGTAAGGGCATTCAGAGATGGAATCAACAGCCATAAAAAGCACTAGATTTGGGGGTGGCTAGGTGGCACAGTTAATGGAACACCAGCATTGGAGTCAGGAGGACCTGAGTTCAAATCTGACCTCAGGCACTTGACACAAAAACTAGTTATGTGACTTTGGGCAAGTCACTTAACCCCAACTGCCTTCCAAAAAGCAAAAAAAAAAAAAAGGTGCTAGATGTGACGTTGTAATTTCCATCAAGAATTCATGCGTATTGACAGATTCTTGTTTCAAAAACCCAAATTTGAGTACGTGACTCCAAAGATTAGAAACATTCAGTGGCTTTTCATTTCCTATAAGAAAACATACATGTTCCATCAGGGACATTCAAGATCTTGATTATCTTTGTAAACCTTTGAAACCTTCCATGAAATTCCAGCTAGAAACAATCTTTTCTATTTTCTGTTCTATATTATCAAAATACTTGGATTATATACTTGTTTATTATACCTCCATGGTTTTCCATTCAGTCTCCCATCAGTTCTCTTTTTTTCAAGTAGTTTATTTTATTGATGTTAAGTGTCCTTTTCATGTATTATTTCAGTGAATTGAACATGACAGATGTTAGAAAAAAATGGTTAAGTGGACATATATCCCATAATAGACCATCATTTATGTTTTATGCTTCAAACTCATTTTCACCTGTAATACTCAGAAATGCAATTTTTTTATTAAAAATCTATTAATTTACTTTTAGTTTACAAATTTCAGTTTATCAATCCTTTAAGTTCCAAATTTTATCTGCTTCCATCTCCTCCCTCTCCCATCTCATGGAAGCATACATTCAGATATAAGTTCTGCACCTATCTTCACATTAAATATTAGTCAGGTTGTAAAGAAGAATTATAACCAAAAAGTGAACAATGAGAAAGAAGGAACAAAGAGAACAAAACAGAAAAGAGAGAGAGCAAGTAGTTTACTTCAGTCTGCATTCAGACTCTGTACTTCATTCTCTGGATGTGAATATCTCTTTCCATGAGTCTTTTGGAATTGTTTTCTCACCTTGCATTGCTGAGAGGAGTTAGTCTATCAAAGTTAGTTTTTACAGATAAGATGTGTCTGTAACTGTGTACAAAATTCTCCTGATTTTTCTCTCCTCACTCAGCATCAGTTCTATAAGTCTGTCCAGGTTATTGTGAAGTCTGTCTACTCCTCATTTCTTATAGCACAATGGTATTCCATTACATTCATATATGACAACTTGTTTAGCCATTCCCTAATTGATGAGCATCCCTTAATTTCCAGTTCTTTGCCACCACAAATAGGACTGCTATAAAAATTTTTGTACATATGGGTCCTTTTCCCACTTCTATGATCTCTTTGGGATATAGCCCTAGAAGTAGTATTGCTGGGTAAAAGGGCAAGAACTTTTTTTTATAGCCCTTTGGCCATAGTTCCAAATTGTTCTCCAGAATGGTTGGATCAGTTCACAGTTGGATCCATCAACAATGCATTAATGTTCCAATTTTTCCACATCCTCTCCAGTATTTCTCATTTTCCTGTTTTGTCATCTTAGCCAATCTTACTGGTGAGATGTGGTACCTCAAAGTTGTTTTCATTTGCATGTCTCTAATCAATAGTGATTTAGGGCATTTTTTCATATGCTTGTAGATATCTTTAATTTCTTCCTCATAAAATTGCCTGTTCATATCCTTTGACTATTTATCAACTGGTAATCACTTATATTTTTATAAATTTGACTCAGTATTTTGTATAGTTTAGAAATAAGACCTTGTCAGAGATACTGGTTGTAAAAATTCTTTCCCAGTTTTCCACTTCTCTCCTAATCTTGACTTTATTTGTACATTGACTTTATTTGTACAAAACCTTTTCAATTGAATCTAATCCAAATCATCCATTTTGCATTTTGTAGTGCTCTTTATTTCTTGTTTGGTCATAAATCCTTCCCTTCTCCATAAATCTGACAGGTAAACTATTCCTTGTTCTCCCAGATTGCTTACAGCATTAAACTTTATGCCTAGATCATGCACCCATTTAGACTTTATTTTGGTATTCGATGTAAAACATTGGTCCATGCCCAGTTTCTACCATACAATTTTCCAGTTTTCCTGGCAGTTTTTGTCAAATGGTGAGTTTTTATCCAGAAACTGGGGTCTTTGGATTTATCAAACAGTAGATTACTATAGTCATCGACAGTTGTGTCTCCTGTACTTAATCCATCCCACTTGTCTACTCCTCTATATCTCAACCAGTACCAAGTAGTTTTGATGATGGTAAGAAATGCAATTTTTTTATTTTAATTTATAATTTTAAAAAAAGAAAAACACTGCCGAGCAATATTTTACATTAATACCTGGACAATAGCAGACAGTACAATTACCAGCACTGGTAAGGGGAAAAAAGGGCTCTTTAACTTCCCTACGAGTTCTATCACTTGGAAAATAGAATTGTTAAAAGAACACAGATGAAGTATCTGTGTGGTTTGTATAAGCTTTGTAGTAACACCATGAGATGGAACCATTTCTGCATGTCTTAAATGACAAGGGTAGATCAGATGACCTTTTAAGGCCTCTAAGCCGTATAAGTGTCTATTCTAAGGTTCTAAGCTGTAATATTCGAATTTATGAAGCCCATATCAGGTCTATCATTTGGTGTTTTATAAACTAACTTACATTAAACTATATATATATATATATATATATATATATATATATATATTTAATTTCAGGGACTTTCAAATGCTAACTTGTTTTGTACATTCTAAGCCTCTCCCCCCAGCACTTGTAATTTGTATTCTATTTCTAAATTATTTTTCTAGATATAATTTTTTTGTAAAATCATGAAATGAACTCAATGAACAATGTAAGAAGAAACAAAAGTTTTACCAATGTAGGATTTCTTTCACATGTGATACTGAGTCTTGACACTGAGATTTTTCAAGAATAACTTATGATGAGAATATTTGTACCCACATGCCAGTAATTCTCTTCTTTTTTTCAAAAATAATTATTTGGTTTGTTCTAGTGAAATATATGTGAATGAAGGAGTAACTTCATATACTTTGGAAGTTAGGGATCTAGTCATGTGACTTTTGGTTGCATAAGGGAAACAGGATGTTGTCAGCATCGAAAAGGTAAAGCAATTTTAAAATCTGTTTGGTCAATGTATCATTGTGATTATTTTCCTTAAAAAGTAACCAATCCAGGGAGACTTTTGGATCATAGGAATGCATTCCAAATTGGGATATACTGAATTAGAAATGGACATTTTTAGCTGTCATTAGAGAAGTAATCAAAAGTCTGGGTCAAATTGTTTGAAGATTCAAAGAATCCTTTTAAAACCTTAATTTTATATTTCAACCTTTCAACCTACAAATAATTTCAGCAATGTTTGTACTTCTAAAAGTACAGATAACTCATTAACACATTTTCATCCTATAAATCATGTGCACATAGTTTTCCATAAATGCCAGCTGGAATACCACATATAGTTGTGAGAATTATGTACGTATTATATTTATTCATTAAAATCATTAAAGTGGGTGAAATCACCAAACAAAGATTTGTATCTAGGAGACAAAACAATGTGAAGGCTGACATCTCGGGAAATAACCAATTAATTCTCAAATATGTCTCATCTTTAGAAAGTATGAATGTGTGTGTCTGTGCACGTGTGTTTAATTATATTGAGTTAAAATCTGTTTCTTAGTAAATTTCATCCAGTGGGGTCTCTCCTATTTTCTTTGGAGCCAAGTAGAACAGATATGAGAAGACTACAGAAGAAAAGTTAATCTGAGTGCAAAATGAGGAGAGAGACAGAGACAGAGACAGACATAGATGATTCCAACTATATAGTCCTGGGTAAAATATTGTTCTATGTTCTCTCATCCTAGTGATTATCAAAGGAGAAAGCATTCCCAGTGTCCACATCTGGTAATCAATGACATGACTGACCTTTTAGTCTTATTCTTCAATCATCTTATAAAATTTCAATATTGATTAATGTTTGCTCTACCACTTTGTTTATGATCTTTTGATCCAACACTGACAAAAATTTCCACTTCCATGGGTCAATCAGCTAATAATTTGAGTACTGGTGCATGGTCTAGTTAATGTTACATTTTTAATAAATATAAATGTGAGTCTGGTGCCACAAGAGGGCATAAAAAGTAAAGAATTTCCCCAGGCTTTAAGAAGAGATATGACCAATAATGATGCCTGGATAATTTTATATTAAAAACATCTAAAACAAACAAAATCAATGCAACCAACTTTAGGAGGGAAGCAGAAAACTGGGACAGGATTTTTTCAAGTGTCTCTGATAAAGATCTCATTTCTAAAATACATAGAGAATTGAGTCAAATTTACAAGAGTGCAAATCATCCCCCAACTGATAAATTGTCAAAGGATATGAATAGACAATTTTCAAAGGAAGAAATCAAAGCTATCCACAGTCATATGAAAAAAATGCTCTAAATCACTATTGATTAGAGAGACACAAATCAAAGAACTCTGCAGTACCACATCATACCTATCAGATTGACTAACATGGCAAAACAGGAAAATGATAAATGTTGGAAAAGATGTGGGAAAGTTGGAACACATTTATTGTTGGTGGAGGTGTGAGCTAAACCAGCCATTCTGGAGAATAATTTGGAACTACACTGAAAGGGCTTTAAAAATGTGCATACCCTTTGACCCAGCAATACCACTTCTAAGGCTATATTCCAAAGATATAAAAATGGGAAAAGGACCCACATGTACAAATATATTTATAGCCACTATTCTTTGTGGTGGCCAAGAACTGGAAAATGAGGGAATGCTTATCAATTGGGGAATGACTAAACAAATTGTGGCATGTGAATGTAATGGAATACTGTTGTGTTATAAGAAATGATGAACAGACATACTTCAGAGAAACTTGGAAAGAATTATATGAACTGATGCTGAGTGAGGGGAGCAGAATCAGGATAACATTGTACACAGTAACTGCCGCAGTGTGAGAGGACTGATTGTGATAGACTTAGCCCTTCTCAGCACTGCAAGGGCCTGAAACAGTTCCAAAGAACACATTATGGGAAATACTAACCACATCCAGAGAAAGAACTACAGAATCCAAATGCAGAATGAAGCAAACTATTTTCTTTTTTTCTTTTGTTTTCTCCTTTCTCATGGTTTTTCCCATTTGTTGTAATTCTTCTATACAGCATGACTAATGTGAAAATGTGCTTAATAGAAATGTATGTATAGAGCCCATGTATGATTGAAAGCTGTCTTGGGGAAGGAGAGGGAAGGGACAGGCAGAAAATTTAAAGCTTATGGAATTGAATGATGAAAATTAAAAGTATATAATTTAGGATAGGAGGAGTCCAGATAGCAAAGTAAAAACAGAAACTTGTGTGAGCTCTTCCCCCAATAACCTCAAAATATCTTTAAAAATGACTCTAAACAAAATTTGGATCTACACAAGTTGCAAAACGACAAAGTGAAACACATCTCCAGCTGAAAACAGCTTGGCAGAACAACGAAAAGTGACATTCAGACTGGACTGGGGACAGAGTGTAGTACTGGCATAGACCTGGCCAGAGCTGGCCTCAGGGAAATGAATCACTGGCAGCTGGGGCAGCTTCCAGACTTATCAAGCCACAAAGTAAAAAGTCAATGTGGAAAGTCTGTTGAACCTGGGTGAAAAAATAGCACAATCCAGGGCAGAATAGATGGTGGTGGTGGTGGTGGTGGTGGTGGTGGTGGTGGAGGTGGCAGCAGCAGTATCAGTATCAGTGGCTACTTCTAGAGCATCAGATCCACAGATGGTGGGAGATCAAGCAGATGATCAGAGGGCAATTGCAGAAATCTCATTGCTGGCACTATGTCAGGATTGTCTGGATTTACCCTGTTTGGATCTGGGTTGAAGTCTTGAGTGGGTGTCCTGAGGTGAGGAGGAACACTGGTGTGGAAGACCTTTTGGTGGCTGTGCAGGAGTCCTCTTCACACTTGCAAGGCAGAAAAGAATGCTTAAAGTCACTCATAGACCAGACCACAGGACAGGAAAGGATTAAACAACTCTCCTTTGATCATATCACCTTAGAAGAACTGTAAATTTGCAGGTGCCTAGAAATAGCTCTGACAACAGCTGCACAAAATGCCAGAAAATTAAGACAGAGCACTCTTCACTCTGGAAGCAGAGTCCTACTATGACAAAGAGTGCAAAAAGCTGGGAAAATGAGGAAACAGAGGGAGAAAATCAGACTATCAAGTCTTTTTTTGTTGACAAAGAAGAGCAAAACATACAACTAGAAGAAGACAACAAACTCAAAGCTCCTGCATCTAAAACCTCCAAGAAAAATATCAATTGGTCATAGGCCATAGAGGACATAAAAAGGATCTTGAAAATCAAGTAAGAGAAGTAGAGAAACAATTGGTAAGAGAAATGAGAGTGATGCAAGAAAATCATGGAAAATGAGTCAACAGCTTGCAGAAGGAGACCCAAAAATATACTGAAGAAAATATCACATTAAAAATAGACTAACCCAGCTGACAAAAGAGGTTCAAAAAGTCAATGAAGAGAAGAGTGCCTTTATAAGTCAAATTGGCCATATGGAAAAGTGGATCCAAAACATCACTGAAGAAAATACTTCTTTCAAAATTAGTATGAAGTAAATGGAAGCTAATGACTTTATGAGAAATCAAAGTATTATAAAACAGTTTGAAAAGTATTTTTAAAATAGAATACATTATGAAATGCCTTTTGCAAAAACCATTGACTTGGAAAACACATCCAGGAGAGATAATTTTAAAAAAATTATTGGGCTACCTGAAAGCCTCAATCAAAAAAAGAGTCTATACATCATCTTTCAAGAAATTATCAAGAAACCTGTCTTAATATTCTAGAATCAGAGGTTAAAATAGAAACTGAAAAAATCCACTGGTTGCTTCTTGAAACAGAAACCAAAAAGAAAACTCCTACAAATAGTGTAGCCAAATTCCTAGTCAAGGGGAAAATATTGTAAAGCAGCCAGAAAGAGACCATTTGAGCATTTTGGAAACACAATCAGGATAACCCAAGATCTATCAGCTTTTACATTAAGAGACTGGAGGATTTGGAGTATGTTACTCCAAAGGTCAAAGGATCTAGGATTCAAACCAATCACAAACCCAGCAAAACTGAGTATAATGTTTCAGGGGAAAATAGTCATTCAATAAGGTGGAGGACTTTCAAGCATTCTTGATGAAAAGATCAGAGCTGAAAAGAAAATTTTACTTTCAAATACAAGAATAAAGAAAGGCATGGAAAGAGAAATAGGAAAGAGAAATCATAAATGACTTATTAAAGTTGGACTGTTTACATTCCTTCATAGAATGATGATACTTGTAACTCATGAGACTTTTCTCAGCATTAAAATAAAGGGTGAGAGAGGAATATATTGAGAGAAGGAGAAAGCGGGAGATAGAATGTGGTACATTATCCCACATAAAAGAGACAAGATAAAGCTGTTACAATGGAGAAGAACAGGTGGTAGGTGAAAGGGAATGAGTCAACCATACTCTCAGTGGATTTGACTTAAGGAGGGAATAAGGGTATCTTACCTTACAGGAAAGTAGTAGAGAAGGGAATAAGGTGGGGGGGGGGAGTATAGAAGAGAAGGCAGATTGGGGTAGTCAGAAGCAAACACTTTTCAAAAGGGACAAGGTCAAAGGAGAAAAGAGAATAAATGGGGAGCAGGATAGGACAGAGGAAAATATAGTTAGTCTTTCACAATATGACTACTATGAAATTTTTTTGCATAACTACACAGATTTGTCTTCTCAATGCGGGTGGGACAAAGAAGAAAGATAATGTGGAACTCAATGTTCTAAAAACAAATTGTAAAAAATTGCTTTTACAAGCAACCAGGAAATAAGATATACAGGCAATGAGGTACAGAAATTTGTCTTGCCCCACAAGACAGTAAAGGGGAAGGGGGTAAAAAAGGGGATTAGGCAAATAGAAGGGAAGTCAGATTGGTGTAGTCTGTATGCTTGCTATCTTGGTGTGGGAATAGGGGAGAGACGGGGAGAAAAACTAGAATTTTCCAAAAAATCTTATGGAAATGGATATTGAAAACTAAAAATAAGTAAATTCTAAAAGAAAAGAAAAGAAATAAATATTTTAATTTTTAAAATTCACAATGCAAAAAAACACATTTATAAATGATACATCACTTGAAATCACACAGGACAGCCATATTCTTATCAAATATTAATTTATCAAAATGCACATACTATGTTCAAAAGACAAATGATGTTAAAAAAGATTTTTCTTTCTGACATGCAAGGTATGCCTATACTACATATCTGAGAATTTTCCCTATCCCCTTTGTGATCATTTTAAGATAAAAACTTAATTCATGCCACCTATTAGTATATGAATAGTTTCTGAAAATTCACCTATACATACACAACCTCCACAAATCAAAACCCCATTTGTCATAATAGAAAAAAAACAAGCTAAAAAATCCTATACATGACATCATCTAACAATGTTTACATTCTGCATGGTAAAATTCTTTTCTCCATGATAATGAGGGAGGCATGCATCAACCTATGTTGTTTGGGGTCATCCCCATGCCTTTTATTAATCAATATGACTTTGTTCTATGGATTTTCAGTATATTGCTATAATAATCATATAATTTGGGCTCTTAAATCTTCATATTTCTTAGTGGAATTACCTATCCATCTCTCAGTTCCTAATTTCTTATATCTTACTGCACAAAATTACCCAATTGGATTCATAGCTCAAAGATACAAGTAAAAAGTAAACATAGCCTGTGCATGAGAGATGATAAGGGCAAAGATATACAAGAAGGAAAAAAGAGGAAAGACTAAGGTCGTCTGGGTAATAGAGTATGAAGGAAGCATATTTTCCAATGTTGTTAGAAAATCAATTGCCACTAATTTAGAAAGAGATTATAAAGCTAATTAGAAAATGTTATATTTTTATCCCAGAGTCAGGAAGAAGGGGCTGGAATTGATTGAGTTTGGGGAGGGAGAGAGATGATAGTCTATTTAAAGAAAGTAACAGCAGCAGCAGTTTATAAGATGCACTGGAGTGGGGAGAGGTTTGAGGCAGGAATGTAAATTAGAAATTTCTTTAAATAATCTAATAAAGGGAAAATGAGAATTTAGACTTAGGTAGAAGCTGTGTGGGTATAGAGAATGGTTTTGATATCACAGTGGTAGAAAAGATAAGATTTGGAAATTGAAGGGAGTTCAGTGAGCCTGTGGAGCTGGGAGATAGATATAGTTATTAATGAACCATGGAAAGTTTTAGGATGGTGGTGCCTTTGATGACATTCCCAGGTCCTCACTAAGCAAGTAGGTAATCAATCTAGTTCCCTTTTAAAGTTTCCAAATAATATTACATACCATTGTCTGGTATTTTGAATCTAAATCTTCCCACAACTTTTCTTCTACTGTATAAGTTGTGTCATGTAATTAGATTTCTGCTTATTTCAAGAAAGGAAAAGCTAGCCTACAAACTAAAGCTAATTTACAAAGCCCTTAGTTCTTGCATAAATGAGATTAGTTACATATTTTTCTTCAGCAATATTTTAAGAAGCAAACATAGAAATAAAATTTTCTATAGGGTCTCCACAGTTATTGAAAGGAAAGTATTTTGTAAAATTTAAAGCATTGAAAAAAGGTATAATAATATCCATGAATTCAATTGCATTTATTTTCTGAGATCTTATGTAGTGTAGAGCTTGTATCCTTTCTCTACATTTTCCTCTTTTCTATCAGGCTTTTGAGTAACTGAGGTGTTTTTATTTCCTTCTTTCATTATATAGCCAGATTATATGACAGGAGGGACCAGTTCTGATCTACAGTTTTATAACCAAAGTCCATAATTTAATACTTACATAGAATGTAGCAACAAAAAGCCTTGACTAGCAATCCTTGTGCCTGTGTCATGCCTTAAAAAAGCATAGGAAACCTAGGCATCTAGATATTAAATAAATAAACGAAAAACAAAAAAGAATGAAGAAAGAAGCAAAAATGAACTGGAAAATGAATTGATAAATAATTTTAAAATCACTTTCAATTTCTGTCTCTGATACATACTATTTGAGTAATTATGATCAAGTCACTTACCAACAATATTCCCATTGAACTCTCTAAGAGGATACTAATAATTAATTGTTCTCCATTAGAAGAGACATTTTTCTATGTTGATGAAATGGCAGGTTTAGTTCTAAAGCAAAGAAGTGAGAAAAAAACCCATGCTACTCTACATGTTAAGTTGAGGTCTTTAAGCTGTAATATAAATATTTTCACCTCATAATTGCAGCAACATGACGCGAAGCCTCAGTAGCTCTCTGCTTATTACTACTATTAATAAAACATCCACCCTACATGTATATATATATATATATATATACATATATATACAGGTATATATAACTTCCCCAAGAATTGGGCAGAATAGTTCCCCTGACATGCAAAATGGTTTTGTTTTTATGAAGCTTAAATTAAAAAAAAATAAAAACATCAAAAATAAATGTACTTACTTTATGATGAAATTGATCATTTGTATAAATGTTACAAATACAGTAATTATTAAATTTATATAAATTTATAGCTTATTATCATCAAGGTATGGAAAATTGCATGAAAGAATTACTTTAGATAACTTTGGAAATTAATACATGATCTATACTTGGCTGCAACTTTGGAGTTTGTTTGGTTCAAAAAAATTTTACTAAAGAACAAAGGATTAGAGAGAAAAAACGACTTGTCCATTGTCACAATTAAACAATATTTCCAAAATTTGGACTTTATTTCTCTGATACATAATTAAGAGCTTTTCTATCCATAGGACATGAAAAATGTAAGGAAAACATAGGAGTATGCTGTACATATACTGTCAAATTCCCTTAATGTTTTATTATTTTCATTTACCTTATTATTTTTTCACCCTCTTATTTCTTTCCTTCCTTCCTTTCCTCCCTCAAACCTTTCTTTCCCTCCAACAAAGTTGGATAGAATAGTGAAATATTAAAAATTAAATTATATTTTTAAAAATCTTCATTATGGGGGTGAAGCCAAAATGGCAGAATAGAAACAGCACTTACAGGCTGCTCCAGCTTCCACCTCCTGCAATACATGTTTTAAACAATGACTCTAAACAAACTTTAGAGTTACAGAACCCAGAAAGTGACAGAGAGAAACAAACCTACAACTGAAGGAAGCCTGGCAGGCTGGCAGGAAGGGTCCATCACAGCCTACTGAGAGCCCAACTCTGTCCCACCTGAGCCATGATTTTAGCCCCAGGGTAGGCCAACCAGCCCCAGCTAGAGCAGCGTTCATAAGAGTAAATCACCAGAAGCTGTAGCAGTTTCTAGTTTTCTCAACCCATAAATGCCAAAGACAGAGTAAAAGGTCAGTGTGGAATGTTGTTGGTACAGTGGGAAATAGAAGAGTGTAGTCTGGCTGCTACAACCCCACCGCAAGAGAAGCAGCAAAGGAACTGTGGCTGCAGGTGCTGCTGCATGGCTGTTTCAGAGCTCCTAGCCTGGAGATTGTGTGTGTGGGGGAGAATTCAGAGGGCGATTGCTCTTGCTTTGACCTGCTTGGATATGGATCATGGTCTTGGGTGGTGGTCCTGGGGTCTCTGATCAGTGAGTCAGAGTATCTGAGGGTTGTAGAGAGGACACCCATCTAATAGCTCTGGCAGCTGCAAAAACCCCAGTGATCTTGGACATAGCTTTCTCCATTCTGTAAGTAGAGTTCTACCATGGCAAAGATCTCAAAAGTCAAGTAATTGGCTGCCAGAATGAGCAAGCAGATGAGAGAATCCTTTTTGGGGAGATAAAAAGGATAAAGGCATGGAGCAGGAAGAAGACACGGAACTCAGAACTCCTGCATCAAAAGCCTCCAAGAAAAATTTGAACTGGTTATAGGCCATGGAGGAGCTCAAGAAGCATTTCAAAAATCAAGTAAGAGAAGTGGAGGAAAAATTGGGAAGAGAAATAAGAATGATGCAAGAAAATCATGAAAAGCAAGTGAACAGCCTGTAAAGGAGACACAAAAATACACTAAGGAAAATGATACCTTAAAAAAATAGACTAATTCAAAGATGATAAAAGAGGCCCAAAAAGCCAATGGGGAGAAGAATGCTTTAAAAGTTGAATTTGTCAGATGGAAAAGGAATTTCACAAACACATTGAAGAGAATACCCCTTCAAAATTAGATTGAAGCAGTTGGAGAGTAATGACTATGAGAAAGCAAAATGCTATAAAACAGATTCAACCAATTTAAAAAGTGGAGGGCAATATGAAGTATCTCATTGGAAAGGCCACTGACCTAGAAAATGGATCCAGGAGAGATAGTTTGGAAATTGTTGGATTACCTGAAGGCCATGATCAAAGGAAGAGCCTGGACACCATCTTTCAAGAAATTATCAAACAAAATTGCCCTGATATTTTAGAACCAGAAGGCAAAACATAAATAGAAAGAATTCACCAAATGCCTCTTGAAAAATATCCCAAAAAGAAAACTCCTTGGAATATTATAGCCAAATTCCAGAGTTCCCACATCAAGGAGAAAATACTGTAAGCAGTCAAGAAGAAACAATTTGAGTATTGTAGAAATGCAATCAGGATAATACAAGACCTAGCAGCTTCTACATTAAGGGATCTAAGGGCTTGGAATATGATATTCCAAATATCAAAAGAACTAAGACTACAATCACGAATCACCTACCCAGCAAAACTGAGTATAATGCTATTAGGAAAAATATGGTTATTCCATGAAAAAGAGGACTTTCAAGCATTCTTGCTGGAAAAAAGAGCTGAATACAAAATTTGACTATCAAATAGAAGAAGCAAGAAAAGCATGAGACAGCAAATAGGAAAAGGAAATCATAAGGAATTTATTAAAGTTGAAATATTTACATTCCTACATGGAAAAAATGATAATTGTAACTCATAAGACTTTTCCTGGTAAGTGGATAGCTGAAGGGAATATATATGTGTGCTCATGCACACACAAACACACACACACACAAACACACACACACAGGAGAATGTTAGTGTATATAAATATATATGTGGGTGTGGACATTTATATGTTCATGTATACATAGAGAGAAGGCACAGAATGAGTTGAATATGAATGGATGATATCTAAAAAATAAAATTAAGAGGTCAGAGAGGAATTTATTTGGAGAAGAAGGGAGCAATAGATTAGAGTAAATTATATTGTATGACAGAGACAAGAGAAAACTGTTACAATGAAGGGGAAGTACAGGAAGATGAAGGAGAATGGGACAACCTTACTCATAGAATTTGGCCTAAGGAGGGAATAACATACACACTCAACTGGGTATCTTA
Organism: Pseudocheirus occidentalis; assembly: GCA_028646575.1. NCBI lineage: Eukaryota > Metazoa > Chordata > Mammalia > Diprotodontia > Pseudocheiridae > Pseudocheirus > Pseudocheirus occidentalis. Next base: position 179,746,057 of record CM053601.1, on the reverse strand, counting down.
CCCTACAGGAAAATAATGGGGCAAATGATAGGAGGGGGGAGAATAGAAGGGAGGACAGATTGGGGGAGAGAGTAGTTAGAAGCAAACATTTTTTAAAAGGGTTATGGTCAAAGGAGAAAATAGAATAAATGGAGGGTGGGATAGGATGGAGGGAAATATAGTTGGTCTTTTACAATATAACTAATATGGAAATGATTTGCATAACTACACATGTATAATCTATATTGAAGTGTTTATCTTCTCGGTGGGGATGGGTGAGGAGGGAATAAAGGCAAAAAAATCTGGAACCCAAAGTTTTAAAAACAAATATTTAAAAGTTTGCTTTGTAGGGGCAGCTAGGTGGTGTAGTGAATACAGTACCAGCCCTGGAGTCAGGAGAACATGAGTTCAAATCTGCCTTCAGACACTTCACACAATAAACTAGCCATGTAACCTTGGGCAAATCACTTAACCCTAATTGCCCTACCTTCCCCCCTTCAAAAAAAAGCAAAAAAAATCACACAAAAATTTGCTTTAAACATATAACTGGGAAACAAGATATACAGGTGTAACAGTAATTTATTTAGCTGGTACTTAGCCCTTAGTTACTAAGGTATGAACTCAAGCCTCCTGTGTGAACAGAGTGTGAACTCTGCCTCCTGTTGCTGATGTGACAGGAGGGGGTTGGCTGAGACAGAGGGCCAGTGCATGTATTTAAGGAGAGCTCCAGAGGACAGACAGATGGAATCAGAAATGTTTCTCCTGGTGGTTCCTGGTGGAGAGAACAAGATTGTTCCAGCATCTGGGAGTTGAGCTTGCTGGACTTGGAACTGAATTGGAGTTTTCTATGAGATCAGAATCTGGTGAAGGCTAAGAGGGCTTCCTGGAAGGCCGACATTTCTTCTGTTTTTTAGGGCCAGCTGAATTTCTGGAGGACTGAAGAGGCATAACCAGAAAAGACTTTGTTTGTTTGTGGCTTTGTGAATCCTTGAGTTTTCAGCAACAGAAGTACTGAACAGTTTGATATGTTCTGGACCTTGTGAACTTCAGTGTGTACCAAGAACTGCCCAGAGGGCTAGATAAGAACCTGGGAGCTGTCTGCCTCTGAATCCAGGTGACTGGTGGATTTAGAAAGGAGATGGGATCATGGAAGGAGATCCAGAGAATCTGAGAGATCACTCTGAGTCAACATGAAGAAAAGGCCTCTCCTAAGATATAGAATGCCTGATGAAATTGAAGTTTGCTGGACACTGAGGGGTGGAAGATTTGTGTGGTTTTCTAATGATTGTATTTAGTGACTGATTGCTAGATAAATGACTAATTAAGTTAATCTATGGGTTGCCCAATGAGTGGAAAATAGATTATTGTATTGTGAATTGATTGAATTATTAAGTATTGACTATTGTATTGTGAATTGACTGAATGTTTGCCTTGATTTGTAATGGAATAAATGGAGTGTTCACTATACTGTGTAGTCTGAATCTTAAAAGTTGTTCACAGTAGCATTCTTTTGGGAATCTGCTTGTGCATGGCATTACAACAGGTACCGGGGCATGGAAATCCATCTTGCCCTACTAAAAAGTTAGGGGAGTAAAGAGGGAGGATACAAGAGAGAACAGACTGGGAAAGGGGTATTCAGTAGGCTTGCTATTCTGGGGTGTGGAGAAGGGGAAAGATGGGAAAAAAACACTGTAACTCAAAATCTTGTGGAAATGAATACTTAAAACTAAAATTTTAAATAAAAATAATTTTTAAGTCTTCATTATGTAAAGAGTTAAAAATGTAAGGAAAAGATGTGAACATTTAACAGATCTAGAAAAAGGTGACATAACTGATACAGCCAGGCCCTTGTAGACAAGAAAGGTAGATTCAAATCTGTGTTCAGATCCTTGATACCGATGTGACAATGATCACGCTATGTAACCCCACTGTGCCTTTTCTGTCACCTGTACAGAAAGATAGTGCTGGATTCAGTGACCTCTAAGTTGCCTGCTATGATGTTTGAAATACTGTGGATTTATGAGTGCAAAACAATATTAATAATGATAATATATATTAATGTGGTCATTTATTGTATGCCAGGTACAATGCTAAGTGCTTGACAATATGTATCTCATTTGATATTCATAACAACTCTGGGAGCTCGCTGCTATAATTATCTCCATTTTATGGTTTAGGAAGCTAGGGAATCTAAAGTTTAATTGAATCATAGAGCTTGTAAGTGTCAAAGGCTTTAGATTTACTCAAGGCCCAGTGCTCTATCAAATGTGCTGCATTCGGTTCTTTCCAATTGGTGGAAGAAAATGTTGTCTTCAACAGACTAAACCATATTCAAAAAAAGGCTAATGTTGAGAAAAGCAAAATGACTTCTAGAAAAATGAAACTAATTTATTTTATGAAAATTTGATCATTTGTCTTAATATCCCAATATGCAGAATGAAGAAATGGAACCAAATAAAACCATAAAACTTCAGCTTTAAAAATCTAAGTATCATTTTTAGTCTGAGAAGTTGGTAGTTTAGAGGCAATAGTTTATATTCACTTGAAAAAAAAGCAAAAATAATTGGAGATCCTGGAATCACTACCAATTAGAATAAAAGGACTGATAGTTGGGTAACATAGAGTTAAAAAGATAGACACATAGAATACCCACTCTTTTGTACTTTGATAAATATACATATAAACAATGAAGCTGAAATTGACTAAATAAAAGTATATAAAGATGCTCAAAAGCAACAGGATGATTTTAGTGGCTCTAATCTCTGGGGAAGTTCTGAGTGTTAAGGTGGTACCAAAAATGTAATGGACTTGCTGGTGGTGTCTGTATAGGAAAAGCACCATGTAACCACAAGTAAAAACCAAGGAGGCCACAAATATTCCTTCATGAAGTGATTTCCAGATAATGAATTTCAAAATAGTCATAGTACGTCTGTTTAAAGAGCAAAACCCTTTGTGACTCTTCTGTTTGTTGTCAGTGCTGTTCACAGAATTAGTCACCTGAAAAAATGTAGGTATACCTAATAACAGCACGAGGATCCATAATAAGACACAGAAAGGAACAACATACTTTGCAGCTCTGACTTTGAGCTGTTTAAGTTTAGTGTTACTGCAACTGATGTTGATGGCCTGGAATATACTCAGGAAGCAGGTGCTACAAAGGGAAAGTCTCCAAGAAACTCTTTGAAGATAAATTGTGATATCACATCCAATGTTATTAAGGAAAAGTTTCAGCTGTAATAACTGGATTGCCCATGGGACTCCCCTGATGAGAATCATCAAAGTGTTGGAAAAGGCCAAATTAATGATTATCAGGTCAATGGGTCTTGTCTTATGACCAGTGATTAAATGAAAAGTATACAGGTAAAGAAGTAAACCATTGCCTAAGACGCCAACCATAATTTCAAGTAGGAAGATCATGTACAAGATATAGACATAAGAATACATTCTTTATTGCTCTTTGGAGGAAGAATGGCTAATTGATCCACGGTGACCTGGGGATAAATACAGATGATTATATTTAAGATTTGGGGTTTCTTGTTGAGGTTCCAAATCCTCCTCTTTTGTGAAATTAATTCCATTAAAATTTATGTTATGTGTATCAATAAGGAAACTTTAGAAAGTACTTTACTACTGACAGCTTTTTTAACATTTATTTATACAAGTATTTGTATCTCTAGATAGTCTAAAATATTTTTTGTTTGTACAAGGACAGTTTCATTATGCATACACACATATACATATATACTTAGATTTACACATATACAAATATGTTTTTATGTATGTATGTATGAATGCATGCATGCATGAATATATCCCATCCCTAGTGCCTATTTGGCACACTTGTTAGAATGTTTTGTCTGGGGTCTGAAAGACATGAGTTCCAATGCAGGTGACTCTGAGCAAGTTACTTAACTTGTTAAAATTTTAGTTTCCTCAAATGGGGAGGGTAACAGTACCTACCTTGCAAGATTGTTATGTGAATTAAATGAGGTAATGTTTATAAAAAAAACATAGCATAATGGTTTCTATACAAGAAGTACTTAATAAATGCTTGTTTCTTTCTTCTGGTAAGTACTTCATGAATGCTTCTTTATAGACTGAATATATAGTTTTAGATTGCTATTCTACGTTGGATTAAAAGATCAAATTTTGATCTGACTTCAAATAAAAAATCCACATATATACATATAGTTCTATGTGCTTTAGAGAAATCACTTTGGTGGCTGAATGGAGGACAGACTAGAGTGAGGAGAAACTTGAAGCAACTGACTCATTGACAGGCTAATGCAATAAGCAAGGCATGAAGTGATGAGTGCCTGCACCAGGGTAATGATAGTATCAGAGAGGTAAAGGGGTATAATGGAGAAATGTTGAAAAGACAAATAGATAAGCTTCAGGAACAGACTGAATATGGTGAAAGGGAGAGAGATTATAAAGAACTGAGGATCACACAGGGAAAATAGGAAAGGAGGGGTGCTTCAGGTGAAAGAAAATAAGTCCTATTTGGAGAACATTGATTTTAAGATTTCAACTTGATTTTTACTTCAAGATGGCTGAAAAGTAGTTGAAAATATGAGACTGGATCTCAGAAGAGAGGTAGAAGAGGAAAAATAAAACCTTTAATAACTGGAAGTAGAAGATAAATCTATTAAAAAGATCAATGAAACTGATAAATCATTGTCTAATGTGGTTGTAAAAAAAGAAATTTTACACACACACACACACACACACACACACATCCCATATCAGAGTTTGTTTTTATCTTACATGCTTTGAGTAATTTATTTGGCAATAAAGTGATTGACATTTGTCTGTTTCTACTTACACACACACACAAACACACACACATATGTACATAAATACATGCATATATGAGATAAATAAGGGTATTTAACATTAAAAATAAGGTTTCAGTTGATAAAATGAAAGAATCATATGGAAATAGCAGGAAATGGATAAGAAAAAATTAGGAATAATAAGATGTTCACTGAAACACTTCAGTAGATAAAATTATTATATGTACATATCTTAAAGGATATTAATGTCAAATTCTTATAGTGTTGTAAATGCCCATTATATTTGCAAAAACTTCCCAGATGATTAAAAGTCAATGTAATTTTGTGGCTAATATATGAATAATTTCTTTTTATAATTGTATATTACCAAAAATAGATTTATGACACCAAATTTATCAGTTCAGAGAAAACTTGACTACTAACAGTGTTATGATCAAATGTAAAAAGAATATTTAACAAAACATGTTAGATGATATCAGAAAAGTCAAATGAACTTTTCTTAGAAATGAAAAAGCATCTAGATGACATGCAACTACATCAGTCTCTTTTAAAAAGTCTGAAAAAAAATGATAACTTCAGAATACTGTTAGTACACAGGGACCAGGAATGTTTGATCTGGATCAACCCACCCTCAACGACTGTTACTCTGAAACACTTTACCCTGATGTGGCCTGAAATTTAAGCACCATAGCCTCCCTGGAGATGTAAATTTAAGATCCAAAATCTATAGTAACTGTGTTGTAGGCCACAGACAAAAACTACAGATAAAATAATATTATTTATGAAAATGAGAGACCAAGATATGAGATGTCATAAGAATTTGATGTAAAAATCATATTTTGTGTGGCATAGCCAAAATCGGTGTCATATTCTCTTATATTTGTGGCTTGGACAGAAACTTAAGAATTGTATGTGAATACATAATAAGAATATAGAAATTCCTTAAAAATTAGAATTGATCAACTAAGAAAAAGAGGTTAAAACCTCACTAAAGGTAATAATTCCTTATATATTAGGGCAAATATAAGGTAATGGTTCCATAAGACATTAATAAAAATAAAGTCAATGAATGAAAAAAGTAGAAATTGGGAAAGATTTTGTTGGAAAAATAACTGACCTAGAAAATAGATTGAGGATAAAGAACAAAAAAATGGACTAGCCAGAAGCCACGATTTAAATAAAGAGCCTAGACATTACATTTCAAGAAATTATAAATAAAAAACTTATTTGATATTGTAGTACTAAAGGGTAAAGTAGGAATTAAAAGAATTTACCAATCACTTCATGAATGAGATCCCAAAATTGAAATTCCTATCAATATCATACAAAAATTTCAAAGTTCCTGGGACAAAGAGATAATATTGCAATCAGTCAGAAAGAAATAATTTAAATATTGTGAATCCACAATAATATTCTCACACATACACCACACACACACATACAAGAAAATAGTAGGTTCCACATTTAAAAAGTGAAGGTATTGAAACAGATTTATGCTGGAAGTAAAAGCAGTTAGGATTGCAAACAATAATATCCTACTCAGAAAAACTGAGTATAAACCTTCAGGTAGAAATGAACATTCAACGATATAGAGAACTTTTAAGTATACCTGATTAAAAACAAAGAAGCTGAGTAGAAAATTTGACTCTCAAATATAAAATTCAAGAGAGGCATATAGGGTGGAGCCAAGATGGAGGAGGAGAAGCAGGAAATTCCATGAGGTCCCAACAGAACCACCTTTAATAACTGTAAAATATGACTCTAAACAATTTTAGAGCTACAGAACCCACAAAGTGACAAAGAGAAATAAATCTCAAATCAAAGGCAGCCTGATAGGCTGGCAGGAAAGGTCTATTGCACCAAGCTGGGAGCCAAGATGCACATGAGCTGAATCAAGCCTGGGGCAGCCCCAACCAGTGTCCCAAACAATCTGGAACAGACTTCAGGAGAGTGAATCACCAGCAGCTGTGGCAGTTTCCAGATTTCTTAACCCCATAAAATCCAAAGATAAATTAAAATGTCAGTGGAGAACTCTGTTGAAACTGTGTGAGAGAAGACCTCAGTCCATCCCCTGCCACTTGGTTTGGAGGTAGAGAAGGCATGTCAGCTGCAGCTGCTGCCACATGGCTGTCTCTGGAGCTCATGGACTGCAGACTGTAGGGGGACCCAGTAGCCATTTAGATGGTAATCACTCTTGCTTTAAGTATTTTAGGCAGTGGTCCTGGGGTATGTGACCAGTGTGCCAGAGTTTTAAATAGCTGTAGAGAGAGTGCCCTCCTCAGACCACTGACAACATTTGTGAATATCCCAGTGATTTGGGACAAAGCTCTCCACTCTGGAAACAAAGTTCTACCATGGCAAAGATCTCAAAAGTCAAGTAAGTAGCTGGCAAGGTGAGAAAGCAGAGGAAGCACAATGATAAAAGAATCCTTTTGGGAGGATAAATAGTATCAAAACTTGGAACCAGAAAACATCAACAAAGCCAAAACTCCTGCATCAAAAGCTTCCAAAAAATACAAACTGCTTACAGAATATGGAGGCACTCAAGAAGAATTTTAAAAATCAAGTAAGAGAAGAAGGAAAAAATGTGGAAGAGAAAAGAGAATGATGCAAGAAAATCATGAAAAACAAGTCAACAACCTGCTAAAGGAGACCCAAAAAACACTGAAGAAAATAACACATTAAAAATAGACTAGCTCAAATGGAAAAAGAGACCCAAAAAGCCAATGAGAAGAAGAATGTCTTAAAAACCACATTGCCCAGATAGAAAATGAATTTCAAACACTCACTAAAAAGAATAATTCCTTCAAAATTAGATTGGAGCAAATGGAAGCTAATGACTTTATGAGAAATCAAGATGCTATACAACAGATCCAAAAAATTTTTTTAAAATAGAAGGCAAAGTGAAATATCTTCTTGGAAAACCACTGATCTGGAAAATAGATCCAGGAGAAATAATTTAAACATCATTGGACTATCTGAAAGGCAGCATCAACAAAAGAGCCTAGAAATCATCCTTCAAGAAATTCTCAAGGAAAATTGCCCTGATATTTTAGAACCAGAGGACAAAATAGAAAGAATTCACCACTTGCCTCTTGAAAAAAATCCCCAAAAATAAAACTCCTAGGAATATTGTATCCAGGTTTTGGAGTTCCCAGGTCAAGGAGAAAATATTACAAGGAACTAGGAAGAAACAATTTTAGTATTGTGCTACCACAATCAGGATAATACAAGATCTAGGAGCTTCTACATTGAGGGACTGAAGGGCTTGGAATATGATATTCCAGAGGTCAAAGGATCTAAGATTAAAACCAAGAATCACCTACCCACCAAAAACTGCAGGGGAAAACATGGTAATTCTTTGAAAAATTCTTTCAAGAATTCTTGATGAAAAAAACTGAACTGAACAGAAAATGTTACTTTCAAATACAAGAAGTAAGAGAAGCATGAGAAGGTAAACAGGGAAAAGAAATCATAAGAAACTTATTAAAGTTGAACTATTTATATTCCTACATGGAAAAAAATTATCATTGTAGTTCATGAAACTTTTCTCAGTATGAGGATAGTTGAAGGAAATATTTATGTGTGCATATATTTAGGAGGGTGTATGTGTGTATAAATACATGTGAGTGTGTGTATATATATGTACATGTATACATAGACAGAGGGCACAGGATGAGTTGAATAGAGGTCAGGGATGAGTATAATGAGAGAAGCAGAAAGGGAGATTTAGAATAGAGTAAATTATCTCATATTAAAAAGGCAAGAGAAAACTGCTACAATGGAGGGGGGGGAAAGGAACATAAAAGGGAATGGGACAGTTCTATTCTCATTGAATTTGGCTTAAGGAGGAAATAACATACACACTCAATTTTGTGTCTTATCCTACAGGAAAGTACCGGGAAAGGAGATAAGAGGGAGGTTATAGAATAGAGGGCAGATTAGGAGAGAAAGTAGTTAGAAGCACACACTTTTGAAAAGGGACAGGGTCAAAGTATGAAATAGAATAAATGAGGGGGCAGTAAGGATAGAAGGAAATATAGTTAGTCTTTCACAATATCTCTACTATGGAAACATTTAGCATAACTATACATGTACAACATATATTGAATAACTTATCTTCCCTGTAGGGGTGGTTGAAAAGGGAAGAAGAGAAAGAATCTGGAAATCAAAATTTTAAAAATAAATGTTAAAAACAAATTGTATTCTTACATTCAACTGGGAAATAAGATATACAGGCACTGGGGTATAAAATCCATCTTGTCCTATTAGAAAGTTAGAGGGAATATGGGGGAAGATTTAAGAGAAAGCAGACTGGGGGAAGGGGTATTGAATGGGCTCACTACTTGGGTTTTCCAGTAGGGGAAAGATAAGGAGAAATTTTATAACTCAAAATTTTGTGGAAATGAACGTTGAAAACTAAAAATAAAGAAATATTTTTTTAATTACCAAAGAAAAGCATATGATAGTAAACATGAAAGCAAAATCATAAGGCATTCAATATTGTCAAATGTTTTTACATTCAGTAATATTGAAAGATGATACTTGAAACTTCTAAGAAATTTATCATTGTTAGGGTATTTAGAATGAAAATACATATACTGAGGGTATGAATGTAAGTTGATCATGAAGTAAGAAAAATGATGCCCTAGGGGAAAGATAAATAGAGGGGAATGTGGTCAAGAATCTAAATGGAATAGAAAACAGAATTCTACATTTAAAAGAAACACAATTGAAAAAGATGTATATATATGAAGTATAAATAAAGGGCTGGAACAGAATCTAGTATGCTTCAGCTTAGGTAAAAAAAAAAGATAGGCATAGAAATCAAAATCTCAGACAAAGCAAAAGCAGACATAGGCCTAATTAAAAATGATTAGCAGAAAATTTTCACTTTGTTTGAAGTGTCAGAAACAATGAAGTAATATCAACACTAAACAAATGCATCAAATACTACAATATTCAGATTTTTAAAGGGAATGTTAAAAGAGGTAGAGGAGCAAATAGAGAGTCAACCTATACTATTGGAGGACTTAAACTTTACCTTCCCAGTACTAGAAAAATCTAATCATAAAATAAATAAGAAAAAAGTAAAAGAGATAAGTAGAATTTTAAACATTAACATATGGTAAATCTTTGGAGGAAATTGAATGGGGAATAGAAAGTAGTGTAATTTTTTATTCCTCAGTGGTACATGATACCTTCACAAATTTGACCATATATTAGAGTGTAAAACCCTCAAAATAAAAAAAGGAAGGTAGCACAAATATTAAATGCATCCATTTTTAGAGTGAAATGCAATAAAATTATATTTGATAAAGGACTCTAGAATCACAGATAAAAATTAATGGCAATTAATTTTAATTCTAATTTGTGAGCTGATTAAAATAAATCAAAGAAACAATCTATGATTCCTTTAAAGAGAATGAGAACAATGATATGACACATCAAAAAAATGTGGGATACAACCAGAGAAACACTTAGTGGAAAATTTATATCAATAAATCCTTACATAAGTAAAATATAGAAAAAGTTGATCCATGTCTTACACATGTAGTAAATAACCTAGAAAAAATGACAATTGTGAATTAAATGTCAAAAGTGAACTATGAAAATAAGATTAATAAAAGTAAAAGTATTTAACTAATACATTAAATTAATATCTAGTTTTATTTTTTAAAGGCAATAAACTGGATAAACTGTTGAGTAAAAATTAGGGAACCAAATTACCAGTATCAAAAATGGAATAGGTTAATGCACCACTAATTAAGAAGAAATTAAGGCTATTATTACATGCTATTTACGCCAATAAATCTTACACTGTAAGTGAAATGGATGAATATTTAGGAAAAATATCAAGCCAAGAAATAGAATATCTAAGTAGCATACTCTTGGAAAAGATTGTTTCAACAAGACATCAATTAACACTCTAAGAAAATATCTCTAAAACAAGACAAATTCACAAACAGATTTATAACAAACAATTAAAGAACATTTAACACCAATACTGTGTAAACTATTTCAAAATAGAGCCAATAATGGAGTTCTACTAAATTTCTTTTGTGTCACAAATATGGTGCTGATGCTCAACTAGGAAAGCAAGAATAGAGGGGGGAAAAAGGATCTACCAATTTCCCTAATGAAAAGTTATGCAAAAAATATAAATAAAACAATAGCAAGGAGATTAGAGCCATGTATCACAAATAACATATACTATGAACCATTAGAACCTTTGTTAAAAATGCAGGGTTGTTCAATATTAAGAAATTTGTGAGTATAAATGACTATCAGTAACAAAAATAAGAAAAATCATGTGATTAGCTTAATAAATGCAGGAAAAACTTTTGAGAAAATACAATACTCATTAACAAGAAAGCATAGGAATGAACAGAGCTTTCCTTAATATAATAAGTATATCTGTCTAGAATCAGCTTATATAATCTGTAATATGGATAAGCTAGAAGCTTTCAAAAATAAAGTCCAGGGTGAAACAAAGATGCTTGATTATTACTGCTACTTTCAATATTGTACTAGAAATACCTGGTATAGAAATAAGGAAAAAGTACATTAAAAATTTGAATAGATAATGAGGAAATCAAACCATCACTCTTTATAGAAAAATATTATGTTATACTTACAGAGTCTTAGAAAATCAACTAAAAAGCTAATTGAAATGATTAACAAGATTAGCAAAGTTGTGGGATAGAAAATCCACATAAATCATTAACATTTCTATACTTTAACAATAAAATCCAGTAGGAAAAGTTAGAAAGTCATGTCGTTTAAAATAACTCAATATAAAATATTTGAGAGTCTACTTGCCAATGCAGTTCCAGTAACTATATAAACAGTATTATAAAATACTTTTCACACAAAAACAGATCTAAAATTTGAAGAAATGTTGATAAATTATGTGTAGACCAAGCCAATGTAAGAAAAAATGGTAATTCTGACTAAATATAGCTACTTATTCAATGTCACACCAATCACATTTCCAAAAAGTATATTATAGAACTAAAACAAAACATATGTAAGAAACAATTATCTAGATTATTAACCAAATTATATAAGGGAAAAAGTGAAGTAAAATGTCCTAGCAACACCCAGTTTTAAACTGTATTATTAAGCAGTAATCATGAACATAATCTGGTACTATCTAAGAAATAGAGCAGTGGATCAACGGAATAGATTAGGTTAACAATACACAGTACTACATCACTATGATAAACTAGCATCTTCCAAAAACATTCAAGCTTTTAGGATAAAAAATCACTGGTTGACAAAAATTGATGGGAAAACTAGAAATCATTTTGGTAAAAAAACCAGTGATGGATCAATATCTCATACCATAAACCAAGATAAAGTCGAAATGGGTACATGATTCAGACATAAATGATCTAAATAAATAACTCTATCATAAGCAAATTAGGAAATATGGAAAATCTTAAATAGAATATCTTTATATAATAGAAAATCCATGATCAAACATGAGGTAGGGAGAAACACAGGGAGTAAAATGGATAATGTCGGTTACTTTAAATTAAAATAATTTTGCAAGGGGCGGCTAGGTGGCGCAGTGAATAGAGCACCGGCCCTGGAGTCAGGAGTACCTGAGTTCAAATCCGGCCTCAGACGCTTACCACAAAAAACTAGCCGTGTGACCTTGGGCAAGTCACTTAACCCCAACTGCCCTCCAAAAAGCAAAAAAACAAAAACAAAAAAAAAATAATAAAATAAAATAATTTTGCAGAAACAAAGTTAATTCAGACAAGAAGAGAAAAAAATATGAAACTGACTAAAATTATATTTCTCAATTAAGGCTTTATTTTACAAATATACAGAGAACTAAGTCAAATTGATTAAAAAAACTATGAATCATTCTCACAGGCAACTTTTAGAGGAAAAAGTGGTTGAAATCATTGATGATTATAGAAATGCAAATTAAAACAATTTGAGCTACCATCTCACACTTATTACATTGCCAAACGTGACAGAAAAGGAAAATGACAAATGTTATTGTGGATGTGGAAAAATTGGAACACTAATCCATTGTTCATGGAGTTGTAAACTGTTCTAAATGTTCTTAAGGGCAATTTGTAACTAATTTCAAAAGTCTATATGCCTATGCATGCTCTTTGACTGAGCAATGCCTCTACTAAGTCTGTATTACTAAAAAGATTTTTAAAAATGACAAAAGGACCTATAAGTACAAAAATAGTTATAGCAGCTCTTTTTGTGGTAGCAAAGAACTGGAATTTGAGAAAATGACCATCACTTGGGAAATGACTGAACAAGCTCTAATATAGGTCTTAATGGAATAGTATTATGCTATATTAAATGATGAGCAGGATGCTCTAAGAAAAGATTGGGATATGAAATGAGGCAAAATGAAGCAAATATGACTAGGAGAACATTGTATACAGTAACAATAATGTTTAAGATAATCAATCACAAATGATCAATTCTGACCAATACTACTATTCTGATGAATACAATGATGCAAAACAATTACAGAGCACTTAAGATGAAAGATGCTCTCCACCTATACAGAGAACTAATTGACTATGAATATGGATTGAAATATAATTTTTCACTTTGTTTTTCTTGGTTTTTTTGCAGCATTACTAATACCAAAATGTGCATTGCATTATTTCACATGCAAAATTGATATCACATTTCTTGCCTTCTCAGTGGGAGTGGAACAAAGGAAAGAATTTTGAGCTCAAAATTGTGAAAAACAAATCTTAAAATAAATAGCATTTAGTTTCTGAAAAATACAAAGTCGGAGCAGCTCAGTTGTTTTCTTTCATAAATGTGAACTAGGTAATGATATATAAATAATTTACCCAATGTAAAGATTAAACCTGGTAACAAAGGCAACACAATGAACATGTATGGAGAAACAGTCCATGGTAAAATGCCTGAGTGTATCAAAAGAATCAAGTGAAGCACTGTTCTACTGAAAAACTCTTGTGTTGTAGAAAAATTGGAGAAACCTAAAAAGTAGGTACAACAATTTGTTTGAGATTTCTGAAATGACAAAATGGCAAAGTGCCTTAGAACAACAGTACACATTTACAGGAACTTTTTATTATCACACTATAAATAAAGAGACAGGCACTGAAAGAAGCAATATTTCATCATAGACATGTCCATGAGTTGAGGAACAACTGATTCAGCCAGTTATTGCTGAACAAGTAATGGTATATAAATGTAATGAAATACTATTATCTTACAAGAAATGAAGATGACAGCTTCAGAAAACTTTTAATAGTTGTATAAACTAATAGAAAATGAAGTCAGCAGAACATAGGAAAAAGTCTTACAGTAACAGCATTAAAAATAATAAACTTTGAAAATCTTACTCTCATTATCACAATGACCTATCATGATTCTAAAGAACTCATAATGAAATGTGTTATAGAACTCCTAACAGATGACTGAGAAACTCATATTGTTGATTACCTATTTATATATCCATTCATTTATGTATTTGTGCAATTGACTAATTTCCTTGATTTTACTTCTTGTAACATGAATAATGTAAGAATAATTTTTCATGATTGTACATATTTGTCACTGAATTTGGTTTCCTTTCACATTCACTGTGATGAAAAGTAAGGGGGAATGGAGAGGGAGAGAAGAAGGAGAAGAAGAAGAGGAGGAGGAGAAGGAAGATTGAGAGGAAAAGGAGGAAGAGGGGAAATAAGAGGAGAAGAGGAAAAGGAGAAGCTTATGGGCAAAGAATTTCTTACAGCATAAAATATATTTCAAAATGACCTGATAAATCATAATTACATAAGTTGATTATTTTTATATCTAGTACATTAGATTTAATTTTAGGATGCCTTGTAGCCAATTGATTAATTAATATTTTTATAATTCCAATAATTGATAAGGAAGTATAAAACATCTCCTTTAATTGCCTAGGATCAGGGATGAATATGGATTAGGAAAATTGGTACTAGGTGGAGAGATGAATATCTTCCTACTTGTGCTGCATAGCAGGGCACTCAATCCCCTTTGAACACTATAGTGAAACTGTACAAGATAGGGTATGCACCTCATTTCTGTGAGATGGATTCTGAGGTTGATCTTGTCCTGTAAGCACAAGTGACCACATAACTCATTCTTAAACGCTGAAAGCTCATATATACATACATTGCAACGAATGGTTACCTAATACGCTACACTAAGAAAACATCACAGGCCTCAACTTTTTGTGTAACAATTTTCTGTACTAGGAGCTTTAAGACAAGGGCAAGGGAAAGTTGCAGACTATGTTATAATTTTATTTTAAAATACACTGAAGTAGACAATGCCAATATTTTCTAATCAGTGACATAATGATTTCACACAGGAACTCTCACCTTTTTCCTGTCCTAGCCAATCCAGTCTAGTTGAAATCAGTGCTCTATAAGCTGGGAAACAAAGGATTAAAGCAACCCTGAGGGAAAAAAAGTAAGTGCATTACTTATATGTATATGCCAACAGTCCCCAATCCCACTCAAGCTCCCTAGACTTATAATATTTCTGGTGCTAGAACTGATTTGTATCAGCCTAGCATTGCCTATAACAAGAACGTGGAAGGTGATATTAGTAGATTAGTGCATGGGAAGGAAGGAGAGTTATTTTTACTCTACAGATATATATATATATATATGTATATATATATATATATATATAAAGACAGACAGACAGACAGATAGATAGATAGATAGATAGACAGACAGACAGACAGACAGACAGACAGACAGACAGACAGACAGATAGATAGATAGATAGATAGATAGATAGATAGATAGATAGATAGATAGATAGATAGATATGAAAAAGAACCTCAGCATATATCTGGTCCAGAGTCCTTCACTATTCAAACAAATAAACAAACAGCAACCCACTATCAATGAATGGAGGCATAGAAAATTACGTAATTTACTCAAGATTTGAGAGTCAGTAAGCAGTCCAACAGTTCCAGAGAACCCAGGTTCTCTGTCTCTAAGTGAGGGTCTTTTTCCAATTTTCCAAGCTATGTGAACAGCCATAACCAGTAGAAACAAAGCCTAGCACGCAGCATTTTACTTTGTAAAAGGAGCACTTTTTAAAATAGTCAAAGTCACTAGATCTGAGACTGGCCTTGATTAAATGGTAAAAGAGGCAAGTACATTTACAAGAAGAAAAAGGAAAGAGGGAAAAGTCTGGGAAACAGGCATTAAGGCTTAACGATGGTGTGACATATAGAAACTTTTTGGCAATTTGCCTATTAAGGCAGCAACTAGAGAGAATAGGTATCTCGGACTATGTCATGTAAATGTGCTGGAAGATGATACAGAGGATTTGGGTTCATCTCTTCTTCCTCTTTCTGTGTACAGATGAGTAAAAAATTTCTCTGGGCCTCATTTGGTTGTCTTACCAGTAAAATGAGGGCTTTTGATAAAGTGAAATCTGATGTCTCTTAGGTTATAGATGTGTGTGTGCGTGTGCATGTGTGTGTGATGAGCAATGAGAGACAGAGAAACAAACAGTCACAGAAAAAAACACATAAAAAGATAGGAATACACATAGGAGAGAGACAGACAGACAAAGAAATACAGAGACAGAAAGAGAAAGAGAAAGACAGAGAGAGAGAAGCTGAGCCAGAGAAATTATGGTGTGTCACTTCAGGAACATGTACATAGCTTTTGAAAATCCCAAAGGAACTCTGAGATATTTCACACATTCATTCAGAAGACTGGGTTATATACCAAGAAGGAAGTGGTAGGATCAGGTTCGGGATCTCAAATCACAGAGGAAGCAGGCAAAGGTTCATCCTTCTGAATTCTGCAAGAGAGTTAAGACTGAACCTATACTGTGAGGTTATTAGCCATTTCACAGAATGTTTTCCAACTGACAAAGTCTCAATATGAGATCAGAGATTCCTCTTGCACATTATAGAAGACTGATTCAGCAGTTACAAATCCCTTCCCAGATCTAAGCAGAATAGGAATGACTACAAGCCAGCTTCTTCCTGTGGATGTACTGGGTACAGAATCACTCAGCATTAAGATTCTAACTTTGTGCCAGTCTTGACACAGTCCCCTGATGCAACCTTTTTGAAAGTACATAGTAGGATGAATGTATGCATTTAAGTCCTAGTCAAGCACACATAACAAGTAGTATGTTATTTCTGGAATTTTAAGTATAGCACAATGCATGTTGAGATAATTTCTACCAGATCCTTTCTGAATGTCTAGCACAGAAATGCTTGATTCCTTCTGGGGAAAAAAAAGGTGTCTTCTGGAATTTCTATCTCTAAAGTCTAGTAGCAGAAGCACTCACCTGGCTGGTTTTTCCTTCCAGAGAATGATGTAGAATTATGTCTACCACTATATGCGTGCCTGTGTATGTGTATCTATGCATATGTGTGGTATGGATGGTTAGGATTGGATTTATAGCAACAACTTTGTCTCATTTCATATCCCTCAAGAGTTGTGATTATCATGTTATCTGAAGTAATTGAAAAAATATATTGTCACCAGGAGAAGTCTAGCAAGTGTCTGAAGAGAAAAATCTTTGTCTCAGGTGCAAATCCCTATGAACAATGCCTAGTGATTAATTAGAACCTCTAAAGGATGTTCTCTAGACATTTGGGAAAGAAACTTTGCTGTACTTCATGAGGAAGAAGGAAGGAATGAAATCCTTTCACAGTCATATGGAACACAGGGGACACTATCCCAAGCTTATTATGCTGGGGGACAGAAGTCTTGTCACTAGCTTTCCACATTGAGGCCTCAGAATCTTGTGACTGGCCTACTGTGCTTGCAGTGGCCCTGCCTAGTCACACATGTTGTATTGTTGTTCTAAGGTTCACAATTTGATTTCTATACCAAGGCTGGAGGCCTCAGTAATGACTTGAGGGGCATCAGCTATTGATCTGTACTATGGGCTGCTGGTCCAGACACTGTCTGCACTGGGTTGTACTCCCCATTTACACAAGGGAGACAGACCTTTCCAGAATTTTTTCTAAGCTGTCTTAAATTGAAATTTTTTTCACTATCCATTTTTTGGGGGTCTCTTGCTCCAGACTTCATTTAGAAGCTTAATTTATAGTTGGTTTCAAGGGAAACTAGGGAGAGCTTGGGCAGCTTCCCGGTTTTCCTCTACCTGGTTTTTCTGGGCTCTTCCCTGAGCCCTATGATCCTTAATTTGATTTTGAGGGCAAACTTTTTTTTAATATAATGAGCATATTTTTAGGTTAATGTTAGAGTTTATTTCTGTATATTTTTATTTCCAATCTATTATGCTTTTTTGGTTGTTGTTTTGTCAAAGTTTGTAAATTCAAGTTCTTTTTGTTCTCGTCTCCATACTTTTTTGGCTTAGAAGGCCATTAATTCTATTCTTATAGTTGTCATTTTATTTTTAATTCACTCAGAATCAACATTTGATACTTTCATATTCTCTTCAATTTCCATCACATCCTCAGTCTGCTCATGTGTTAGATTATTTTCCTTTCTTTTACATTTTTATTTAAAGGTGCTCAAACTTGTTTACTAGATCTGGAGGTCATATTTCCTTCTGCCATAAATAAATATGTCTATGTTTTAGCTCATGTGCACATGGTCCCTGAGCTTTCTTCTTCTTGAAATTTTTGACAATTTTAATCTTTTTTTTTCCCATCTTTTCCCTTGTCACTTATTTCCTGGCGGTCAATCTTCTGGAGGGAAGAATTTGGGGCAGCTGAGTAGCACAGTAGATAGCATGTTAGGCCTGAAATCAGGCCTTCTTGAGTTTAAATTTGGCCTCAGACACCTAGCAGCTCTGTGACCCTGGCAGATATTGAACTCTGGGTGCCCCAGTTTACTCATTTGTAAAATGAGCTAGAGAAATAAATTATAAATAAGTCCGGAATCTCTGCCAAGAAATTCCCAACCAGGGTCATGAAGTGTCAGAAACAACTGAAATGACTGAACAGAAAGAAATCTCAATGAAATAAAAGAGTCTCTCTCTGTCTCCTTTCTACTTATCTCTATCTCTATCTCCTTTTTTGCGCTTATTTTCATTTAATTTCTTTTTTTTTCCAAATTCACAAATCTGATGCTGAAAATCAGCACAGACATAATTTCCTGTGTGCAAATTAGGACTTAAAGAGGAGATTGGCACCTAAAACTTTGACACTTGATTAAATGTTTCCTTACTCAAATTAAAAATCAAATTTATCCTGATATGATATATACTATTACACTGTGTCTGCTTCTAGTGAATAGAGTTTCCCTCCTGTCCCCATTCCATGTTCTATTTGGCATTTGATCGAGATTTTTTTTGATTGGGTTTTGTTTTCTTTTGTTTTGTTTGGTTTTGTTTTTTTATCTCCTAACTTTTTCCACATTGGATCTCCATAAAAGAAAGGATTTGCTTAGGTGTACTTTTTTTTAATTTGTTTATTTTTGGCATTTGTTGGCATTTACTTATTTTTGTCTTGTAAAACACAGCATCATCCAAAAAACAAAGGATTGAGAGAAAAAAGTCATGAAAAGTAATCCTTGGGACCAAGACAATTATGACAAAGTTTGGGGAAGACCTTCATGCAGATTTTAAATAAATAAGTAAACTATAAAATAAATATAAATAGATGAAAAATACTTAAAACTCATCTCTTCCACAGACAGTGTGAGTAATCCTCAGCAAATCACTTAATACCTTTACACATTAATGAACTCTCAAGGGGAAAATAGGAAATTATTATTTATCTCTATTTGAATAATTACCTTCTACTTTCATAAAATTTCAGGTTTGAATCATGCAAGAACAAAATCTTTGGTATTTTTAATTAATTAATTAACTTCATGCTTTCTACAAACCAAATAAGTTACTCCCTCCAAATTTCAGAATTACAAAGCAAAGCCTTAAATCCTATTATTATCACCATCAATAAATTTGCATTCCATGTGTGCGAGAAAACTTCTCAAAGTACTTTGCAAAATGATCACTTGGCATAAAACATTGAGATTCTTTGTGACATGGTTGCCTCTTCTTGAACCTTAAATTTAATAAGAAAAGTAATTTGCTAAACATTCAGAGGGAATATAAAAGCAAAGGACTTTATGAGAAATCAAGATAATATTAAACAGATACAAACAAATGAAAAAATAGAAGGAAATATAAAATATTTCCTTGAAAAAACCCTGACCAGGAAAAGAGATCCAGGAGAGACAATTTAAAAATTATTGGACTACCTGAAACCCATGACCAAAAAAAGAAGTTAGAAAAGATCCTTCAAGAAATTCTCAAGGAAAATTGCCCTAATATTTTAGAACCAGAGGATAAAATAGAACTTGAAAAAATTCACTGATCACCTCTTGAAAAAGATCCCCAAAAGAAAACTCCTAGAAATGTTATATCCAGGTTCCAGAGTCCCCAGATCAAGGATTAAACATTAGAGGTGGCCAAGAGGAAGCAATTTGAATACTTTGGAAATGCAATTAGGATAACCCAGGATCTGGCAGCTTCTATATTGAGGGATAAAAGGGCCTGGAATATGATATTCCAGAGATCAAGAGAGCTAGGATTCAAAACAGGAATCACCTACCTAGGAAAATTGAGTATAATGTTCCAGGGGAAAATATGGTAATTCAGTGAGGTGGAGGACTTTC
>CM053601.1:179678340-179725153 GCA_028646575.1 Pseudocheirus occidentalis | reverse complement strand
TTAGGTTTGTGACAGTCTGATCACCCTCTGTGGACATGAGCCTCTAACACATGCACAATGCCCTTGTTCAGAACCTGCTTGCAGGGACACATAGATGTCCAAGTCAGACAAATACAACATGTTACCAGAGAGCTGTACAGGTCATTTATGCAGATGTATTTAGAATAATCAGTGAAATCTTCATCAGGATTCCAAAACTCCTTCACGGACTTGTTAGTGACATTTCTGTGTTCCTGCCATGCAGTAATAGTAGTAATATAAGACACTGAGTTTCCTTGCTGACTCAGTTTCAGACAGTTAATAGGCTGGAATGGATTACAACATGAAACAAGGGGATTGGCGTACAAATGTAGTGTCCTTTGATGCATGTTTCTAATTCTTCTTGATTACATCATGCTTTTACTAATCAAATTATCCTATTTAGCCATGACCTTGAGCTTTGAGAGATGAGTTTTGAAAGGCTGACATAATTCATAGGACCTTTTAGGAAGTGAGAGGAGGGTGGGTAAATGACAAGTATACAGTTACTTGCTGATAGATATTGTTTGGTTTACTTGCATTAGAGCTAATGAAATTCAGTATTAAGGAAATAAAGATGTTTTTGTTTTATTAGAAAAAATAATTTTGACCTTGGAAACTCTTTGGGAAAGACTCAGCAATCTCTATGGACCTTGAGATCACGTTTTGAAAGCTGGTAAACTGATACATGACTAGAAAAATAAATATTCATCACAAACTCACACACACACACAAATGATCTTTATTTTACTTTATTTTTGCTCTTTTTGAGAGAAATTTGGGTTAAGTGACTTGCCCAAAGTCACACAGATAGTAAGTGTGTCAAGTATGTAAGTCTGGATTTGAACTCAGGTCTTCCGGACTCTAGGACTGGTGTTCTATTCTGTGCCCCACCTATCCTCCCCAGTAATCTGTATTTAAAAAAATTCAGGGCAGCCAAATTTGAATGATGCACACATACATACATATATACATTTATATGTGTTCATATACACACATAAATATTATATAGAGAGCTAATTGTGATTATTAAACATCTATTTAAGTATAATTCATTTTTTGTTTTTATATTGAGGCATATTAAATTATTATACTCAGCTCAAGATTTTGGTATTTACTGTAGAACCAGAATATCTTAAGAATGATCTAAAGATTGAAGTCAATAAGTCATGCCATGTCAATAAGCATTTTATGTGCTTGCCAATATGGGTCTAATCCAGCACAATCATGTATTAGGTAAAACAGTAGATTTGGAAGGATTAAATATTTTGTCCAAATTCACAGAAGTAGATCCATTTGACTCAATAACACAGCCCTAATAGAAGTAAAAAAAATATACTCATTGAAGTGCTAGGGATAAAAATCACCATCTCTCTAGTACTGCTGAACTAAGGTGTTGAGAGCTACTTATTTTTGTTTTATAGGTTTTGAATTTTTTCCCTCCAAATAAAGTACATATGAAGTGGTGACCATTGACATCACAAAATTACTTTGATGAAATTTAATGCACATACCCAGAGGCAATTTTGAGAGGAGAGAATTAGAAAAAGAGGAGTAGCAACTGGTAAGTTGGAGTCTGTGTCTTTGGGAGGTAGAACTATATGATTTGAATACATCAGTTCCAAAACTCTCATTGTTTCCAGATGGAGTAACTAAAGCACAGGGAGCATCTTGTCCAAGATTCCATAGTTAGGAAGTATCTGAGAAAGAATTTGAACCCAGTTCGTTTAATTCAATACCTCATTTTTTCCACTAGTTTCCATGGGATCTCCACTCTCCAAATATGTTTTCGGCACCTTTACTACTATACGTAGAACAGTCATAGAGATTTAAGATCAAACATTTTTCAGACCACCAAAAAGAATTATAGCTTCCACACATCCCATAAACATATATACATATTCTCTGTTTCCCTGTCTTTGTCTCTGTCTCTGTCTCTCTCTTTCTCAGTTTTTGTCCCTTTGCATCTCTCTCTCTCTGAGCTTGTGTGCATGTATGTCTATCCTTGTGTCTCTATTTCTGTGTGTCTATGTCTCTCCCTCTGAAAATACCTTTCTTATAAGAAGTCAACAACAAAACCATATGAACTCTGAATATATTTATTATTATAATTTACCTTTGCCAAATCTATTCCCATGTGGCTCTCCAATTATGAATCCCATGGCCAGCATTTTATACTGTGTACATTGTGGAATAGTCTGAGTTAATGGGGAAAAGAGGTTTTGGTACTTTTTGAGATACGTAATTTCAGTAAATCATTTTGCCTTGTACTTGTTATATCATCTGGCATCAGCCATTCAATCAATAAGGATTAATGAAGCATTTATTCAATGGATTAAACAAAGAATTGGAAATCGTGGGATTGCCCATCATTGGAGAACGACTGAATTATTTGTGATACATGGTTTCTGAAGAACACTATCATGCAGGACACTTTCAGAAAAATCTTAAGTAAACTTACTTGAACTGATATGTAGTAAATTACTATGTAGTAAATATGTAGTAAAATGAACAAAACCTGGAGGACATTGTATACAGTAAGAGGAATAATGTGTTGTAATGAGGATCAACTGTTAATGACTCACCTGTTCTCAGCAATACAATGATTTAAGACAATTCTGAAAGACTTATGATGAAAAATGTTATCCACCTATATACAGAGAAGTGATGGAGTATGAGTGTGTAATAAAGCAAAAGTTTTAAACTTAAAAACACCCTTTTAGTCTATATCTTCCTTGCAATGTGGCTGGTATATAGATGCTTTGTATGGTTGTATATGCATAATTTAGTTCAAATTGCTTGCCTTCTCCAGGAGGAAAGGAGAGAGATAGAGAGAAAGGGGAGACTATGGAACTCAAAATTTAAGGGAAAACAAATGTTAAAAGCACTTATTTACATGTAATCAAGAAAAAATGTCTTTAAAAAGAAAACTCAGCTGATGTGAGTTTGTATAAATGTTTTTCCCAGTCCTGAAATGATGTCATGT
Source organism: Pseudocheirus occidentalis (assembly GCA_028646575.1). Taxonomy (NCBI): domain Eukaryota; kingdom Metazoa; phylum Chordata; class Mammalia; order Diprotodontia; family Pseudocheiridae; genus Pseudocheirus; species Pseudocheirus occidentalis. The sequence goes on along the minus strand of CM053601.1, from coordinate 179,722,149 downwards.
GAAGTCTCTCTTCACTCAGAACTCTGCATCCTTGCTGATACTCAAGAGGATTAGTCCTAATGGAAACTTTCACCCTATGGCTTTGAAGTAAGAGAGTAGAAGCCCCAAGGACAGGAAAAAGAGCCAGGTAGACAGACATATTTTTGTTTTCATAAACAATTCAGGAAAATCCCACCTCTACTTCTAAGACAAAGCCCTTCAAAAATCATTGATAATTAAGTCCTATGAGAATGAAACATTAGGTATGGGAATAGGTCAGTATTCTTTCTTTAGGAACCACTTAAAAAGTTTTTTGCACAAAGAAGAAATCATTTCATCAATTTTTCTATATAGACAGATCAATTGGTGGGAAGGCTTGGGAGATCCACTTGGATTTATTTCTGCCATAGGTTTTGTCTAATGTCCTGAGCTCATAGGAGACTATCAGTGAGCCTTCCATAATTCAGTTTTCTTCAGGCTGAATTTAACCCAGTATTTTCCGGGAATACAGTTTCAGTTCCTCTACTTTTCAAGGAGGTTCAGACCTAGATTACCTTGACCAAAACCATTGCTTCTCATGTCTCTCTGAAATGTTGCCTTGAGGTGTGTTATACCTTTCATCTTAGAAAATGTATATTATGGAAATCTCCAATGGGGACATGGACAATTAATGCACTTACATAGAATTAAATGTGTTTCATTAAACAGAGATATTTATTGCAAGTCTGAATATATTGGAAGCTACCATCATCCAAATTAACAACAAATGTAAGTTTTGCCTTAGCATATTCTAAATTTAATACACAATAAACCAACATATGCTTACTGTTTTTCATGAAACACAATTTTGTTCATTGACTAACAATTTTTTTTACAAAAAAAATTACAATAATATATCAGAGGAAGCAGGAGCCTGCTGTTGTGGGTAACGAGTCAGAATTATATTCATTAAAACCTAGGCTGATAGTCCTGCTTTTGACATAGTAGTTATGATATTGGACAAACAACTTGCTGCCATACAAATCTATCTGACCAAAAGAGGTGTGAATGGGTATGGGGAGAATTTCCTTTGGGAGATCCAAAATGAATGAAAACATAAGACAAATACAACAACAATAATAAAATGTATAGAAACATCTTAATCTCTATTTTATAATCAATCCACATCATTGAAAACTGAAAGGTTGTTGGTTCTGGGCTTCTAAAACACCATGTTGATGCACCATTATAAAGAAATAGAGGTAGCTCTTAGTGATGTCCCCAAAACAACAGAAGATCCCCGTTAATACTAAATTTTTCCCAGTCAGTGAGATCTTTTGGATTTTTCATTTAGCTCCAGTTCTCCTTTTAATCTATGACTCATAGAATTTTGGTTTTAAAGGTAGCAAATCAAAAGCTTTAATCCCTTGAGAAATAGAAATAATGGTTTTCTTGAGCCTGAAAGAAAATAATGGAAATATTAATTAATTTTATTTATTGTTGTTGCCCTATTAATCCCTTAGGCAAAACTTTTTTAAACCTTCTAAATAGGTCCAAAGAATAGAAGAAACAGCTATGAAATTCTGGTCATACCAAAAAAATGGGAGCAAGTACAGCAAGAGAATCTGATTTGAGGCACTTAGCTGACACAGGATATAGAGCTTGGCACCTGAAGTCAGGGGAAGAAAACTGAGTTCAAATCAAACCTCCCATTTTTAATATATATGGGTCATTGGTAAGTCACTTAATCCTCTGTGTTTTAGCTTCTTCATCTGTAAAATGGGTATAAAGAATATTCCCCAACTTCACAGGTTTGTTGTGTGGATAAAAGGACATAATATTTAGAAAATGCATTGCAAACTTTAAAGTAGTATATACATTTTTGTTATTATTACCATGGTTCTTAGATTTTGTGTGTGTGTGTGTGTGTGTGTGAAAGATTCCCCATCCATGTCTCATTGAACTATATGCAGAGTTAGACTATCATAGGTAATGGAAAAATAAAATATTATTCTTTAGGATTACAGTCTTAAAGTAGAAGCAGAAATAACAAATCCACATGATTCCCAGTTAAGGTTGCTTGTATGGGGACATATAGGCTTTAGTCATCATTTCCTCCTGAATAATGACCCTGTCCTGCAGGTGATGTGTCTTACTTCCATTTTCCTGTCTTTACCATTAATCAGAGAATGATATACTGAGGACAAGAAGTGATATTTCCTCTCACAGGATACTCTTTTATGGAACTCAATTTTCCTTTTATCACTTTAACAGTTGAGAAAGAAAATGAAAATGAAAATGGAAGTTTTACAGAGCAAAGTATTTAGAATAGAGAGAGTGTGGAGAACTTTATTTTAAGAAAATTGGCTCCATTTCATTCTAATCACTAACTTTTAAATATCCAGTTTGTGCAAGGTTGTATGTTAGGCTATAGAATGCAAAATGATTAATGAAACTATGTCTACTCTAAATTATGCTTATGGTTAATTGAATGGAAATTGTTAATAGTTCAATTAGACCATAACATAGTGACCATGAAGGAAACACTGTGAATATCTGTAGAAACCAAATTGCTGAGACCATAAATTTCAGTAAAGGATGCTTATAAGGAGACATAAGAGAATTATGTGAAGTAGAAGAGAAAGAAAAAGTAATGAAAATGAAAGAAAGAAAGAATATATAGGAGAAAGGGGTGTGGAGCAGTATTAAAACTGCATGGAAGACCAGAAAGATAAGATCTGAATGGAGGACATCCCAAACGAAAGTTGTGTCCTATGGGTTCTTAAATATTAACCCAGTCTTGAAAAGTGGTCACATGACCAACTTAAAAACTATTTTAAAAGAATAGGTCTTGAAGTGTCCTAAGCACTATAATGTGACTAAGGGATAAATTAAACTTTATCTAATGTAAATTAGAACATATATTTGGAATCAATGAGTATAAATTACATGAAGTACATTTGGCTCAAAAGGGGAACCCTGCTGGTGATGGGTAATAGATGCATTAGATGGATAACAGATTCACTTTTTGTTTTAGAATGTAACTAGAAGATTCCTAATTTTCTTTCCATATGTGCTGTCTTGTGACAACGAGCAGCTGAGAAACAATGAGGCTTATTGAGGAGCAACTTTTTTTTGATAATTGGATTTGGTATTTGAAGACTTGAGTTTTAAATATGCTTTTTAATTTATTATTTCTGAGATGCTGAGTTTAAAGATGAAGGAAATAAAATAGGTCATTATGTCACACAGAGTTTTAATTTTACAAATTTTTCTAATTTTACAAAGCGCTTTCCTCACAAATCATAGCAATTAAATACAATTGACAGATGAGGAAAGTTACACTAACCTTGGCACATTCCCAAAGTCAAAGAGCTACTAAACCACAAAGCTTTTTTGAATAAAAGACTCCTTTGCCACAGGCTTTTATTTCACTTTTCCCGATCTTAAGTACCTGAAGAACAATATCACTGTTTCTTCAGTGGTGTCACTTGAACAGGAAAAATCCCTCAATCTTTCCTTGAAACTTCTTCAAAGAACTTATGGAAAAATAGAGATGGTGGACATGGGGGCTCCATCAAAGTTGGATGTTAGAATGTGTCCAGTGGGTATTACCCTCTGTGGCTTCTGTGATATCTTCCATCTCGAAAACTTCCAGGTGTCTATCAGCAATTTAAGTTTGCAGCATGAGAACAATCATGAAATATGCATGATGGTATGCTATTGTTATACATATACATATTAGTGGGGGGGCAGTATTCATATAGTGATTACTATGTGTCAGGCACTTTGTGAAGTACCTTTTTTTAAACCAATATTTCTTTTCATTCTCACAAAACCATTGAAAATAGGTACTATTATCACCCCCATTTTACAGTTAAAGAAACTAAAGCAAAGCAAGGTTGTGACTTACCCAAGGTAATACATCTTGTAAGTATCTGAGGCTAGATTTATCTCAGGACTTTCTGACTTCAAGCCCATTCTATATACAATGTGCCACCAGCTGTCATGTGTAGTTTGATATAGCTTTAAGCTTAGTTAAATTTGAAGCAGAAAAAAAATTGAACAGATAAGGTAGGACTTCTTTGCCTTAAAGTCAGGTGACTTTTGTCCATATCAAGGATTTATTATATATTCCAAAGTTATCAATAAGTTTGTGGAAGATTGTATCTTATGAACTGCCACAATTAAAACTCACACAAATTTTTTTACTAATGTCTAAGAGACAGTCTGGTGCACAGAATTGTTGGATAATAAGACCATATTCCCCACCCCCACTAGAAGTGATCAGTAAGGAGATATCATTATTATCCTATACTCTTGGACATACCAAAAGATAAAAAATGATGGGCAAGAAAATGTCTTATGAAAATTGCTGAAACATGGTTTAAATGGTACCCACCCAAACAGAATTTGGACAGGATCTTTCTACCCTAAACTTTCTATTACATTCATTTTGAAAGACAGATTTTCTCCAGGGGAGTTCCCATCATAGGGGCTACAGATCATTGACTTTATGATGAAAGACTGGAAAGGGGTAAAGTAACAAACACTTGAGTAAGCAAAAAAAAATGTGATTATTTGTCCTGGATGTTTTGCTCATACTTGCATATTGAATTGTTTAATTACATGTAAGTCTCTGATTTTCTTTACAGATAAAGCCCATGTCTTGATATTCTGTTCATTCATATTACATAAATGGAGAATGGAAGGAATGTGACAGAATTCATCTTATTAGGACTTACACAGAACATGAAGATGCAGAAAATAATATTTGTATTGTTTTTAGTATTATACATCTTAACACTGGCAGGCAATCTTCTCATTGTGGTGACCATTTCCAACAGTCAGGCTTTAAATTCCCCCATGTATTTCTTCCTGGCACACTTGTCTTTCATAGATACAATCTATACATCTTCCTCAGCACCTAAACTTATCATGGATTCCCTACAAGAGAAGAAAACAATCTCCTTCAATTGGTGCATGACCCAAGTCTATGCAGAACACATTTTTGGGGCTACTGAGATCATCTTGCTCACAGTGATGGCCTATGATAGGTATGTTGCTATCTGTAGACCACTCCACTATATTACAGTTATGAGTAGGAAGTTGTGTGTCCTCCTTGTGGGTATAGCTTGGACAGGGGGCTTCCTCCATGCAACAATCCAGATTCTCTTCATAATCTGGTTGCCTTTCTGTGGACCAAACATCATAGACCACTTCATGTGTGACCTGTACCCTTTGCTTAATCTTGTCTGCATGGACACCCATACCCTTGGTCTATTTGTGGCAGCTAATAGTGGTTTTATCTGTCTGTTAAATTTCCTCTTGTTGATGGTCTCCTATGTTGTTATTCTTTACTCTCTGAAGAATCATAGTCAGGAGGGGAGACGTAAAGCCCTCTCCACCTGTGTCTCCCATATCATCGTGGTCATCTTATTCTTTTTGCCTTGCATATTTGTGTACCTGAGGCCTGTGACAACCCTTCCCATAGATAAAGCTGTGGCTGTCTTTTATACTATGGTAGCCCCCATGTTAAACCCTTTAATCTACACATTGAGGAACACAGAGGTGAAAAATGCTATGAGAAAGCTTTGGAGCCAGAAAGTGCTTTTAGGTGAGAAGTAAACAGACCACTAAGAAAATATTCTTATTATTCATAACACATAAGAATTGAGAGAAAATATTAAATAGTTCTGGTCAGGTAGTCTTTGTGCCAGGTCAATGATATTAAAGAACATTGACAGCATTTAATATTGTAGCAAGCTATAGATAGGTGATCAGTATTAGTGTAATAGTAATGGAATTTGAAATTCCATTATTTGAAAGCTCACAGGTATTTAACACTTAGTTTCAAGTTAATTATATCAAGCCTCTGTTAAGAAACAGGAGATATTGAACCCCTGTTGCTGACATAACAGGAAGGATTAGAACAGGGAGAGCTGATAAGATATATAAGGAAAGGCCTAAGCTGAGAAACGTAGAATTATTCTCAGCGAGTATCTGTAAGCTGAGCTGGTACTGCTGGACTGAAGACTTTACTGAAAATTGAGAAGAGAAATGAGAACTGAGAACTGAGAACAGACTTTCTTGGAGCCAGCCATCTGGAGACTAAGGAGGAGAGGCCCAGGCTGGAGAAAGTGATTTTGATTATGAGAACTAAATTTGTGGTGGCAGAACTCAAAGTTGCGGTGCCAGAAGTCTAACTGGTGGTGGCAAAACTCAAAGTTGTGGTGACAGAATTCAAACTTATGGCGGCAGCACTTTTGAGAACCAGCCAGAATGTTTGCTGAGAACTTTCTTCTGGGAGCTTCTGCTCAGAGCTTCTAAGAACCAGGCTGAGGAGCTACCAACATCTTCTGGGAGCTGCCAAAGTCTGAGGCAGCATGACTGGTGCTGGTACTTTGACTGTTTTAGGACTATATTGATTGCACAGGCAGAAAGTGAATTGATGAGGATGACAGCAACGTATATAAATGTAGTAGTAGCTTTGTTAATGTACATGAACATTTTTGTGGCTTTGTTGAGTTTGTCTTCTGAGGAACAGAGACTGTGAAGGATTTGGGATTGTCTGGACACTGTGAGCTTCAATTTGGAGCAGGAACTACATGGAGAGATGGACAAGGAACTGGGAGATGTCTGCCTTTGAACTCAGGTAGTAGTTGGTTAGATTCTGGTGGGAGATGGGATCATATAAGAGGAACCATGGAAGCTGAGAACTTGCCTCAAGTCAAAATGAAAAGACTTCTTCTTATGTATTTAATGATGACTGATGAAATTGTATCTTATTTGTGACCTAGGGGTGATTGGCCTTTGTACTTTCCACTACATCTTAAGAGGGTACAAAGTAGTGACTGATGAAGTTGTATCTTGCTTGTGAACTAGGGGTGGAAAACTTTAACCTTTGTACTTTATGACTGAATTGAGGAGTTACTGAATGATTGAGTTACAGAACGAATGTACTTTGTTTAAAACTATGTGACCACTCTGTTGAAAAACTATATGGTCATTTTAGTGTTAAATTGTGACATGGTGAAAGCTATACTTTGATTTCTGTGAATGTTTTGCTTTAATTTACTGCTTAATAACTAGCATGTTCAGCATAATATGTAATCAGAACCTTGATGCTGTTCATAACAGCAGTCCTCTGGGAAGCAGCTCATGCTTGGCTTTAAAGTTAGTAAGTAATTAGAAAAAATAGCATTTGAGATGGAATAGCTTTTATCTTTCAACTCCTGCAAATATCTAGGGTGACTCCATTTCAGGGGCTTCAAGATGGTCAAAAGACCCTTCTGATCAAAGCAATGTTCCTAGACCTTTTGATATACAAGTTTATTTGGAGACATTTGCCACAGCTTACTCTAGAGGTTTTAGAAGCTTAATACAGATACCATAATTGATAATTACACTTCTGGTTTGTGGATTCCTTATTTATGCCATGGTCAAGACAGAGGGAGAATCTGATAATTTAAATAACAGAAGCAATTAAGGTAGTCCATTCCCTTTCTATATATCACTGTTTGTTAGGTTTTCCATCTATTGAGCTACAATCTGCAACTTTTAATAATTCATCCAATTTCTGCACTAAGGATCTAAATATAATAATTTAATTTACTAAGCCACAAAATGAGAAAAGTAGCTACTTCAGACACCTGTTACTTAAAACCCTCCATGACTTCTTTTCTCAAAGCCACATATTCCCAGTACTTTCAATGCACTTGAATATGGAATGTGTTCTCAGAAAACTGCACATAGAAAAAAATGATGGTGGTGCTTCCAGCAGTCATGAGAGGAAAGAGAATACAATTATCTGCATTTAGCATTTTCCCCTTCTTTCCATTTTTAAAGTGAAAACTTTTCTTCCTCAAAGGGAGGAATTAAAAAAAATCAGACCCTTTTCTACAGTTTCCAGTGAGAACAATGTGTAATATACAAAAAGTGTGATACTAAAAGACTCAAATGTAAAAGTGAATAAGAAAAAAAATATCTAAAGCATGATATGATAAATCAATGATAAATCCTGACTTGTGTCAGAAGGCTGCTGGAGAGAATAATTTAATAGCAAAGTATCAAATAAATAAGAACCAATTACCATATTTAAATATAAAATACATGTCTTCCTTATAAGAGGAGGAATCTGCACCCTCCAAAGAGTAATTAGGCACTCTCTGAGTAACGAAGATGAAGATACAAAAGTGCCATCAGGTGAGAAAAAATTTTGCAATGGTCAAAGGTAAAAAGAATTAAGAACTAGTAATTTAGTGTCTGTCTCCTAAGTAAGACTCAAGCAATTATTTCTCAGTCTTGTGATGACAGCAGTAGAGAGACTTGGTGTTGACATATAGTATGCATACAGAGTGTTACAGAGAATCTCCAAAAGTCATTCAAACTAGATGACAATTGACTGCTTTTGGTGACTGACATGGATGTTAATGCTATTTTCAAGTGGATGAAAGCAGTCTCTACTCTGTGGATGATTGGAGTTGAGCAGAGCAGGATAGAGAAAGGAGAGTCATGAATCACACAGAAGTTTAATTTAAAAGTGAAGGGGCAAGTGAGGAGGCAGATTAGACACATATTCCAGGGACCCACCCCTAAAGGGAGGACCGGAATCAGTGTGTCTGAACCTTGATTTATATACTTGTTGCTAGACAAAGAGTCAAACAGTATGGTGCACAACATCAACAGTGAGACAAGGTTGTCTAGTGACAAGAAGTCCTTTCATAGAAGACTTCATGTCTGGGCTTGTTGGTGCTTTCCTGATCCCAGAGATTATTGTCTCCTAGAAAGTGAATGCACAGGACTGTTGGACGGTTATTATGACAAGTTCAGGGCACAACTTCTTTGCTGGGCCTTAGCTCTGGTAAACAGGATGTCTCCTAATATCTTGACAATATCATTAGAAAAAAGAGCTAAAAAGAGCTACTAAAGATTACTAAAATTTAAGCAAAATAATGAAGGCTTCAGAATTAAGGTATCATTTTTGTCATGCCTGCCGACTAAATAAAAAAAAAGTTGAAAAGAATGATACATATATATATTTATATATATATATATATATCAGAAATGATTAACTGGTTAAAAATGATGTCTGAATACAAAGGAAAGAGGAGACTCTACATGTCAGGATTCCCTTGAGCTCTTGATTTCTGTGCAGCATTCATTTTTGGGCTATGTAATCATGAATCTATGATAAATTTAGAGACCATGTGACTATTTGGGGATTAGAGGCCCACCAGAATATGAAAAAAGGGTCAGCCCAGCTCAGAAATAGAGGAGGCCAAAGATCCCATGTCCAACAGTAGTAGGATTGGGTTCATGAGTGATTACTCTTGCTTCTGTGAGATAAGGAGTCTTTGCCTCCACCAAATAATCAAGCAAATAAACAGGTTAATTAATTGAATGAATAAATAAATAGATTAATAAATGAATTATTAGTAGACAATTAAGAAAAATAAATAAAATGGGAGAGCTTATGTGAGTTTGTGCATGTAATGGTAATGGAATGTGGAGATGCCCCTGAACTGGCTTGGCTTTTGTGTTGAGTGTTAAAACCCAGAGCTTGTGAATCCCACTTGTTGGATGGACTTGTTGACATGAAGAGAGAAGGCTGAACTGGGAGGAGCCATGAATTGAAAGAATGACTCAAGCCCAGAGAAGGCCAGAAGAAGGACTTTGGGAGAGCAGTATCTAGTATTGTGGATCCTGAGTTTCTGAGAGGAAGACTGCTGAGAGCCCATTGGAGCTGCCCAGAACTTTTGAGGACTGCCACCTAGAACTGCCAGGAACTGAGGAGTCATGGCTGTGATGCTGGTATTTTGTCTGTATGTTTTGATGTTGTTTTTCCAGATTCACCTGATGAATGTGCTGCTATTGTAGAGGTCTTGGAACTTGGCTGTTGGTTCAAAAGCCCTGAAGAAGGATTTTCTTGTTGTACATTCACAGAAATCCTGGAAGGGGGCCTTGTTGATACTTTCAGGGGATTTGGGACTGTTCTACAGGTGGAGTGTGACTAGACTAGGACACTGGCTATGGCTTTGTTGAGCCTTGTCTCCCCAGGAACTGAGTTCACTTAGGGCTTACCTCAAGTCAAGATGAAAAAAGGGCCTTTCCTTGTGTTTTCAATGCTAAGATGTTATCTTGACCTTGTGATGGCTTAAGGGTGGATAGCCTTTTGTGCTCTCCTGCTCCCTTTTGAGAAAGTGCTTGGTGGTAATGGATGGTATTGTAATTACTTTGAGTCCAGGGCTGGGAAACCTTTGGCATTTTTGTGCTCTGTGATTGACCAAATGAATGTACTTTGTTTATGATTGGAAACTGATTTCCATTTGAGAAGAGACTTTGACTGACTAAATGAATGTATTGTCTAGGGGTGGAGTAGTACCTGGATTGAATTGAGAACTTACTTGCTAAATGAATGAGTTATACTGTACTTTGACTTTGTTCTGTAAATGTTTGCTGAACAAACTCAGTTTACTATCCTGGTAATCTGAACCTTGGAAGTTGCATTTGCTTGGCATTACAAGTACAGAGGTACATGGAGATTTGATTACATTTCCCAAAAGGGCCAAGGAAAAAATATTTAAAGAAAATTAATATATACATGTGCTCACATACACACTCATCTTCTAGAAATTTGAGGTGAATATGCACTCTCAAGTTACCTGGACAATTAGAGACAGTTCAGTGTGTGTGTGTGTGTGTGTGTGTGTGTGTGTGTGTGTGTGTGCATGTGTGTGTGTGTGTGTGTGTGTGTTTCCTTTATTGCACTGTTTTCTTCCAAGACTCAAAGAAAGATAAATCTACTTCCCCTTTTTTTGATGTACTTCAAGTATAGAATTTTAAAAGAAAGGAAGCCTGTGGAAAGAAGAGTCAAAGAAACTTAAAACCCATTTTGATATTTCATAGAGAACAAAACACTTCTTTTACAAATTCTGTTTCTTCAAATTTAGAGTTGTCAGTCATCAAGGAGGAAACCATACTTTCTGGTGACAAATCCAAAAATATTCCAATTCATGATAAGAAGTGTTCTCTCTCTCTCTGTCTCTCTCTCTCTCTGTCTCTGTCTCTCTCTGTCTCTGTCTCTGTCTCTGTCTCCCTCTCTCTCTCTCTCTCTTCCTTCTCTTTCTCTTTCACACACACACACACACACACACATACAAACACACATACACATGCAACACACACATTCTTCATACAGGATGTCTTCATGGAAAGTGGTATGTACATGCATTTCATAGTGACATTCTTCCTATAAAAATCCCCACATTCCAGACTTTCATCAAGCAGATTTTGAGAAACATCAAAGACATGAGAGACTCTCCTAATCATTATTTTCTAGACAACTACAGTGCTCTCATACCCCTACACACAAATGCACGAGCATATCTTTGTATGTTTTTGGTAGTAAGGAGGAGACAATGTTTACCCTAGCCAATAATGCAGGCAGTTGTTTTTCTCTTCTGAAGCCATGAGTAAAGTGATTTCTCCCTCAGAAGAGTTTTTTTCAAAGGAGATAAAATTATTTTACTATGAACTGTGAGAACTAAAAAAATGTATGTTCTTCAAGATGATTTTTAGATGTATGATATAAGCTGAAATGAAAGGGGGGGTGTTTGAGAATAATCGTTCATTTCTCCAAATGTTTCAATTAAAAAGTTAATTGGAGGGAATACTATGAAGAAAAGAAAATCATAGTATGTTATTTTTCATTCTGCTTTTAATTAAAGGCATATTGGTATTGTCCCTATAAAGATGAGAGTCTTTATTCCAACTTGCACTCACATTGACAAAACAGTTATGAAGATGCTGACTGAAAATCTACTTGAGCATTATAAGACTGCTCTTGAGGGTTTGGGATGTCTTTCAATGCTACCAATTTTAATCCATTTTCAGATATTCTTTCCCCTAGATCAATTACTAAGATGTTCCCAATATCATTTTTATAATTGATACATACATCAATATAATTTAAATAATTACCATAATATAGCTTTTAGAAAAAAAATACTGAGAAGATATAGAAACACATAGGAATGCAGTCCATCCTTATTAGCAACTATGCCCCTGCAGAAAATGTTATCAAGTATAAAGAGTTAGCATAAAATAATTGTTCCATCATATTTTTTCAAATATCTGGGAGAGCTCCATGTTGGCTACCTCAAATTCACTACTGGGATGGACATGTAAGCAAGTTACTGAAGACTTCACTCCTCAAAAATGCACATACACACATAAACATACACACACATATATAAATATATACATTCATACAAACTTATATATTCACACATACATACATGCTCATATATGTGTATATATACATACATACAAAAACTTATATATATTTTTGTATGTATGTATGTATGTATATGTACATACATACATACAAAAACTTATGTGTATGCATACTATTTCCTTCCAATAAAACATTAGCTCCTTGAGGGAAAGAATATTTTGATTTTTGTCTACCACTATAATCTAAGAAATTTACTTTAAGAAAACAAACAAAAACAAAAACAAAGAAAGAAAAGTAAATCTGTGATTGCATCAACACCTTCTCTGCAATTAAATTATGGTATTAGAATTGTATAAAGCACTGATAGATTAATAGACTTGACTGAAGGCACGCAGCTAAACTGTGTGAGAAGTGACATTTAAATTTATGTCTAGGGTGAGCTTTTTATTCATTATGTCATGGTTCTTCATCTTACAAAGAGTACAGAAAGGAAATATAAAACAATTTTGGAGGGAATCACTAGAAGCTGGTTTGATGACAGATAGCCTTATGTAAGATATGGAAAAATGATTCACAGTTACTTAAAACCAAAAAAAAAAATGAAAAGCAAAGGAAAAAGATAAAGAAATTTCTATTTTCTTCAAAAAACATGGTCTCATTAGAAACATCAGCCAAAAGGTATAATATACTTATACTAAAATAATATGGAACAATCTCTTCAGATTAACTTCCTATACCTGACATACTATCAAGGGCTTTGCTAAGAGTTTCTTATTTGCATTCCCCTATATGCTAATCCTATTACTTTACACATCCTGGCTGTCAATAGACTGTCCATTGTTGTTCAAGGCTCAGAGACCTTTTCTGTTCTAAATAGTCTTGTGTGGGGGCAAAGTCAAGATGACAAAGAGAAGGCAGAGACTTGCTTGAGCTCTTTCCAAAGTCTCTCTGAAAACTTTTAAACAATGCATTAAAACAAATTCTGGAGACACAGTACCCCCCCCAAAATTGTTAGGAATTCCATTTTCTACTTCTCTGTAAACTCCTTCTGGGGGAAAAAGTTATTTCAATGTATTTATATGTTTGCAATGGAGTCATTATTTTTCATATTTTCTAAATTATGAATCAAATTAACTATTCAATGGACTAGAATTCTGAACCTGCAGCTGTCATTTGGTGCAACTTTAAAGAAACCACATATACCTTATTAACAACCCTAGCTCTGTAATGAAATCACAACTTCTACTGAAAATATCTCTACTGCTTTTTCTTTTGGACTCTTTTTTTTTTCTTGACCCAACAATTAAAGTTATTAACTCTGAGACAACTCTAGAGACATTGAACTCTAATACCATGTGAATGGTCCCTGTTCTCTGAGCAGATTACTCAAAGGATTTAATTAGAGAAGAATTTTAAAAACATAACATTCGGATGACTCACAGACATGAGACTGTATTTTATTGAAAATGGATAAAATCTTCCTTCATTTACCAAAGTGTCCATGGACTCACCTAGAATTAAATTCAATAAGAAGTGTAATAGTTTGGAAAAATACTGATGTGAGGCAATTGGAAGAAAAAAATTGAAATAACATTGACATTGGTCTTCCCATGGACTATTCTGTCTCTCTGGTGACTGCAGGGTGAGTGGTGGCAAATAACATTTTCATTGCCCAAATATGTTTTTTAATATCAAGGAAAATATATCAGAATATAGGACTTGGGCCAATTGATTTCATGGAGAAGTAATATTTTTATAACATTTATTCGTGTTTCTGATTCTATCCCAAACTAAGAGTTACCATGAGATTATAAAGTAGCTGCTCACTTAAATTGAATGAAGGTTTTTCACTTAGTTCAGTGAGGAATGAGAAAGATTCATGTTATCAAAATAATTAAACCACTTACAAAAATCCCTGGTGATAGTCTTTTCACATGACTAGTTTTTAATCTTCTACGGAGGTAAGGATATGAATGAAGAAAATGAATGACTCAGGTCATTATTTTAAAATTTAAAATACATGGAACACTTCATATCAATATCCATTGGGAAGTGACATCTTTGCCATGAAAACAGTAATGTATAAAGATCAGTCTTCGGAAAATGTTGTAGGCTATTGATATCAGAAGAATATTTTAGTGATCTGGTTTTGGCTATTAATTGGACACTAATTTCAGACAAAGTTAAAAGCAGAAAAAGTGCATGATGTCTTATTTCCTCTCTCCATTTAGAAATGACTGAGGAGTATGAGGTGATGATGAAAATGATATAGCCATAACGAATATTTAATGCCATTTATATCATGCTTGCTATTTTATAGTTCTATGATAGGTCCCTTAAATTAAAAAAAAAGCATTCATTTACTTAGTATGCTTTCAATCATAGTATATGATACACATATTTGGAAAAAGTGTAGAGCATATTAAAAGTGATATGTTTTGATGGATTACTTGCATTTTAATAAAGACATTCTGGAGGAAAAATCCTTATTGCTACAATAAAACAAATTCCAATTGTTCAATTGAAACAAGATGGTATTAGAATTTCACTGTTTAGGGATGGAGAGTCATTTGGATGACCCTCAGATTACTTAAGGAAAGTATTTGATTACTTTAAAAATACAAATCTTGTTATGTAGGTGATCGGGAGCTCTTGAATCAGTCTTACATTTCTGTGCCTTATCTTTTCCCCACAAGAATCACTACCAACTACTTTTCTTCTTTTGTGAGAACAAATTAAGTTATTGAATTGGAAATGTCTTGGAAACCAAAACACTGGTACCTTGATTTAAAAGGTTGTGTTTCCAAAAAGAAACTAAAATGCTTATCCTATCAGAAATGGGGAAACTCATTGCAAGACCACCACCTCAGAAGAAATCAACAAAAGAAAATTTGTGTGCCAAAATATTCACTCAAGTACTTTTTGTAACAATAAAAACTAAAAAAATATAGGTGCACATTTATCGGCAAACACTCTAATAAGACAGAATATGTCTCTATTATTAGAAAATATTAACATCTGAAATTTAGATAAACAGATTTTTTTAATGAAAGCAGATTCAAATGGGCAGAAAAATGCAAAATGACATCAACAAAGTTGACTTTATAAAAAAGAAAAAACACATCTAATGGACAGCAATTATTGTGATCAAATTTGTCACAGGAAATACTCAAGAAAGTGTACCTTATTCCCTTTGTTACAAAGAATAGAAACTGTGAGTAACACATTTCATATATTTTCAGAAGCAGGGGGTTATATGAGAAATGAAAGTGATATAAACAGAGAGGTCAATAAAATGTTCATGCTTCATAATTATCTTTGCAGGTAAAAAAAAAAAACCTGGCTGCTGAATCCACAGAAGAATAATCAACTTTTGTATGTCAGATCAAAATTTGTAAATAGAATATTCATCACTTCTTCTTTCCACTTCCCAGTACAAAAGCTCGGTGAAGCAGGTTCTATTTCACTGTTATGTCTAGTGTTCTGGTGAGGAAACTAATGCCCCCAAAGGTTAATCTAAATGTCCATAAAAAGGGGCAAATGGGAGAACTGAACTCAAGGCTCTCCTAATTACAAGGCTTGTGCTATAAACTCTTACTGCTACACCCTAACCCACCCTCCAAAAAAAGCATGGAAAACAGGAACAATGTCACTGAGTTTATCCTCCTAGGCCTCACTCAGAATCCTGAAGTACAAAAAGTATTATTTGTTCTATTCTTAATTATTTACCTTTTAACTATTGTGGGCAACATTCTGATTATCATAACTGTCTTTGGAAGTAAAAGCTTGAGGTCCCCTATGTACTTCTTCCTTACCTTCTTGTCTTCTATGGATGTCATCTATTCCACTATCTTTGTCCCTAAAATGACCCTTGACATGCTCTATGAAAAGGCAACCATTTCTTTCCAAGCTTGCATGACACAGCTATTTGTGGGACACATGTTTGGTGGGGCTGAAGTTTTTCTCCTCGTTTCTATGGCCTATGATCGCTATGTAGCCATCTGTAAACCCTTGCATTACTTAGTCATTATGAGATGGAAGGTATGTGTTTTGTTGTTGGTGGTATCTTGGATTGGAGGTTTCATGCATTCATTACTTCAGCTCCTTGTTATTGTTAGTGTCCCATTTTGTGGACCCAATATCATTGATCACTTCCTTTGTGACATGTATCCTTTATTGGAACTTTCCTGTACAGATACCTATATAGTTGGCATCTTGGTGGTTGCCAACGGGGGAGCAATATGCATAATTATCTTTGTCCTATTGCTTATCTCCTATGGGGTCATTCTACACTCTTTGAAAAGCCAAAGTTCAGAAGGTCGACAAAAAGCCCTTTCTACTTGCATCTCCCACATCACAGTTGTTGCCTTCTACTTTGTCCCTTGTATTTTTGTGTATGTTCGTCCTGTTGGTACCTTCCCCATTGACAAATCTCTAACTGTATTTTATACTATCATCACACCTGTGCTGAACCCTTTGATCTACACCCTGAGAAACAAAGACATGAAAAATGCCATGAGGAAACTTTGGAACAGAAACTTGATGTCCAGCTGTGGGGTAATGAATGTCTTCATCAATCAGTGATGTTTCACAAGGGAAATGATAGAATATTGTTACATTCCTAGAACTTATTTGAGGTTAAGAGAAGAGACCAGATCCTATGCAAAGAAAAAAGAATATCTTTCTGTCAGTAGTTTTAGAAGTGACATTTTTGTTGTTGTTGGAACTATTTCTTTATGAGCATGATGGTTGATGAAAAGGGCTATCCATGTCCAGATAGATAATGATGGTCTTTGAGTTCAGGTTGAAGCCTATGTTTCTCTTTCCTTTTTTTCCCATAATGGGTCAAATTAGAAATGTGTTTTATATGACTTCATGTGCATGATGGATTTCCAAAGGCCTCTCAGCATCCTGCACCAAGCATGGTTGGAGATGTAAATGAGAGAGAATGAAGTTGGGTATTTCAACGAAGAACTCTTTTTATTGATTATTTGGACTAGGTTTTTATAGAGCAAAGAGACAAAAGAATAGGACTTGAGGGTTTTTTATCACTTATTTAGTACAGGATGCTGTAGATAGTCTGTCATATACTGGAAGTAGTGCAGAATAGATAATTTAATAGGGATTTTAACACCCAGGTGACTAAAATCTTAGAGTGAGGCCTTTGATCCCCAAACTCAAATAACATCCTTTTAAAATCAGTGCATCTTTTTTTAAAAAATTAATTAATTTTCTTGTTTACATCATTCATTTCCACTCAATTTTGAGTTACACATTTTCTCCCCATCTTTCCCCCATGCACCACCCCAAAACAGCCATCCCACTTTATAACCCCTCTGCCAATCTTCTCTCTCCTATGTCCTCCCCCATTGCCTCTCTAACTTTCCGGTAGTGCAAGGTGGAACTCCCTACCCCACTGATTGTATGATTGTATGTCTTAGTTCCCAGTTGCATGTAGTTCATATATATATAGCAAGGAATAGCTTGGCACAGACTTACTCTGTGTGAGAGCGCCACAGATAGCTTAGCATAGACTAGCTCCTTAAGAGTCTACCCCACATGGCGAACTTGAACTTTAAATAAACTTTACTTTTTCCTTGGCTGAGAAGACGTGAGTGGAATTCTTTCCGCAGGACCCAGCATGTTGGTGTTTTGGGGTCTCGGGCAGCCCTAACCTTCTTTGGGACCCTCTCCATTTTTATGGTATATAAACATATATATATATTTTTTAATGTATTTATATATTCATATATACACACATATATGCATATATATGTATATATGTATGTACACATGTATATCTATGTATACACACATTATATTTTACATATTATATTTTTAATATTTGAATATAGAACTTTAAATTCTAGATTCTTTTGCTTGCTCCCTCATCACCCCTCTCGACTGGATAGACAAGCAATTCAATGTAAGCTGTACATGTGTAGTTATGCAGAACATCTGCACATTGAACATTTGTGAGAGACAGTTAATATGTCCCTCCTTCCTATGCTGCACCCCCCTTTTTTCTGTTCTCTACCCTGTTCCTTTACATAAGTGTGTTTCCAGCAACCCGCCCCCTGCCTCCCCTCCATCATCACCCCTCTCATCCCCATTCACCCTACTCTACTTTGTGGCAAGATATTCAGTTTAGAGTTCATATCATTCCTTCCTTAAGCTGAATTCAAAGAGAGTAAGGTTGACCCTTTCCCTTTTTTCATCCTGTTCTTCCCCTCCACTGTAACAGTTATCCCTTGCCTCTTCTATATGAGATAATTAACCCCATTCTGTCTCTCCCTGTCTCCTCTCATTCCTCTCCCAACTCACAATTTCACTTTTTAAAGTATCATCCCTTCCTATTCAATTGATCCTGTGCTCTCTATGTACATGTATATACACATACTCAGATATGTATTTATACACATATATAAACCCTCCTAAATAGATATATGTGTATGTATACGTATATATACATTTTTATTCCCTTCACCTATCCTCATAGTGAGAAAAGTTTCATAAGTTACGATGATCATTTTTCTATTTTGACATGTAAATAGTTCAACTTTGATAAGTTTCTTGTGATTTCTTTTCCATGTTAACCTTCTTATGCTTCTTGTATTTGAATGTCAAATTTTCTATTCGGTTCTGGTTTCTTCATCAAGAATGCTTGGAAATCCTTCACCTCATCAAATGACCATATTTTCCCCTGGAGCAGTATACTCAAATTTGCTGGGTAGGTGATTCTTGATTTTAATCCTAGCTCCCTTGATTTCTGGAATATCATATTCCAGGCACTTCAGTCCCTCAATGTAGAAGCTGCTAGATCCTGGATTATCCTGATTGTGTTTCCACAGTATTCAAATTGTTTCTTCTTGGCAGCTTATAATATTTTCTCCTTGATCTGGGGACTCTGGAATCTGGTTATAATATTCTTAGAAGTTTTCTTTTTGGGATCTTTTTCAAGAGGTGATCTGCGAATTCTTTTAAGTTGTATTTTACCCTCTGGTTCTAAAATATCAGGGCAATTTTCCTCGAGAATTTCTTGAAGGAAGCTTTCTAGGTTCTCTTTTTGATCATGGCTTTCACGTAGTCCAATAATTTTTAAATTGTCTCTCCAGGATCTATTTTCCAGGTCAGTGGCTTTTTCAAGGAGATATTTCACATTGCTTTCTATTTTTCCATTTGTTTGGATCTGTTTAAGAGTATCTTGATTTTTCATAAAGTCATTTGTTTCCATTTGCTCCAATCTAATTCTGAAGGAATTATTCTCTTTTGAAAACTTTTGAGATTCTTTTTCCATCTGAAAAATTCAGCTTTTTAAGGCATTCTTCTCCTCATTGCCTTTTTGGGCATCTTTTGTCATTTGAGTTAATCTTTTTTTAATGTGTTAGTTTCTTCAGTCATTTTGTCGACTCTCTTACCATGATTTTCTCACATAATTCTCACTTCTCTTCCCAAGTTTTCCTCCCCTTCTCTTATTTGATTTTCAAAATCCTTCTTAAGCTGCTCTATGGCTTGTAACCATTCTACATGTTTCTTGGAAGCTTTTGGTGCAGTAGTTCTCACTGTGTTGTCTTCTTCCTGTTCCATGCTTTCATCCTTTTATTCCCCAAAAAAGTAATCTAAAGTTGGATTTCTGGGCTTTTCTTACTTCCTTTGCCTTCTCATTTTACCTGTCAGTTACTTGATTTTTGGGATCAGTAGAACTCTGCTTTCAGAGGAGAGGGCTCTGTCCGAAATCTCTGGGGTTTTCACAGCTGCCAGAGCTATTATGAGGCTGTAGTCTCTGCAGCCCCCACCAGCTTTGGGTCACTGAAAACACACCTCAGGACCACCAACGAAGACCATGATGGTGATCCAGGCACCTCAAGACAAGAACACTTAGCCTCTGAATGATCACTTCCCTCCCCCTCCCCCCCAATCTGCAGGCCACCAGCTCTGAAGCAGCCGTGTGGAAGCAGCTGAAAGGGCTACTGCTTCTTACTGCTTCTAGCTCTGGAGGCAGTTGGCTGGACCCTCTCCCCCAAATTAAAGACATATATAAGCATATGAAAAAATGCTCTAAATCACTATTCATTAGAAAAATGCAAATCAGAATAACTCTGAGGCACCACATCTCTCTCATCAGAATTACTAAGATGACAAAATAGAAAAACGATAAATTCTGGAGAGGTGTAAAATTTGGAATACTAATGCATTGTTGGTAGAGTTGTGACCTGATCTAACCATTCTGGTGAGCAATTTGGAACTATGCCCAAAGGCTATAAAAAAGTGCATACTCAGGGTGAGTGGGGCTCTGGGAGGGGGCAGGACCAAGCCTTGGCCTTGGAGGGCAGAGAGAGCAAGGGTAGTAGAAAGGGGTAGGGGCAGTGGCAGAGGCAGCGGCAGGGTAGAGTGCAGCCTGGCTGGGGGCCTTCTGGGTTGCAGGTCTCATGGTAGGGCTGTTCACCTGAACAAGCTGCTGGAGGATGAGGAGCAGCTTACAAGCATTGTGCAGGAAATGGGGGAGACAGAGAACATTCAGCTTAGCAAAGAGGTGTCTCTTGGCCACAACTAGAGTCTGGGAGAAGGAAATCTTTTGTCCAAACCAAGGCTGGATTCTTTGAAAGCCAGTTTGACCCAGAAATACCAGGAACTACAGGTTCTCTTTGAAGCCTGTCATATCAAGAAAACCAAATTAGATCAGTAGTCCAGCAGTGCTTTTCTGCAGACATTGCTAGCCCTTCTTTAAGCAGAGGGAGCCAAGACTGAAGAAGACACCAAGAACATAGTAGAGAAGTCCCTTGATAAAGACATCCTGCTAGATTCATTGATTAACAAATATCAAAATAAGCATAAACTAGACCATTAATGTTGAGTAATAATTGAGAAACTTCAGGAAATGGTGCTTAGATGCCAAAGACATCCAAAGGCCTAAGTCCAGTTGCAGCCCAGGGTGCCAGATCCAACACCAGCTCCCATGGTGCCTTACCCAGCTTCAGACACCAGTGTTCCCCCTTCAGTTGTGCCCAGATATATCCCTCCACCACCACCACCAGTCTCTGCTGGATGGTTCGTGACTCCATTTACAGTGGCCATGGGATATGGACAGCCTCTACCTTACCCAGGATTGCAGAGCCCTCTTCTCTCTGCCCACCCCCCGCCCCTCATCCCTTCCCCCTTCCCGTGGCCCCTCCAGCTCTTAGTCACAGCCCTCAGCCAGTATACTCTCCTCATTTTGCCTCACTGTACCCTCTGGGCCTCCCTCAGAGACCTCCTCGGAGGCTGCCTCCACATCCTGGCTTCATCCTTCAGTGAGTCAGCCCTTGCACCTCCATGCCTGGGCCAGTGGTTGGAGTTTGCATTGCTTCTTTCCATGAAATTCTTCCCCAATCCTGGGGAGCCTTACGGGCTGTGCACGAATGGGAGAAGAGAAAGGTCAGACTGTCTGTCTTGTCTGCAAGTCCTATTTCTTGTGGGGCAAGAACATGTTGTGTTTTTAGAATTCTGGTTTCTTTCACAGGTAGTGTGATGCCTCTTGATTTAGATAAATCCAGCAGGTTTTATAAGCTGTGCTGGAGAAAGAAGCTGACCTACTCTAGGTTTGTTTGCAACCCTCAGTGAGATCTCTTAATGTTCTAGTGCTGATAGCTGAGAAATTTGGGTTAGAAGAAAAGCTTAGGTACTTGCCATCATTCCAGCCACATCTAGAATTGTATTCCCAGTGCAGTTCATTTCATCATGTTAATTCTAGTTTGGTTTGCTAAAGCCAATTCCACATTGAACAGGCCAGTATTGGACAGCAACTGTCTTTGCTTGGGGGCAAGGCAGCCTTCGGGCTCTCTATTGCCTTTAAAATCCCTAATGGGCACAGCAGGTATTAAATTGGGTGTGTATTTACTTTCTACATAGAATCTGCTTTTCGGGGAAAATCATTATTAGCGCCTCTACCCTCCCCCCCATCCCAAACCTTGCTGCTTTCAAGATGCTTAGAAGCTGCAACACTAAATTTGCACTTGCCCAAATACTGTTTACAGCTCCAGAGCCTCAGAAACTCAGGCCTTGTGGGGAGGACTGGAGAGAGAAGTGGGACCTGGGCTTTTGTATTAAGAATTCTGTACCTGATACTTCCCCTTCATCCCTGTTCTTCCCATACTCCACCCCAAAGAGCTTGTCCCCCCCACTAAGAAATACTCCAAAAATACTTTTACAACTTCTGAAATTTTCCTGTTTTCTACAAAAATAAGTTTGATGGTCATAACACCATTCAGGGAAACGATAAAAAAATATAGAATATTGTCATGCAGATAAAATGCAAGCTCCTCTCTTGCAAGCAATGCATTGTTGCATATGTGTGCATGCTGGGCCTTAGGGTCACTGTTGCTGATTGGACTTGTGTCTCCTGGTAACCTTTCCAATCACCTGATGGCCATAGCTTCCTTTTTGATTCAAAGGGCTTGGAAACAGGCTGCTTTGGAGGACTTTGCCCTAGTCTGTTTGGTGGCATACTCTAGGTCAATGACTCTCCTTTCAGGGAAATGCTTTTTTTTATGATAATAATGATGTTCATCCCTCTGCAAAAACAGAAGAAAAACCCTGTCCCATTAGGCCTGAAATATCTTTACCATTATTCTTTACACTCCATGGGATGTGCAGATAGGGAAAGGATCTGAATAGGGAAAGGGTGCTGCAGGGAACATGGTCCTTGGTAGGGGGAAGGGACTATAGAAAACATTTTAAATTGGTTTGCAGGAAGGATCTCAGATGATGGGAATGGATAGATGAGGCCAATATTCTTAGTAGCCACAATGGCAGATGCTTTCCCTCCAATAATGAACTCCAATAGTGTATCATATCATCTGGTGAGGTCCCAGCCTTAGCTTCAGCACTGGGGATGTAGCTAGGGACACTGCCCAGATGCTCCCAAAGAGCTTCTGAGCACCCCCAACCTGTAACAGGCAGGGCCCACGGGGCAGCACTTGTCAGCAGTAACTTCCGGAGTGTTGCTGGTCAACAAAAGTTCATAAGGTCCTTGGAATTTGGAGAAAGGGCAGTGCGTGCCAATCTTTGTATCCATTCCTATAAACAGCTGTGATTCTGTACTTGAACTCCTCTGAATGGCTGACCATTTTAAAACTAATAAGATGCCAGGTGCCCCATCAATCAAGTGGACTTGCCAGTTATTCTCCATGGTGGTTGTTATAGCTCCTTAGCCATGCTCCACTCTTCAAGGAAATCTGACTCCCACAGCCCTTGAGTCAGCAGCCAAAAGGATTTACCTGTGTTCTGTTTTTGACATGGTGAAAATGGCACAAAGAGGCTGGCTTTGTCCTCTCCTTCCAGGGGCCATGTTTGGAACTGTGAATGTAGGTCTGTAGGAAACTTTAATAAAAGAAATGGTTATTAATTTTAAAAAGTTCATACCCTTAGACCTAGCAATACTACTTCTAGGGTGGTATCCCAAAGAGGTCATACAAGTGGGAAGGGGAGCCATATGCACAGAAGTAGTTACAGCAGCTCGTTTTATGATGGGAAAGAACTGAAAATTAAGGGGACACCCATCAATTGGGGAATGAACAAGCAAGTTGTGGTATATGAATGTAGTGGAATACTATTGTGATATAAGAAATGAGGAGCAGATAGACTTCATAATAACTTGGAGAGTCTTAAATAAACTGATGCTGAGTGAGAAGAGCATAATCAGGAGAACTTTGTGCACAATTAAAGACAAATCATATGTGTGATGACTAACTTTGATAGAGTGGACTCCTCTCAGAAATACAATGTTGGAATACAATTATAAAAGGCTCATGATGGAAAGAGATATCCATATCCAGAGAAAGAACTACAGAGTCTGAATTCAGATGGTAGCAAACTACTTCCTCTCTCTTTTGTGGTTTGCTTTTTTTATTCCTTCTTTCTTGTTGTTCACTCCATTTGTTATAATTCTTCTTTACAACTTGTCTAATATTTAGTGTGAAGGTATTTGTACATCCTATATAAGATTACTTGCTGTCATAGAGGAGTAGGATGGAGGGAAAGGCAGAGAAAATTTGGAACTCAAGAGATTGTGGAACTGAATCCTGTAAACTAAAATTAAATAAATAAATTTTAAAATGAAGCTGAAAACAAGGGAAAAAATATTCTGGATCTCCTTTCCTAGTTGGTTGACATTCCTTTCATATCCTTCTTGTTTATCTTGGATTATTCTTATTTCACTCATTCATTCATTCATCTGCTTCTTTATTTATTTCATTGTTTGTTTATTGTTTACTTTTTCCTCCATCTCTGGCCTTTCATGCATTTTTAAAGATCTTCTATGAATTCATCTGGGGGCAGATGACTATTTGATGTTACTCTTTGGGGATTCCTCTAATTCAGTATCCTCCTCTGATGATGAACTCTTGTCTTCTCTATTCCCATAATAGCTTTTTAGGGTTACATTCATTCTCCTTTGCTTGTGCAATTATTTTGTGGTAATAACCTAATTTTTGTAATCATCTCTAACCCTGGGGTATGGAAATGGTGGCTCTTGCCCCAGATCTTCAGTTCTCCCCTTTATACTGGAACCAAAGTCAAAGCTGCAGCCTTCACCAAGTGCCTGCAGTCAGGGGCTATGTGCTCCACTGTTTCTGTACTGACTGGGTGTGTGTTGGTTTCTTATCACTCCCACCATCCCTTGCTCTCAACAGCACAACTAGGTCTGTGTGATGTTCCTTGTCAGCAGAGGTTCCCTCAATCTTTCCAGGCTCAGATGCCCAATTACCATAATTATCCCAGGGAATGAAAACTCTTTTTGCTGGGACCAAGACAGCCTTTGAAACCAACTGACCATAAGACATGGGGCTTGCTGTTCAAAGGCTTACTGATTGTTGTTAAAAGGGAACCTACCCTAGAGTTGTTTGCTCTTCATAGACATCAAACTTCATCATAGGATTTTTCTTCTGATTTCTCAAATTGTTCCAGGAAGACCCCAGTTGTTCCCCTATTTTTATTTATCCCCACCCACACTTTGATTGCCCTAAAGTTTATTTTAACTTTTTTGTTGGAAAAAATATTGAAAACTTAGAATTTTTTAAAGTACTCTGCCATCTTCCCAGAATCCTCTTCCTGTCCAGTTCACTTTTACCTCATCCCAACATAACTGACTTACTCTCTCATACCCTGTCTATTTAGAATCCTTCCACTTTACCAAATAAAGATAAAGTTTTGAAAAGTTACATGCATCATTGTCCTATTTTTGATATGTAAACAGTTTAACATTATTGAATCTCTTATGATTTCTCTTTCATGTTTACCCTTTTATGTTTCTCTTAGTTCATTTTTAAAAGTGAAATATTTTATTCAGCTTTGTTCTTTTCATTATTTTTGAAATCCTCAATTTGATTGAACATTCATATTTTTCACTTAAAGATTACTCTCATTTTTTTCTAGATAATTATACGTGATTGTAATTCCAGCCCTTTAGTCTCTTGCAATGTATTCCAAACTCTCTACTCCTTTAACATAGGAGCTGCTAAATCTTGTATGATTCTGACTGTGGATCCATGATAATTTAATGTGTTTTTTTTCTTACCTATATGAAATAATTTGTGTTCAATCTAGGAGCTTAGGAATTTAGCTATAATTTTCCAGGCAGTTTTCCTTTCAGGAACTCTTTTAGGTGGTACCTGGAAGATTTTTTTCAATTTCAATTTTATCCTCTGATTTTAGGATATCAGGGCAGATTTTTCCTTATGATTTCTTGAAATATGTTGTTTAAGCTCTTTCTTTGATCGTGGTTTTCAGATAGTCCTCTAATTTTAAAAATGCATTATCCTTGATCTATTTTCCAGGTGAGTTCCTCTTTTGATGAGATACTTCACATTTGTTTTTCTATTTTTTTCATCATTTTGGTTTTGTTTTATTGCTCTTTGGTGTTTTATGGAGTTATTAGCTTTTATTACCCAATTCTAATTTTTGATAAATTATTTTCTTCAATGAACTATTGTATTTAGTCTCTATTTTTAATTTGACCAAATCTACTTTATAAAGAATTGATTTGGAAGCCAAGATGGCAGAGAAGCACAAACTTTGCATAAGTTCCCTCTCCAATCACTTCAAATGCATGTAAAAAAATGACTCTGAAAATTTTTTTAGAGGTACAGAACTCACAAAGTGACAGATAGAAACAGATCTCAACCTGAAGTGAGCCTTGCAGGCCAACAGGAAGTTTTTATTGGACCAGTCTGGGAGTTGAGTAAAGTCCCCCATGAACCATGTGGTTCTGGCCCCAGGGTGGCCCAACCAGAAGCAGCCAGAGCAAATTTCAGGAGAGGATTCACCAGTAGCTATGGCAGTTTCCAGACTTCTCAACCCATAAATGTCAAAGACAAAGTAAAAGTCAGCGGGCAACTCTGCAGGAACAGAGGGAAGAAAGAGCACAATCTGGCCCAAGCCCCTGGAGAGAGACGTAGCAGAGACAAGGTGGCTTTATTGCTGCCATGGGTGCCAGCCTGTGGAGCTCCTGCCAGGCAGATTTTAGGGGAACAAAGCAACCATTCAGAGGGTAATCACTCTCGCTTTACATTCTTGGATCTGTATTGCATTCATAGGTGGTGGTCCTGGTGTGTGTTGCCAGTATGCCGGAGCTTGTGGAGTCTGAAGAGAGGGCACTTTCCTAATACCTCTGGCATCTGCAAAAATCCCAGGGATTTGGGAGAACACTCCTTCCATTTTGAATGCAGAGTTCTAACATGACAAAGAGATAAAAAAGGCAAGTAATAGACTGGTAAGATGAGCAAGAAGAGTAAATGCTCATCAGACCATAGATTTCTTTGTTGGGGACAAAAAGTATCAAAGCATGGACTGGGAAGATGACAATAAAGTCAGAATTCCTGCATCAAAAGCTTCCAAGAAAAATATGAACCACTTAGAAGCCATGGCAGAGCTCAAGAAGGATTTTGAAAATCATGTAAGAGAAGTAAAGGAAAAGCTGGGAAGAGAAATGAGAATGATCCAAGAAAATAATGAAAAGCAAGTTAACAGCCTGCTAAAGGAGGCCAAAAGAAAACTAAAGAAAATGAAACCTTAACAAACAGACAAAATCAAATTGCAAAAGAGGCCCAAAAAGGCAATGAGGAGAAGAATGCTTCAAAAAGTTAAATTTCCCGGATGGAATAGGAATTTCAAAAACTCACTGAAGAGAATAATTCCTTCCAAATTAGACTGGAGCAAATGGAAACAAATGACTTTATGAGAAATATAAAAGAGATCCAAAAAATGAACAAATAGAAGGTAATGTGAAATGCCTCATTGGAAAAACAACTGACCTGGAAAAGAGATCCAGGAGAGATAATTTAATAATTATTGGACTGCTTGAAAGCCATGATCAAAAATGGGCTTAGATACCATCTTTAAAGAAATTATCAAATGAAATTGCCCAAATATTCTAGAACCAGAGGGTCAAATAGAAATAAAAAAAATCACTGATTGCCTCTTGAGAGATGAGATGAAAGAAAGAAGTGCAGATTGAGGGACAGGATAGTTAGAAGTACACACTTTAGAAAAGGGACAAGATCAAAGGAGAAAATGGAATAATTGTGTGGGGACAGGATAGGATGGAGGGAAATACAGTTAGTCTCTCACAAAATAACTACTATGGAAATGTTTTACATAACTACACATGTACAACCTATATAGAATTGCTTCTATTCCCATTGGGGGTCAGTGAGGAGGGAAGAAAGGAAGATTTATTAAAAATGAAATGTTAAAAATGTTTGTTTATATGTTACCAAGAAAAAAAATCTTTATATTAAAAAATCTCAGCCAATATGGTTTGTATAAATGTTTTTTTCCAGTCCTGAAATGATGTCATATGAAGTTTCTCTTCACTTAGAACTCTGCATCCTTGATGATACTCACAAGGATTATTCCTACTGGAAACTTTCAGCTGTCAGCTTTGAAGGCAGAGAGTAGAAACCCCAAAGGCAGAGAAAAGAGCCAAGTAGACAGAAATATTTTTTATAAACAATTCATGAAAAATCCCACCTCTACTTCTAAGATAAAGCCCTTCAAAAATAATTGATAATTAAGTCCTATGAGAATGAACCATGAGGCAGGGGAACAGGTCAGTATTCTTTCCTTAGGAACAACTTTAAAATTTTTGCAAACAAAGAAGAAATCACTTTCTCAGTTTTTCTTGATAGACAGGTTAAGTTGAAGAAAGTCTTGGGAGAGCCAATTGGATTCATTTCTGCTGTAGGTTTTGTCTGTTGTCTTCTGGTTACTGAAAATTATCAGTGAGCCTTCCATAATTCAGTTTTCCTCACGCTAAATTTAACCCAGTATTTTCTGGGAATACAGTTTCAGTACATCTACTTTTCAAGGAGGTTCAGACTTGGATTACTTTGACCAAAACCATTGCTTCTCAGGTCTCTCTGCAATGTTGCATTGAGGTGTATTCTGTCTTTCATCCTTGAATATGTTTACTGTGGAAAGTGGCATTGGGAACACGGACAATCGATGTACACGTACAAAGAATTAAATATGCTTTATTCAACAGAGATATTTTTTTGCAAGTTTGAATATATTGAAAGCTACCATTGTTCAAATTAACAACAAATTTTTACCTTAGCATGTTTTTAATTTAATACATAATAAACTACAATATGCTTAATGCTTTCCAAGAAATATAGTAATATTCATTGTTAACCTTTTTGTATAAGAAATGTACAATAATACATTAGAGAAAGCAGGAGGTTGCTGTTGTGGAGAATGAGCCAGATTAATATTCATAAAATCTTATGTTGATAGTCCTGTCTTTGTCATAGTAGATGTGATGCTGGACAAATAACTAATACCCAGACAAATCAATCTGACTATACATTTCAAAAGAGGTGTGAATGTGTATGGGTGGAATTTCCTTTGAGAGATACAAAATGAATGAAATCATAGGACAAATCAAATGACAATAAAATTTACAGAACCATCTAAATCTTTATTTTATCCATATGTAATTGAAAAGTACAAGGTTATTGGTTCTGAATTTCTAAAACACCATCTTGATATTCCAGTGTGGAAATAGAAGTAGCTCATAGGCAATATCACCAACACAAGAGAAGATCTCCATTAACACTACTTTTTCCCAGTGAGTGAGATTTTTGAGTTTTTCATTTAGCTCCAGTCCTCTTTTTAACTGTGAGTCACAGAATTCTGGTTTTAAAGGTAGTGAGTCAGACTTTAATTCCTTGAGAAGGACAAATAATGGTGTTTTTGAGGCTTAGAGGTTTTGTTCATAGAACTATTAATTTATTTTATTTATTGTTGTTGCTCTATAAATCCCTTAGGCAAGGCTTTTTAAAACCTTCTAAATAGGTCCAAAGCGTAGAAGAAACAGGTATGATGCAATGGTTAAACCAAGAAATTGAAATGAATACCAGTGAACCTGATGATTTTAGCTACCTAGCTGACATAGGATATAAAGCATGGGGCCATAAGTCAAGGGAAGAAAATTGAGATCAAATCAAGCCTCAGATACTTAATAGCTCTGTGTCAATGGATAAGTACATTTATCTTCTATGTTTTAATTTCTTCATCTTTAAAATGAGTATAAAAAATACCTCCCTACCTCACAGGTTTGTTGTGTGGATAAAATGTCATAATATTTAGAAGTACACTGCAAAATTTAGAGCAATATATACTTTTTTGTTATTATTACCATAGTTCTCAGTTTTTTTTGGGGGGGGGAATGGTTCCCCATGACTTTCTCATTGAACTAGATGCAGAGCTTGACTAACATAGGTAATGGAAAAATGAGATATTATTCTTTAGGACTACAGTCTTAAAAGACATAATAAATCCACATGACTCCCAGTTAAGATTGCTTGTATGGGGACATGTATACTATAGTCATAATTTCCTCCTGAATAATGACCCTATACTCCAGATGATGTGTCTGAGTCCATTTTCCTGTCTTTACCATCAATCAGAGAATAATAGACTGAGTACAAGAGGTGATATTTCCTCTCACATGATACTCTGCTCAGATAACAACTAAATTTTCCTTTTGTTACTTTAACAGTTGAAAAAGAGTGATGAAAATTGTAGGTTTTACAAAGGAAAATATTCAGAATATAGAGAGGGCTGGAGATTATGTTTTAAATGAATTGGCTTCATTTCATTCAAACACTAACTATTTTAAATATCCAGTTTGTGCAAAGTTCTGTGTTAGGCTATTGGATGTAAAATGTATAATGAAGCAAATAAAATATTCTTATGGTTTATTGAATGGATATAAAATATACTTGTGCATATACCATGCAATGTTACTTGAGGAGAGAGAACAACAATGAATAAAGAGTTGTATGAAGATTGACATTGCATCAGAGGTGATACCTGAGTTTAACTTTAAAGAAAGATATGGCTGCTGAAGGGAAATGAAGATAGAGCATATTATTGTTAAAGCTGAGAGTTTCTATGAGTTTATGGAAGCAAGGATGTTCCAGAAATTGTTAATAGTTCAATTAGAACATAACAGAGTCTATGAAGGAAAACATTATGAATATTTGTAGAAACCAAATTGCTGAGAACATCAATTTCAGTAAAGGATACTGATATCAAGACATAAAGGAGTTACATGAAGAAGAAGAGAAAGACAAAAGAATGAAAACCAAAGAAGGGATATATAAATATATAGGAGAAGGAGGTATGCAACACTATTAAAACTGCATGGAAGACCAGAAAGATAAGATCTGAATGGAGGACATTGCAACTGAAAGTTGAGACCTATGGGTTCTTAAAATATTAACCCAGTCTTGAAAAGTGGTCACATCTCAACAACAACAACAACAACAACAACAACAACAAATTATAACAAAATATTTGAAAAGGATGAGGCTTGAAGTATCTTAAGCACTATAATGTGACTGAAGGATGAATTAAAAATTTTCCAATTTAAGTTAGAAAATACAATTAGAAGCAATGAGTGTAAATTATGTGGAAGTACATTTGCCTCAAAAGGGGACCCCTGCTGGTGATTGGTAAAAGATGGATAAGAGATGGGTAATAGATTCACCTTTTGGTTAATACTGGGAATAGAAGATTCCAAATTTTCTTTCAATATATTCAGTCCAGGGGCGGCTAGGTGGTGCAGTGAATAGAGCACTGACCCTGAAGTCAGGAGTACGGGAGTTCAAATCTTGCCTCAGACACTTGACACAAAAACTAGCTGTGTGACTTTGGGAAAGTAACTTAACCCCAATTGTCCTCCAAAAAGCAAAAAAACAAAAACAAAAACAAACAAAAAAAACCCAATATATTCAGTCTAGTAACAATGAGTAACTGATGAACAGCAAGGCTTATTGATGAACATCTTTTTTGTGATGATGAGATTTGGTATTTTAAGATCTGAGTATTAAACATGTTCTGTAATTTATTATTAGTGAGACCCTGAGTTTAAAGATGAAAGAGTTAAAATAGGTCATTATATCACATAGAGTTTTAATTTTTAGAATTTTTCCCCTACCTTCCCTCCTCCAAAAAACAAAAAAAAAAGAGAAAAGAAAATTAAAACCCATAAAGAAGCATTTAACTAAATGCAGAGAAGAGAAAAGAGAGAAATCCAGAAGGCAATGACAAGCAAACAGGACAACTTGTACCTAATAGTGTTTTGAATTTTATACATATATACATATATATGTATTTATGTGTGTGTACATACAATATATATATTTATGTGTATACAAACATACACATATGCATATTCACATACATATATACATACATATTCATATGTATATTATTTTTTAACTTTTGTTTATTTTTAGTTTACCTCATTCATTTAAATGAGATTTTTATTTATAAATTTTCTGTCTTTCCCCTACCCACCACCCCAAAACAAGGATCCCACTGTATACCTTCTTCTCCAATCAGCTATCTCCTATATCCACCCCCATCTCCTCTCTGACTTTCAGGTAGGGTAAGATGAATCTCCCTATCCCAGTGCCTGTATATCTTATTTCCCAGTTGCATGCAAATAATAATAACAATAATTACATATGTAAATATATAATTATTGTTATTATTATTTAACATCTCCATAACGAACATATTGTGTAACACTCAATATCCCACCTCACTGCTTTGTTCTGTTCTCTACTTTTTCCCTGTCCCTTTATTGAATTGTGTGCTTCTAACATTCCTCTCCCTGCACCCTGCCCTCCCCTCCATATTCCCCCTTCTCATACCCTTCCCCCCTACTATCATGTAGGCCAAGATACCCAATTTAGAGTGCCTGTCATTACTTCCTTAAGACAACTTCAATGACAGCAGGGTTGATCCATTCCCTTTTGCATTCCCGTTCTTCACCTCCCTTGTAACACTTATCCCATGTCTCCTCTATATGAGAGGATGAACACTGTTCTGTCTCTCCCCATCTCCTCCCATACTATTCCTTTCCCACCTCTCAATTTCACCTTTTAAAATATTATCCCATCCTGCTCGGTTGATCCTGCTCCCTCTGTCTATGTACACACACACACACACACACACACACACACACACACACACACACACACATGTAATCTTATTCATACATATCCTCTTATATAGACATATGTGTATGTCTATACAAAAATGAACAAAGAGGTGTAGGAAGGTGGAATATGTATATATATATATATATACATATATATTTCTTCCTTATAATATTTTGTATTTTTTTTAATATTTTAAAATATTTTTTAAATATTGTAGTATTTTCTCCTTGATCTGGGAACTCCAAAACTTGGCTATAACATTCCTGGGAGTTTTCTTTTGGGGATCTTTTTCAAGAGGTGATTGGTGAATTCTTTCATGTTCTATTTTGCCCTCTGGTTCTAAAAGATAAGTGTAATTTTCCTTTAGAATTTCTTGAAGGATGCTTTCTAGGTTCTTTTTCTGATCATGGCTTTCAGGTAGTCCAAAAATGTTTAAATTATCTCTCCTGGATCTGTCTTCCAGGTCAGTTGTTTTTTCAAGGAGATATTTCACATTATCTTCTATTTTTTCATTTATTTGGATCTGTTTAATGGTATCTTGATTTCTCATAAACTCATTTGCTTCCATTTGCTCCACGCTAATTCTGAAGGAATTCTCTTTAGAAAGCTTTTGAGATTCTATTTCCATCTCAAAAATTTGACTTTTTAAGACATTCTTATCCTCATTGGCTTTTTGGACATCTTTTGCCATTTGAGTTAACCTATTTTTTAAGGTTTCATTTTCTTCAGTCAGTTTGCTAACTCTCTTTTCATTATTTTCTTGCATCATTCTCCTTTCTCTTCCCAAGTTTTCCTCCATTACTCTTATTTGGTTTACAAAATCCTTCTTAAGCTGCTCTATGGCTCATAACCAATCTACATGTTTCTTGGAAGCTTTGGGTGTGGGAGTCCTGACTGTGTTGTCTTCCTCCCATTCCATGCTTTGATCCTTTTTATCCGCCAAAAAGGAATGTAAAGTTGCATTGCTGGATTTGCTTTGCTTCCTTTGCCTGCTCATGTTGCCAGTCAATTACTTGACTTTTAGGTTCAGTAGAACTCTACTTTCAGAGGGGAGCCCTCTGCCCCAAATTGCTGGCATTTTCACAGATGCCAGAGCTATTAGGAGGCCACCATTTCTGCAGCCTCCACCAGCTTCATGTCAATGAAAATGCCCCTCAGGACCACCACCCAAGACCACAATCTTGATCCAGAGAGTTCAAGCCAAGAGCACTTAGCCTCTGAATCATTGCTTGGCCCCCCTGCAATCGAGCTTCTGAAGCAGTCACATGGAGGTGGCTGCAGGGCCACTGCTTCAGCTGCTTGTAGGATGAACATTCTCCCCTGAATTTATCTGAGTTGTACTGACCTTTCACTTAGTCCTTGTTTCTTATGGGCTGGTAATTCTGGAAAATGCCACAGCTGCTAGTGATTCTTGCTCCAGACATGGCTTGTTCTGGTGGCCCTAGGGCTCTAGCCACGGGTTCATGTGGTGCTGGTTTGGGCTCCCAGCACACTGTGATGAACCCTTTTACATCTGCCTGCCAAGCTTCCTTCAGTGGGAGCTTTGTTATGCTGTCATTTTGTTAGTTCTGTGCTATGGTTTTCGGGGTCAGGATGTATAGGTTTCACCTATACCCTTCCTCAACAGGCTTCGGGCATCCCTGGCTCCCGCTTACTCCGGGAGAAACAGCTGCACAGAAAAACTCAGGGCATAGGACTTGCTTCTAGCTACACTCTCTAAGCCTGGCATGGCTGGAACTTCCCTCTGCCTCTGGGTAGCCTGTATTTAAGTCCTTTCTACAGGGCCCCTTAGGGCCCCTCCCCTGGCCATGCCCTCACCAGAGAGCCAATGTGCATCACCCCTAAGGCGGAGAGATAATCCTGCTTATCGAAAACAGGTGCAGCCCTTGCATTCCACCCTCAGGTGATCACGTGAACTCCTGTTAGCTGAGGACTGGTTCGACCCATTACCAACAAGAGTCCCAACAGTTCTGGAGCTTTAGAATTTGTTTAGAGTCATATTTTATAGGTATTTGAGGTCATTAAGGAGAGAGCTGTGGAGTTTTGCTGCTTCTGTTGCCATCTTGACTCCAACCCCTTTACAATTTAAAAAATAATTTTATGAAGCACTTTCCTCACAAATCATAGTTACTAAATACAATTGACAGATGAACAAAGTTACACTAACCTTGTCACATTCCCCAGGTCAAAGAGCAAGTAAATGATAAAGCTTTTTTAATATAAGACCCCTTTGCCACAGGCGTTTATTTCACTTTTCCAAATCTGAATTATTCAAAGAGCAATATCACTGTTGAAAGCTAGTTAGATTCTTCAGTGGCATCACTATACAATACAAATCCCCCAATCTTTCCTTGAACCTTCTTCAGAGAACTTATGGCAAAATAGAGATGGAAGATATGAGGGTCAATAAAAGTTGAATATAGCAATGTGTCCAGTGAGATTACCCCCTGTGGCCTCTCTAAGATCTTCCATCTCCAAGACTACCAGGTGTTTATTGCCAAATTCTGGCAGCATGAAAACAACCAGGAAGCATGTGTCATGGTATGACATTGTTCTACATAACCATGTTAGTAGAAGTGTGTGTGTGTGGGGGAGCATTCATATATAGTGACTACTATATATTCATATATATATATATATATTCATATATAGTGACTACTATTTGTCAAGCACTTTGTGAAATACCTTTTTCTAAACCAATATTTCTTTTAATTTTCACAAAACCCTTGAAAATAGGTACAACTATCACCCCCGTTATACAGTTAAGGAAACTAAAGCAAACCAAGGTTGTAACCAACCCAGGGTAATACAGCTTGTAGATATCAGAGGCTGGATTTACCTCAGAAATTTCTGATTTCAAGCCCAGTTCTATATACAATGTGCCACCAGCTGTCATGTATAGGTTGATATAACCTTAAACTTAATTAAATTTAAAGCCAAAGAAAGTAATTGAACTTATTATGTAGGACTTCTTTGCCTTCAAGTCAGGTAACTTCCATCCATTTTAGTGATTTATTTTATATTCCAAAGTTATCAGTAAGTTTGTGGAAGATTGTGTCTTGTGAAGTACCACCATTATTTTTTCCTGATGTCTAAGAGACCTTTTGGAGCAAAGAATTGTTGAACAATCAGACTGTATTACCCTGCTTCACTAGAAGTAACAAGTAAAGAGATATAATGATTATCGTATACTCTTGGACATATCAAAAGAAGAAAAAATGATTAGCAAGAAAATATCTTATGAAAATTTGCTAAAA
Source organism: Pseudocheirus occidentalis (assembly GCA_028646575.1). Classification (NCBI taxonomy): domain Eukaryota; kingdom Metazoa; phylum Chordata; class Mammalia; order Diprotodontia; family Pseudocheiridae; genus Pseudocheirus; species Pseudocheirus occidentalis. Next base: position 179,686,204 of record CM053601.1, on the reverse strand, counting down.
TATGGGTTAAATACTACTCACCCAAATAGAACTTGGACATGTCTTTCTCCCCTGAAATTTCCTTCACGTTCACTACTCAAGATAATTTTTTTCCAGGGGAATTCCCTGGAGAGGGTTCAGATTATCAATTTCATGATTAAAGGTCAGAATAGGAATTGGGAAGGTGTAAAGTCACAAACACTTGAGTAAGCAAAAACCAAACCAAAGCATCATTTGTCCTGGATGTTTTGGTTATATTAGCATATTGAATTATTTGTTTACATATAATTCTCTTATTTTCTTTATAGATAATGCCAGTCTCTTCATATTCTGCTTATTTGTTAAAAACCACTCAACTATACTACAATTATGAACAGGAACTTGCATCTCCCCCTTGTGGGGTTGCTTGGACAGTGGCTTCCTCCATGCAACAATCCAGATTCTCTTCTGATCTGATTGCCCTTCTGTGGAGCAAACATCATAGACCACTTCATGTGTGACTTGTACCCTTTGCTCAATCTTGTCTGCATGGACACCTATACCATTGGTCTATTTGTGGCATCTAACAAAGGCTTCATCTGTCTGTTAACTTTCCTCTTGTTGATGGTCTCTTATGTTGTTATTCTGTACTCTCTGAAGAACCATAGTCAGGAGGGGAGACGTAAAGCCCTCTCCACCTGTGTCTCCCATATCACTGTGATCATATTATTTTTTTTGCCTTGAATATTTGTGTACCTGAGGCCAGTGAAAACCCTTCCCATAAATAAAGCTGTGGCTGTCTTTTATACTACAGTAACTCCCATGTTAAACCCTTTAATGTACACACTGAGGAGCACAGAGATGAAAAATGCTATAAGAAACTCTAGAGAAAGAACTTGAGTTTAGGTGACAAGTAAACAGACCACTAAGAAAATATTGTTATTAATAATATTCAAGAACTGAGAGCAATGTATTAAATAGGACTGTTCAAGTGGTCTTTATGACAGGTAAATGAGATTAAAGAACATTGGCAGCACTTGATATTGAAGCTGATCAGGGTTAGCAAGTAATTAGTCAGAAAAAATAGTGTGTGAGATGAAATAGCTTCTATCTCTCAACTCCCACAAATCTCTAGGCTGACCATTTCCAAAGTACATCCAAGATCTCTCTTGTCCTATGTCCATATGTCTAGCACACACCCTTTCAGGGAATTCAAGATGGTCCAAGGTCTCTTACGATTAAAGTAATATTCCTGGATCTCTTGGTATATATGGACACTGATCCCATGATTTTTTCAAAAAAAATAACTCATTGTATTATAACAAGTTGATTTGAAGACATTTGCCACAGCTAACTCTAGAGCAGTGGTTCTCAACCTTCCTAATGCCATGACCCTTGAATACTCTTGTGTGGGTGTATCTGTATGTGGGTGGACCTGCCTGGAGAGGGTTAGCGGAGCAGTGCCTTGGTTCCTAAGACCATCAGAAATATGTGTTTTCTGATGGTCTTTGGTGACCCCTGCGAAAGGGTCATTTGACCCCCAAAAGGGTTGTAACTCACATTTTGAGAACCACTGCTCTAGAGGTTTTATAAGCTTAATATCATTATCACAATTGATAATTACAGTTCTGGCTTGTGGATTCCTTATTTCTGTCATGGTCAAGACAGAGGGAGAATGTGATAGTTTAAATGATGGAAACAATCTTGTCTACTTTACATCTATATCTGTATCTATCATAATTATTGGAGATATTTACAAATCCCATTTACATGTATTATGTCATTTGATGAACATATCAAACCATGATGCAAATCTAAAGTTGAATTACCCATCTCATCCCACTCCTTACTGAGCTAAAGGGGAAGGAAAAGGAGGCAAGAAAAAAAAAAGAAGAAAGAAGGAAAAATATCCTTTCCCTGAGGCTCAATGACATTATGAGGATTATATAATTATGATTTTAGAGATGAAAATGAGTTCAACCTCCTCATTTTCTTTGTTGTTAACACTTTTTATAACACCAACACACTGCACCTTTTGTTTTCTATGGACCTCAGAGACTATCAATCCAAAACAGCAGTCAACCAGTAAAAAAAAAAAATAGTTATTCAAAACACTTCCCCCCTCCTCCAATAAGTGTTCATTCAATCTTTCTCAAATTGTTTCTAGTTCAGGTAATGCTATAACCTACTAAAGCAGCAAATTTCCTCTTTGTATATCAATGTTTGTTTCTTAGGTTTTCCTTCTATTGAGCCAAAAATCTGTGACTTTTACTAATTCATCTAATTTCTGCCCTCAGAATTTAAATATAATCATTTAATTTTCCAAGCCACATAATAAGAAAAGTAATTACCTCAGACAGCTGTTATTTAAAACCCACCGTGATTTCTTTTCTCTAAGTCATATAATCCCACTACTTTCAACCCATTGGAATATGGAATGTGCTCTCATAAAACTGTGCACACACACACACACACACACACACACACACAAACACAAATGATGGTGCTGCCTCCAGGAATCATGAGAGGAAAGAGAATGCAATTATGTACATTTAGGATTTTCCCTCTTTTTGCCCCATCCAAATTATCCATTAAAAAAATTTTTTTTTCCTCAAAGAGATGAATATAAAAAAAAGACCTTTTTCTACACTTTTCAATGAGAACTATTTATAATTTTAAAAGTGTGATATTAAAAGACTTAAATGTAAAAATTAATAAGAAAAGAAAAACATATTTAAAGAATTCTATGATAAATCAATGATAAATTCTGACCTGTGTCTGAAGTCTGCTGGAGAGAATAATTTAATAACAAAGTATGAAGAAATAAGAACTAAGTGTCATATGTAACTATAAAGTACATGTCTTTCTTAAAAGAGGAGGAATCTGTACCTTCCAAAAGTAATTAGGCACTCTCTAAAAAATGAAGGTGAAGATACAACAGTGCCATGAAGTGAGAAACAATCTTGCAAGGGTCAAAGGTAAAAAGAATTAAGAACTTGTGGTTTAGTGTATGTCTCCTATGACTTGAGCTATTATTTCTCAGTCATGTGATGGCAGCACTTGATAGACTGATACTGACATGTAGTATATATAACGAGTGTGACAGAGAGTCTCCTATAGTCCTTCAAACTGGATGACAATTGCCCACTTTGGGTGACTGACATGGACATTAAGGTTATTTTTAACTGGATTGAACCAGTTTCTGCTCTGTGGATGACTGGAGTTGAGCAGACCAGGACAGAGAAAGGAGAGTCAGGGATCAAATAGAAGTTTAATTTAGAAGTGAGTGAGCAAGCAAGGAGGCAGATTAGACACATATTCCAGGACCCCACCCATGTTGGGAAGACCTGAATCAGTGAGTCTGAACCCCGATTTATATACTTGTGGCTAGACAAAGAGTCTAACAGTATGGTGCAACAACAGTCACAACATCAACAGTGAAAAAAGGTTGTCTTGTGACAAGAAGTCCTTTCCTAGAAAAACTTCATGTCTGGACCTGTTGGTGCTTGCCTGATCTCAGAGATTATTGGTTCCTGGAATCTGATTGCACAGGACTGTTATGCCTAGTTCAGGGCACAGCTTGTTTGCTGGGCTCTGGAAAACAGGATGTCTCCTAATATCTTGATAATATCATTAGAAAAAAATTGTAGAAAAACTGATAAAGATTACTAAAATTTAAGCAAAATAGTGAAGTTATCAGAATAAAGGTATCCATTTTATCATGGCTACCAATTAATAAAAAAATTGAAAAGAATGATATATGTCATAAATGATTAGCTGGTTAAAAACGAGGTCCTAATGTATAGGAAAGAGGAGGCTCTCCATGCCAGTATTACCTTGGACTTTCAATTTTTGTGCTGTATTCATTTTTATGCCATGCAATCATGTCACAATGATAAGTTTAGAGACAATATGGCTATCTGTTGATCAGAGGAACATCCAATTGTGAAACGGACTGGAATGAACTACAACTGGAAAGTAGGCAATTGGAACAGAAGAGTTATGTGCTTTGATGCATGGTTTTAATTCCTCTCGATCACATCATACTTTTACTAATCATATTAAACTGCTTAGCCATGCCCTTGGGCTTTGTGTGGCCAATATAATTCACAGGACCTTTCAGGAAGTGAGTGGAGTGTGGATGAATGACAAATATACAGATGCTTGTTGATAGACACTCTTTGGTTTCCTTGCATTATAACTAATGAAATTTACTGTTAAGGAAATGAACTTGTTTTAGTTTGATCAGAAAACAATTATTTTGACTTTAAAAGCTCTCTGCAAAGGTCTCAGCAATCTCCATGGATTTCAAGATACCATTTTGAAAGCTGGCAAATTTATGCATTACTAGAAAAATAAATAGTTGTCTCACACACACACACACAAACACACGGTATTTATTTTTTAAAAAGACATGCCAAACAAATTTTAATCTTTTATAAATTTATGTAAATTATAATGTTATATATGTATATTATATCATCATGTATAGATAGATGTACATATAGACATATTATCACTTGGTAGATGAGGATAATAATGAATGTATGGTTTTTCCAGATTTTATCAGCATATGTGATGAAAATTTTTGTTCTGTTATTGTGAACAGAATGGAAAAGAAGAAATGTAGATTAAACAATAGTACAGATGGATGAATTTCGAACCTAATTGAACCTGATTCAAATAATAATTTTTACAATGTTGGGTCTTTGGAAATGTTTTCCAGAGACATGTTTGTGGTGCTTTGCTTTTCAATATTGTCCTTCTTTCCACACTACATTCCAAAATTGGTTTCCTTGCTTCCCCTCACATACAGCATTCCATCTCCTTTTCACTATCTGTTCCCCATGCCTGGCAGACAGCCTTTTCTTTCCTCCACCTTATAGCATACCTAGCATCCTTCAAGGCTTAGATCAGCTGCCAGTCTTTAAGTCAGATGAACCCTTATTTCTCATGTGGGAATAATCTATAAAACTGACTTTAAAATGAAATCATGTTTGCTTTGTATCTCTTTTGCATATACTTCTGAAGGCTTGTGTGATTTCCCCCAACCCCTAAGCTTCAGAAAGGCAAGAAAGATTTCATTTTTGCTTGTTAATCATCTAGAAGAACCATCCAGTCATTTAATAACTGTTTATTAAGTACTGCCTGTGGCACTGTGCAAAATACCTGACACAGCATAGGGACATACAAAACTATTGTGCCATTTAATTGATCTTTTTTAATGAAAAGCATTCCTACACTAACATTTCATTCATGAAAATATGAAGTTAATATATATATTCATATAGATAGATAGATATATGCATATATTAAGAAATTAAGAATAAAATAGTCTGTTCATAGGTAATAGAGATCTCTCATATCTGCTTTATTATTCTTTCATTAGTCCCACTAAAAACAGCTTGATAAAGCTAATCATGTACCCCTAATATGAAGTCCTTTTTACACATTACAAGAAATCATATAGGAAAAACTCCCAATACACACATAATGAACAATAATTAGCAAATTCTTTTTTAACAAAGCCTTAAGTTTTCCCTTCGGTCATCAACAAAATCCTTCTTTTGCTGGTTTTCCTTTGTCCCCATCACACCTGCCTTTGAGTCTGGTGGTTTTTGTAGGGGCCCTTTACTAGCTAACCAAGTTGTCCTTTGGGGTACATAGTTTTCTGATGGCATTTTTCATCTGGGCATTTCTCAGTGTGTAGATTAAAGGATTTAGCATGGGGGTAATCATTGTGTAGAAGACTGCAACAGCTTTGTCAATGGGAAATGTTGTTGCAGGCCTCATGTAGATAAAAATGCAGGGGACAAAGAACAAAACAACTACAGTCATGTGGGAACTGCAGGTGGAAAGGGCTTTGCGTCTCCCCTCAGCACTGTGAGTCTTCAGAGAACTTAGGATGACAGCATAAGAGATCATTAAAAGGAGGAAGTTTAAGAAGCAGATGAAACCACTGTTGGCTGCGACAAATAAACCAAGGGTGTGAGTGTCAGTGCAGGCAAGGTTCAACAAAGGATTTAAGTCACACATGAAGTGATCTATGACATTGGGACCACAAAAGGGTAATTGGATCAGGAAGAGCATCTGTATAGTTGCATGGAACAAGCCTCCTATCCACACCACACCCACCAAGAGGCCACGCACTCGCCAATTCATGATGGTAGTGTAGTGCAGGGGCTTGCAAATTGCCACATACTGGTCATAGGCCATTACTGTGAGCAGGATGCCCTCAGCACCTCCAAAGAAGTGTTCACCAAAGACTTGAATCATGCAACCATTGAATAAAATGGTTTTCTTTTCATAAAGTGAGTCTGTAACAAGTTTAGGTGTGTTAACAGAGGAATAGCAAGCATCTATAAAAGACAGGTAGGCAAGAAAAAAATACATAGGTGAATTTAGGCTTGGACTGATGTTGATGGTTATGACAATGAGTGTGTTACCCACCATTGTAATAGCATAGATGATGAAAAACACAACAAAAACAATTTTCTGCATCTTTGGATTCTCTGTAAGACCCAATAAAATAAATTCAGTCACATTGTTTCCATTATCCATTTATTCCATATAGATGATGACTTCAGGCAAGAATTTTTTTTATCTGTAAAATAAGCAAAAGTTTTCAGTAAGGGAGCTCTGTATTTTTTGAACTATGCTTTAGACAGGTCATGTGGAAATAGATTTGCCTTGGAATCAAAGAAGTCTATATTTCCATCCCACGTACCCCTGTCACTGGTTGAACTTGAAAATGTGAATTTATATCTTCTGAGACGCTATAGACTTATACTGAAAGTGACTTAGGGAAGAGGAATGTGCTATAATGGATAGGGCATGAGATTGAATTTAAGATTACCTGGTTTGAAATTATTCTCAAATGCTTACTATTAATGAATTAGAGTAGCTAACATTTATATGGTACATATAAAGTACTATATAATTATTTGTACTTTTAATTCTTTTAAAAAGTGATTTACATAGACTCTCATTTCATGCTGACAATAATCTTTTGGGATAGATGCTATTATTCTGCTATTTTTTGAGGAAAGGATACTGAGAGAAGGAAAAGTTAACTTATTTCCCAGAGTAATATACCTAATAAGTTTCTGAGGGGGAATTTAAATGCTCATGTTTTGGCTTTCGAGTTCATCGTTCAATTCGCTGCACTACCTAGTTGTGTAACTCTTGCCATCTTACTTAACAGCTTTTTGCCTCAGTTTCCTCATCTGATTATTGGTGTGTGTGTGTGTGTGTGTGTGTGTGTAAGAGAGAGAGACAGAGAGAGAGAGAAAGAGAGAGACAGAGAGAGAGAGAAAGAGAGAGAATGAGGTCTCTTCCCTCCCTTTATTGTCTGTCCCAGTTATAAATCTATGATTTTAAGATATGATTATGTAAATTCCCTCACTAGACACCTTAAAGAACTATTTTACCAAGGTTCAATTCAATTTAATCATCTGATTTTCATTCAAATTATTCTAACAAATCTCTCTTGCCATTTAGGTAGACAAGATAGGGTGATATGACCTAGCTGACCTAGCAGATGGTAATTTAGATCATTTTGTAATGCACTGAATGTTGGGGCAAAAAGTGTAAACACTATCATTTTAGAATGGGGCATTCAATTTAAAAAACACTTAAGATCTCTGCATGGTCATGGGTTAACATTTTCCTCATTGATTTAGATAAAGACATATCTGACTTTAAAAATCTATTTGCAAATGACTTAACTTAGGATGGATAGATAATACGATTATGACTTTTCTCTCAGAAGAAATTTTACTTATAACCACCACTATCTGAAAAATTTGTTGAGACTTTCTTATCTTTCAAGTTGGTGGATGAAAAGAGTTGACACACGTGTTCTTCACTGCCACAACCAGGATCCTGTTTCTCTGCTATCGTTTGG
>CM053601.1:179654506-179677840 GCA_028646575.1 Pseudocheirus occidentalis | reverse complement strand
ATTCTGTATGTAGCATACTACACACACACACACACACACACACACACACACACATATACATATTTATACATATATAATCATATATAAATATATATAATAAATATAAATACAAATATATTAAATCTATGTCTGTCTGTATATCTATCTATCTATCTATCTATCTATCTATCTATCTATCTATCTATCTATCTATCTACCTATCTATTTATCTATCTATCTATATGACAACAAAGAGACCAAATCAATTTCTCCAGGAAAGAGTATTGGGAAACATTATCGTTTAATAGATTAGTGAAACTCAAGGCCCACAGGCTGCCACAAGAACTAGGTTAATGTGTAATTTGGACATACTTAACAAAATAAATAATAAAAATAAAGTGTAGATGACATTAATTTATAGTTTTCTTAGATAATATATGGCATGTAAGGATTTATTTCTATTTAATCTTGTTACTATTATTGTGTAATTTGAATCAGATCCACACTGTGAAAGGTTCTAAATGGCAAGGACAAAAGCTTGCTCATTATCCTAGTAATAGAGAATTCCTGAGGTTCACTGAGCAGGGGAGTGACAAAAATCAATCTTTTGATTTAGGTATATCATCTTGTTATCTGCATTTGAATTAATTGGATTGAGAAGGGTAATAGGGCAAAAGACAATTTGATAAGGTATTTACAATGTTCAGAAAGAAAGCAATGACAGTATAATTTATATTATTGACTCCCACAGTAAGGGAGTGATGATGTGGATGTGGGATAGAGATTAGGGATGTAGTTAGGATATTGGAGGAAGACAAGAATGAAGACTCAGTAACAGCTCTGAGGTTGTGAATGTAGGCAACTGAATGGATGATGACATGCTTAATTAGAGCTAGAAATTTTTGAAGAGAAGTAAGTTGTGAATGGGAATTAATTCATTCTCTTTTGAACACATTCAGTTTAGGATGCTCATGGGTTCATCTAGTTCAAAATGTCTAAAGGGAAGCTAATAGTCTGGGAATGAAACCCCGGAGAGGTATTATGACTGGATACATAGCTTTGGGAGTCATCTTATAGAGCTGTTATTCAAACCCATGGGAGATGATGAGGTCATCATGAAAAGAGGACAGCATAGTGTCTTAATATACATTTAGTAGCTATCTCAACACTCAGCTCCATTTTTTTTCTGATTTTAAGCTAAACAGAGGGTTTATGTTGAGAAAAAAAGATTTTGATTTCTCTGTTTTTTACTATAACTTGAAAATCTACTGAAGAACCATAATGAAACTGTTCCTGTATTTTTTCCAAAGCAGGCTATATGCTTCAAATTAGAAGTTGTTCATAATATGAAGACATCATTTTGAAAATGGGAAATTTACGAAAATGTAAATAGAATATCACACATTTTTACAGGACTAGAATGAAATATTTTCTCCACACTCTTAAAAGTAACTGGAAGGAATACTTAGCAGATTGACAACAAATGTAAGTTTTTCCCTGTGGTGGATATTTTAAGAACTCCTAAACCCACTTTTGATTAGAGGAGGCTATTTGGTATAAAGCTTAAATTGCTCAAATTGAAAACAGAAAAACTGGTTTCAAATTTAACTTGTGACATCTATTAGCTGTGGGACTTTGTCATGTAATTTCTGTTCACCCTAGGCTTCTCATCTCTAAAAATGAGATGAAATGTTAAATATCTGCCTAATAATGCCATCATAAAGTTTAAATTTACCACTGAATACACATTTTTATCACCTTTAAAGTATTTGTCAGTGACATTAAATTAAAACAAATACCTGCTTTTTTATTACCATTAATTTCTGATATTTAAATGGTAAGGTCTTCATTTCTAGATAATAGTTTCTAAAGTATTTCAAAGAAATATCTATGTCCTTCTACATATACAGTATATCCCAGAAGTCTTATGGCAGATGTTAAGCTGTTAACTGCCCTAAGACTTTTGGAGTTCCTAGAAAACAGCATCTAAAAACATGTTAATTGTTGACTTCTGAGCAACCATGTAGACTCAGCAGACTGAAGTTGGAAGTAACTCCTAACTGATTTGCTTGCCTTGAGCCAGGCAGAATGGAAACATTCCCATTATCAGGATAACCATTTCACTGTGTATTTATCTTCCTTAATATTTTGAACAAGCCCTATTCCCCATTATGAGGTATAAGAGAGGAATAATTGGAAGACTTACAGAACAATGGCAAGTGTGCTCAATTTGGAGGCAGTAAACTGATTTTGAATGTTGAATCTGCCAACACATACATCTGAACTCAAGCAACTTGTTTAAATTTTTAGACTTATCTTCTTCATCTTAAAAAAAATAAGTCCATGGATTCGGTTGATTTGGATTCTGAGATACATTTCAGCTTTACATCTGCAGCCTGATGACTACATTCTGTAGCTGATTATGACACATCAAGACTTGTTCTCTAGTAAAGAAGAAATAAAGATACTGATTCTGAAACTGTCTCCTTATTATTAGAGACATATGGATCTCTTAGTTACCTTTGAAGAGATACTTGTTGCCGTAAGAGTAGAAGAGATTATCAAGAGATAAAATAAAGTAATGGAAAAGGAGGTAAAGACATTTTGGAAATCCATCCATATTTATAGGAGAAATAGTGCATAGATTCTACAGAGAAGAATAATAAGGACCAATTTTGGGAAGGGAAATGAAAGGGAATCAGGAAAGATCAAAGACATGGAAATCAAAGCATAAATATCTAAATGGAGTGGGCACCAAAATCATGCCAGAAGTAGTGGAGTTAAAGATTAGGGGAGCTAAGAAGACTATTATGTTTTGGAGTGATAACACCTTTCATAAACTGTAATCCCTCAACTGATATATTTACTTTAGGGACTCAAGATGTTTATCCTAAAGGGGAATCAGCCATGAGGGAGGAAAATGTTTTTTAATTTTCTTGAAATATCTCACGTCACTGTAGAATGGATTGCTGAATAGAGGATTAGCTGGCTTATTGCAAAAAAATGTTGTAGATTGAATTCACATTTTTGAAAGTATTTTACCAGAAAAGATCCTTGAAGACCCTTCTAGTTCCAGTCCCCATAAAACTTCTACCAATAGTCTTCTGTGCTATACTTTGCACCTATTATCAAAATATCTATGGTTTGAGATAAAGAGAAATAATTTGGTATGTTGGGAGAAGTACTACAATGAAGTGAGTGGATATGGATTCTGATCTCAACTCAGCCAATTACTGCCTGTAAGTGAGACACTTCACATTCTCTTAGTTTTCTCATTTGTGATATAAAGGTGTTTGGCAAGATGAACCAAATTTCCATATGCATTTTACAAATGCATTCTACTTATCCACATACACGCATGTGTATATGTACCTCTGTGTGTAAACATTTTTTCCCCTAAAATCTCGTATAAGGTATGCTGTTGAAATTCTATAGCACCTATTTTAGAGATGAACACAAAAAGGAGGGTAAGTTAATATATTTGTACCACGCTCACAATAAGTATATTGATTACTGTTTTTCCTCTAAATGTCACAGTGTATTTTTTAAAATTTCTCTATGGTCTTTTCTAGTTATTTATTCTATGAAACATATCATCTGTGTTTGCCTCAGAGTCTACTTGTCGGAGAAAATCTGCTATACACCATTCTTGTACTATTATGTTGTTTCCCTCACAAGAACCTCCCTTTCCCTTATCAACCACAGTAAGAATCAGGGCACATATTCCCACTATACTACTGACTCTTCCCAGAATTCCAGAAAGAAACAACAGAACATTGTTTGGATTTTGAAAAATTGCTAATCCCTAGTTGTATACTATGGACTTGAGGATATTTCACCAGAATTACCATCGCCCTAAAATATCATTTATATTCATCATGGAGGAGCTTTTCCCAATGACTCTGTTGTCTAGGGAAATGTATTATCAGGATTTTTAAAGATGAGAATCAGTAAATAAAGATCAAGAAACTTCCATCACTGGAGAGCTTTATCATTAGAACAGTTGACCATTATGATTGCTTGATTGTTAATTTGTTTAAGAGCAAGGAACTGGTCCAGGTGACATCCTATAATTCTTGGCTTTTCATTGCAGATATGACAACTGAAATTACTCTGTTTGCTGCCTAAACTACATAGATGGATAATGGAAGGAATGTAACTGAATTCATCTTATTAGGACTTACACATGATCCAGGGATGCAGAAAGTAATATTTATAGTGTTTCTTTTCCTATATATGATCACCCTGGCAGCCAACCTCATTATTGTGATCACCATTACCACCAGTCATGCTTTAGGTTCTCCCATGTATTTCTTCCTGGCACACTTGTCTTTCATAGACACAATTTATGCATCTTCTTCAGCTCCTAAACTGATCATGGATTCCCTTGATGAGAAAAAAATAATCTCCTTTAATGGGTGTATGACCCAGGTCTATGCAGAACATATCTTTGGGGGTACTGAAATTATCTTGCTCATGGTAATGGCCTATGATAGATATGTAGCTATCTGTAAGCCCCTCCACTACATGACCATTATGAGCAGGAAGTTATGTATCATCTTTGTTATTGTAGCTTGGATAGGTGGCTTTCTTCATGCAACAATCCAGATTGTTTTCATAATCTGGCTCCCTTTCTGTGGACCGAACATCATAGACCACTTCATGTGTGACTTGTATCCTTTGCTCAATCTTGTTTGCATGGATACCCACACACTTGGTCTATTCGTAGCATTCAACAGTGGTTTCATCTGTCTGTTAAACTTCATTTTCTTGATTATATCCTATGTTGTCATTCTGCATTCCCTGAAGAATCACAGTCTGGAGGGGAGACGTAAAGCCCTCTCCACCTGTATCTCCCACATTACTGTAGTCATTTTGTCCTTTTTGCCTTGTATATTCGTGTACCTGAGGCCTGTAGTCACTTTACCTATAGATAAAGCAGTAGCTGTATTCTATACTATGGTATCCCCTTTGTTAAATCCCTTAATATACACGCTCAGGAACACAGAGATCAAAAATTCTATGAGGAAGCTTTGGAATAAAACAAAAATGACTCCACATAATAAATAAATAGAATGGTATGGGAGAAAAATCATGTTTACAAATTTGACTTTAGAGCAGTCCTTGAGTAGAATGAAGTGATCTAATCCTTGACCAAAGGAAATAAAATGTATCGGGCACTAATTATATTTTAATTCCCTCATCTAATTGAAAGCAGCTTAACTTAAATCATAACACAAACGTACTTATGTATAACTTGAAGAGAGTAATCACAATATAAGAAGAAAGTTCTCTTCCTTCTGTTTATCCTCACAGTGATTCCTCTCATGATTTCCTTCTTCACTAGCTCAGTACTCTTTAAAAGCAACCTTTGATGTCTGGTACCCCAGCAAGGGTCACAATATGTCATAGGGTCTCTCTCTTGCCCCAACTTCGTATATTTGGATGTTTCTACTATCTCATTTTATGTCTTTATGCAATAGGATTTTCATGTCTAGATTATGGGTTAAAATATTGTAACAGTGATTGCTTCAAAGTGTGTAATATGACTATAAACATGGACAAAAATGTAATTGTGGAATGTCATCAAACTTATCAATTGGCCTTTAATGTCTTTTCAGTTACCCACTCTGGTATCTTGCCTTCTTCCTTTATACAGTCCCCATATTTTACTGGGAATGGCACTTCTTGCCCCAGGACTTTAAAGAACATTCCATGTTACTTTAGGTCAGAAGCTTTGAGATAACCCACTAAATTTTGGATTTCCAAACTGGCATTGAGTTCTACTGATTGGTGAATGAAGAAGTACAACCCCAAGCAAGCCATCATTTTGATAGTCCCAGACTATAATTTTAAAGTATATTAATTTTATGTAAAAACAATTTTAACATTCATTTTTTAAATATCTGAATTCTAAATGTTTTCCTTTCCTTCACTACATCCTCATGAAGAAGGCAAGCAATTTTCTATAGATTAGACAATTAAGTCATGCAAAACTTTTCCATATTAGCTATGCTGTGAAGGAAAACATTGAGAAAGAAAAAGTAAAGGAAGTATTTTTTAAGTATGTATTTGTCTGCATTTTTACTCCAACATTTCCCCCATGCCCCAGAAAGGAAGAGTATTTTTCATCCTAAGTCCTTTGGAATTGCATTAGATCATTATATTGCTGAGAATAGCTAAGTCATTCACAGTTGACCATTTTGCAATATTGCTGTTACAATGTACATTAGTCTCCTGGTTCTGCTCACTTAACTTTGTATTAGTTCATTTAAATTGTCCCAGTTCCTTTTTTTCCCCTGAAATCATCCTTCTCATCATTGCTTACAGCACAACAGCATTCCATCACATTCATATACCACAACTTGTTCAGTCATTTTTTTAATGAATAGACATCCCCTCAAATGCCACCAGAAAAAGAGCTGCTATAAATATTTTTGTACAGATAAGTCTTTGTCCTTTTTTTCTTTAAAAAATATCTTTGGCATGAACACTCAGCAGTGATATTTCTGGGTAAAATAATTCTACAGTTTTACAATACTTTGAGCATGACTCCAAATTTCTCTCCAAAATCATTGCATCAGTTGACAACTTTACCAGCAAGGTTTTAGTGTACCAATATTGTTACACCCCTTCCAAGATTGGAAAATTTTCTTTTCTGTCACATCAGGCAATTTGATAAGTATCGGGTGATACCTCAGACTTATTTTAATTTTCATTTCTTTAATTTAGAGCATTTTTTCATACGGTTATATATAAATTTAATTTCTTCATCTGAAAACTGCCCATTCACATTCTTTGACGATTTATCATTGAAGAATGACCTATATTCTTATAAAGTTAACAATTTTCTATTTATTTGAGAAACAAGGACTTTATCAGAGAAGCTTGATGTGTTTTTTTTCAAAGTTAGAACTACTGCATATTTCTCCCTATCCTATTCCCTGCCATCCACCCCTGTTTATTATTTGACTATAATATTACTGGGAATTTTCATTTTGGACTATCTTTCCGTAAGTGATCAGTAGAATCTTTCCAATTCTATTTAACCTCTGTTTCCTGTATGTCAGTGCAACTTTCTTGATTTCTTCAAATATGATGCCTAGGCCCATTTGTGTTTTAAATTGTATCTTTTATATAATCCAGTAGTTACTAAATTATATTTCTTAATGTATTTTCCAGGTGACTTTTTTCAATAAGATATTTCACATTTTCTTCCATATATCATTCTTTTGATTTCATTATCTTTTTAAAATTAACTTTTTTGTTTATTTTCAGTTTACATCATTCATTTTCATGAAATTTTGAGTTACACATTTTCTCCCCATCCTTCCCCTACCCATCACCCCAAGACAGCAATCTCACAGAATATCCCCTCCCCCAATCTTCTCTCTACTATATCCTCCCCCATACTCCTTATGACTTTCTGGTAGGGGAAGATGTATCTCCATACTCCAGCACCTGTATATCTTATTTCCCAGTTGTATGTAAACAACAACAACAACAACAATAAACCATTTTATTTAAAAATTTGAATTATGGGTTCTTTCCCTTCCTCACTCATCACCCACCCTTACTGGGAAAATGTAGTTATGAAAAACATTTCCATAATGTTTCCATAATTTATATATTGTGAAAGACTGACTATATTTCCCTCCTCCTATCCCCACCACTTGTTCTGTTCTCTACTTTGTCCCTGTCCCTTTACAAAAGTGTGTGCTTCTAGGTACCCTCCCCCACAGCCTGCCCTCCCCTCCATCATCTCACCTTTCTTCCCCATAACCCTGTGTGGCAAGATACCCAGTTTAGAGTTCATGTCATTCCTTCCCTAAGCCAAATTCAATGAGTATAAGTTTGACCCATTCCCTTTTGCATTCCCTCCATTGTAACAGTTATCCCTTGCCTTTTCTATATGTGATAATTTACCCCATTCTGTCTCTCCCCATCTCCTCTCTTTACATTCCTCTCTCACCTCTTAATTTCATCTTTTTAATATCATCCCTTCCTATTCAATTGATCCTGTACCCTCTTTCTTTGTATACCTGGATACATATACACACATTCACATATGTATTCATATGCATATATACTCTCCTATATAGACATATTTGTATACATACATACGTGTATATATGTACATATATATAAACATATATATGTACATATACATATACACAATTATAATCACTTCAACCATCCTCATACTGAGAAAAGTTTCATAAGTTACAATGATCTTTTTTCTATGTAGGCATGTAAATAGTTCAACTTTGATAAATTTCTTGTGATTTCTTTTCCCTGTTTACCTTCTCAAGCTCCTCTTGCTTCTTGTATTTGAATGACAAAATTTCTATTCAGAAATTTTCTTCATCAAAAATGCTTGAAAGTCCTCCAGCTCATTGCATGACCATATTTTCCCCTGAAACATTATACTCAAATTTGCTGGGTAGATGATTCTTGGTTTTAATCATAACTCCTTTGATCTTCAGATTATCATATTCCAAGTCCTTAATGTAGAAGATGCTAGATCTTATATTATCTTGATTGCATTTCCACAATATTCAAATTGTTTCTTCTTGGATGCTTTTAATATTTTCTTCTTTGTCTGGGGACTCTGGAACTGGTCTATAATATTCCTAGGAGGTTTCTTTTTGGGGTCTTTTTCAGAGGCAATTGGTGAATTGTTTCAATTTCTATTTTGCCTTCTGCTTCTAAAATATCAAGGTAATTTTCCTTGAGAATTTCTTGAAAGATGATTTCTAGGTACTTTTTTTGATCATGGCTTTCAGGTAGTCCAAAAATTTTAAAATTATCTCTCCTGGAACTACTTTCCAGGTATGTGGTTTTTTTCAATGAGATATTTCCCTCTGACTTCTTTTTTTATTTGTTTGGATCTCTTTATTAGTATCTTGATTTTTCATAAAAGTCATTAGCTTTCATTTGCTCCAATCTAATTTTGAAGGAATTATTCTCTGTAGTGAGCTTTTGAGATTATTTTCCCATCTGGCCAATTTGGCTTTCTAAGGATTCTTCTCCTCATTGGCTTTTTGGGCCTCTTTGGCCATTTGAGTTAGTCTATTTTTTAAGGTGTGATTTTCTTCAGTCAGGTTGTTGACTATCATTTCATGATTTTCTTGCATCATTCTCATTTCTCTTCCAAATTTTTCCTCCACTTCTCTTACTTGATTTTCAAAATCCTTCTTGATCTCATCCATGGCCTGTAACCAGCTTATATTTTTCTTGGAAGCTTTTGGTGAAGGAGTTCTGATTTCATTGTCTTCCTCTCATTCCATGCATTGATCCTTTTTGTCCCTCAAAAAGGAACCTAAAGTTGGATGGTTGTGCTTGCTTTGCGTCCTTTGCTTGGTCATGTTGGTGTCAATTACTTGACTTTTGACTGCTTTGCCTCAGTAGAACTCTGCTTCCAGAGGGGAGAGCTTTGTCCCAAATTGCTGGGGTTTTTTTCAGCTGCCAGACCTATTATGAGGGTGCTGTCTCTACAGCCCACCTCATATTTGGCTCACTGGTCATGCCCCTCAGGACCACCACCCAAGTCTGTGATCCCAATCCAGGCAGGATAAGGCAAGAGTGTTTAGCTTCCGAATGGTTGCTTGGCCCCCCTACAATCTGCAGGCCAGAAGTTCTGAAGCAGACAAGTGGAGGTGGCTACAGGGCCATAGCTTCCACTGCTTCTCACTCCAGGGGTAGAGGCCACAGTGCACTCCAGCCCCCAAGATCCATGAGAGTTCCACTGACCTTTCACTTTGTCCTTGCCTCTTATGGGTTGATAATTCTGGAATCTGCCACAGGTGCTGCTAATCTCCTCCCTGGAATGCTCCAGCCTTGGGTGGTTCAGGTTGTCCTGAGGCTATAACCTTGGGATGGGGGTGGGGGTGTTGGCTTGGTTCCCACCATGATGCAATGAACCCTTCCTGTCTGTGTGCCAGGCTGCCTTTAGAGGGAGATTTCTTTGTCTCTATCACTTTGTTGGTTCTATAGCTCTAAAATTTGTTGATAGTAATATTTTATAGGTATTTGACGTGGTTATTGGGGGAGCCACAGAGTTTTCCTGTTTCTATGCCACCATCTTCCATTATTATCTTTTTTGCTGTCTCACAAGATCGTTAGCATGTACTTGTAAAATTCTAACTTTTAAAGAGTTATTTTCTTCAGTGAGCTCTTCAACCTCCTTTACTATTTTCCCAATTCTGCTTTTAAGGAGATTTTCTCTTCAGTAAATTTTTGTACATTTTTTTTTTCATTTTGCCAATTCTGTTTCCAAGGTGTCATTTTCTTCACTATGTTAAACCTTTACTAAGTTATTGCCTATTTTATACTTTATCCTCACATCATTCTCATTACTTTCCTGAGATTTTCCTCTACCTTGCTTATTTGTTTTTAAAATATTTTAAGCCTTCCCAAGAATTCAATTTACAATTTTCTTTGAGGCCTTTGATCAAGCTATTTTTGACTTTGTTATCTGATTCCAAGTTTGTGTTTTGACCTTCCCTGTCACTGTAGTAACTTCCCATGGTCAAATTCTTCTTTGTTGTTGTTTATTCATTTTTCCAGCTTATTTCTTGACTTTTAACTTTTTGTTAAAGTTTGGTTGTGCTCTTAGGGTGAAGGCAGCACTGTCTGAAACTTCAAATTTTTCAATGCTGCTGTTTTCAGGCCTAGTTCTGTGGCTCTGTTAACTTTCAGTTCTCTCAAGCTGCTGTGATCTAAAGAGAAGTGTGATCACTAATCTCTTGATCTTTGTTCTATTGTATGCGTGACCAAAAGTACCCTTTACCCTCTTGAACTGTGACCAGGGTACTTATCCCACTATGGTCACAGACTCTACTTTGTTAGTATTATCCTTAACCTGAGACTGCAACCTGGAACTGTCTGTGGTCAATGCAACAGAGTTGTACATGTGCCAGCAAAGGGTGTCTTGTGATCTCTTAAAGACTAATCATCAAGCCCCTTTACTTTCTGTAATCTAAGAACTCAGAAAGTCACCAATCCCAATTCAGCTGCTCTTGAAGCTTGCCAAGATAGCTTACTAAGTACCTTCCTTTACTGTGCCATCTTGTCCTTCTCCTATAGCCCCACCCCCAGTCCAGCCCTCCACTTTGCTGTCTTGAAATATACCCCATTACCATACCCCATGCATACCTATCCACCTCCTGCATAACTTACTTTCAGAGAAAATATGAATTTATTAATGTTTTGGGAATGGCCATGACAATTGACTCTGCTACTTTTCCACTTTCCATCCCTGTAATATCTGGGTGTAGGACGAGGGAAATTCCCCTCCAGGGCCACCATCTCTCTGTTTTACTTCTATCTCCTTTCTATATATCTGGAATATAATGAATAATTTGCATGCTCTCCTTTATTAATACATATGCTGTCTATGTTCAAGGAATGTGTGTTTCCCTTTCTTTTAAATATGTCCCCTCACACATAGTAACAGCTTAGTTTGTTTACTGACTGACCAACTACTAATTGACTAAATACTTCAAATCTGTAACTTTAGTTCTACTGCCAATCTTACTCATAATCCCATTTCTAACTTGGAAGGTCTATGAAGCAAAAAGAAACCCCAAGGCAGAGCTTTTGCTATTTTTTTTATGTGAGAAAAGGGGATCTGACTTCATCTTCCAGAATTTGACATTGTTTTCAGATTTTTCTTCCCTTAAAATCTATACAAATTAATGATCAGGTGATCTAAGCAACAGGCCAAAAGATAATCTAAGTTATACTTTTTGTAGCTTTTTTTCTTTGGGGGGGCAACCTGTGGGGGGAGAGAAGTGGGGGAAGGATTTCAGTCTGGGTCTGTGAAAGAAAAATGTCTATTTTTTTTTCCCTTCAGGTCTAGGAATAGAGGCAAGTTTGTTTGCTTGTTTGTTTTTTTCAGAAGGGTTTACAAATGAGAACATACCTTTTCACAATAACCAAAGAGAATAGTGCTTCCATCAGTCTTAGGAATTCATTATTAATTATGAAATTTTTGGTGACACAATGAGTAAAATTGCTGGCCTTGGACTAAAGAGGACCTGAGTACAATTATACTGTAGAAACTAAATAATTTTGTGACCCCTGGCAAGGAGGCAACCTCTCAGCCTCAGTTTTCTCAGTTTGCTATAAAAGGTGTATAATAAAAGCAATTATCTCACAGCATAATTATGAAAATCAAACCAGGAAACAAAGAACTTTATAATTACTAGCTATTATTATTATAATAAATTATTGAGCTATCTTAATTCAGAGAATAGAGAATTATAGCTTAATCTCTAATTACAATGATATGTTTGGACATTATAATATTAATATTTAATAATATGTAATAATATTTATACAAATAAAAAGATATGTATATAAGACTTTTAAATGGAAATCATTGATTTGGTGAAAACAATCAATCTGAGTGGTACCATGCTGAAGGGGATACTGTTTTGTTCTAGTTTCTCTTAAAACATATTTAAGGAAAATGGGTTTTCCTCGTGATTTTTATTACTCTGGATATTGTTGGGTCAATAAATGCAGTAATATAACCATTTGGTCATAGTTCTATATTGTTCTCCAGAATAGTTGACTAATTCACTACCCAACCATTATTTCATTAGTATGCCTGTTTTCCCTCATCCTCTCCAGCATTTGTCATTTCTGATCATTGTAAGGTGTTTTCTCAGTGTATTGTAAATTTGCATTTCTCTAATTTGTTAGGCATTTTATTATTTTCAAAAACTTCTTGTCTATATTATCTCATTTGCTCAACACAATAGAGCATCATATAACTCTAAAGTGCAGTTGTTTGTCTTGTCTCACTCCATGCAGTATTAAAGAGGAAGACTGTCAAATATCTTTTCCCTCATTTTATAGATGAACAAAAATGTCACAGGGATGTTAAATGGATGACAGGGTCATTAATTTAGAGCTAATGAGTCCAAGTTCCTTACAGTATCTGTGAAGTCTATTTAAGCTTAACAAAGAGATTTAATGACTTACCAAAGGCTGCACAGCCAATAATTACCTAAAGAGGGATTTCAATTCAGGTTTTCATGACTCTGGGTCCAATGACATATCCACTAAATGAAACTATCTCTAAATGGCTTGCTAAAGATTACAACAAATCATTAACAGAGCTTGGAGAGGAACCATGGCCTGACTCTTAACATTGGGACACTGGAATTATTCTCACCACAGCCTCACTAAAATCTAATACTGTGAGATTTATCACCATAATATACCATAATTTAGAGTAAAAAAGTGGTTAGATAAATTAGCATGATCTACAAATGAAAATGGTCTTGGGAATTTCAGAACAATTGTACAGAGGCTCCTTGAACTACTTTATGTGGAAATGTCACAATGGTTAATCATTAGGAACAATTCTATGGAATTTATCACTTTTTATAACAAAGACTCATTGAGTCTCCTATTTTGTAGGAACCACAGAGATCATTAATTCCAACTTACACTTGACTAGGAAAAATTCCCACAAAATACTCTTCAAAATATTTTAATTAAATATTTTCCAAATTGCTTCCAGTTATGGCAAACCTACTATTTACCAAGGCAACCCATTCTCCATCTCTATATCTCTATTTAGTAGCTAGGCTTCCCTTCTTCTTGAGTTGAAATTTCTAACTTTCACTAAGGTCTCCAATTGAATGGTATAATTTTCTAAGTCATATAGTTAGAAATGCAATTAGTTTAGACAGCTATTAGTTAAAATACGTTAGTATTTTTAGTTAGAATTAGTTCTACATTTTCTTTTATCTAGGCCACATGTGCCCAACCCTTCCAATCAATCCTCATTTGGTGTTTGTTCTTAGAAAATTGTCTGTAGCAGTTATAACCAAGCATTAAAAAAATGGTAGTGCTGTTTCTGATAAGCATGACAGTAAAGCAAATGCACTTACCTGAGTTTTGTGAGTAATTCTTTCTGTGCCCCATTCTAATGACTATGTTCTTTTATTAGAGGAACATTTTTCTTCCTCAGGGGTTTGAGTATAGAGACTTGTAGAACATTTCCCCCTATTTTATCTATGAGAATTTTGTGTAATTAAAAAAATATATATGACAAGAAAGCACACAAAAAAGTAAAATAAAAAAATCTGAAGCATGATATCATAAATGAGTTGTCCCAGGAGTCTCGAGGAGAGGAAAAAAAAACCCAAAATAATATAGCATCAAGGAAAAAAAAGGTAAATTACCATATGCAACTAAAAGAGAGGCAACCAGGTGATGCATTAAATAATGTGCCAAGACTGAAATCTGAAAGACTTATTTCCCTGTTCTACAATCTGGCCTGAGAAACTATTCTAATAGTTCTGTGACTCTGGACGAGCCACTTAACCCTGCTTGCTTCAGTGTCCTCATCTGTAAAATGAACGAGAAATGGCAAATCACTACAGTATCTTTGCCACAAAAACTGCAAATTGGGTCACAAAGAGTCAGTCATGACAAAAAAATGACAGAACAAAACTAATTAAAAAATTAAAAAAAGATGTGTCTCCTCCATAAGAGAAGGAATCTTTACCACACAAGGAGTAATTAGCTGCCCTCTGGGGGATGAGAAGAAAGATAGAGAGGCACATTTAGGTGGAAAATTATTTTGTAATCATCAGAGGAGGAAAAATTAAGAAATAATATAGTTTGCCTCTGAAATGTGATTGAGGGAATTATCTCTTAGTCTTCTGATGACAGCAATAGGGAGGCCTGTTACTGATATGCAGTACGTATCTAGAATGTGACAGAGACTTTGATGGCAGCTCTCTATCTTTGATGATCAGCATGAACATATATAATAACATCAGGGGAAAATTTTGAAAGAATTTCAAAAGATTACTAAAACTTAGGCAAAATGCTGAAGACATTATGACAAAAGTGTTGTTTTCATCACAGCTATATGTTAAAGGGAAAAAAAGTTGAAAAGAAGTAGATTTCAGAAGTGATTAGCTGGTTAAGGAATCATGTCTAAATTAATAAGAAGGAATAACTCCATGCTGGTAATCTCTTGAGCTCTAGATTACTATGCTGCAATGGAATAAGCCAACCACGCATCTGTGTGAAGTCAAGTACCAATATGATGAGCTGACTAATAAAGAGACTACTAGACCATCAGAGCAGGGTCACCCCAGATCACAAGTGGAGGAGGCCAAAGCTCCTATGCTTATCAGTAGCAGATTGGTGTCCATGAGTGATTCTTCTAGGCAGGATGAGATAAGGAGAAACAGATTGCAGTAAATAAACAAATGGAGGGATGAATAAGGTAAATGGATAAATGAATGGATGAGTTATAAGTAATTAATGAACAAATGCATAAGATTGTGTCTGAAAATCATATCACCTTTATTTAAGACTTCAACTCATCTCCTCAATCTTACATTTTATCTTACAGTATTGAAAAACACTACTTATTTGTTATTGTTTTTTGGAGAGGAGAAGGCAAGACATTAAGTGACTTGTTCAAGGTAACACAGCTAGCAAGTGTGCCAGTGTCTGAGGTGGGATTTGAACTCAAGTCCTCCTGACGCCAGGGCTGCCGGTCTATTCACTGCACCACCTAGCTGGTGCATCCTAGTTATTTTTAAAAGACACTGAATCCTGGCCCATATTCTAGAATTAAATTGTCTATATTTTTATACCCACTGACACTTGAGTTCACCTTACTTTTTCTCAGTTCTCTCTTACTCTGTAATTTTCCTCCTTTGAATTCTTCTGCATATAATCCTTCTTTCAGTCATATTTACAATGACTTTTAGGTACCTCCTTTATCAAATTTAGTTTTTTGACTCATAGGCTTACTCACTTTTTCTTTTACCAATCCCATACTTGGAAACTCCAATCTACATATTAATGTGACCTATGAAACATTCCTCTCACAGTTCATTAACCTAATGTGATATCTTACAATGTACACATAAATCAGACTTGCTATATCATTCTTCTACCTTCATCATTTTATATTCTGAAAAACCCATTTATTTTAATAATGTCCCAGTCTTATGCCTTTTTCAGTGCCGAAGATTCTTAATAATTAATAATTGTGTGTGTTTGTGCAAGCTTCTAGAAGTGCATTTTGTGCATTTGATGGCTCACATAGGGAGATGCAAAAACAAAGCGATATTCACAACACTCACGGTGACTAAATACAGTTGGTTGTAATGAATTCTCCACATGGAGGACAGAGCCAAAACATTTATTCAAATATTAGAAAGCAATGTCATTTTTTTCATGTTTTTAATCACATTAAATTTTTTAACTATGTTCTTTGACATTGAGAAACTACAATAATGTATAGGGTCTTTTAGGAATGTTAGTGGAATGTGGGTGGTGCTGTGATGATGAATGACATGTGTGCAGCTGCTTATCAACAGACCCTCTTTGGTTTATGTGGTTTAAAGTTATTTAATTTTACTATCAAGGAAATTAACATGTCCTAGTATTATTATTGGTGTTAAAATGTAATTTTGACCTTGAAAAACCTCTGAAATTGTCTCCATGATAATCTCCAGGGTCTTGAGACCACATTTTGAAAGCTGTTAAACTGATGGATGTCTAGAAAAAAATAAACAGTGGTAACAAAAATAATCTTTCTTGATATTGAAAAGTCATGCTAAGTCTTAATCTTATTATTATATAAGTTCATATAAATTTCATATAAAGTTCATATAAATTATATAACTTCATACATAAATTCATATAAATTATAATGATATGAATTAGAATCCTGATTTAGATCAAAGTAGGTATAGCTGTCTAATATGACTTGATAGATGAGGATGATGACAAATGCATGGTCTATCCAGATATAACCAACAAATTTCACCGACTTTTATTTCATTATTGTAAAAGCAATAGATTAGATGAGCAAATGTAGTTTGGATGATTGCTGAGTCGGATGGATTTGGAACCCAATTAAAACAGAATCAAGAGTAACATTTACATTGTGAGGGGAGGTCTTTAGAAATGTGACTCACTAAAGTGTTTGTGGCCCTTTGGTTTTAAACATTACACTTATTCCCATGTTCTGCCTTCCAAAATGAATCTCCTTGCTACCGCATTTTTCATTTGGGCATTTCTCCGTGTGTAGATTAAAGGATTTAGCATGGGGGTAATCATTGTGTAGAAGACTGCAACAGCTTTATCAATGGAAAAGGTTGTTGCAGGCCTCATGTAGACAAACATACATGGAACAAAGAACAAAACAACTACAGTGATGTGGGAACCACAGGTGGAAAGGGCTCTGCGTCTCCCCTCCACGCTATGAGTCTTTAGAGAAGTCAGGATGACAGCGTAGACAACCATTAACAGAAGGAAATTTAAGAAGCAGATGAAACCACTATTGACTGCAACAAATAAACCAAGGATGTGAGTGTCCGTGCAGGCAAGATTCAGCAAAGGATTTAAGTCACACGTAAAGTGATCTATGACATTGGGACCACAAAATGGTATCTTGATGATGAAGAACATTTGTATTGTTGCATGAAGTAAGCCTCCTATCCAGACACACCCACCAGGAGAGCACTCAACCTCCTATTCATGATGGTCATATAGTGCAGGGGTTTACAAATTGCCACATACTGGTCATAGGCCATTACTGTGAACAGGATGACCTCAGCACCTCCAAAAAAGTGTTCTCCAAAGACTTGCATCATGCAATCATTAAAGAAAATGGTTTTCTTTTCATAAAGTGAGTCTATGATGAGTTTAGGTGCATAAAGAGAGGAATAGCAAGCATCTATAAAGGATAGGTAGGCAAGAAAAAAGTACATAGGGGAATCAATGCTGGGGTCGAGAATAATAGTGATGACAATGAGTAAGTTACCTGTCAATGTAATAGCATACATAATGAAAAACCCAACAAGAATGATTTTTTGCATCTTTGGATCCTCAGTCAACCCTAATAGGACAAATTCGGTCACATTGTTTCCATTATCCATTTATCCCATACAGATGTTTATTCAAGGCAAGAGTTATTTTGTCTGTAAAGAAAGTAAAAGGTTTTGAGTAAGGGATCCTGGTATTTAAGGTACTCTTCTGTAGAAAGGTCTTGTGAGAAGACTGTACTGAAGATTACATTTATATCCCAAATGCCCCTGTCATTGGATGGACTTGAAGTAGGCAATTTTTGTTCTCTGAATCTGTATGGTCTTATACTGAAAATGAAGAGGCTTATACTTCAGTGCATAAGTTCAAATCCCCCTCAGATGCATACAAGTAATAATTATAGTAGGCAGCATTTCCAGAGTACTTACAAAGTAGCATGTGCTTGTTTTATACTTGTAATTGTTTTGTAAAGTGATTTACCTATATTATCTCATTTAATTTTCACAACAATACTTTGCAATATATACTAATATTCTACTCATTTTAGAGATATGGAAATTGAAGCTAGGAGAGGTTATTTTCCCAGAGTCTACACCTAACAACTCTCTGAGACGGGATTTGAACTCATGTTTTTCAAATTTTAAATCCATTAATCTTTTCACTGCATTGCCTACTTGTATAAACCTGGCTGTGCCACTTCATTTCTTTTAGCCTCAGTTTCTTCATTTGAATAGTAGAGTGGTGGCTTCATCCTTTCTCTGTATGTTCTCTCTTAGCTGCATTTCTTCTTCTATTCTCTGTCTTTCACTAATTCTTTTACCAGAAGAAATTTCAGTAATGGCTACCACTATCTTCAGTGTTACTTGAGATTTTCTTTTTTTCCCCCAAACATGGGAAATAAATAAATATTATTAAATAAATAAATAAATAAATAAATAAATAAATATTATTAAATAAATAATAAATAAATAAATAAATAAACAATGGGAAATAAGTGGAGCTGGCTTATATGTTCTCCACAAGCAAATCCAAAACCTCTCCCTTCCTACTATAATCTATCAGCTGCCTCTTTTTTTCTTTAAGTTCCTCTCCCTCTGCCTCTCTGAATCTATCTGTATTTCTGCCTTTATGTCCCTCTCTCCCCTCTCTTTGTCTGTCTCTCCCTGTCTCTGTCTCTCTCTGTTTCTCTTTTTCTCTGTCTCTCCTTTTTTGTTATCTAAAATACAATTTGGTCTATGTAATTTTAAAATAAAAATCAAACAAAACTTTCACTTATAATCCTCTGAAGTTTTAGAAAAAAAATCATATACATAATTGACGCCATCCTACTTCTTTTCTTTACACTTTTCAAAACTTTGTCACATGATAACTGACTACCATTTGACTGAAGTCAGTCATTCAGGAAGGACTGCTTAAGAATTTATCCAAGTGAATGATTCACTTCTGACTCAATTAGCCACTTTTCAATCCCTGTCTTAACTCTCCTTCTTCCCTTTGAATTTTTAAAAATGTGTAGCTTTTATAGGCTCTGGATCTGTCCAACCATTCTTCTAAATATTCTTTCCCAGTTTTGGCTTCCATGATTGAGTCATGTACTGATTCTCATCATAGCTCCCTAGCTCTTCTATTTTCACCTTTGCTTAAGCATCATTCATATCCTTCCTGCTTATAATGGATATCCTTCATGCCTTTGATTTAAACCTTCTTCTCTTCTCCCGTTACATTCTGACCCTTGTGTATAACATTTCATTACAGAGATGGAAGTATAATGTTTACACAGGTAACTTCCAAATATATGTTCAAACTAATTCTTTCCCCTTTATTACTATCCTTCAATTGCCTGCTTAATACCTCATCCTTTACATACATATAGACATTATACATTAAAATGAAATTATTTCCCTTTATTTTTTTCTGTGTGTCCTCTAAAAATCCACATTTTTAAGAGCATTATCCTCCTTTTAGTCACCAAGGTTTATGATCTCATAATTGCCCTTGAAAGCTCCTTTTCCCACATGTTCTACATCCAATAATTTGCCAGATCATGTCAATTCTGTCTGTATTGCTCCTTTCCATTCAGACTATTACTGCACTGTAACATGTTTTATTTGGATGATTACAATATCTTCTAATCTATTGCCATAACTGTCCACCCTTTCTTATTGTCCTTATCCCACGCCCTCAAGGACTTTTGCCTGTCTTTGAAGAATCACTAGATTTTTTTGTTACTTTTCTTCTGATAACATCTAATTCAGATACATGAAATAGAAATAAAGTTTGAAGTTAAAAATATGTTTCAAGTACTATTCAAATGAGAAAATGGTAGCCTGTTCAACCTGGTATAATTTTTTTTATCTGTATGCTTCTATCCTTTCTGATTCCAAATCCTGGCTTTGCTATTCTGAGTTTCCCTTTATTTTATTTTATTTTTTTGAAGCATCTCTGTTCATTTTCTAGGGGAATATTGAGTCATGACGCTCTAGCTGTTGTCTATGACTGCAAACAGACAGACATAATGTGAAGTACAAAAAAGTCAGCAGTTAAGTGTTCAGATTTAAAATTATGCCTGAAGAGTACCCTGCAGTCTCTAAAAGAGGGAAGATTTTGGAGTAGTTCAAATAGTAACCTTACTCTCCAGTATCAAATGGTGTATAATTCATTATGAAATTTACCATATATGCATATATATTTCAAGAGTTCAAAATTTGGATTACTCCAGTTTAAACATTTCTCATTTAAGGCAGTGTAGTCTAACATAACAGTTAGAGGATCTTTCTTGAAATCTCTGTATCTGTCTCTGTTACTTTTGGTGATTTATACTTTCTTTGTTCCTCAGGTTCTTTGCATGTTAAATGTAAATAAATTACTTTGATATGATGATTTACAGTATTCCAAGAACTTTCTTTCCACCCAGTCCCAGACAGTAGCTATAGTAAATCTTAGAATTTTCATTTTGCAGAGGAGAAAACTGAAACTCACAAAGGTCAGAAACTGCATCAAAAGTTGAATTGTCTCACAGCAACTGAAGCACTTGAAAGTATACATCAAGCTCTATTTCCTGATTGTGATTGGACTTATTTTAAGAATCAAGTCTTATACTGCAGATTAAATCCATTTAAAATCTAGAAGCAAATAATTTTAAGAGATCACTACAGAATATATTAATTGGAGCAATTATGAGCTTCAATAGACTGTGTTGGCATGGGTAGCAAAACTTACCCTAGTATGGTGTATGGATGAGGATTGTTTCTCATGCATGTAAGATAATTTTGAGTTTCATGATGATATTTTCAGTAAATATGAAGATGGTGGGAATGGTCCACAAAAGAATCAGTCATTTTTTTTTTTAATGATGAAGGTGTTAACAGGATTCTTGCATCCTGGCTCTCTGTCACTTTGCATCTAGGAAAACTCAACCTTACTCAGTACTATGTTTTCTAACAATAATAAAACAAAAACAAAGCAAAATAAAAACATCAGTATGTTAAGGTCTCACTGGATGTATGCATGCCTTTAGATAACAGGTAGGAATGACTTTAAATGACCATCTATGTTTACACCTCCTCTTCTTTTACCTTGACATAAGAAATGGAACTAAATAGCATATTATAAAGTTTAGGGACCCATTTTCATGCCCAGAGCTGAGGACTCAGAGGAATTAATTATCAATGGTGCCAGAAACACTTTGTCCTAAAATATGCAATATTTTGGGAAGATGTTTGTTAAATAGTGTGGACATGGCCATTTTATTCTTCTCTCTGTATTGGAGGAATCAATTATTTGCCCAAGAAGAGGAATAATGAAATGTTCCCATTATGTTTTGAAGACCTGGCTCGCCAGTGATATAGTGTCCAGTATAAAGGGAAGGATCAGGAAATTCTCATACCAATGGCATGTCTCTGTTGCACCTTTCACAGGGGGTTATTGAAAACAGATTACTGTGAATCCCCAGGTGACTCCCCACTTACTTTGTCAACTCATCTGACATTTGTCAGCTTGTAAACTTTGGTCAAATACATCAGCAGGCAGGAGATAATGACTAGACATCCAATTACTATGATATTTTTTTCAAATTATAGATGCAAATGTAAATCTCTTAACATGTTCTCCCACAGGGCTTTGGAGGGAACAGGACAGCTAGGCGGTGCAGTTAATTAGAGTGCCAGGCCTGGAGACAAGAAGATCCATCTTCCTGAGTTCAAATGCAGTGTCAGAAACTTACAGGCTGTGTGATCCTACACAAATTACTTAAACCTGTTTGTCTCAGTTTATTATCCATAAAATGAGCTGGAGAAAGAAATAGCAAGCAGCTACAGTGTCTTTGCAAAGAAAACCCCAATTGGCATCCAAAAGGGTTCAAAATGATTGAAAAAAAATGACTGAACAACAACAAATTTGGATACAGCATGTCAACAGCTTACTGTTTATGATTACTTTTTCAATCTGTTATGATTTATCTCCCTTTTTTGGATGGGAAAGGCAAGGCAATTGGGGTTAAGTGACTTGTCCAAGGTCACACAACTAGTAAGTGTGCCAAGTGTGTGAGGCCAAATTTGAAGTCAGGTCCTCCTGACTCCTCTGAAGGGCTCTATTCACTGTGCCACCTAGTTGCCCCAGTGATTACTTTCATGACCATCTTTTTATCTTTCTCTTGACTCTTATTTTTTGAAAATCACATTTTGTTTTCAGTTCTGCTTCTTTTCATTAGTTATGCTTGAAAATCCTCGATTTCATTAAAGACATGCATTTTGACTTTAAGTATTATTCTCATTATTTTTCTAGACAATCATTCTTGCTTGTAGTCCTAGTTTCTTTACCGTATTCTGTTGTATTCCAAACTCTCCAATCCTTTAACATGGCAGCTGCTAAATATTGTATTATCATGATATTTTCATGGTTTCTTTCTATCTGTTTCAGGAAAAAAACATGTGCTTCTTCTGGGAGCTCTGGAATTTGACTATTTTCCCAAAACTTTTGATTGTGGCAACTATTTCAGGGGGTTACAGGTTCTTATAATTTCCATTTTACTCTCTCATTTTAGAATACCAGTAGAGTTTTTTTTAATTTCTTGAAACATGTAGTCTAAGTGCTTTCTTTGATCTTGGCTTTCAGATAGGCCCTTTTTAAATTTATTGATCCTTGATCTATTTTCCAGGTGAATTATTTTTTTTATAAGATACTCAATATTTTCTTCTATTTTTTCATTCTTTTGGCTTTTTAAATTATTTCTTGCTATCTTATGGAGTCATTAGCTTCCACTTACCCAATTATAACATTTGAGAAATTATTTTCTTTAATGAATGTTTTTACATCTTTTGATAGTTTTTGTTTTTGCCAATTTCACTTTGTAAAGTAATTTTTATCAGTGAAATTTTGTACCACTTTTTCCATTTGGTCAATTCTGTTTGATAAGGTGTTAATTTCTTCTCTATTTTTTAAAAATCTCTTTTACCGAGCTGTCAATGTATTATTTCAATCTGACCCTGTTGAGGAACATGATTTATTTTCCCCTGTCTAGAACTGGATGAAAGG
>CM053601.1:179633668-179654006 GCA_028646575.1 Pseudocheirus occidentalis | reverse complement strand
AGTAGTAGTAGTAGTAGTAGTAGTAGTAGTAGTAGTAGTAGTAGTAGTAGTAGTAGTAGCAGCAGCAGCAGCAGAGTAGTATAACAGTCATAATAGTAGTAGTAATAGTAGTACTATTATGATTACTAAGTTGTATTAATAATTTAGGTTTAGGGTTAGGGTGAGAGGTTCTACTATTACTCCAATTATAACTATATATTCTAATATTAATTTACCATGACTAGGTCCCACACAAAACAATAACTAGATGAAGTCAAATCTGGCTAGGGGAAAAAAATAGACATTATTGATAGCACTTACATTGGCACATCTTCGTAGAAAGCATTTACCACCTTTTCAGTACAAATAACTAGCTAAAGCAGGAAGCTACCATACTGACTAATTCTTTTTCATCTTAACCACATTACAGAGGAATTACTAAGTAGCCATACCATCCCCTATATCCTAGTCTACTTTCTCCTAGCACATACACCAACATACAACCTTTCCAGAAGTTTCCTTATATCCTGGACGCTCTATTAGTACTAGTCTTCATCCTTCTCAGGATGTTTTAGACTTTCTCTATTAAGCTCTCCTACCTGAATACCTGCACTCCATTTTCCAGCTCCCGTTTA
This sequence comes from Pseudocheirus occidentalis, assembly GCA_028646575.1. NCBI lineage: Eukaryota > Metazoa > Chordata > Mammalia > Diprotodontia > Pseudocheiridae > Pseudocheirus > Pseudocheirus occidentalis. The sequence goes on along the minus strand of CM053601.1, from coordinate 179,653,392 downwards.
TGTGCTACCTTCCCCCATTAGAATGAAAGACCCTCAGTGGTAGGAACTATCTGTTTTTGTCCACCTTTTTGTATTCGGAGAACAGTGCCTGGAACAGATGAAATGCTTAATGCCTTCTTAACAACTGACAGGCTGATTGATATGCTGGAATTTTCATATTTTTGTCATAAACAGTCTAAACTTAAGACTTTGCATCCCAGACAAACTGTAGTCCCAAAAATGTATGTGGACTCCAATAAATGCTTGCAATATTATGGTGTGATTTATCTCTGTACTTTAGAAGGTCACAAAGGAATGGAAAAAACATATCACCGTTGAATCATTCCATTACATTTTTAGAAAGCTGTCACGGTGAGGATTTGTTGCTACTGTTTTCCTCTGACATAAACTTACATTGTCTAATTATAATTTTTGCAACTTACTCCCATAATTATCCCTTGAGAAAATAAATAGAAGACATTTAACCCTTCTTATTTCTCTTACACTTGACATCCGTTCAAACACTTTAAAAGGTAATCATTTCCATTACTCCCTACCTTACACTATACTGAATCATCTCTTTAGGATCACCTTAGCAGATAACTGTGATTGTGATAAGGATCTGAACATTGACTTAGTAGAATTTGGAATCAAACCTGCCTCTTTCCAATTTTCCTACTTCTCTGAGTCTCAGATTTTGCATCCTTTGTATGTGGATAAAATTAATCAATCGGTACAGATTTTATCACATTAAATAAGCAATCACTAAGCATTAATTATTTGCTAGGAGTCTTTTTGAACCAATGGCTATCTCTAGTTTCTACAAAGGGGATCTTTTTTTTCTCAGAATGTCAGACTTTGAGTGGTAAAGACAATATTACCTCAGGACCTGTTTTGTTTCCTTGGATTTAATGTATTAATATAGGCAAAGACTGTGGAGTTTCATGCATTTGGAGGTACAGTTAATGCTTATCTCTTTCCTTGTGTGGGCAGATAAGATTTGTTTTGGTAAAACCTTCCCTGAAACATAAAAGCTGTTTGGAATGATGAAAAAAGCAATATTGAAAGAATGAAAAGAATAGTCAGGATCTCACAATTCAAAGAAGTGCCCTGAAAAACCGCAAGAGGTTCTAGACTTTTGTGGAGTTTGGTCCCTTCATAAGGAAATATTCTCCGCTTGTAAAGATTTTGCCTGCTGTATGGGAAAGGTCCTGAAGTACATTGGTTTACCTGGTAACTAAGCAACTTTGGACCCTGCATGGATGTCAATAGGCAACCTTCCAGAACAGTATTAGTAAGCTTTCAAGCAGAACCCTATAGATCCATAGAACTAATAGCTGAGGATACAAGGGAAAGCAAAAAGACAATTCTAACCCTCCAGGAGCTCACCTGTTCATGGGTGAGATAATAAGTAAATACTTTCATATGAAAGAGTGAGAGAGAGAGAGAGAGAGAGAGAGAGAGAGAGAGAGACAGAGACAGAGACAGAGAGACAGAGACAGAGAGGCAGAGAGAGAGACAGAGAGGAACTGGAAGTTAATTTCTAAGGGGAAGGGAGGACAAGGAAGGGTCAGGACAAGGATGATAACAGTGATGATGAAGCTGATGATGATAATAAAGGTAACTAGTCATTAGCCATAGGTCTCCAGGCTAATAATGATTTCATTCTCTAAGCCTTCTAGCTCACTCCTAGTAAGTTCAACAATAGTTATAAAAATTTACAGAAGTATGATAGCATAATGGCAATTGAGGTTTCAGGAATAAAAGTATGCTAACCTATTTAACTTTAATCTTCATTATTAAAACTTCCTTCATTTGAAAAAAATGAAGAAAATCATAAATTAAGTCATAATTTAATTGCCAATTCAGAAGTGTCATTTTTTTTCTCAAAATTTAACAATTCAATCTCTCCAAGACTGTTCGAGCTGACCACAGTATTTTTGGATCTTCTCTGCCTCTTCCAGTGCAATAAGTTCTGATGCTTGTTTTTGTCCCTAACAGCTAGCTTCTTTCCATCCCACCCTCATTAGATGTCAAGATACCAGATTTTAACTCACATATTTACATTGATAAGTAGATTTAAAAAAACATTTTTGTCTTCAGAAATACCTAACTCACATTGTGCACTCTAAGGAGTCACAGAAGGGCTAAAACCAAGTCTGAAGCAGGTGTTAGTTTTTATAAACAAATTGTAATTGTATAAACTGTTTTAAAAACCATACCCCAAGATATTTACACCACAAGAAATATAAAACTTGTCCTCTCCTGGAAAGAAAACAGAGTAGAAATGAAAGAAATCTTTATTTTTATCCATAGAATCAGTAGTTGGAATCTTTCTGTGTCTATTTACAGCCTAACCGTTCCACAGCAATTTACTTCACTCTTGTTACTCAACCTCAATACTCTTGCCATGCTCCTCCTCTAGCTAGTCTTTGTATAACGTAATAAACCATTTTGTTCATTTAATTACATCATCATATATCTAAATCTACATCTATATCTACATGAGTATTTATAGCTATATGTATTCCTTGTTTGATCTCTATTTCTTAGCTATCAGTTTTTGAGGCACAGTATCCTCTAGTAGGAGGTAAGCCCTTTAAAAGTAAGAACAATTTCTCATTTTTTGGCTTAATGTACACTATGCTAAGCTTGTTCCCTTGCAGAGAGCAGATACTTGGTAAATACTGTTTAATTGTGGAAGTGAGAAGAGTTTTTCTATCTATGCATGTGCCAGTTGAACCAGTTAGAATATAAGTTCATGGAGGTCAACGTCACCCGTGCTTTGTACAAGGGCCTGGTTCCTAGAAGTGGATTAAATTTCTTATTAATTCATTTATGTATACTAAATTTATTATTTTAAATCTAATAAAACTGTATCATTGAATTTATGTTCGAATCAGGATGTCATTCGATGTACATGCTTTTCTATCTTGTTTTGGGCCATTTCCAAATTAATTAAGTATGTTTGAGCTGTGTTTCCATTGTATATCTGAAACATTTAAGAAAGGCTGTCCTCAACTTGATAAGGCTCCCTCAATGTGTTTCAGTACTCAGAGGAGAGCAGGTCAGCTTTAGAGATCTTGATACTTTAATAGCTCACCTGTTTGGTTTTTTTTCAGCCAAACATTTCTTGGATTTTTTAAGATGAATTACAGGCACAGCATTTTTTTTGGTAATGTGCTGCCAGTTGCTCACACTCTTTGTATAAAATATTCAATTTCTTTTAAGTCACACGCAATTTTAAATCATCTGAAATTATAATGATCCATTATTTTATAACTGAATATCATCACCAGGAACAAATTTGTTTTTAAGTTGGGCTTTGGCCCAATGGAAAAATTTAAAATCACAGAAATATCTACAGGATATCAAATTCCAATTACATAATTTTGCTATGACAGTGCTCCATGTTATCCATACTGACTAAAATTCAATCTATAATTTAAACAAAGTTTACATAGAAATTCAGCTCAAGTATATGTGCTCTTACATTCCATATCTCTTAGGTAAGTCATCCTATGAGCTTTCAATTACATCTAATTGTGTCTCAAAAATTCTTTAAAGCATATTTTAAGTAATTTCTGTATTTTGTTCCCAATTTTATACCAGATACACAGGCGATTCAAATAAGGGATTTGATTTGGCAACAGATTGTAAGGGCCCAATATATTCAGATATTCATATGTTTTATTTTCTAAAATTAATTCCATATATTAAGATTCAGTTTGGGGAGTTAAAAAATGGTGACAGAGCACCAAACATGGAGATCAAAAGACTTGATTTCAAATAGGTCCTCAGACACTTACTAGCTGTATGCCATTGAGAATTCTCCTAAATTCTAGTTGTCTTTGTTTCTTTACCAGTAAAATAAAGCTGATAACTGGTCCTACCCCTCCCCAGGGATGTGAGAATCAAATTGAAGGTTAGCTATTAAGCTCTTTGCCCAGAGCCTGGAAGGTACTATTTTATTATCTTTTTATTGTAAATGTTAGTAATGATTGTGATACACCAACTATTATAGGGAAATAAGCAATTCCTGCTGGTTTTGGATAAGGCTATTTGGGGCAAATTCCATTGGATGAAGAGAAACTTGCTGCCCCACAAGAATCTGATCCCCAGTAGCAATTCAATTTGAATCCAATGAACCATAAATGCTGAAGTGCATAAACATGACTCTGAAATGATTTTTTAAAAGTTTTCATAAATTCATCATTATTAATTGTTATTACTATTTACAATAATAATAATAATAGTAATGTCATTTAACTGGGGGAGTCACAGTCACTTCAAAGTGGTTAAAAGAGGTGTCTAGGGATTACCAGATCCTTTTACACTTTTCAAATGAGCCAACAAATCTAGTCTTCTTTCACATGAGATAGGGAGAAAAAAAAGACTTGAATTGCATAGCTGATAATTGTTTTCTGTCTGCTTGTTAAGATTCAGTGTGTCTTTTTGACATCATTGTTGTTGCTGCTGCAGCTATTCCTATGCTTGTTGTTATAAAGGACTTGCCAGTTTTCAAGGGCTGGAAGCATGTGAGCTATTCAAGGGACCAGTAACACTACTGACCATCATGGAAACTCCGATGTCGTGCATTTTTGACTTGGGCTGTTTTACCACTCCTTAAGCACCTTGGCTGCTCCCTGCATTAATTCAGAGCTTAATTTAAAAACTCACTTGATGGAACTCACTACAACTCAGTGGATCAAGAGGTCCTCCAGACTCAGCCTTACTGGTAGATGGGATTACAGGTGTGTGTAAACACACCTAGCTTTTATTGGTATATGAGAAATTTTTATGTATTGAATTCAAATTAGGATTTTTTCCTCCTTGCAGAAAGATACCACAAAATGAAGGATTTATTTAGTATCTCTGTTGGTTTAGTTTGAAGCCGTCAGTATGATTCATGAAAGTAATATGATATTTTGGCTCAACTTGAAATTTGAATTTGAAAACAAATAATTCTATTTAGGGAAAAATGATAGCATATGTAGGATGATGCAGAAGAACAATGACTACAAATTTTCCTGGAAAAGGGTTAAATTTTATAACATTTATTTATATTTTTTTGCATTAGCATCATTTTTTAAAAAAGAGAATGGTTTTCCATGTCTATGACAAATTGACAAATACTCTGCCTCTCACTGTGTTTGAATTGTGTGTGTGTGTGTGTGTGTGTGTGTGTGTGTGTGCATAAGGGCATGTGGATGATAGCTAGATGGATAGATAGATGGATGGATGGATGGATGGATGGATGGATGGATGAATGGATAGATAAATAGATAGGCAGATGAATAGATAGATAGATAGATACATAGATACATAGATAGATACATAGATACATAGATAGATACATAGGTAGATACATAGATAGATACATAGATATTCTGAAACATTTGAGTCAGTAATTTTGGGTTTTTTCTGATCTACTCTCCTAAACACCATTTTTTTCCAGTTTTGTAGAGAGGCTAGTCACCTTCCTTGCTGTTACTCTTCTGACATTCAGCACAATAATAGTGTATACATCATTTGTTTCTTGTTTAATTCAACTTGCATTTTTACCATTTTGGATTTTTTGGAATCACAGAGATAACACAAAAAATTCTCATATATGTAGGTATGCATAATACACATCAACAGCTTATTGGAATTAAAAAAAAATCAAAGAACACAAAGGCCAGTTAGCTTTGACCAATTAACTGGGAGTGGAAGGTATACTAGTCTCCAGGATCAACTAACATATAAACTTATTGCATATGAACAAGTTAGGCAGGGGGCAAAAGCAGCATGCTTTGGAATACAAGGAAATACAGATAAGACTGCTTCTTTCACAAAAATGCAGCAGCACCTACAAGAATCAGTTTAGGACTTTGCAGCATGTCTAGCACAGGCTATTTCTAGAAGCATTTTCAATCATGCAGCAGGAGAAATGATTTTCCAAAAGCCAGCTCTAGAAAATGCAAATGCAAATTGCCAGAGAGTCTTGGCATGCCTAACCTAACATGCCAGTCATTGAAATGATTCAGGTTGGCAAATGTTGACTGATCTTGGGAAGGTTAATAGCCATATGGAGACTATGGGAATGCTACAACTTGGTCTCCCCACACCCACAGTCATTCAGTCAGAATGGCAACTTTGAGTTATGAATTTGAAAGATTGTTTTTATAACATACCACTGAGAAAAGAGGATTGTCAATACTTTGCTCTTTCCATTCTTTCAATAAATTTAAAAGAACCACATATACATTATCAATGGAAATTTCTTCCTCAGGACATAAATAATAGTCCTGCTATGTGCCCGTCCTCAAAAGGCAATCTAATATACTATTCTTGCACATTTGGAGGCAGAATTAAGCACTCATGGCCTATATATAGCAGCAGAAAAAATATAAAAGCCTCCTCCATATTCATCCTTGGGACATATAGTTGAGGAATAGACCCTCTGTTCTCAAAATATAATTGTAAAAAACAGATCAGTTGAAAATATTAAATGATTTCCAGAATTTATTAGGAGATGTTAACTGAATTAGACCATATTTGAAAATAGGGACACATGAATGAAAAGATCTCTATTATATTGTCAGTGTGGATCCTAATTTGAAAAATATCTCCAAAAGAAAACTCCTAGAAATGTTATACCCAGGTTCTGGAGTCCCCAGACTACCAAGAGGAATCAATTTGAATACTGTGGAGACACAATTAGGATAACACAGGGTCTGGCAACTTCTACATTGAGGGATCGAAAGGCCTGGAATTTGATATTCAAGAGATCATGGGAGCTGGGATTAAAACCAAGAATCACTTACCCAGCAAAACTGAGTATATATTCCAGGGAAAAATATGGTCATTCAGTGAGGTAGAGGACTTTCAAACATTCTTGATGAAAAACCAGAACTACATAGAAAATTTGACACTCAAATACAAGAAGCATGAGAAGGTGAACATGGAAAAGGAATCAAAAGGAACTTATCAAAGCTGAACTATTTACATGCCAATATGGAAAAACAATAATTGAAACTTACAAAACTTTTGTCAGTATGAGGATAGGTGAAGAGAATACAAATGGGGGTGGGTGATGGGGGAGGCAGGGAAAGAATCTAGAATTTAATCTTTTATAATCAAATGTTAAATATATATGTGTGTATATATATACATATATGTATATATACATATTTTTATTTATTTATTCATTTACTTATTTATTTATGTATTTATTTATTCATTCATTCATTCACTCATTTATCTGTTTGTTTGTTTAATTATTTATTTAATATTAACTACAGGCAACTGAGAATTAAGGTATACAGGCACTGTGGTAGGGGTGCCTGTATATCTTTCTGCCCTACAGGAAAGTCAGTGGGGCAACGGGGTAGGACATTGGAGAGAGCAGATTGGGGGAGGGGCTACATATAGTGGGATTGCTGTCTTGGGGGGGTCAGTAGGGGAAAAATGGGGAGAAAATTTGTAACTCAAAATCTCAATGAAATGAATGATGTAAGGAAGAAAATTAATTAATTAATCAAAAATAAAGCTCAACAACAGTTGAAAAAAATGAGGATGCAATTAGGAGTAGTCTATTAAATAGAATAGATGTCAAAAAGGATTTAGAATTAACAATACTGAATGCTCCATACATTCCTTTTGCATGTATTCATTAAGAAAATGAATTGATGTAATGGTCATTTTTACCATCTCAGCCAAGATTTAGTATACAAACATACCCTTCCATGGTTGCTCAGCTGTCTTGTAAAGTAGTTAAGAAATGTTTTCAACTAACAGGAGGTGCGCATCTCAGTTACTTCAACCATAAAACAAGGAACAGATAGAAATTTTAATAGCACAAGATCAGACATGGCAAGTGTTGCTGGCTCTATTTCAAGGAGAAAAAGATAATATATATGCCTATCCAATACTGTAATTTCTTAGTACACAGAGATGGCTTATAAACACCACGGTAAAATCAAACCCCATTACTGAAGCAAAAGTTGCTTTCACTGATTCATCTTCTGACCACAGTGCCACCTATTATATTCCCCCTGAAGAGAAGCATGTTTCTTACACACCAGTTTCCTCCACTCAACAGAATGAAGTCAATGCAATTATCTTAATGTTACAGTCATGAGGAAGATACCAATATCTTCTCTGATAGCAAATATGGGGTAGGTGTGGTCAATAATAGAAACAGCAAGGATCAAAGTCAGCTCCAATTACCCTATTTTACAATTCTCTACTAAGCTTCAACAGCTCATTTGGGCTAGAAAAGCATCCCTTTACTATACACTTTCTCATACTGACCTTCCACAGACCTCTAGTTCAAGGGAATAGAATAGCAGACTCACTAACTAAAGCTACTGAGGCCCAACATTCTCATGAAAAATTCCATTAATCTGCTGATATGCTTAGGAAACTATAAAATTACTAGGGATCCAGCTAGACACATAGTGAAGTCATGCCCAAGATGTATACTTTTTCATCCACGTCCCCCAAAACTTCCTTAAACCGTTGAGGTCTAGCACCTCAAGAACTTAGGCAGATGGATGTTACTCCTTATTCCAGTTTTGGAAACCTAAAATTCATTCATTTAATGGTGGACAGTTATTCTTCATTTACTATGGCCTCTGCACAACCTGGAGAAGCAGTTGCCCAGGTTATTGACTAATATGTTTCATTGTTTTTCTACATTGGGAATTCCAAAGTCTTTAAAAAGAGACAAATGTCCTACATATATTTCTCAAGTTTTAAATAAATTTGCTTCTCTTTCAATATACATCATACTACTGGCATTCCTTATAACCATACTGGACAGCGTATAATGGAAAGAAAAAATAGATCTCTAAAGATGATTCTTTGAAAACAAAAAGAGGGAACTATAGCATGGCCTCAGAGACAATTCTCTCAGGTGGTGTATACTTTACATTTTTTAACACCAAACAAAGAAGGGCACACCACAGCTAAAAGGCATTGTAGGAAAAAAAAAGTAGAATTGGAAAGTCGTCAACAAAAGTACTGTGGAAGGACCGAAAAACCATTCTTGGTTTGGGCCTGATAAACTGTTGACATGGGGAAGAAGGTATGCTTCTAGCTTTCCAGACACTACCCCTGAACCAATATGAATCCTGGAAAGAACATCAACAACTTTGGAGGAGATGACACCAAAGTTGTAGGCTATGCATATCAAAGGCAAGACTCAGATGGAGATGAGAGGAGCCAGAGAAAACAAAGACCTCAGAAAAGGAGAGGATACCAAAGTAAATCATTAATTTGTTTTATGATGCTGTAGCAGTGTGTTACCTGTGCACAATCTAAGGCAGCTATGGACTTACATAAACAATCTGCCTTGGCCAAGACTGCTTACCTGGGAAGACAAGATTAAAGATATTGTTCTGTGGGAACTTTATCTGAAGAGTTTGGACAATAGATGGGAAATGTTTCAGTAACTTAACAGTAATAGATATAAAATTAAATTCTATGGGACATATTGGGGGGGTACATCGTTGTTCTTTGGATTCAATGTAAGTAGTATATATGAATATTGTGTTATTCTTAGAATATTACTCATGTTGCTCAGATGTTTTCTTTGGGGCCAGTCTGTCTATGCTTGGTATAAAGGTCAAAGAGAGCATTCAGACACCCATTCATTCATTTCTCACCATGGCCCCCATATTACAAAATCTCAGTCTCTCCTCTCCCCCCATGCAGATACCCTATCCTCCATGGGCAAAATGCTACCTGCCCAAGAGAGGAGTATACAACAACAGTGGGGGTAGATATGATATATGGAAGGTACTGGATCATTTTGATCAAGGAGCATGAGTTGAGTGGGTATCCCCAGGAATAATAACTGATAAGGGGATACACCAAGAAGAAATAGGGCTGGCTATGGCTGCTTTAGATAGTGTAGTAGTCAACGTAGGTATGACAAAATATCATACCCTTAGATATTGTATGACTTTTCCTAATGCCTGACTTCCTTCTCATCAGGCCTTCATGATAGGATGCCCAAATATAACAAAGTCAGACTCCAGTTTTTTGTTTGGTGTTGCTGTTTTTGCTTTTTTAGAGGGGCAATTGGGATTAAGTGACTTGCCCAAGGTCACAGGGCTAGTAAGTGTTAAGTGTCTGAGGTAAGATTTGAACTCAGGTCCTCCTGACTCCAGGGCCAGTGCTCTATTTACTGTGCCACTTAGCCACCCTAGACTCAGAATTTGCTATAAAATGCATTGCCTGTACAATTTCACAATGTTTATCCTCTAGACAACAGCAGGGGGAAAGCAGCTGTGATTATAGAAAGACCTTCTTATGCTATATTCCCCCAAAAAGTAAATGATGGGTGGTATTTAGTGGCTGCTGATGAGGCTTTTCATTACTTACAACAGAGTTTTAGTGTTCAGAAAAAAAGATGTTTTCAATGTATTTTCTGGGGTATTGTTTCCTTGGTATCATTGATTTCTTCCTTAGTGGCTTCCTCAGTTTCTGTTATAACTCTACAAAATGACACACAAAGTGAGCACTACGCAGAAGCATTGTCTCACAATGTATCCCTGGCATTGAAAGCACAGGCTTCCATTGATAAGGACTTTCAAGAAAAATTAAATGTGTTAAGAGAAGCTAGAGAGTTTGTGAGAGGTAATGTTCCGGAAATTCAATTTCATTTAAAAATGTACTGTGATTATGGATTCACTTATGCTTATGTAACTCCTTTTCACTATAATGGTTGTATTGTTAGTTGGGATGTTGTAAAAAATCACTTGTTGGATGTATGGAATTATAATATTTTGGCTACAGATTTATCCTTCCTTAACAATTTATCTAATTCATAGCCACATCTCTGGGGCAGAACCCAAACAAGTAGCCAGTACTTACTGCATTGATTGGATTGCTTTGATACATTTAAAAATGCAGTGTCAATGCTCCTGCATGGGCTACCTTGGATAGGCATCTTATTCTTGGTATGTATACTGATACCTTGTCTTGTGAATATTCTAAGGTCATCTATCAAGACACTGGGGACTAAAGTACATGGGTTAAAACTATTAGCAAAAATGAAAGGTAGAAATGGCTAGGGCCAGGTCTGAGAGAGTTCATGTAGAACGTCCAGGCCAGAGTTTTGCTCATGGTCTGTTCTTTCGCTCCAGGCTCAATCTATCACAGGATTGTTGGCTCACCATAGTCTTCCTTGTGCATGCCTTGATTAAGATACAAATCTGGCATTTTTTTGTGTGTTTATGCATGAAATTCAGATCACCCATCCTCCTGAACTTTGACCACCATGCTAGGAGTCACATGTTCACTTACTATATTGGGAAATGTCCCATGGGAGTGGACATAAAACAATGTATGCTTTGCCTATATAATTCCTGACCCTCAGATGAATAAATGAATTAACTTGCAACTTGCTTGCATTTTTTGTCTGGTCCACATTTATTATTCACACCATCCCATGAAATGGCACATGTACAGCAGACTACAGGAAATAATTGGAAAACCTCCTAGCAATGCAGGATGGAAACAGATTTTCAGGTGCTTTAAATGCTTAAAAAATGTTGTGTTTTAAATCTTAAGGTGAAGATGTATTTGAAGTGGTAGAGTTCAGTGGGAGTTCTATAGTAAGGGCATTGCATGGAGTACCACTGTCATCTGAGGTACAGAAATATCAATTTGCCAGCTAAGTGAAGGAGAATGCGTTGTAGAGGGGAGACATTGGAAGTACAACAATTAACTGATCGATATTGTTGAATCCTTCTGGTTATGTCCAGCTGTTTGTGACCCAGTTTGGGGTTTTCCAAGCAAAGATATCACAGTGGTTTTGCAATACCATCTTCAGTTCATTTTACAGAGGAGGAAACTGAGGCGAACAGGGTAGAATGACTTGCCCAGGGTCATACAGTTAGAAAGCGTCTGAAGCCAGATTTGAATTAGAGCAAGATGAGTCATGCTAAGTCAAGACTCTGCTCCCTAATCACCAACCCACCTAGTTGTCCCTAAATCAATTTGGAGAGAAAGTCTATAATGGCAGATGAATGATGATAATAGGCTAAGTGGAAATTCATTCAATGGTATTTAGTAGAGTGAAAGGTTGGATACAAGATACTATGTGGGATTATAACATGTAATATTTAACAATTAGAGTTATGAGGTATTTACTGAATAATTACTTGAGGCTGAGAACCTGAGAGATTAGAGGCAAGGAGATGCCACCAAACATAATGAAAAGGAGATAGATTTATGTATTTAATCACATACATGTGTGCATATATGTATGAGTATATATTGTATGTGCATGTGTGCATATGCATATATTTGCATGTGTGTATTTGCATATATACATATATGCACCCTGACACATATATATGAATACAAGTGTATGCAACTTGTGTGTGTATTTTTCAGGAATAATCTAAGTAGAGATGATAATTTAACTTCTGAACGTTATTATAAGTGAGAATGACTATCAAGAAAAAAAGGAAAATGTATTAAAAAAAAAGAATCTTCAGTGACAGAAACATGTAGAGAATACAACATCAAGTTCTAACAAAGGAACCTCTGAGTGGTTGGACAACTAGAAGTGGAATAAAAAGAATAATTTCACTAAAGCCTCACTTGTTTAGAGTCATATTTTACAGGTATTGGAGGTGCTTGGGATTGGAAGTTAGAAGCAAACATTTTTGAAAAGGGATAAAGTCAAAGGAGAAAATAGAATACGTGGGGAGTGAGATGGAATGGAGTGATATATAATCACTTTCACAATATAACTGCTATGGAAATATTTGGGTAGCTACAAATGTACAACTTATATTGAATTGCTTAACTTCCCAGTGGGTATCGTGCGAAGGGAAGAAGGGAAAAATAATAAGAACTCAAAATTTTAAAAACAAATGCTTTTTGAAAAAAATTGTTGTTGTTGTTGTTTTTACATGCAACTGGAAAATAAGATACACAGGTACTGGGGTATAGAAATCTATCTTGCAGAGCGGCTAGGTGGCACAGTGAATAGAGCACTGGCCCTGGAGTCAGCAGTACCTGAGTTTAAATCTGGCCTCAGACACTTAACACACACACAAAAAACTAGCCGTGTGACCTTGGGCAAGTCACTTAACCCCAACTGCCCTCCAAAAAACAAACAAACAAAAATCTATCTTGCCTTACCAGAAAGTTAGGGAGGTGATGGGGGAGGATATAAGAGAGAACAGATTTGGGAAAGGGGTATTCAGTAGGCTTGCTATTTTGGGGGTAGGGCATAGGGGAAAGACAAGGAAAAAATATTGTAACTCAAAATCTTGTGGAAAAGAATGTTGAAAATTAAAATAAATAAGTAAATTTAAATTTTTACAAATGACTATTGTGTGTAATTAATGGTTAAGAATATTTTAAGGAGCAATTCCTTGGGATGACTCTATCATGATAGTTGCCCATTCCTCACCTTTTATTTTTAAAAAGTGTATCTTTCTTCAGTTCCAGCATTTTTTCTTTCTCCCTGTGTAAACTTTCTTGAGAAGACTTCTTGACTCCCACTATTCAGAAGATCACAATGATTCAATTTCAGATAGAGGCAGGATTCTTGTGTTTGAATTCTGCCTCAGGCACTTATTAGTTGGATAAGCAAGAGTAAACCATGTAACCTCTCTACATCTCAGCTTCTTTATCTGTAAAATGAGGATGATATCTACAGCATGTACCTCGTAGAATCATTTTATCTTCAAATTAGGTATGGTTGGTAAAATATTTTGCAATGGTTAAGTATCAGTTATTGTTACTGAAAGTATCAGTATTGTACTGAAAGTTTTGTATTTTTTTTTCCTTTTTTACCAATTACCTTCTAACAAGGAAACTCCCTCCACACACACAGTTAATTCAATGTCTTGCACCTTCTGCATTTAAAGTGAAATCTAAGTAATTATAGGCTAAGTGATTAGTTCTGGGTCATATAGCCAGAATCAGGGCATAAAAGAAGTTTGCCTGACTCAATTATTATTCTACTATATGCTTATCCCCATCAATGTTTAAACACTCCTTTCCCATTTGGCTTAAAAGACACTTACTCACGAAACTTTTTCTACAATTTCATCTAAAATGTGAAAATGTAGTTGCAACAAAAGTACACAATTTAAAATTATAACTAGGAATTATAACAGTCTTTTAATTAAATCATCAATAAAGATGATTTTGACTCATGTCTCCCTTCCATCAGTTACAGACAGACTGGTTACCATGAAAGGAATTTGCTATCACCAATTACCATTAAGATGTAAGAAAAATGAATCAGATTCCTTAGCATTGAGGATGATTTTTCCCTTTTTTCACACTTTACAAAATTCATTCTAATAGAATAATATGTTTCATACAAAGGACTGATGATTGACCCCACATGGAATTAAAATAAGTAGACTTTTAAGTGAAGTATAGACAACGTCTTATTAGAGGAAGAAAGGAAGAAAAAATGAAAGAACGAATGACATTATGAGATTAGCAAGTGTTGAAAACAGCCTGAACCAGGAGTTACCTTTTAGAAACAAATTCAAATTAAATAAAATATGCTTAGAAAAATCAAGACACAAAATATTTGTTCCACAATAAATATAAATCTTGCCCTCTCCTAAAAAATAAAGCAGAAATGAAATAATAATTTTTTTCAAAATTTTTATTCAGAGCATCTGTACTTGACTCCTTTCCCTATCTCTATAAAACCTAACATTTCTAGAGCAATTTCCTTAATTTTGATGAGTCATACTCTATATGCTTCCCCTGCTTCTCTTCTGCCTAGGACTGCTGCTATGAACAGCTTTCAAGGTCTGATTACATAGTACAGGAAGGGATTTATTCAATAAAAAATCAAAGTAAAACATCCACAGAACATCAAAAGACAGCATTCAGAATGTTACAACTTATTAACTTATCACTCAAATGGCCACATAGTTTTAAGCAAAATGGTCATATAGTTTTCAACAAAATACATTCATTTAGTCAATCACAAAATCCAAAATTCAGTGCCAAAGTACAAAAGTCAAAGTCTTCCATGCCTAGGGCACAATAAATCATAATCTTCACAGTCAGTGCACAGCATTCAAGTAAAATCTTCTTTCATCTTGACTTGAGGTTGGCTCTTAGCTTCCTTTGTCCCTCTTCCGTGGTCCAACTCCTATTTGAATCCATCCAAATTTCACCTGGGTTCAAAGGTAGGCAACCCCCAGTTCCTTGTCCAGTTCTCATTCCATAATGAAGCTCACAGTGTCCAGTCCATCTCAAATGCTTCACAGAGTTTATTCCTGGGAAAACAAGGCTTAACAAAGCCATAAGAACATTCTTGAACATTAACAAATTTACAACAATATTTGTACAAATGTACCAGCACCACAGTCATGCTTTCTCAGTCTTTGATAGCTCCAGATAACCACCTGAAATCCTCAGCAGCTCTTGCTGGCCCTCAGAAATCTTTAACACCATAAGCTTCATTCTCAAAATCAAAATAACTTTATCCAGCCTCCACATGGCTTGCTCCAAGAAATTCTGTCTCAGTTCTTAGTTCTCATTCCTCTTCTCAGTTCTTCTCAATTCTCAGTTCTGTTCAGTCCAGCAGCAACTGCCCTGCCTCCATGATTCTTATCTCAAGAAGTTCTGACTATCTTGTGCTCTTCTTTATATATGGCACAGTTCCTCCCTAGAAGTTCACAAGTAATGTGGTTCACACATTCGTTTTCTTAAAAGACTTTATATGAGGCTTAAAAGAAACTTGAACTGAAATAAGGTGTTAGGTCAATAGCTGAAACAAGGTGTTAACTATTTCTTTGCTTGTCAAAGAATAAAATAAAACAGCAGTGTTTCATTTTATTCCTTGGTTCCCTAACTCCAAATTGGGGATATACTTTTTGTTTATTACTGCAAAGGAGGGAAACCTTTAGGGCTTGTCATCTGAGTGTTGTTAACACATTGACAAAAGTGAACTTTAGAATCATCCCCATGACTTTCCTATGTGGTTCCTTTGTGGCAAATGGACTACTCTAGTGGGAATCAAATTGTTGTGGGTTAGCTAGCATCCCTTCTGCCACTGGGGCATTAGCGTTGTTGTCTCCTAAAGCAGTAGGATTTTTTTTTTATTTCAGGGGTGCCACTACATTTTATTCAACTGCCTGCTTTGGAGATATAGCCACCAATTTGCAAGAAGAAATTATGAGCTGATTTTTTCTCTTACCACAACCAACTTTTCCTGACTCAGCTGTTTTTCTCTCACCTCACACTGAAAGAAAGTAAACGCACTCTTTTTCTGATTAATTCAGCTGTAACTGGAGACACATCATCACTGCGGCATGATTGCAATAATGCAGCAGTATTTAATGCTACTCTTATCCAGAAGGTAATTACTGGCTGCCCCTAACATTTTCCCTTCATCATAAGGTAAACATTGCTTTAACTACTTGTCTTTCTGGGAAGAAGTTTTTTTATGAAGGTAAAGTATGGATTATTAAAAAGTCCATTGAACAGCGTTTAAATTATTTCTCAAACTCTTGGTGATTTTTTTCCCTTTCTCTCATCTCCAAGTGGTATGAGATAATTCAAAACCTTCTGCAAAGCAGGACGTAGGGTTTTATATCAGATATTTGGGTTTCTATAGCAGCCACTTCAATTCTTGATTTGGAGTAGTGCCTTGTTTTATACAGTCCTATAAGAGGCAAGTTGGTCAGAAAAGAAAGAGAAAATACATCTTGCAATTGAACATCCTCCCTGGTAAGGAACTGAACTTCTCAGAAATCAAGTGATTTGCCCAATGTCAAAATAGTAAGTAGTAAAATAGGTGGCATTCTGAATTCTAAAACAGTGTAGAACATAATGATCAACCTTATGCAAAGAGAGGAAGTAGGAATCCTACAGAGAAACTATTCTATGATTTATGGCAAGTTATGATCACATAAAAACATACTAGTCATTCATTTGGAAGGAGACCAATTTCTCCATGAGCATATTGCTCAAGAGAACTCAATTCTGACCTCTTGGGTACAGATAGTTTGGTAATCAAGCCTCCAGATCACCATGCAATTGATTGTTTCCCAATGTAGTTTCATAATAATCCTATGGATTTTTCTGTATCTTAGTTATAAAAGGCTCCTCCCTAATAGGAAAATAAAAAAATATTATCTAAGAAAGGGACATCACCCAATACAAAGGAATTGCTAGGAGTTGCTAAAGGGTTTCGTTGAAAACCCCATGGAGCATGGGTCTTTAATGCCTGATTGAAAATGATGTCTCTCTTCAAGTTATGTTTCATAGGATCATCAATTATGTGATTGAATTATGCTTAGAGAATATCTTTTACACCTTCACATATTACAAATGAGGATACTGAAGCTTATAGTGGCTGAATGGCTTTCCTCACAACACTAGATTTACAATATGTAAGCATAAAATTGGCGTAAGATTTTTTTTAAATTCCAAATCCAATATGAATTTTAATTTATCACTTTGACTATACAAACTTTCAGAGACTGTCAGAGAAGTAAGGCAAGTTACACAATCTGTAGTTCAACTTCATGAAAAAAGGGGGGGTTACTTTCTATTTTTAAAGGATTGTTAAATGTAGAGGAGCAAAATTTTGAAAATAGTTTATCTAGTTTCTATCAATTTTATTAATGGTTTTAAAAAATTAGCTTAATTTGTTCTTGTGGAGACTATCCAGCTGTCTGAGATCTATCTGATAATACAGTCAGGTGGATCCATGAGTAATCAAGTGGTAGTAATCAAGACATGTTGATTCTTGAATGACATCATGGAAAAATAAACCCACTGAGCTTCTCCAGGGATCTTTGTTTTGAGTTACGATATTTTGCAATGTTATCATGAGTCAGATAAAGTACACATGAAAAGCTCATCAAATGTTCAGATAAAATAAAGCTTAGAATAGTTAGGATAGTTATAGGATTAAAGAACAAGGTTTCAAAATAAGCCAGACTGGCTAGAGCAATAGGTTAAATTTTAAAAAGATCAAATTCAGTAGGGCTAAATGTAAAGTCTTGTATTTGGCAGATATTGAACTAAAATCAACTTTAAAAATGCATGACAAAAGAGATAATATTTGATGTATAGTTTGTCTAAAATATAGGAATTTTAGTAAACAACAAACTCAAAATGGAAAGAATATACCATAACCATAACTCTAAAAAACTTATTAAATTTTCAGATACTTCAAGATAAATTTGGTTTCCATGAATAGGGAGGTGATAGTCCCCGTATATTCTGACCTTGTCAGAACTCATTTGTAATGTGGGGTTAGGCTCTAGACAGTTTGATTTAAGGAGAACTTTCATAAAATTGCAATGTAACCATAGTAGGAGAACCAGAAGAGTGATGAGTATGTGGTTATGGGAGTGGTGGCAGTACTATGGTAGCAGTACTTACTGATGTCATAGCCATCATTGTTATTATCATAGTAATAGCAATGATGGTGGTGGTGGACATGGTGGTAGAGGATGAAAGGGAGGAGGAGGAGGAGGAAGAGGAGAATCAGAAGAGGAAAAGAAAGAGACACTAGGTAGAAGAGGATGAAAAGGGGGAAGAGAAGGAGGAAGAAGAGGGAAAGGTTAAGTAGTAATTCTCATCATTCTACATGCAGAGACTAGATGTTATTTTACCAGATATAAAATACTACTGCGATATTGAACTCCTTTATATTAATATCCTTCCTATTGATGTTAGAAGTTTATGGCTGCTACATAGTATAGCAGATGAAATATTGAACCAAGAGTCAGGAAAACCTGCTTTTATTCCTAAAACATGTACCAGTTATATAATACATTATTATTTAAATTATTTATTTAATTATTTCTTTCTTTCTTTTTCTTTTTTCTTTTTTGCTTTTTGGAGGGCAGTTGGGGGTTAAGTGACTTGCCCAAGATCACAACGCTAGTTTTTGTGTTAAGTGTCTGAGGCTGGATTTGAACTCAGGTCCTCCTGACTCCAGGGCCAGTGCTCTATTCCCTGTGCCACCTAGCTGCCCCATTTAATTATTTATTTAATTTAAAGATTATTGAAAATCTCTTGACTTCAGTGTCCTCATCTTTATACTAATTAGAATTCAAAGAGGTAAATTAGAATTCAAAGAGGCAAAGTACATTATAACCACAAAATCACTACCTAAATTATATCTATTTTTTAAATTAAAAGAGGAGAAATACATCAGAATATTTCTATGGGAGAATATAATTAATTTAGGGAAGCATACACAAAAGAGTTGTCTTTTAACAGAGAGAACCCAAAAATGTTAAATAAAATAATTGCAGGATACCCAGTGCTTTCTTCCAGCTCTTCTAAATAGTATATGTATAAGATATCAAAAAATAAGTGATGGCCCTAATCCATGATTGGTGTGTAACAAGACACAGACACCAATTGGACTGGAGCAGAAATGACTCTAGTATAGAAGATTGGAACAATGATTAAATAAAGGGTTAGAAGTGGAAGGGAGGAAAGTAAAATTTTCATGTGAGTAAATAAATGAAAATAATAAAGAAGGGAGGAAGGGTGGGTTGGAGGGAGAGAGGTAGGAATGAAGCAGGAAAGGAAGAAGGAAAGGAAGAAATGGAAGAAATGGAGAGGAAGGAAATATTGAAAGTAAATGCAAGGGCAAAATGAAGGATATGAAGAAGGAAGGATGAAAGGAAAGAAGAAAGGAAGGAAGGAAGGAAGGAAAGAAGGAAGGAAGGAAGGAAGGAAGGAAGGAAGGAAGGAAGGAAGGAAGGAAGGAAAGAAGGAAGGAA
>CM053601.1:179610584-179627787 GCA_028646575.1 Pseudocheirus occidentalis | reverse complement strand
GGAGGGAAGGAGGGAAGGAGGGAAGGTGGGAAGGAGGGAAGGTGGGAAGGAAGGAAGGAAAGAAAGAAGGAAGGAAGGAAGGAAGGAAGGTAGGAAGGAGGGAAGGAAGTAGGGAGAGAATGTGGGAAGGAAGGAAGGAGGGAAGGAAGGGAAGAAGGAAGGAAGGAAGAAGGAAGGAAGGAAGTAATAAAGGAAAGAGAAATAGAAAAAAAGGAAGGGAAGGAGAAATAAAAGAAAAAGAAAGTGAAACAAGAAGACAGGAAAATACCTGTGTGTGCTGGAAGCACCTTGGAGAAGGAGCATTACAATTGCCTCTTCCTCTATCAATCAATGATCAAGTAGTATTTATTAAGTTCCCATTATGTGTCAGACACTGTGCCAAGACTGAAGGTACAAAGAAAGACCTATTTAGACTGAAAACCAAATTTTGTTTTCTGTGTGAAAATCAATGGCAATTACCTGGTCTATATAGTCTCATAGAGTTTAATTTTTTTAATCATCCTGAGGTGTTTTTTTTTTCTCATTTACTGCTGCTTGACTAGTCTCTCCATTCATATCTATTATTGTGATAAAGTGTTGGCAAAGATCAGGGGTGAGAAATGTACGTTTTGACAAAAGCTATTCTAGATGAAAAATTATGAAAATGGATTAGATACATTATAGTAAACTCTGAAATCTGTCTCTTTCTTCCTTGTGCCCCAATAGTTTCTTTTTTTTTTCTTTTCGCTTTTTTTGGAAGGCAGTTGGGGTTAAGTGACTTCCCCAAGGTCACAGGGCTAGTTTTTGTGTTAAGTGTCTGAGGCTGGATTTGAACTCAGGTCCTCCTGACTCTAGGGCCAGTGGTCTATTCACTGAGCCACCTAGCTGCCCCACACCAATAGTTTCTTAATCCTTTCTTCATTTTATTAAGGGAATGTGACAACATTCTGAAGATCAATGATTAATATTCTAGGACTGACATTGAAAGGTGTGAAAGGAGAAGGGGGAAAGGGTTATAATGAGTAAAAATTGTAGCTACAGCTAAGAAATTTGAATCCAGAGGAAAGGAACCAACATTAAATATAAACTAGAAAAATTTTTAAAACTCACTATGTTGGAGGTCTATGATATGAGAGATTAGGGACAAACTTCCATGTGTCAAAAGGAGGAAGGACATATGAAGTTCTCTGTCAATCTTTTGGAAATAGTTTTCTTCTGTCAATAAACATTAATTAAGAATGTGATGTATTCCAGACACTAAGCTATACACTGTTCACAGAAAGAAAACCAGGAACATTATGCCTGTCTTCAAAGACACCAATTTCCAATGAAGGATGTAACTGTAGTTGTTACAGCTACACACATACATAATGTGCATGTATGAATAAGTAGATATAGATAAATAGATGGAGAGATAGAGAAAGAGAATGAGAGAAACAGAAAATGAGAATAAAGTGAATCTCAGAGGAAAGGTACTCTCAGCAATCAAGGAGAGAAGTCTTTTTCAAAAGTTGGAATTCAAACTGAGATTTCTAGGAACCTAAGAAAGTTTAGTTTTTTCAGATGGGAGAATGAAGCATTACAGAGACAGAGGACAATCTGTGAAAAAGGCATGCAAATGGGAGATGGAATGTCATTTTCTAGGCCAAAAAAAGAGGCCATTATAGCTGACGTATAGAATATATGACACCGAGGAAGGTGGGATAATAAGAATATAAGAGCAAATAACAAGCATGTTATGAGGGTCAAATTAAATAACATAAGTATAGGTGCAAATTAAAAAATATATCTTGAAGGATATAAGGGTGAAGGTTGAGAAGGTCACAGCTCTGTGACCAGGGGCAAGACATTTAGTGCTAAACAGGAGTTTTCACCTGCGTAAAATGGGGGTTGATAGCTCTTGACCTGAGTGTGAATGACTGTTCTGTTGCCCAGTTGAAGTCATGAATGAAAAGAACTTTGAAACCTTAGTGTGTCATATAAATATCAGGTTAAAAAATCATTTCAATTTTTTTTTTATAACAAACATTTAATTTCATTGGTTTCAGGACAATCTCAAAGAAGAAACCCCCATTAATGATGCATTTAAGGAACTTCCTCATAACTGATGGTTGTAAAGAGTTGCATAGGGAGATTATAGGTGAAGGGATGTTCTCAGAAATGTAGAATAAATGTGCCAGAAGTGAGGATAGTACTTGTTGCTTCTCATTGATTTTTGTCCAATCTTATTCCCTTCCTCCCAATGGCCATTTGGAATAACACTTATTTATATGCACCAGTTCATCAAAATGCAACTTATATGCCTTTAGCTAAAATAATTTAGAATTGTACCTAATCATATATTTATCTGTTGTATTGTACTTTTTCAACAGGGATGCTGATTACTCATTTTTTCCCACCGTTGGGCTTCCAAACAAATGCTTGCTGACATCAAAGGAAATACAATCTACTCTTTAATGGTGATGATGCCAATTATTATAATTTATGAAGTATAATTTTTTCTCAGAAAGAATGACAGTTCCATGCAGAAGATTAAAAATTATCTGAAATTTTTACTCAATCAATTTGATTTTTATGAAGAGAAATAATAATAACGAGTAGGTATATTGCAATTTAAAATATTAACGAAGAGCTTCATGTAGAATATTTCATGTGCTCCTCATGACAAGTCAGTGAGGAACAGCAATATATTATCTTCATTTTACAAATGAGAAAGGTATGGTCAAAAACATTTAAGGGATTAAGCAGTTTGAGAGCACTAAGTATCTCAAGAAAAAATTCAATTCTGGTCATCCTTACCTTATACCCAGTGCTTTATGAACTAAAGACAAGGATGGAAGAGAGAGAAAAACAAAACACACAAAAAAAGAGATTAGAATAATCAAGAAATTGGCATAGGAATAACCAAAATGGAAAATAAAAACAATGTAACAAAATTCATTCTGCTAGGCCTTACGCAAAGTCCAGAGCTTCGAAAAATCTTCTTCATCATATTTTTAATCATATATGTTGTCACCATCACAGGGAATCTACTCATTGTTTTAACCTTGACTGTCAGCCAGACTTTGAGATCCCCCATGTACTTTTTCCTAACCTTCCTATCCATTATGGATGCTACCTACTCTTCAGTCATTGCTCCTAAAATGGTGGTGGATTTACTCTATGAGAAGACAACCATCTCCCTGAAAGGCTGTCTGACACAGCTGTTTGCAGAGCATTTCTTTGGTGGGGTAGGAATCATCCTCCTCGTGGTCATGGCTTATGATCGCTATGTGGCCATCTGTAAACCCTTGCACTATATGACCATCATGAATCCTCGTGTTTGCCACCTTCTGGTGGCAGCAGCCTGGTTTGGGGGCTCCATACATGCTACCATACAACTCCTCTTCATGGCCCATCTTCCTTTTTGTGGTTCTAATGTTATTGATCACTTTATGTGTGATTTGTTCCCATTACTGAAACTGGCCTGCATGGATACCCAAGTTCTTGGTCTTTTAGTCATTGCTAACAGTGGAGTAATGTGCCTGTCCATCTTTCTTATACTAAGTATATCCTATGTAGTTATCCTCTCTTCCCTGAAGGGTGGAAGTTCAGAAGGAAGGAGAAAGGCTCTTTCCACCTGCAGCTCTCACTTCACAGTAGTGGTCTTGTTTTTTGCTCCTTGTATATTTTTGTATGTGAGGCCAGTAGCCACTTTTCCTATAGATAAAGCTGTATCTGTATGCTTTACTATGATTACTCCTATGTTAAACCCCTTGATCTACACCCTTAGGAACACAGAGGTTAAAAATGCTATGAGGAAACTCTGGATCAAATGAATGCCTTTTCCTCTTCTGGGGAGTTAGCTTACTAACTGAAAATCACTCAGATGTGACAGAAGGATACAAATATTTTGGTGGAATGTTTTTATCAGTGCACATACTCCCTTCACTAGCAAAGATCATAATCCTCTCATAAATTCCCACTTTACATTTTCCTAGACCTATATTTTTTTGCTATAAATCTTTGAGAGAGCAATTATTGACATGTTAGAGACATGACAATCGAAATATTAACTGAGCTTGTAGGTATGTGGAATGATCCATAGTATTCTATCTATTAACAATGATAACAGTTAATATTGGCAAAGTCAATTAAAGTTCGCAAAATGCTATAAGCATAGTTTCTCAAAACACTTTACAAATATCACTTCATTTTGCCCTGACAGCATCCCCCAGTGATAAGTGATCTTATTATGCTCCTTCTACAAACAAGAAAATTTAGGCAGGAACAGTTTGTAGCTGATTCCCACAGAGCACACACAGAAATCTTTGATTGAGTAAAAAAATCAAACTGATATCTTGCTGATTGAAGTCTAGCACTTTATCTCTTATACTTCCTACCCTTCCCCCCAACCCCCAACATCTTCTTCTGAGAATGTTCCCTGATTTGAAAGTATACTCTGCCCCCCAATAGGCTGAATGTGGTCATGTGGAGCCTGTGGTGGGAGACTTGTTTTTTGGGAATGGCCAAACCTTGTTACTTTGTAATTGGACAGTGGGTCAAGAGGACTGTGACATTCTCTGACCCAAGAGAAGCCTATGTATACGCCATGATGTGAGGTTTCCTTTGGGGCTCACTTTGAGAAGAGTTGCATGATTTGGCCAGATGAGACTCTGGGAAGCCGTTGAGCTCCCTGGCTTTGAAAAACCCAGATGCTGATGCTTCCCTCTCTGGTAACTTGAATAGGTAATGGATGTGATGGTCACATGGTTGTAAGCCCATGTGCTGATCTGTTTCTTGGGCTGCTTGTAACTTGTGTTTGTAACTTGTGCCTGTAACTTGGGTTTGTAATCTCTGGAGTTCAGGGTGCTGACTTTTCCCCCTGAACTAGGTAAATGATATGTTTGTTTGATTAAAGAATGATCGTTAACCCATTTTGAGTTGCTTTCCTTTAGAAAAGCAGATCTAAAAACCTGTACTAGCAGCTGCCCTAGGTATGCTACAGTGCTTGCTGATACAGCTTCTCTTTGCTCATTTTATAAATGAAAATAGTTGGGCTGACAGAGATGAATTGACCAAAGAAAAGTTACACAGGATACAGACAGACAACAGAGTTGAGTTTTGATCCTAGGTTCTCTGACTCCAAATCCAGAAGTGTTTGCATTATATTATTGCAAAGGTAAGAAATCTTTAGGGATTGTTTTCAGAGTATTATGAACACATTAATAAAAGGTAACTTTACATTCATCCCTATGGACTTCAGTGTTTTTGATTCCTTGGTGGCAAATAGGCTTCTCCAGAGGGGATCAGATTCTGCTGGGGCAGCAAAAGTCTCCCCTGCCTTAGGGACATTTTTAGAATTGTATTCTACAAAACAATAGGGATTGATTGATTTCAAAATTATTTCATAGGTGCCACTACATTTTGCTCATCTATCTGTTTTTGTGATCTAGCCACCACTTTGTAAGAGGAAATTATGAGCTATTTTTTTTCCTCTTCCCACTACCAACTTTACCTGACTTAGTTGAGGTTCTCCTTCTCCCACTGAAAATGCAAAGTCACTGTTATGCTGATTAACTCAGCAGTCAATGGAGAGACATCTTCAGTCATGCAAATTTTATCCAGTCTTGCAAAAGGTAAGCTCATCAGAAGAATAAGAAGGGAAAGATATCTTCCAATTGAACCTCCTCCCTGGGAAGGAACAGAAGTTCTAAGAAATAGAGTTATGTGTCTAAAGTAAAAATAGTAGGAAGTAAAGATTCTAACTTCTAATTCTAATTTATAATGAACAATCTTATCCAATAAGATTGGATAACCCTAGAGAGTAACTATTTCATACGTTTTGGCAGGTTTTAGTCACAGAGATAGGAAAAGGAACACCACTTGTGTGTCTGGAAGGAGACCAATTTCTACTGGAGCATATACTGAAGGAGAAATCAATGTTGACTTCTCAGACACAGAAAACTGGATAACCTAGGCTCCAGATGATCATGCAATTGACTGACTGTAAAATCAGTGACAAAATCTTTCTTTCTATCGATTTTTCTTTATGTTTGTTAGTTATAGGAGTCCTGTATCAATAAAAAAAAATCAAACTAAGGAACACAACCAATACAAAAGGATTGCTAAGGGATTGCATGGAAAAGACCAATGGGTTATGTGCCTCTTAATGCCTGTTTGAAAATGTCATTTCTTTTTAAATTAAATCTCTTAAGCTCATCAATTTTATGATAGAACTGTATTTAGATGACATCTAATATATCCCCATATGTTACAGATCAGAATACTAAAACCTAAAGTAGCTAAGTGACTTTCCTCAGATCCTTAGATTTACTTTTTATAAGCTTGAAAATGTGGAACAAGACTTTTGATTCCAAATCCTGCATTAATTGGTATCTACTACATTGCCTATACAATTAGACCAGAGACTGTCAGAGACATAAAGCACATCAGACATTCTGCATGCAGCTTCATGAAATATATGGAAGATTTTTTATTTTCTATTTTTACAGGATTATTAAATCTGTAGATAAGGGGAAGTTTGAAGATTTAGTTCCTTTAGTTAATCTAGATTTTAGAAAAGATTTTTGATAAATTATCTCTTTCTTTTCTTGTGCAGTAGGGAGATAACAATACAATCAGATGGATCCATGAGTGATTAGGTGGTAGTAATCAAGACATGTTATTAATTGTTCAATGTCAGTATGGGAATAAGAATCCAGTGAGTTTCTCTCAGATCTGTGTTTGGACCTATGTTATGTAGCATGATTATTATGATTCAGATAAAATGAACATGGTAAATTTATCAAATTTTTTATTAAATAAAGTTTAATGGATAGTTAGAGGAATACAGACTCAGGTTCAAAATTATCTAGGCAGTCTAGAGCACCTGGCTGATTTTAACAAGATCAGATTCAATAGGGATTAATGTAAAGTCTTTCCTTGGGTAATATGCTAAAAATTAACTTCAACATTGTATCAAGATTGAAACACAAAATTTTATAGAATTAAATGTTGAAAACTATCATTACATATAATTGGAAAAAATAAAATATTAAGTGGGGAAAATGTATTAAGAATGAGGCATAGTTAGATGTGTAGATTTCTTTTAAAAACTCTAGGGATTTTAAGAAACTGCAAACTCAATAAGACAACCATATGAAATAGCCCTAACTATAAAAAAGCTAACAAAATCTTGAGATGCCTCAAGAGAAATGTGGCTTCCAAGAACAGCGAAGTTTTATATCCACTCTATTCTAACATTGTCAGAATTCATTGTTAGAGTTGCATTTGATTCTAGACACTATGATTTAAAGAGGTCTTTCATAAATTGCAATGTAATCATAATAGGGGAACTAGAAAAGTGATGTGTGGGTGACTGTAGTAGTGCTATGGTAGTAATGCTTTTCATGGTCATAGTATTCTTTGTCATCAATTTAGTAGCAGCAGTGATAATGGTGGTGTTGGTGTTGGTGGTAGTGGCGGTGGAAGGGGTGCTGGTGGTGCTGGAAGCGATGGTGGTGGTGGTGATTAAGAAGGAAGTGGAGGAGTAGATGGAGGAATAAAAGAAAAAGTTCTCATAGTTCTACATGTAGAGGCAAGATATTCTTTAGTGAGGTACATAATAGTGAGGATTCTTTAAGGATATAGGTTTGATCTACTACAATCTGCATGAACTACTGTGATGTTCAGGTATTTCCTCTTCTGAATTTCTGAGATTCTGTGGGTCTGCAGGTGTTCTTCCTTCCTCAGCTCTGCCCCTGGGCTTCCCTAGGTAGTTTGTTTGTTTTTAAGCATAGGATAAGGCACAATATCCTTCATGGGGCTCATTCCAATTATGCTCCTGGTCAATCTTCATTTCTTCGAATTCAATTACTTTGGATAACTTTGAATCTCTTACATTTATTCACTTATACATTTGTTATAAAAAATAAGTGTTAGTGATTGGGAGATTCAGAATTCTCAGCGTATCATATAACCAATTAGTAGACTAAATATGAATTTTGATCTTTAAGCAATTTCTTCAGAATAGTTAATGTGGTGTTGGAAAGCTCTCCAACAGCCACTTAGCACAAGTTTTCCAAAGTTGGATAAGTCCTAGGGCATTTCATGAGCTAGAGAAATTAAATGACTTGCTTGGTGTCACACAACTACTCAGCGTGAGAGTTAGTATAGAAATTTTGGACCTTCTCACTCAAAAGCAAGCATTATTACATTGCCTCTGAAATATTCTTTCACTCATTCAATCAAATATTTATTGTGAAGTTATATATGAAGAACTTTGTTAGACATTGAGTAAACAAAGGTGCATGTGAAATAGTCTTTACATTAAAGAAAACCTCCATTACTTTAGGGTTGAATTCTGGATTATGGAATGAATAGACCAGGCAAAATGATTCATGTGTCTATGCTTGTAGTATTTATTACTGGTACTGATTAAAGGGAATAAGCAAGAAAACGAAAGGTGAAAAGATACTTCCACAAATAAAAGCTATAGGTAATCTCTAAGGGGGGGTGGGGCATTACCATATGTATCAGAAGAAACTTTGTGGAAGGAGTAACTGTACCAAGAAGGAAATTAAAGATCTTTAAATGATTTGTAGAAGAAATGTCTTTCAGACATGAGGAAGAGCCCGTGAAAAACTTATGAATTAGAAATAGGATGTCCTTACAAGTCATTCTATAGGCTGAACATGACTATCAGTAGATCAGCATGACTGGATTATTGAGTAAATGATTGAAAGTAATGAGTAACTGTCTTAGAAAGGCAGGTTGGAGACAGATTTTCTAGCTCTTTGAATGCTAAAAAAAGGACTGGTTGGAGACAGATTTTCAAGTTCTTTGAATATTTAAACAGGACTTGTATATTGAGAGCAAAAGATACTGAAGGTTCTGGAGTCTACTGGGTGTTCTGGAGTAAGGGCATTGCATTGAATGTCACCATCCTCTTCAATACAGGGAAGTCAATTTGTCAGTCAAGTGAAAGAGAATGGATTTTAGAGGGGAGATATTGGAGGTAGCAATTAAGTTGCTATTCTTCTGTCATGCCAGTTGTGTCCCACACTTTGTGATGTCCTTTAGGGTTTTCTTGGCAAAGATCATGGTATTTCATTCCTCAGCTCATTTTATAGATGAGGAAACTGAGACAAATAGGGTGGAGTGACTTGCCTCAGGTTATACATACAGTAAGCATATGAGACCACATTTAAACTTGGGAATATGAGTCTTCCTCACTCTAGGCCTACACACCATACACTGAGCCATCTGACTTCCCCAAGATCAATTTGGAAAGTCTGTCAATAATGCAGGGGACTGATGATAATGGTCTACCAGGAAACTAGTTCAGTGACTATAGAGTAGAGAGAAAGGTCGGATATAAGACCCCACATTGGGGTGGAATAGGTAAGATTTAACAAATGATCAGTTATGGGGTACTGATAGAATAAAAAACTTGAGGCTATGAACTTGGGAGATTAGAGAGAAGATGCTACCAATAAGTAAAGAAGAGGGACAAACAAGTTCTGTTTGCATGAATTGCTTCTGCATGTCTATAAGACATCTATGTCCAAATATCCAGTTATGGACTTTAAACTTAAGAGAAAGACCAAAGCCTGAAAGACAAAATTTTGTATATATAGTTATACCTCACTCCATCTCAATTTAGATATAGATATAGACATAGACATAGACATAGATATAGATATAGACATACACATAGACATAGATATAGATACAGACATAGACATACACATAGACATAGATATATATATATATATATAGATATAGACATAGACATAGACATAGACATAGATATATGCATATATTTGTATATATACTATAAATACACACACATATATATACATATATTTGTGTACACATAATTTATATGTATTTTGCCTGAGTAATCTACATAGAGATGACAATTTAATTAAGGAATATATTGCTGAAATGAGTATAATGATAAAAAAATGAAAATATATGAACAAGAGATTCTTTAATGACATCAACAGTCAGGTGGTAGGAAAATAATGTTCCAAAAAAGGAGGCTCACAAGTGGCTGAAAACTAGAAGTAGAATCAAGAGAATAACACACAAGAGGGAGATGATATTCAGAAAACTGGAAAATCATAACTGACAAATGTCACAGAGAGTCATGTATCATGCATGTTATGGCATGTATATTAATTCAAGTCCCATGAGATGTAAGTTAAAAATTATGAAAACTGAAAAAAAGAAAACCACTAATTAAGGGACATTTCTCACTCAGAGTAGATTCTGAGATGACCGATTGCATCAGAAAATCCATAGTATGATGATTGTGAAGTAGGAAGAGGAAAAAAAATTCAGACAGCAAATGGGGATAGTTTAGCACAGGAAACTAGCTGATTAAAGGAAGGAGAAATAAAGCTTGATAAACTGAGGGCCATGGAAGAGTCAAGTGATGTTACTTGAAAGTATGAGAGAGACATGGAAATGAAGGTCATGTGTGGTTTGTCTTTCATTCTCAAAGAGGACCATGATATCAGGAAGATGATGATATGACTTTCAGATGAACTAGGCTTCAGTGAAGAAGGGGTGTAGGCAGTAAGGAAGGAGCCAGTAACTGGAAGATAAAGAAAATTAAAGCTTCTCTAGGATGCATGAGGGACTGAGATCAATTCACAGGAAGAGAGATATTGTTCTTATAGAAAAAGAGATCCAAGTCTTCCTACAAATGAGTGGAAAGGAAGAGAATCTGAGGGATGACATTGTAGTTATCCTTTTTAATTTCTCCCAATAAAGTGAACTCATCTTATGATGGGAGAGTTAATCTGCAAGGTTTATGGCAGCTAGTTAGTAGAGTAGTTAAAGTACTTGCGGCAGTCAGAAAGACTTGATTTTATTCTTGACTAAAGTCTGAATCAGTTTTGTAACCCTGAACAAATTATTTAAATTCTTTTACCCTCAGTTTGCTCATCTTTATACTGAGCACACTCATGCGAATTAAAGGTGGTAACATATGCAAAGTACATTATAATCACTAAATTTGTATTAAATTTTATCTATCATTATCTTTAAGAAGAGGAGAAACACATCAGATATTTCTATGTGTGCAATAGAATTTAATTAGAAAAGCATATATAAAATGGCTTTCAGCAGTGAGAACTTAGATTTGTTAAATTACAGAAATGTGGGGGACCCAGTGACTTCTTCCAGGTATTTTAAATAACATACATAGAAGATATGAGAAAGAATTTGTTAGCCATAATCCATGTGTGGGTGTAACAAGACATGAGTCTAGTGCATAAATGACTCCAGCAAAGGACTGTAGATAGGATTACCTGAAGGTTTAAAATTAGAAGTGAAGAAATTAAACTTTCATATGTGGAATTAACTTAACAGAACAAAGTAGGGATGAAGGAGTGGAGGAAGGCAGGGAGAGAAGAAGAAAGGAAGGAAGGAAGGAAAGGACAGAAATAGGGAGGGTGAAGTAGAGGGAGAAAAAGATGTGGTATTAAGTAAAGGGAAAAGGCAGACAAGCATAAGGGTTAGGAAAATTGTTATGAAACACTCTAGAAGATCATTATAAAAATTGACTATTCCCCTTTAGTGTTAACCATTTTTTTCTATTCAAGTAGATGAAAAAAATACAACAGCAACAACAACACTATGTAAGCCAGACTGAGCCAGCATATTAGTGTGTGTATGTATATAAATATATATATACATATATATGTATGAGTACATGTGCATGTATGTGTGTAAATATGCATGTAAAATATAATACAGTAATGAAATATAGCTGATGAAATATATTTCAATATATTTTATATATTGAAATATATGTAAATGAAATATATTTAAATATAGAATGAAATATTTATGAAACAAATACCATGAAATATATGTGTGTATACATACATACATGCATGCATGCATATATATAATAAACGTCCCCTCCTTCCCTACATACAGCTCATATATAGAGATGAAAAATATATTTATATATTATATATTAATGATGACTTTTCATTATATACATATATGTGTAGATAGATAGATAGATAGATAGATAGATAGATAGATAGATAGATAAATTTGCTGCTTAAGAGGATAGGACGGCCACTTAGAGAATGTGCAATTCAAACTCAGATCTACCAGTTTCAAATCTAGAACTTTATTCACTTCGACCACAACAAATTGCATTTCTTTGATGCTTTAAGGCTTTCAAAGCACTTTACATCAATTATCTATTTTTATGTCCCATGTCAACCTTGTGAGATAAATTCTACAAAGATTAGTTATATTATTTTTTTTTACAAATGAAGAAACTAAGGTTCAATCAAGGATCAAAAAGATAATAAATATCAACTTGGCAAATTTTGATTTGAACTCAGGATTCTATGAATCACCTTGTCCTATACAGAGCAAATATGGTAGTAAATCTTAATGTCAAGATTGGAGTTGAATCATAGGATCATATATTTAGAGTTGGAAGTATCTTAAGAGAATATCTAGTCTATCAGTCTTATACAGATGATGGAACTGGAGTCAGCAAAGGGTAGTCAGTGCTTTATTATGGAACCAAACAGTATAGCATAGTGGAAACAATAATTTACTAGATACACTGCCTTTAGAGTTAGCCTAATAACTTAATATGGTTAAGCATTAGTCTCCACCCCTTGAAAATGAGGACACTACTTAGCACTCTCTATTTCCAATGATTTTTACAAAGAAAACATATTTTAAACCTCAATGTTCTATTGAAGTGGGAGCTATTATTCATTTTAAGTGGAGTTACTAAGACAGCAACTGCAAGGAGTCAAGCTTACTCAAATCATGCAGCCACAAGATGCATTTTCTTGGGGTTTATATAGATGAAAGTCACAATATAACTGTTACTAGTGGGGAACCACAACCGTCAGTTGCTACCCAAGCATGGAAAATACAGAATCCAAAAGGTAGCATTGTTTAATGACCTGTCAGTTATCAGAACAGTAAAAATCCCTTGATTGGTTCCTAGGTAAGGGTGAGGTGTTGTGGTGTTCTGCTTGGAAGGCCTGAGTTGGCGGCCTTTCTGGAAGGCTAGGGCTCTTTTGTTGGTGAGTCTCCTAGGGGACCAGGAATACAGGTGATAGGCTGGATTCTTAGGAGAGCCTGATAGGGAAGGCGATTGGGAAGTGTTAGGTTACCACAATATGTCATTTTTCAATCTGGTTATGTGTAATAATGCAATTTGTAGATGTATCTTAGGAAATTTCCCTTTTTCCGTGATTACTCTAGTTCAAGGGTTCTCAACCTGTGGGTTATGTTCAATTTGTAACAATGAAAATACATCCTGCATATCAGATATTTACATTATGATTCATAACAGTAAGAAAATTACAGTTATGAAGTAGCAACAAAGATAATTTTATGGTTGGGGGTCACTACAACATGAGGAACTGTATTAAAGGTTGCAGCATTAGGAAGGTTGAGAACGACTGCTCTAATGTATTTAACATAAGACAACCAGAGTGTGACTTCCAACATAGGTTTAGCTACTTGTATGATCTTGGGTGAAGCCCTTGTCTCTGATCACTTTAATCTTCTCGTCTCTAAAATGATAGAGTTGCCTTAGGTGATTTCAAAGTTATCCTTTGGCTCTAAAACTAGGATTTTATACTGAAATGACTATTTATCCTCTGTGAGTTGGGGCAAATTACTGTCACAAACAATTAAGCATTTACAGTCTTTTGCAGAGCAGTTCTTTATGTCATCTCTACCATGGTAGTAGGCCATGTCTCACCATTTATTTAAAACAAAACAAACAAACAAACAAAAAACCGTTAACAATCTTACCTCACGTCAGGCATTTTTAATTCCTCACTGAGTAACCTTTCTTGAGAAGACTTCTTATCTTCTGCTATTAGGAAGGGCATAACTAAAATTCAACTTGAAGCCAGAAATTCAGTACTTGAATTCTGCCTCTTGAACTCTTAAGCAGAGTAAGAGTAAACCACTTAACCTCACCGAAGTCTCAGCTTCTTCTTCTGTAAAATAGGGATGATGTCTATATTCCTTGCCCTGTAGAATTATTTTGAAGCTTGAATAAAGGATTTTTTGCAAGACATTTTGTAAACTTTAAATGATCAGTTATTGTTATTATTTCTCATAGTGACTGATTTTTTTTCCTTTTTAACCAGATATGATTTCACTGCATTCAAGAATCTCCTAACCAGGAAGCTTCCACTACCCCTGCATTCTATCCAGTGCTTTGCAACTTCTTCACTTAAAGAGATAACCAAGTAATTATACACTAAGTGATTTGTCTACAGGCACATAGCCAAAAGAAACACATGAAAGTTTTCCTGAATCCAAGATTACTTTTCAGTCTACTACCTTATCTCAGGCAAGTGTTTTAGAACCTCCCTTTCCATTTGACAAAAAAAAATCATTAAAATTATATAGAATTACAACTAAAATGTGAAATATATTTTCTAACATAAGTATGTAACTTAATATCTAAGAGCTTTCTTAGTCTATTGGAACTTTAATCACTGATAAACATGACATTGACTCAATTCTCCCTTCATTGGGTTCCAGCCAAACTAGGTACAAGGAAGGAATTTATTATCATCAGTTTTCTAAGATGAAAGGGAGATATAACACATTTCTTAGCACTGAGGACATTGTTTCTCTTCTTTCCCATTGCATGAAATGCATCCTTAACAAAATGAGCAGTTTCATGGAAAGATTCATGATTGACTCAATTTGGAATTAAAATAACTGCACTTTTATGTGAGATATAGGCAAGGTCTAATTGGAAGTAGAAATGAAGAGAAAAGGAAAGAGCCAATAAGACTGTGGGATTATCAGAAAGTTGCCAAAGGATTAATTAAAATGGAAAACAAAAACAATGTAACTGAATTCATACTGCTTGGACTTACACAAAGTCCAGAGCTTCGAAAAATTTTATTTGTCATTTTCTTAATCATTTATATTATCACAATAATAGGAAACACATTAATTGTCATAACCATGACTGCCAGTCAGACTTTGCGATCACCCATGTACTTTTTTCTCACCTTCCTATCTATTGCGGATGCTACCTACTCTTCAGTCATTGCTCCTAAGATGGTTGTGGATTTACTCTATGAGAAGATAATCATCTCCCTGGAAGGCTGTCTGACTCAGCTCTTTGCAGGGCATTTTTTTGGCGGTGTTGGAATCATCCTCCTTGTGGTCATGGCTTATGATCGTTATGTGGCCATCTGCAAACCCCTGCACTACATGACCATCATGAATCCTCGTGTGTGCCACCTGCTGGTGGCAGCTGCCTGGGTGGGGGGCTCCATACATGCCACCACACAACTCCTCTTCATGGCCCATCTTCCCTTCTGTGGCCCTAATGTTATCGATAACTTCGTGTGTGATTTGTTCCCATTGCTGAAACTGGCTTGCATGGA
This sequence comes from Pseudocheirus occidentalis, assembly GCA_028646575.1. Classification (NCBI taxonomy): domain Eukaryota; kingdom Metazoa; phylum Chordata; class Mammalia; order Diprotodontia; family Pseudocheiridae; genus Pseudocheirus; species Pseudocheirus occidentalis. The sequence continues at coordinate 179,612,398 of CM053601.1, read as the reverse complement.
CACCCAAATTATTGGCCTTTTGTTCATTGCTAACAGTGGAGTAATGTGCCTGTCAATCTTTCTCATACTAACTGTCTCCTATGTTGTTATCCTCTCTTCCCTGAAAGGGGGTAGCTCAGAAGGAAGAAGGAAGGCCCTTTCCACCTGCAGTTCTCACTTTACAGTGGTGGTCTTATTTTTTGTTCCCTGTATATTCTTATATGTGAGACCAGTAGCTTCTTTTCCTATTGATAAAGCTGTAAATGCATGTGCTACTGTGTTTACTCCTATGTTAAACCCTTTGATCTATACTCTTAGGAATGCAGAGGTTAAAAATGCCATGAAAAAACTCTGGATCAAATGAATCCCTTTGACTGTTCAGGTAAAGTCAGCTTACAAACTGAAAATCATTCATATGTGGCAGAAAGATATAGTTGTTTTGAGGGAATAATATTTTAATCATAGCACATGCTCCTTTCACTAGCTAAGATCAAAATTCTTTCATAAATTTCCACCTGGACATTTCCTAGGCCATTTTTTTTAAACAAATCTTTGAGAGACGTTATAACTGACATGTTAAAGGCCTGACAAAAACTTAAACATTAGCTAAGAGCAAAGGTATGTAGGATATTCCATATACATAGATTTCCATGTATAAGTAATTAGCATAGTTAACATTTTTAGATTCTATTAAGGTTTGCAAAATACTTTAGATGTAGTTTCTCTAAGGACTTTATATATAAAGCCTCATTTTATCCTCACAACATTCCTCAAAGGCATGTGCTATTATTATTCTCACTTTACATGCAAAGACATTTAGGCAGATACATTATATAACTGATTCCCATAGGGTCCCACAGATACTCATTGTCTGATTAAAAAAATCAGACTAATATCTTGCTGATTTAATTCCAATAATTTATCTACAGTACCCCATGCCCCACAACTCTCCTCAATTTATTCCTCTGCAGAGAAGGGAGAGAAATGAATTTCCTCATGTTCTCTCTGAGATTAGATCCAGGTATCACAATTACATACTATTGTTTCTTTTTTCACTTTGTTTTTATTATCAGCTTTCTGCATATATCGTCAAAGTGATTGTGAATGCTGTTTTTCTTGTTTTCCTTGCTTCGTTTATAAATATTCCCATGTTTTCTAATTTCTTTATTTCTTAAGTTACACGTAGAGTACTATCCAGTTGTGTATTACATTCTGGTTCCATAATTTCTACAGCCATTTTCCAATTAATTGTACATACCCTCCCCTCCATACATAAGAATACTTTACCACTCTGTAAAAGCAGCTAAGAATGTTTTTATTTATTTATGTATAATTCCTGTAATTGTCTTTTTTGCAAACGTTTATTTCTAGAAGCTTTGAGCTAATATTGTATTTTATTTTATATTTTATTTTATATTTTAATTTTTTTCACATAATTCTAAAATATTTTCTAAAATGGATTAAGTAATTCCCAGTTTTACCCCCATTTCATTTTGGTCCCCATCTAATTAATTCCTCTGAAATAGATTATTTACTTCCTTCCTCCATATTTTAGAATTTACTACGAGTGAACTGTTACATTATTTCACTGTAAATGTCTCCAAAGATAATCACATTGGGTTAAAATATATATTTGCATCATTACATAAAATTCATTCATTTTTCTTTGTCTCAGAACCTTCCCATGTTATCTTTTAAATTTGATTGCGTACTTTCTGTTTTGGGCAGTAGTAACCAGGATAAACTCTTCCTTTGACCTTTGTTTTTGGATTCTTAGCTTCATCGGCAATGGCACCGGCCCTGGAGTCAGGAGGACCTGAGTTCAAATCTGCCCT
>CM053601.1:179594145-179610084 GCA_028646575.1 Pseudocheirus occidentalis | reverse complement strand
CAACCCATAAGAAACAAGGACTAAGTGACTGGTCAGTGAAACTCGCATAAATTTGAGGTCCTGTAACCACCTCCACTTGCGTGCTTCAGAGCTCCTGGCCTTAAAATTGCAGAGAGGCTAAGAAATCATTCAGAGGATAAGTGCTCTTGACTTAACCAGCCTGGATTGCGATTGCAGTCTTGGGTGGTGGTCTTGAGGTGCATTTTCAGTGAGCCAAAGCTGGTGGGGGCTGTAGAGATCATGGCTTTCTAATAGGATCAGCAGCTGCAAAACCCCCAGAGATGATATTACCAAAAAAAATTGCACAGGGTATAAACAAAAGAGCTATTTTTTCTAACTTCTGTGACTCCAAACCCATATATGGTTAGTTTTCTGTTTGTTATGAACACAGTAGTAAAAAGGATATTTAGAACCATGTCTATGGATATTCCTATGTGGTTCTACGGGGGCAAATGAACTTCTCCAGTGGGGATCAGATTCTGCTGGGGCAGAAAGTATCTCTTCTGTCATTGGGACATCGACATCATATTCTCTAAAATGAGCAGGGATTGACTGATTTCACTACTGTTTTATGAGTGCCACTACATTTCATTCATCTATCTGCTTTGGTGATAAAACTATCAATTATCCAGGAGAATTATGAGCTGATTTTTTTTTCTTTTAGCCACTACCAATTTTTACCTGGCTCAACTAATGTTCTCTCCCCAACTCATATTGAAAAAAAAACTCACTATCAGGCTGGTTAACTCACCAGTCACAGGAGACACATCCTCGGTGGGACACCGTTGCAATAATGAAACAATATTTAATACTTTTGTTATCTAGAAGGTAATTAATGGATGTTCCTGAAATCCCATCTTCATCACAAGATGAACATTGTTTTAACTACTTTTTTTTTCTGGAAAGAAGTTCCTTATGAAAATGCTATGATTTATCAAAACTGGAAAGAAGTTCCTTATGAAAATACTATGATTTATCAAACTCCAGTGAATAGTGTTTAAAATACTTCTGAAACTCTTGAGGTTTACATTTCATTTTTTCACAATCTCCAGGTGGTATGTGATAATTCAAAACCTTCTGCAAAGCACAAGGTGGGGTTTTATGTAAGATATTTGGATTTATAGGCAGCCATTTCAATTCTTTGTCTGAAGCACTGCCAGTTTTATCCAGTCCTGCAAAAGGTAAGCTGTTCAGAAGAGCAAAAGAGGAATAACATCTTCAAACTGAGCATCCTCCCAGGTAACAAAGGGAAGGTCTGACAAATTAAGTGATTTGTCCAAAGTCAAGATAGTAGGAGATAAAATAGGTGGGATTCTGACTTCTAAAACCATATAAAACATAATGACCAATCTTAGGCAAAGAGAAAAATTAGGAATCCTAGAGAGTAACTATTACACAGTTTATGGAATGTTTTGTTCACATAAACAGGAAAAGAAAAAGCACTTGTGCATCTGGAAGGAAACCCAACTTCCCCATGAGTACATTGGTGAGGAAAACTCAATTCTAAAATCTTATGGAAAGACAGTTTTATAACCAAGGCTCCAGATCTTCAGGCAATCAACTGGTTCCCAGACTCAGTGACATTATCTTTCTTTCTATGGATTTCTTCTTTATACTTGTTAGCAGTAAGAGATTCCTCCCCAATCAGAAATAAAAATAAAATCTAACAAAGGAACACCACACAATACAAAGGAAATGCTAAAAGATTGCTTTGAAAAACCCATGGAACATGGGTCTTTTAATGCCTGATTGAAAATAACATTTCTTTTCATGAGATATTTCATAAAATTATAAATTTTGTGACTGAAATATACTTAGAAGACATCTTTTGTGTCTCCATTTACTATAGGTGAGGATAATCATGCCAAAAATTGCTAAGTGACTTTTCTCATAGCCATAGATTTAGAATTTGGAAGCTTGAAAATGTTGAGCAAGATTTTTTCCCCCAAATCCAGCATGAATTTTAATCTACCATATTGTCTGGATAGCTAGATCAGAGACTGTCAGAGACAGAAGGCACATCAGATATTCTGTATGTAGTTCAGTTTCACAAAACGTATGGGAAAAATTATTTTCTAATTTGAAAGGATTATTGAATCTATAGATAAGGGGAAGTTTGAAAATGGAGTTTACTAGTTCATATAGATTTTACCAAAGATTTTGATAAATTATATCTTTATATCCTTTTGGAGAACATTGATGATAATATAGTGAGATGGATCCATGAGTGGAAGCGTGGTGGCAATTAAGACAGGTTATTAATTATTCAACATCAGCATGGGAGCATGAATGCACGGGGCTTCTCCAGGGATCTGTGTTTGACCCTGTGCTATTTCACAGTATTAACACGATCTAGATAAAATACACTTTGAAAGCTTATTGAATTTTCAGATAAAATAAAATTTAGAGAAATAGGATAGCTAGAAAATTGCAGAGTGACGATTCACAATTGTCTAGATGCCTAGAAGATTGGGCTGAATTTAAGAAGATCAAATTGAATAGTTCTGAATATAAAGTCTCACTATGGATGATATTAAACTAAAATTAACTTTAAAATGAATGATGAAAGAGGAAAAGTTAGATTGTAGTCTTCTTTTTTAATCTAGGGATTTTAATAAACTACAAGCTCAAAATGGCAAGAGTAGGACATAGTCATAACCATTAAAAATCTTATGAAATCTTGAGATGCTCAAGAAAAATGTGAAATGTGACTTCTAAGAACAGGGAAGCAACAGTTACATTGTATTCTAACCTTTTCAGAATTCATCTGTAGTGTTTTGCTTCACTCTAGACAGTTTTCAGGAGGACTTTCCTAAAATTGCAATATATTCATAGTGGGGGGATGAGAATAGTGATGATGGGGTGGTTGTGGGAGTAGTGACAGTGGTTTGGTAGTAATACTTATTGAAGTTACAGCAGTCATTGTCATAGTAATAACAATGATTGTGGTGGTGGAAATGGTGGTAGAGGAGGACAGGGAAGAGGAAGAGGAAAAGACAGCAAATTCCAGACAGTTTGATATAAGGAGGCCTTTCATAAAATTGCAGTGTGATCATAGTGGGAGGATGAGAATAGTGTAGTAGTAGTGGCAGTGGTATTGTAGTAATACTTATTGAAGTCATAGTAGTCATTGTCATTATCATAGTAATAGAAGTGTGGGTGGAGTTAGAGATGAAGATAGAGGAGGATGGGGAGGAGGAGTAGGAAGATGAGAACAGAATGACAAGAAGGAAGAGACAGAGCAGGCAGAGGATGAAGGCCAGGAGTAGGAGGAAAAGATGTAGTGCTCATTGTTCTGCATGCAATGGCTAGATATTCATTTGTCAGTTTTGCAATAGTGAGGATTCTTTACGAGCCAAATGTACACGTTTGACTGTTGGAAAGTTGAGGTCCTGCCTCCTCTGAAATTATGAGATTCTGTGGGTCTGTTGGTGCACTCCTTCCCTCTGGGATTCCATAATTTTCTTCAAAGCATAAGGAAAGATATAATCACTTATATGTTGCTCATTCTGCTTGACCATATTATTGTAAATGTTTGCACCTTTTAAAATTACTTTGGATAGTTTTGTACCTTTTATAATTATTCATTTATGTACCATTTGTAGAGAAATACTTAGTGATTGAGATAAGTTCATACTATTTATGTTTTGACAAACTGAAGGCAAGTAAAGTTATTTTGTAATTATGAGACTTGGAAATGGAGGTCATGTGTGGTTTGTCTTTCATTCTTGAAGAGGACCATGACATCATGAAACTGATGACACGGCTTTCAGTTGAACTAGATTTGAGGGAGGGAAGGAACAAATCACTAAGAAGATACAGAAAATTAAAGTAAAAGAAAAAGTTAATTCCCATTTCAAGCTTCCCTAGGATATAGGAGATCAATTCACAGGTAGAGAGGTATTGTCCTTATTGAATAAAAGATACAATTCTTCTTAGACATGAGATGAAAGGAAAAGAGACTGAATTATGGCAATGAGTGAATTTCCTCTTTTTATTTCTCTCAACAAAGTGAACTCATCTTGTGACAGAGGGAGGTTTATGAATATAGAGTATTTGCTATAATATAGTAGATAGTAGATGTATAGTAGATAGAGTAATTGCTTCAGAATCAGGAAGACCTGATTTTATTCTTGACAACAATATATACCATCTATGTAACCATGAAAAATTATTTAAATTATTTTACTCTTGATTTGTCCATATGTACACTAGGGACCCTTATGAGAATCAGATGCGGTAACATGCAAAATTCATTATAGCCACCAACTTACTATTTAAATTTTTATCTATTATTATATTTAAGAAGAGGAGAAGTGCATCAGGATATTTCTAAGTGGGGAATGCAATTTAATTAAAAATCATATATAAAATGCCTTTCAGCAGGGAGAACTCAAATATGTTAAATGACAAATGAAGAGGACCCAGTGACTTCTTCCAGGTTTTCTTAGTTATAAATATGTAGAAAGAAGAAGGTGACCGTGATCCATGACTGGGGTTTGACAAGACATAAATATTCATTGGACTAGAACAGAAATGACTGCAGCAGAGAGTTCTGTAGAAATGATTAAGTAGCCTTTACAATATAGAATTATTTTGAAGTTTAAATAAGACATGGTTGGCAAGATATTTTGTAACGTTTAAATTATCAGTTATTATTATTATTATGACATGGTTATTGATCTTTTTTTTTCTTTTTTAAAAATAGTGATGTGATTTCATTGCATTCAAGAATCTCCTAACAAGGAAGCTTCCATTCCCTCTGCACTACATCCAGTGCTTTGCAGCTTCTGGACTTAAGGGAATACCTGCATAATTATAGATGAAGTGATTTGCCCAGGGCCACATAGCCAGAAGAAGGTCATGAAAGTTTTCCTGACTCCAAGATTATGCTTATATTTACTCTCTTATTTCAGGCAAGCTTTATAGATCTTCCCTTCCCATTTTACTTTAAAAAAACTTATTAACTTTTATCCAATTTCAACTAAAATGTGAAATAAGTAGCTGTAACATAAGTATGCAATTTAAAACAATAGGAATTATATTAATCATTGATAAACAAGATGTTTACTCATTTCTCCCTTCATGGGATTGCAGGCAAACTAGTTACATGAAAGGAATTTACTATCACATTCCTTAGCAAAGAGGATGCTCTTCACCATATATAAAATTCATCCCTAGCAGAATAAGCAGTTGAATGTGGAAGATGCGTGACTGACTCACCTTTGAATTAAAATAGTTAGACATGTTAGGTGAGACATAGACAAAATCTCCTTAAAGGTAGAAATGAAGAGAAAAGGAAAGAACCAATAAGGCTATGGAAAAACCAGGACATTGCCAGATGATTAACTAAAATGGAGGATAAAAGCAATCTAACTGAGTTCATTCTCCTAGGCTTTACACAAAATCCAAAGCTTCGAAAAATATACTTTGTCATTTTCTTAATCATTTATATTACCACAATTATAGGAAACACATTAATTGTCATAACCATGACTGCCAGTCAAACTTTGAGATCCCCCATGTACTTTTTTCTCACCTTCTTATCTATTGCGGATGCTATCTACTCTTCAGTTGTTGCTCCAAAGCTAGTTGTGGATTTACTCTATGAGAAGACAATAATCTCCCTGGAAGACTGACTCAGCTCTTTGCAGCCCATTTTTTTGGTGGTGTTGGAATCATGCTCCTTGTAGTCATGGCTTACGATCACTATGTGGCCATCTGTAAACCACTACACTACATGGTCATCATGAATCCTCATGTGTGCCACATGCTGGTGGCAGCAGCCTGGATGGGAGGCTCCATACATGCCACTATACAGCTCCTCTTCATGGCCCATCTTCCCTTCTGTGGCCCTAATGTTATGGATCACTTCATGTGTGACTTGTTCCCATTGCTGAAACTGGCCTGCATGGACACCCAAGTTCTTGGCCTTTTAGTCATTGCTAATAGTGGAGTACTTTGCCTATCAATCTTTCTTGTGTTAATTGCCTCCTACGTTGTTATCCTCTCTTCTCTGAAGGGTTGTAGTTCAGAAGGAAGGCGGAAGGCCCTTTCCACCTGCAGCTCTCACTTCACAGTGGTTGTCTTGTTTTTTGCTCCCTGTATATTCTTGTATGTGAGGCCAGTCATCATTTTCCCCATAGATAAAGCTGTATCTGCATGTGCTTCTATGATTACTCCTATGTTAAACCTCTTGATCTATACTCTGAGAAATACAGAGGTTAAAAATGCCATGAGGAAACTCTGGATCAGATGAATGGCTTTGACTTGAGGAAGTCATTTCATTAAGTGAAAATCATTCAAATACAGAAGAAGGATACACAAGTTTTAATGTAATAAGATTCTAATCAAGGCACATAGTCCTTTCACTAGCAAAGATAATAATCCTTTCATAAATTTCTGCACTGAAATTTTCAAGGCCATTTTAAGCAAATCTTTGATAGAGACCATAAATAATTTCTTTAAATACGTGACAAACTCTAATATTAACTGAAACTGACAGCATATTGAATGTTCCCTATCCATAATCTTCCATATATTAATAATGATGATAGTTACCATTGGTATAGCCCATTAGGGTTTGCAAAATACTTTAGATAGAGTTTATCAAGGACCTTTACAAATATTAACTCACTTTGCCCTCAGAACAGCCTTCAGGGATAAATGTATTTATAACCCTCCTTTTACATTCAAGAAAATTTAGGCAAATATACTGTACAGCTGATTCCCTTAGGCTCCCACACATAGTCATTTTCCAATGGAAAAAAAATCAAACCAATACCTTAATGATTTAAGGCCAATGTCCTATCTATTTTACCACCCATCTACCTCCACTTATACCTCTGCAAAGAGAGAGAAGCACATTTCCTTAGATTCTTTCTTGGATCAGACTAAGGCATTACAATTATATATAACTCAATTTCTTTTTTTTACTTTATCTTTAATATCAGCATCCTGTGTATATTGTCAAAGTCATTGCGAATATTGCATTGTTTTTCTCATTTCTCTCCTTCATCCATAGGTATTCCCATAATTTTCTGAATTTTGTATATTCCTTATTTCTTAGGGTATAGTACTATCCTTTTAATATTCTAATCTTGTACCATAATTTCTGTAACCATTTTCCAACAAATAGGATATACTTTATTTCTAATTATTTGCCATTATGAACAAGCATATTTTTATTTATTTGGATTTAATGTCTATAACTACTTTTTTTGCATATGTCCAATTCTAGAAAATTTGGTCTAAAGGGTATCTATATTATATTCCATTATTTTATATTCAACAACTTTTTTTTAGGGATCACTCCAAACTGTTTTCCAGAATGGAAGGACTAATTCAAAATTCTATGACATTGTAGTGTTGTGCCTGTCCTTAAATAAGTCCTCCAAAATTGACCATTTCCTTTCCCCCATGCTTTCCAACTTGGTACAAATGATTTATTGCCATAGTTCATTGGAAATGACTGAAAGATAATTACACTTGGTAAAAAGATCTATTTATGTCATTGGATAAAAGTAGTACATTTTCCTTTGCCTCAATTCCTTCCCATATTCTCTTCTAAATTTAATTATGTACTTTCTGTTTCAGACAGTAATAATAAAGATAGACTCTAACTTTGACCTTCATTTTAAAAAAAAATTACTATAAGTTTACAGCATTCAGTTCCACAAGTTTTTGAGTTCCAAATTTCCGCTCCCTTCCTCTTCCCCAGTGGTGTCATGCAACCCAATATAGATTCTACATATACATTCACATTAAATATTAGTCAAGTTGTAAAGGAGAATTATAACCAATGGAATGAATAATGAGGAAGAAGAAACAAAACAAAATAAAATGAAAAAAAGAGAGGGAGCAAGTATTTTTCTTTACTCTGCATTAAGATTCCATAATCCTTTCTCTGAATGTGAGCATATATTTCCTTCATGACTCCTTTGGAGATGTCTTATAACTTGAATTGCTGAGTGAAGACCCATCTTTCAAAGTTAATCTTCATTGATAAAACATGTCTGTAATTATATACAAAATTCTCCTCTCCTCATTCAGCATCAATTTATATAAGTCTCATGAGGAAAGTCCATCTGCTCCTCATTTCTTAGAGAACAGTAGTATTCCATTATATTCTTATACCACACCTTGTATAGCCATTCTCCAATTGATAGAAATCCCCTCATTTCCAGTTCTTGACCACCACAAAAACGGCTACTATAAACATTTTTGTACATGTGGGTCCTTTCAGGAGTTAGCTTTTAAAAGCAAATTCAAATTGAATGAACTATGTTTTAAAAACCAAGACCCAAAGTGTTTGCTCCACAAGAAATATAAATCATGCTCTCTACTGAAAAGGTAACAGATTGGAGAGGAATTTTTTAAAGTTTTTATTCAGATAATCTGTACTTGAATCTGTTCTCTATTTACTAGTTTTTTTTTTCTAGAGCAATTTACTCAACTCATAACTCATCCTCCAAACTCTTCCCATGTTCCACCTCTGGCTAGGCCTGGTATAAATTAATAATAATTTCAGTCATTTAATTTATATCTTCATCATCTATTTAAATCAGCATGCATAAGTACATATATGTTTATAGAAATATCAATTCATCTTTCTGTCTCTATTTCTTATGTATCATATTCTGAGGAATACTACCCTTGAGTATCCTGCTCCTTGAAAGCAAGAACAATTTCTCATTTTTGTCTTTATGTAACATATAACAAGCCTATTCCTTTGTACACAGTAGATACTGACAAATTTTTGCTGAATTATTATGAATGAGATGATGTAATATCAATGGAACCTGAAGATCTTCCATGCCCCCTTATATTGGCACTTAGTAAATAGGTACTTAGCACTTTACTTCAACTTAACACCTTGTTTAAACTATTTAACTAAGGCAGAAGTAAACACCTTAACAGGAAGTGGCAGAACAGGGAGAAGCTATATCGTATATAAGGAAGAGAACCAGCAGGACAGTCAGATTTTCTCTCAGTGACTACCTAGAGACTGCACCTTTTTGCTGAGATCCTCCTTCTGCAACTTTTACCAAGAACTTCCAAGAAACAGGCTGAGGAGCTATTGTGAGTGAGAGAGGGATCCCTGTTTGAGGGAGCCTGTTCTATTGTGAAGGCTTGGGAATGTGGGTATTCACTGCATTAACCATGTGTTTCAATTTCATGACCACTGTAATGTCTTTGGATTTCTGTTTCTGGGACTCGATTTTCTTGTGTTTTAATAAAGGATTTGTTTCTGCCCTGTATGTGGAGTTTGTTACATTTTTTTGATTCACAACTATACAGCATATTCATAACCACTGTGGGTGTTGTGAATATTGCATTATTGTTACTGATGGAATGTTTATCTAAGGATCTGTCAGTCCCACCAGTTGGAAAATTAGATATATAGAAGTTGCTTGAAATTCTCTTTGATGTATTTATTCCTGTAAAATTTATCTTTTGTACTTTTCACATAAATAAAGTCAGATCTAAATAATTGGAAGAATATAAGTTGTTTGTGTTTTGGCCTAGTTAATATAATAAAAATGACAACTTTACCTAAATTAAGTTATTTAGTTAATACCATACCAAGCAACCACCAAAAATATTTTATAGATCTAAAAAAATCATTAACAAAACTCATATGAAAAAACAAAAGGTCCAAAAAAATCATGGGAATTGATGAAAAGAAATGCTAAGGAAGGTGACCTGGGCATACCAGATTGTAAACTCTATTATAGAGCAGCAGTCATCAAAGTATGTGGTATTGGTTGAGGAACTGAGTGACAGATCGGTGGAATAAAGTAGGCACTCAAGACACAGTAGTCACTGACTATAGCAGTCTCCTATTTGATAAACCCAAGGACTCTCGATGTTGGGATAAGAACTGACCGACAAAACTGCTGGGAAAACTGCAAAAAACCATGGCAGAACCCGAGCATATACCAATATCTCGCGCTGTATACCAAACAAAAGTCTACATGGATTCATGATTTAGACATAAAGGCAGATACTGTGAGCAACCTTGGAGAACTAGGAACAGTTTATCTGTCAGATTCATGGAGAAGAATTTATGACTAAAGAAGAGATAGACAGCATTACAAAATGCACACTGGAAGATGATGGCATAGAAGCAGGAGAATTCTGCACCTCCCCTATAACTACCTCAAATACCTATAAAATATGACTCTAAATAAATTTTAGAGTTCTAGAACCCACAAAATTACAGAAAAACACATCTCACTGAAGGCAGCCCAGCAGGACAGGAAGGGCTCAGTGCAGCTTGCTGGGAGCCGAGAACAGTCACTGTTTCAGCCCCAGGGCCTCCAGGACAACCACCAGGTGGAGCATTTGGAAAAGTGGATCACCAGCATCTCTGGCAGTTTCCAAAATTATCAACCCATAAAAAACAAGGACAAAGTGAAAGGTCAATGGAACTCAGCTAAATTTGGGGGATAGAAGCAATCCAGCTATCTGCCCCCAGGGCAAAAAAGCAGCAGAAGCAGAGGCCCTACAGCTACCTCTCCTTGGATGCTTCAGAGCTTGTGGCCTGCAGATTGCAGGAGGGGCAAGTGATCATTCAGAGGCTAAGTGCTCTTGCATTAACCTTCCTGGATCAGGATCACAGTCTTCAGTGGTGATCCTGAGGTGTGTGACGAGTGAGCCAAAGAAGGTGGGGGCTGCAGAGACCATGGCCCCCAAATATCACTGGCAGCTGCAAGAACCCTAGTGATTTGGGAAGCAAATGACTTTATGAAAAATCAAGATACTATTAAACATATACAAACAAATGAAAAAAAAATAGAAGGTAATGTGAAATGTCTCCTTGAAAAAAACACTGACCCGGAAAATAGATACAGGAGAGACAATTTGAAAATTGTTGGACTATCTGAAAGCCATGATCAAAAAAGAACTTAGAAAGCATCCTTCAAGAAATTCTCAAGGAAAATTGCCCTGATATTTTAGAATCAGAAGGCAAAATAGAACTCGAAAGAATTCTCTGATCACCTATTGAAAAAGATCCCCCAAAGAAAACTCCTATAAATGATATAGCCAGGTTCCAGAATTCCCACACTAAGAAGAACATATTATAGGCTGCCAAGGAGAAACAATTTGAATATTATGGTAACACAATTAGGATAACCCAGGATCTGGCAGCTTTTGTACTGAGGGGTTTAAGGGCCTGGAATATGATATTCCAGAGATCAAGGGAGCTAGGATTAAAACCAAGAATCACCTACCCAGCAAAATTGACTATAATCTTCCAGGGGGAAATATGGTCATTCAGTGAGGTGGAGGAGTTTCAACCATTCTTGATGAAAATATCAGAACTGAACAGAAAATTTGACATTCAAATGCAAGAAGCATGAGAAGGTAAACATGGGAAGGAAATCATAAGGAACTTCTCAAAGTTGAACTATTTACATGCCAATATAGAAAAATGATAATAGTAACATATGAAACTTTTCTCAGTATGAGGATAGGTGAAGGAAATACAAATGTATACATATTTATACCTACACATATGCCTATATAGGAGGGCATATATGTGTATGAATACATATCTGAGCATGTGTGTATATGTGTACACAGAGGATACAGGATCAATTGAATATGAAGAGAAGATACTTTAAAAGATGAAATTCTGAGGTGGAAGAGAACTAGAATGAGAAGAGACAGGGAGAGACAAAATTGGGTTAATCATCCCATATAGAAGAGGCAAGGGATACCTGTTACAATGGAGGGGAAGAATAGGAAGGGAATAGATTAACCTTACTCTCATTGAATTTGCCTTAGGGAAGGAACGACATATACTTTAATTTGGGCATCTTGTCTTTCAGGAGAGAAGGGGGAATGGGGATGAGAGAGGGGATGAAAGAGAGGAGAACAAGGTTGGGGGAGGGTTGTTTGAAACACACACTTCTGTAATGGAACACAGACAAAGTAGAGAATAGAACAAGTAGGGGATGGGTTCAGAAGGAAGGAAATATAGTCAATCTTTCACAATATGTCCACTGTAGAGATGCTCTGCATAATTACACTGGTACAGTTTGTATTAAATTGCTTGCCTTTCCAGTGGAGGTGGGTGACAAGGGAGGGATGGAAAGGATCTAGAATTTTAAATTCTATAATCAAATGTTAAAATATATTATTATTTTCATCATTATTACTATTACTATTACCATTAATTACATGCAACTGGGAATTAACACTTTCAGGCACTGGGGTAGGGAGATCCAACTTGCCATACAGGAAATCCAGAGAGGTGATGGGGTAGGCCATAAGAGAGAAAAGATTGGAGGAGGAAGTATATAGTGGGATTGCTGTTTTGGGGTGGTGGATAAGGGAAAGACAGGGAGAAAATTTGTAACTCAAAATGTCATGGAAATGAATTATGTAAACTAAAATAAATTTTTTAAAAAATTATAAAAAAGAAACAAAAACAAAATGCACAGTGGATAATTTTGATTACATTAAACTGAAAGTTTTCATACAAATAAAGTCACTATTACCAAGATTAAGAGGGAAGGAGGAGGGCGGCTAGGTGGCACAGTGAATAGAGCACCAGCCCTAGAGTCAGGAGTACCTGAGTTCAATTCCGGCCTCAGACACTTAACACAAAAAACTAGCTGTGTGACCCTGGGCAAGTCACTTAACCCCAACTGCCCTCCAAAAAGCAAAAAAAAAAAGAGGGAAGGAGAATATTAGGAAAGCCAGTGTCTCCCATGCAATCCTCATTTCTAAAACTTACAGAGGAGTCAATTTCATAAGAATACAAGTCATTCCCCAATTGATAAGTGGTCAAAGGACATGAACAGGCAGTTTTCTGAGGAAGAAATAAAGATATCTATAAGCATATGAAAAAAATACTCTACCTCACTCTTGGTCAGGGAAATACAAATGAAACAGCTCTTAGTTTCCACATCTCACCTGTCAGATTGGCTAGGATGACATACAGGAGAATGATAAATGCTGCAGAAGATGTGGGAAAATTGGTACACCGATTTTGTTTTTGGTGGACTTGTGAACTGATCCCACCATTCTGGGGAGCAATTTGGAAATATGCCTAAAGGGCTATAAAAAGGACATACCCTTTGACCTAGCAATAGCACTTCTGGGACTGTACCCAAAAGAGATCATACAAATGGTAAAAGGACCCATATGTACAAAAATATTTCTAGGAGCTCTTTTTGTGGTGACAAAGAACTGATAGACATCAGGAATAGGTCTATCAATTGGGGTATAGCTAAACAAGTTACGGAATACTAATGTAAGAGAATATCATTGTGCTTTAATAAATGAAGAGCAGATGGACTTCATAATGACCTGAAGGGATTTATATAAACTGATGCTGAGTGAGGGGAGCAGAACAAGGAGAACATCACACACAATTGTAGACACATCATGTCTGTGATGACTTACTTTGATAGACTTGGCTGCCCTCATCAATGTACAGTTATAAGACAACTCCAAAGGACTCATGATGGAAAAGGCTAACCACATCCAGAGAAAGAAATATGGAGTGTGAATGCAGACTAAAGTAAACTACTTACTCTTTTTTGTTTTGTATTGTTTCTTCTTCCACATTATTCATTCCAGTGGTTATAACTCTTTACAACTTGACTAATGTTTAGTGTGAAGGTATATGCAGAACCTATATCAGATTGCATGCTGTTATGAGGGGGAAATGGGGAGGGGGAAGAAAATTTTGAGCTCAAAAAGTAATGTAACTGAATATTGCAAACTATTAGTAAATAAATAAATCAAACATAATGTAATTTATTTATTACATATGCCTATATGCACATTACATTTTATTTCATATATATTATATTATGTATTATATCAGATATAATATATTATATTACATATAATTATAATTTCATACATATTATAGTACATATATTTATATAAAATAAACAAATTTGTATTTTGAAATCAGGTAAAGCAGAATCATTGAATTTATTTTAAATCAGAATGTTGTTCAATATATATTCTGTTACATCTTGCTTTGGGTCATGTCCAAATTAAGCAGGTGTGAGATATGTGTCCATGTCTTATCAGAAACATTTCAGAGAGGCTGTCCCAAACCTGATAACAGTTTTCCTTTAGGTATTTTAATATTTAGAGGACAGTAGGTCAACAGTAGAGCTCTTGATACTTTAAAGACTCATTATTATTATTTTTTTTGGCATCCATTTCTTGGTGAACATCCTTTTTTTGAGGCCTATTTTATGCATTACATTTTTTGGTAATTTGCTGACAACCATTCATGCTCTATTGAATCTTCTCTATTCCCTTTTAGTCACATGCAATTTCAGGTCTTCTGCAATCATAATAATTCACTATTTCATTGCTGAATATCATCACCAGGACCAAATTTATGTATATAAATTATTCTTTTACCTAATCGATGAATTTAAAATTGCTGGAATGTCCACTGGATATCTAATTGCAATGACATTATTCACTTATGATGCTGCTCTAAGGTATGTATAGTGACAAAATTGACCCTCTGATTTAAACAAAGTTTGCATATATACTCAGGTAAAATATCTATGCCCTTACAATTCCAAATATTAAAGGTAATTCATTAAAAATGAGTTTTCAATTAAGTCAAAGGGATTTCCTTACAAAAATTCTTTAAATAATGTCTTTAAGAATTCTTCCCCCAATTTTATACCAGATGCCCTGAAATTTCAGAGAAGAAAATTGATTTGCCAAAAAGTCATACAGATTGCAGGGATCCAACATAGTCAGATGTTCATGTTTATGAAATTTTATTTAATTCATTATATTAAGATCTAATGGAAGGCATTGAAAAATGTTGATATAACATCAAGAGTGGAAACCAGAAGACTTGAGTTCAAATAGGTCCTTAGGCATTTCCCAGCTTTATTATCCTGAGGAAGTTATTTAACATCTGTTTGTCTTGATTTACATTTTAAAGTTGTGAGAATTGAATTACATGATATTTTTTTTTTGCTTTTTGGAGGGCAGTTGGGGTTAAGTGACTTGCCCAAGGTCACATGGCTAGTTTTTTGTGTTAAGTGTCTGAGGCCGGATTTGAACTCAGGTACTCCTGACTCCAGGGCCGGTGCTCTATTCACTGTGCCACCTAGCCACCCCTGAATTACATGATATTTATAAAATATTTTGCATAGTGCCTGGATGATTGTACATGCTATGCTAACATTGTCATTATAAATATTAATGTAAGTGGTGATGAAACAGCAACAACTGCTATAGTGCAATCAGTAATTCTTTAATGGTTGTGTCTAAAGTTATTTGGGAGATGTTCCCCTGGCAGAGAAGAACCTTGCTGCTTTAGCAGAATCTGATCCAACCTGCAAGCCTATTTTAAACAAAGGGATCAAACATATTGAAGTCAATAGAGATAATTCTAAAGATTCTGTTGAATAATATATTCATAAAATAATTATCATAATCAATTATTGCCATTATTTACAATAATAATATAATTTATTTTGGGAAGCTATAGTCATTGTTATGTAATCATATGAGCTATATAGTGGTGATGAGAGCTTTTTAAACCTTTCATATTAGTCAGCAAATTTACTCTCTTTATAAAACTGGTTGAGTTGAAATAAATAGTGCTAAGCTTCTTGTAACCTCACATCCTATCTTCTTCAGAAAAAAAAATGGTGGAATTTCATAGGATTTAGAATCATATGGGATCTTCGGGCAGCTAGGTGGTGCAGTGAGTAGAGCACTGGCCCTGGAGTCAGGAGTATCTGAGTTCAAATACCGCCTCAGACACTTAACACAAAAAAAAGCTAGCCGTGTGATCTTGGGCAAGTCACTTAACCCCCACTGTCCTCCAAAAAAACAGCAAAAAAAAGAGAAACATATGGGATCTTAGATACCATCTTTCCATTATAAACTTTTTCTTTCATTTTATAAATGAGAAGAGATGGGTCC
>CM053601.1:179583470-179594045 GCA_028646575.1 Pseudocheirus occidentalis | reverse complement strand
ACTGTCCTCCAAAAAAACAGCAAAAAAAAGAGAAACATATGGGATCTTAGATACCATCTTTCCATTATAAACTTTTTCTTTCATTTTATAAATGAGAAGAGATGGGTCCACAGAAATGAGTTGACCAAAGAAAAGTAACAGAAGGTATAAAGAGAAGAGTACTGTTTTATTCCTAGGTTCTCTGACTCCAAATCCAAAAGTATTTTTCTTATATTACTGCCAAAGTGAGAAATCTTTAGGAATTGTTTTCTGGGTATTATGAACACATTAGCAAGTAGTAACTTTACAACCATCCCTATGGACTTCACTCTTTTGGATTACTTGGTTGCAAATAGACTTGCCAGTGGGGATCAGATTTTGCTGGGAAACTAAGGATCTCTTTGACCACTGAGTCATCTTTAACATTGTCTTCTCCAAAAATAGTAGGGATTTACTGGTTTCCCTAGTATTTCATAGGTGCCACTACACTTTATTCAACTATGTGCTTTGGTGATGTAAGCACCAATTAGCTAGTGGCAATTTGAGCTATTTTTCTCTTAATACTACCAACTTTATCTTACTCAAATGGTGTTCTTTCCACTCCCTGCCAATTAGTTTTTAAAAAGTGAGCTCATTGTCATGCTGATTAACTCAACCAAACACTGGAGACACATCTTAAATGGGACAGCATTGCAATAATGAAACCTATTTAATGCTATAGTTATCCAAAGGTAATTAATGGATACCCCTGACATTCCACCTTTATCATAAGATGAACTTTGTTTTAATTACTTGTCTTTCTGAAAATAGGCTCCTTGTGAAGTTAAGCTATGATTTATTGCAAACTGTATTGAACAGTGTCTAAATTATTTCTCAAACTCTTGAGGTCTTTTTTTCTTTTTTTCTCTTCATCCAAAAGTGCTATATGATAGTTCAACACCTTCTACAACACATGATGTGGGGTTTACATTGGGTATTAGGGTTTCTACAGAAGTCACTTCAGTTCTTGGTCTTTATCTGGAGTAGCATCAGTTTTATCCAACCTTGAAAAAGATGAGCTGATCAGAAGAGCAAGAAGGGAAGGGCATCTTCCAACTGAACCTCCACACAAGTAAGGAGATAATGTTTGGAAAATTATGTTATTAGTTCAAAGTAAAAATAATAGGAAGTAAAATAGGTGGAATTATGAAATCTAATCCAGTGTAAAACATAAGATCCAATCTTACACAGAGAGAAGAAGTGGGAACTGTAGAGAGTAACTGTTGCATGCTTTCTGGCAGGTTGTGGTTACAGTGATAGCAAAGGAAGCAACACAGATATAGGGAAAAAGGGCATCTGGAAGGAAACCAATTTCTATATGAGTATACAGTGCAAGAAAACACAAGGCTGACCTGCATACTTAGAGTCTGTTAACCAAGGCTCCAGATAATCATAATTAGTTCCCAAAAATGCACTGACACCATCCTTCTATGGATTTTTCTCCAACTTTTTAAGTCATGGGACTCTGTTCTGTCCCCCAAGAAAAATAAAACAATATTTAGCAAGGAAACACCACCCAATACAAAGGAAATGCTAAAGGGCTGCACTGGGCCATGAGTCTATTAATTCCTGAGGGAAAATGTCATTTATTTGTAAATATTTCATACAAAAATCAGTTTCATGAAGAAAAATGTTCTTAGAGGACATTGAGTGTATCCCAATAAATTCCAGATGAAAATATTAAAGTCTAAAGTTGCTAAGTGGCTTTCCTTCAATCTGTAGATTTACTATCTAATAGCTTGAAAACAAGGAATGAGGTTTTGGATTTCAAGACCAGCAAAACTTTCAAACTACTGCATTGTCTATACAATTAGATCAAAGACTTTCAGAGATGAAAGGGAAGTCATATATTTCATAGTCCAAATTCATAAAATATAGGGAAACATTTTTATTTTCTATTTTGTAGGATTATTAAATCTTTAGATGAGGGGAAATTTGGAGATATACTTTACATTGGTATTTTCAATTCAAGTATTTTTTATAAATTATCTCTCTTAATTCTTGTCTAGAAGATAGATGATACAATAGTATGGATCTGCAAGTGCTCGAGTAGCGGTAATAAAGACATGGTGTTAATTGTCCAATATTAGCATGGAATTAGCAAGGAAGCTAGTGGGCTTCTCCAGGGATCTGTGTTTGGACCTATGTTGTTGTGTTATTTTATCATTATTTCAATAAATTATACATACTAAGTGTATCAAATTTACAGACTGAATAAAGTCGATTTATGAGATTGGTTAGATGATTACAGAGTGAGGATTCAAAATTATCAATTACCTAAAGCATCAAGTTGAATTTAAGAAGATCAAGTTCAATAGAGAAAAATGTAAAGTCTTGCATTTGGGTGATATTAAACTGAAATCAACTGTAAAAATATATGAGGGAAGAGGCAAAGTTCAGGCATATAGTTTTATTTGTTACAACCTACTGATTTCAGTTTATGTCAAGGTAAATATGACAACAATATGCCATAGCCAATCATAAAAATATCTAATGAAATTTAGGGGTGCCTCAAGAGAAATGTGGCTTCCAAGAATAGGTAAGTGATAGCTACACTATATTCTGATCTTGTCAGATCTTATCTTTAGAGGTTTGTTTGAGTCTAGGCAGTATGAATTAAGGACAATTTTCATAAATTGTAATGTCATCATAGTAGATGAAATAGAATATTGCTAAGTGGGTGGCTGTGGTAGTAGTAGTAGTGAAATGGTAGTAATACTTGTCATAGTCATCATTATAGTACTAGCAAATGTAGTAGTGATGGTGGTGGAGGAGAAGGAATAGGAGTGTAAGGAAGAGGAAGAAAAGGAGGAAGAGAAGGAAAAAAACAAGGGGAAGAGGAGGAGGAAGAAGGAGAAGAAGCAAAGCTGTTCTCATGGTTCTACATTCAGAAGCTAGACGTTCCTTTGTCAAGTATGTAATAGTGAGTATTTTTTTTTAAGTATTTGGCTTGAATACTGGAATGTTGACATCCTTCCTTCTCTGAAATTCTGGGACTCTATTGTTTTACTAGTCCTCTCCCTCCCTCACCTCTGCCTCTGGGATTCCATAGTTTTCTTCAAAGCATGGGATAAGATACCATCTCCTAGGTTCTGCTTATCCTCATTCACTTCATTGTCAATGTTTGCAACTTTTAAATGTTATTTTTGGATTACTTTGTATTTCTTATATTTACTGACTTATATACATTTGGCAAAGAAATATCAAGTGATTTGCTAAGTTCATACTGTTGGCGAGTGGTATAGTCATATATGCCAATATATCATATGGCTAATCAGTACAATAAATATGAATTTTGAGCTTTGATCAGTTTCATTAGAACAGTTATTCTAGTGTTTGAAATTCCTCTAGAAGCAGAGTTTAAGCATATGGTTTTTTCAAAACTTGGATAAGTCTTAATGCATTGCTTGAGACAGCAAAATTAAATTACTTCCTTGAAACCATATAACCACTAAGCATTAGAGTTAATATACAAACCTTATCTTTCTTACTCAAAGTCCATTATTATTACAATTGCCTCTGAAACGTTATTTCATTTATTCATTAAACACTTATTGATAACCTAAGAAAAAGGCACTTGGACAGACATTGAGTATACAAGGGTACATATGAAATAGTCCTAAACTTAAAATAAACCTCCCCTTCTTTAAGGTTGGAAACTGGATTATGGAATGGACAAGACAAATTGAGTCATGCATCTTTGCTTGTATTATTGATTTCTGGGAGAAATGATTCAAATGAATATGTCAGAAAACAAAGGGTAGGCAGATACCTTCATAAATAAAAGCCCTATGTAATTCCTAAGGGATGGAACATTAGAAAGTAGGGTATAAGAATAGACCTTTCAGAAAGAGAAACCAAAGCTGAACTTTGAAGGAAATTAAAGATTACAAAATGAGTTGCAAAAGGACTGCATTTCAGACATGAGGAAAGGTCCTGTGCAAAGCATGAGAGCTAGAAATAGAATGGCAGTTCTGGCTGGTCACTCTATTGACTGAATGGTACTTGTCAGTGGGCCAGTTGAGCTGGAGTTTAGAGCAAATGATTGGAAGTAATTTGTAATGCTTCTGGAAATGGAGGATAGAGACAGATTTTTCAAGTGATTTAAATTCTTTAAAAAAGCACTTTGTAATGCATTTTAGAGTCAAGAGGCATTTGAGGTTCTTGAGTTCACTGTGCTTACTGGAGTAATGACCCTGCATTGAGCATTAGTATTATCTGCAGTACAGGAATATCCATTTGTCAGTAAATGAAGGTGAATGGATTGTAGAGGGGAGAAATTGGAGTTAGACCAATTAAGTGATTATGATTATTCAGTTATTCCAGTCATGTCCAATACTTTGTGACTCCCTTTGGTATTTTCTTGGCAAAAATCCTAAAGTGGCTTATAATTTCCTTATCTAGCTCATTTTACAGATGAGGAAACTGAGGCAAACAGGGTGTAGGGGCTTGCCTTAAGTCACACAACTTGTAACTTTCTGAGGTCAGATTTTAACACAGGAAGATGAGCCTTCCTCACTCTAGGCCATCACAATTTCCACTGAGCCCCCAAGTTGCTACTAGATCAGTTAGGAGGGTACATCAATAAAACAGGTGAATGATGGTAAAAGTATAAGGGTAAACTACCTTAGTGACTACTAAGTAGAGGGAATGGTTGGATACAAGATACCATGTAGGGTTGGAAAAGATGAAATTTAACAATTAATTAATTATGGGATATTAACTGAGCAATCACTTGTGGCTGTGAACCTGGGAGATCATAGGGAAGGAGATACCACAAAAAAGTAATGAGTATGGACAAATTACTTTTTCATAAGAATTGTTTCTGAGATGTTTATGTGACATCTACCTCTGAATATCTAGTTGTAGACTTCAAATTTAAGAGGTGGATCAAAGCTGGGAACATATAAATCTTTTGAATATATATATTTGCATTTATTTATCTACCTATCTATATCTATATTTGGCTAGACATAGATAGATTCATACACCTTAATACATACACATGCATATATAAGCATGTGTGCATTTTTCAGGAGTAATCTACATATCTACGTAGAGATGATAGTTTAACTTGTGGAATCTGATATCATCACTGAGAATAAGTATAAAGAAAAAAGGAAAATGTATGAATAAGAGCCCCTTCAATGCCATCAACAATTAGTGGGTAGGACATTAGTTACTTTCCAGAAAAGGAGCTGGAAGGGTGCTTGGACAAGCAGAAGCAGAATGAAGAGAATACTATCTCCAAAGATCCCAGAGGGAGAGGATATTCAGGAGGTTAGGGAATCATTAACGGCATTTGTCACAGAAAGTTATGTATGGTGTATGTTAAGTTATGAGGTGTATAGTAAATTAAGAGTTCCATAAGTTATTAGCTAAGAATTGTGAAAACTGGTATAAAAGATCACTAATCAAGAGATCCTTTCTCACTCAGAGATAGCTCTGATGATTGATCTGGTCAGAACCCAGATTATCTTGGGTTGTGAAGTGAGGAGAGAAAAACAATAACGCAGCAAATGGAAATAGTTTTGCATATAATGTTGGCTGATTAAAGGAAGGAGAAATAAAGACTGATGAATCTAGAGCCATGGAAAAGTCAAGTGAAGTTACTTTTAAATGTTGAGGGAGACTGGGAAAGGGAGTTTGACAGAGGGAAGAAACCAATGACTAGGAAGATATTGAATCATCATTTGAGGCTTCTCTAGGATAAAGAAGGGGTTGAGATCAGTCCACAGATATAGAGATATTGTTCTTAGAGAGTAAAAGCTTGAAGTCTTCCAAGAACTGAGGAGGAAGGGGGAGAAAATAGGGATATACATAGAGTAGATTTCTTTTTTTCTCAATAAAGTGGGCTTATTTTAGTAGTGTTAGAGGTTTATGATGGCTAGGTGGTATAGTGGATAAAGTACAAGTTTCAGACTCCGGAAGACCATGCATTGATTCTTGACTAAGTATGTATCAGACATCTGACTCTGAACAAATTATTTAAATTCTTTTAACCTCAGTTTCCTCATCTTTACACTGGGAAAACTTATGAGAATTAAATGGGGTAACATGTGAAGTATCGTACAACCACTAACTCACTAACTAAATTTTATCTATTATCATCTTTAAGAGGAGAAACACATCAGAGCACTTCTATGTGGGGAACATAATTCAATAAGAAAAGCATACATAAAATGCCTTTCAACAGTGAGAACTCTGAAATGATAAGTAACATACATGAAGGTGACTCAGTGGCTTCTTCCAGACCATTCTAATAATATGTGTATAAGATATGAGGAAGTAAGTGAGGGCCATAATCCAGAAGAGTGGTTTGCCAATGCATGGATATAAAATGAACTAGATGACAAATAACTCCATCCTAAATGATGGTAGAAATGATTAACTGAAGGGTTTGAATTGGAAGAGAGGAAAGTAAAATTTTCACATGAGGAAATAAATGAAGAGAAGAAGGAACTAAGGAAGGACAGGAAGGAGGGAGGGAGAGAGGAAGAAAGGAATGAAGGAGGTATGGAAAAATAAAGGGGAGGAAAGGAGGAAAGAAGAAAGGAAAGAAAGAAAGAAGATGACAGTGAGGGAAAAGAGAGGTAGAAAGACATATTCTAGAGGAGGGGAGCTAATAAGGAAGGAAAGGAGACAGGGAAACATTAAAGTTAGGAAAACTATAACCATAAACCCTAGAGGAACATTAGTACCACCAACTTTTCTCTTATACTCTAAATCAATTTCTTTATTTCCTACCAGAATATGAAAAGAAAAACAAAAACAAGAAAAATAAAACTATAAAATCAATACTAAATAGGTGACATGTTAATAGCATATTAATGTTTATATATGTGTATGTATGAAAATGAGAATGTGTGAATGTGTGAACATATGTTTAAATAAATATAATATATAATGCATCACATATACATACGTGTCCTTTCCATCCTCCCCTGCAACAAGTTCATATATGTGTGTATATGCAATTTACAGTGTCAGTTCTAGTTATTATTACTCATAAACACTGAACTTTTTTTTCATTTTAGAAAGACATATGATTTCATTGGATCCAAGAATTTCTTAAAAAGGAAGCTTCCACTACCCCTGAACTCCAAGCAGTGCTTTGTAGCTTCTTCACTTAAAGAGAAACCTAGGTAAATATAAGTGAAGCTATTTGCTGAAGGACATATTTGGCCAGAATCATAGCAGGAAATTCTTCCTGACTCCCTGAATATTATGGCATATACTTCCTTATCTCAGTCAAGTTTTAGGACCTCCTTTCTCATTTGACTTAAAAGATACCTATTCATTAAACTTATGTACAGTTTCGGCTAAAATGTGAAATAGAAATAGCAGTTCTATTAATCTATTGGATTTCTATCATTGATAAACATGGTAATGACTTATTTCTTCCTTCATTGGGTTATGGACAATCTAATTACCTGAATGGAAATTACCATCACCAGTTACCTCTAAAATGAAAGGGAAATGAATCACATTCCTTAGCATTGAGGATGTTGTATATTTTCATTAACACTGTATCAAATTCCATCTAGAGCAGAATAAGCAGTTTCATGCAGGAGAATAATGCCTCACTCTATTTTGAATTAAAATAACTGAAAGTTTTAGGTGAGTTATAAGAAAGGGATCATTAGAGGAAGACATGAAGACAAAAAGGAAGAATGAATAAAACTATAGGACAATCAAGAAGTTGCCAGATGATTGACCAAAATGGAAAATAAAAGCAATGTAACAGAATTCGTTCTACTAGGCCTTACACAAAGTCCAGAGCTTCGAAAAATTTTCTTTGTCATTTTTTTAATCATATATATTATCACAATTATAGGAAACTTACTCATTGTCATAACCATGACTGCCAGCCAGACTTTGAGATCACCCATGTACTTTTTTCTAAACTTCTTATCCATTGTGGATGCTATCTACTCTTCAATCGTTGCTCCTAAAATGGTTATGGATTTACTTGATGAGAAGACAATCATCTCCCTGGAAGGCTGCCTGACTCAGCTCTTTGCAGAGCATTTTTTTGGTGGTGTGGGAATCATTCTCCTTGTGGTCATGGCTTATGATCGTTATGTGGCCATTTGCAAACCCCTTCATTACATGACCATCATGAATTCTCATGTGTGCCACATGCTGGTGGCAGCAGCCTGGATGGGAGGCTCCATACATGCCACTATACAGCTCCTCTTCATGGCCCATCTTCCCTTCTGTGGCCCTAATGTTATGGATCACTTCATGTGTGACCTGTTCCCATTACTGAAACTGGCCTGCATGGACACCCAAGTTCTTGGTTTTTTAGTCATTGCTAATAGTGGAGTAATGTGCCTGTCAATCTTTCTCATTCTAGTTGTCTCCTATGTTGTTATCCTCTCTTCCCTGAAGAGAGGTAGTTCAGAAGGAAAGAGAAAGGCCCTTTCCACCTGTAGCTCTCACTTCACAGTGGTGGTCCTGTTTTTTGCTCCCTGTATATTCTTGTACATGAGGCCAGTAGTTACTTTTCGTATAGATAAAGCTGTATCTGCATGTGCTACTATGATTACTCCTATGTTAAACCCCTTAATCTACACCCTTAGAAATACAGAAGTTAAAAATGCCATGAGGAAACTCTGGATCAGATGAATTTCTTTCAATATTTGGGAAAAATCAGCTAATTGAAAATCATACTAAATAAGCAGAAGGCTACAAATGTTTTCATGGAAAAATATTTTAATCTGTGTATGCATTCCTTTCATTTGCAATGAATCTTTAAACAAAATGTCCACTTGTATATTTCCTAGGCCATTTTTTCCCATAAATCTTTGGGAGACATTATATGTTAAAGGCATGGCAAAACTCCAATATTATCTGAGACTGAAGGCACGAAGGTTAACCTATATTCGTAGTTTCCACATGTAAATCATGATAGTTCCCTTCTTGTAGCCCATTAAGATGTGCAAATTCCTTTAGATAGAGTTCCTTAAAGGACTTTACCAATAATACCTAATTTGGTCCTCATGGCATCCCTCAGAGATGTGTGCTTTTATTATCTTCCTTTTACATGAAAGGAATTTTAGGCAGATACAGTATACATCTTACTCCCACAGGGTCTTGATAAAAAAACATTCAAAATAATATCTTTGTGATTTAAAGTTGATATTCTATCTATTTCACCCCATACCTGTAGAGAATAAGCGATGTATATTTCTTCACGTTCTTTCTCAGATTAGAGCCAGCCATTATAATTACATATTATTCAATTTCTTTTTTTAACCTTTTTTAATAACAGCTTTCTGCCCATATTGTCAAAGTGATTGTGATTATTGTTTTATCTTCATCTGGAAATATTCCCATGATTTTCTGATTCCTCTGCAATTTTAATTTCTTATGTTATACTTATAGTACTATCCTGTGGCATATTCTGTTCTCTTTCCATGATTTCTGTAGCCATTTTCTAATCAATTGTATAAATACCTTCTTTCTGACTAATTCTTTGCTATTATGGAAGAGCACTTAGGAATTCTTTTATTTGTTTTGATTTAACCCCTATAACTATCCTTTTTTTTTGCAGATACGTTTTTCTAGAAGCTTTAGACCAAAGGTTATCAGTATTTTATTTTGTTATTTTATATTTTAACAACTTTTTTCAGCATCATTCTAAGTTATTTTCCCAAATAAATTTAGCGATTCACAATTTTACTCCCATTTTATGTGCCTGCCTAAGTAGTTCCTTCAAAACTGCTCATTTACTCCTACTGTGCAAAGAATAAGAGTGAGCTGAGACCTGGGTTCAAGATAAATATAGGTGTGGATTTATTAATCAAGCATGCGACCACCTGGACTGTAAACTCAAATGAGGCAGTTCCCTTTTGGGGGTACAGACTTGATTATATAGACCAAAACCACAATCAGGAAGGGGAGCTAGCAGAAGCCATGATGTTCAGAAGCAAAGAACAGTCATTGGTTAAATCTATAGCTCAGGGATAATTTGGGAATATGGCACAAGGCTACAAGGGTGCAACCATCCTGTGGTTTGGGGGTCCCTCCTAGAACAGGGTGCAGGGCACAGGGTGGAGGGTCATAGTCAGTGTTTCCAGAGCATGGTGGAAAGTCATGGGGTAAAGTGGACTGGAATTCCCCAGAACAGGCTAGGGTCATGTTCTGGGCAAAGAGGGTTAGAGCCTTGCTTGGTCAGAGGGACAGGACAGGGCAGTCACTAGATAAGATCTTTGCACCATAATGAACCTTATACACTATAATGATTCAAGGAGAATATATAAAATGCTGATTAGGGAAGGAGATGTCAGGGAACTTGGCCTTGATCAATATGCCCAGACATGCTTTCTGCAGTTTTCAAGCTATGACAAAAAGGGGCTAATGGTGGGCCACCAATCAGGTGGCATGTGATGACCTGGGATTTGAGTTTGGGCACAACACTCCTCCCACCTGTGAGGGGCGGGGGAGGGGCGCCTC
Organism: Pseudocheirus occidentalis; assembly: GCA_028646575.1. Classification (NCBI taxonomy): domain Eukaryota; kingdom Metazoa; phylum Chordata; class Mammalia; order Diprotodontia; family Pseudocheiridae; genus Pseudocheirus; species Pseudocheirus occidentalis. Next base: position 179,583,566 of record CM053601.1, on the reverse strand, counting down.
GCTAAGTTTAGCTGTGCCTTTTAAGGGAATGTTGTGGATGTTGCTATGTGATTGGGCTAGGGAAGTTGGCAGGGAGGGATTAGGGGAGGAGATAAG
>CM053601.1:179554542-179582970 GCA_028646575.1 Pseudocheirus occidentalis | reverse complement strand
TGGAAAAAGAATCTCAAAAGCATGCTGAAGAGAATAATTCCTTCAGAATTAGAGTGGAGTCAGTGGAAGCTAATGACTTTACGAGAAACCAAGATACTATTAAACAGTTACAAAGAAATGAAAAAATAGAAAGCAGTGTGAAATATTTCCTTGAAAAAACCACTGATCTGGAAAATAGATCTAGGAGAGACAATTTGAAAATCATCGGTCTACCTCAAACCCATGACCAGAAAAAGAACTTGGAAAGCATCCTTCAAGAAATCCCCAAAGAAAATTGCCCTCATGTTTTATAGTCAGAGGCAAAATTGAATTGGAAAGAATTCACCACTGTGGAGCCCCTCCCCTGGTCTGCTCTTGAACTTTCTGGTAGGGCAGGGAGGGTCTCCCTATTCCAGCCCCTGTATATCTTGATTCCTAGTTGCAGGTATTGCAGAGCTTTAAATTCTAGATTCTTTTGGTTCTTCCCTTGTCACCCACTCACACTGGAAGGGCAACCAATTCAATACAGGCTGTGTAGGTGTGATTATACAGCACATCTTCATAGTGGACATATTGTGACCACGATCATATGTCCCTCCTTCCTATCCCTCCCCACCTTGTTCTGTTCTCTACCCTGTCCCTGTCCCATTATTGAAGTGTGAGCATCCAGCACCCCTCCCCCAGACCCTGCCCTCACCTCTGTAATCCTGCCTTTCATCCCCATTCCCCTATTCTCTTGTGTAACATGATGCCCATTTTAGAGTTTATGCCATTTCTTCCCTAAGCCAGATTCAATGAGAGTAAATGAAAGTAAAGTTGTAACAATTATTCCTTGCCTCTTCCACATGGCATGATTAGCCCCATTTTGTCTCTCCCTGTTTCCTCTCATTCTAGTCCTCTCCCACCTCAGAATTTCAGCTTTTAAAGTATCATCCCTTGGTATTCAATTGATCCTATACCCTGTATAATTCCATATATCCACATGCTCCAATATGTATTCATATGCATATATAGCCTCCTATATAGACATATATGTGAGTATACATATATATCCATTTGTATTCCCTTCACCTATCCTCATACTAAGAAAAGCGTCATAAGTTACTATTATCATTTTTCCACATAGGGATGTAAACAATTCAAATCTGATAAGTTCCTTATGATTTCTTCCCCATATTTACCTTCTCATGATTCTTGTGTTTGATTGTCAGATTTTCTGTTCAGCTCTGGTTTTTTCAGCAAGAATGTTTGAAAGTACTCCACCTCATTGAATGACTATATTTTCCCCTGGAATAATATGCTCAATTTTGCTGGGTAGTTGATTCTTGGCTTTAATCCCAGCTCCGTTAATCTTCAAAATATCATATTCCAGGCAACTATCAACACTGAGAATCTAGAGCACAAAGCTTAAATGAAAGGATTATATATTTAGATAGGGGAAGGATTTGTATGGTTATCTAGTCATTTCATATGTGACTCCTGTTTCAGCTATGTTTACTGTTACTGAACGCTTAGATTTATGAGAAAGGGAAGAAGGACTAGGCATTTAAAAAAGTATGGCAACATTGGCCTGAATGAATTGGGTATTCAAAGGAAGGGCTAAGGTTGTCTGATCATCTCAAATGTAATTGCTGCTTTCAGCCACAATTTCCTGGGTCATTTATAGCAACAGCTACACCCTAAGCTCCTTCCACAAAGAATTAAGACACAAAAGGTGTATTGTACCAGGAAACAACCATACTATAAAAAAACCCCAAAAATTAGATTACAGAGAGCAGAAGCTGGGGAGAAGCATAGGATTCTTATCACAGATGCTTTGATAAGAATATTAATAGACTCTTACATCAACACCATCTGGCCAGATGCTGGTTGTTCAAAGTAAAAAATTATCGAATCTAACATGGAGATTCCATTTTTCCTTTCCCCCTCCCTCCCATTTCTCTTTCTCAAACAAGACATATCAAAGATTTTGTCCCTTTTTCGGGGGATGGAGGTATTTTGATTTTGTATTTTATTTAGTCTAATATTAAGATATGCCTCTGATTTACAAAAGTATTATTATAGGTGTTTCATTTGCTCAGAGAAAGATTAGATCAAAGCATGTTCATGGGAGAATTAAGGGAAAACTCTGCCCACAAAAGAATAGGGACCAAATAAAGGGAGTAGCTAAGTCTTATCTTTAGTGAAATAACTTCTACCACCAACTATTCCAATATAGATAAGGAAACCACAGAGCAGAGATGTTATATAACTTGTCCTGGAGCACAAGAAAGGGGAACAAGAGGGTCTTAAATCTAGGTCTCCTGATGTAATATCTTCTTTGAATGTATTTTAGAAATTGTATAAGTCTTGACAATTGCCCCACACTTAACCCTAGGATAATAGAATAACAAACTTTTTTGGTACCAATATTTCTGGGCTGATACTATACAATTATATCATAAAAGAGATATATGCAAGAAAAGGAGGTAGTTTGCATATGAATTGAGAAGAAAGACTACTTTATGAAGAAATAACTTACTGCATAGTTACCCAGACCACTTCAAAGGTACTAGGGTCCTTGTACAATAAATAGGTAGATCTTACCAAATATGGGGTTAATAGGTTTACATGGGTAAAATTTTCACAGGATGATGAGGAATATATGAATTATTATCTCTCTCATTTCAAGGAGTACTCATATCAGTAATATAAAATTTCCATTTAAAAACTAAAATCTTTCCTTTTATTAGACTGGATTTATATTTCAATGAAACTGAAAATTGAGCACACCTATACCCCTCTTTTGCAAACATGCAGGAATAAAAATATAATTACAGTATTAAATTATTATCCTTCAAAATACATTTTACAAATTGTTAAATTTGGAATTTAAATTATGTTTTTTAAAAGAACTTTGAATCATATTCCTAGGTTCAATTTGTTCCATTTGTTTTCTTACGAATTGTATATCCCTAGGCATGGCACTTATTCTCATTGTCTCCATATTCCCATTTGTAAAAGTAACAAATTGTTGCTAAAGTCTCTTCCAGTTCAAAACCAAAAATCCCCATGTTGTCTGCATCTGTAAATTCCCCTCCTCCTATTATTTGCCATCATTGTATAAAGTGATTTTTCTCTTTTGCAGAAAAAAAAATGTCTCATTAAGTTGGAGTATATTCAAAATCTTTGCAAATCCTAACATCTGAGCATATTTCTAAGAAGCATATACTAGAAAAGTCAACTCATTTTATAGGCATACCCCTTGATTTTGTGAGTCAAAGACATTACCACAATCTCTAGTATTTAATCCAAAAAGTGAAGTATAAAAATTATTATACATTATTTGCCAGGATATTTGGTGGTTTTTTTTTCATTTGTTTTTCATTGAGAAGAGGAAACAAAAAGCCACAAATTAGTCACGTGTATATCTTCAAGGGAATCAGAATGATTTAATGTGTATCACATTCTTCTCCATTTTGTTCATTTACTAGGAAACAAATACTTGAGTTCATGATGGGAATTGAACGATGAATGGATAATAAGGCTGGATATTTGAAGAAAGGAGAATCCACAATTCTACCTTATATAATGATAATGATTACTCAGACTTTTTTTTCCAGCATGGATCTTTAACTAAAGAGTTAATATAAATCCTCCAAATCTTTAGAAATTAATATTATTTATATAAGATATCATTTATATTCTGAAGCCACTTTTCTACTCCATAACTTTCTCATGGCATTTTTCACCTCTGAATTTCTCACCCTGTAGATAAAGAGAGTTAACATGGGGGTAATGAGAGTGTAAAATACTGTTACAGCTTTATCCATGGTAAACGTGGTCACAGGTCGCAGATACATGAAAATACAGGGGACAAAGAATAAGAAGACTACTGTGATGTGAGAAATACAAGTGGAGAGGGCCTTTCGTCTTCCTGCAGGGCTGTAACTTTTTAGAGAATACAGTATGATGATGTAGGATGTCATTAAAACAATAAAACTAGCCATGGGAATTAACCCTCCATTAGCAGCAATTAGGATACCAACATAAACAGTGTCTGTGCAGGCAAGTTGGATCAAGGGAATAATGTCACACATAAAGTGATCTATGACATTGGGCCCACAGAAGGGAAGCCAGAATGTGGTAAGTATCTGTCCCATTGAATGCAGGAAGCCCACTGTCCAAGCCAAACCCACCAGGTTACAACAAAGGCAGTGGTTCATTATAGTTGTGTAGTGCAAGGCTTGGCAGATAGCCACATACCTGTCAAAGGCCATTACTATGAGAAGAACAATCTCAGAGGCACCAAAGAAATGTTCCACAAACACCTGGGTCAGGCATCCATTGAAGGAAATTGTTTTCCTCTCACAAAGCAAATCAGCAAGCATCTTGGGGACAATGGAAGTTGAATAGGATGCATCTATAAAAGACAAGACGGCAAGGAAGAAGTACATTGGCGAGCCCAGAGTCTGGCTGGAAGTGATAGTAATCACAATGAGTACATTACCCACCACAGTGACAATGTAGGTAATTAAAAATAAAACAAAGAGGATATTTTGAAAGTCAGGGCTGCTTGCAAGACCTAGTAGAAAGAATTCTGTAACATTATTCCTATATGCCATCTGATGTTGAAAAACATTCTGAACTCAACAGAAATGCTTGAATCCTTTGGAAATGTAGGTGTTTGTGAATGCAGATGCATTCTGATTAACACACATATTCCAGCTGCAGTAGCACATTTCCTTACGCAGGATGTCTGTAAAGCAATAGATAAAATACATTATTTGTGTATAATTAGCCACACACATAAACAGGGATCAATAATTATCCAAGCATACAAATAGCTACACAGAAAAGAATAATATGAAGAAGTGAAAGAGGGAGGAGTAACCTTATTATTTTTGCATTTGCAAAATATGTTTTGTAAAATGACATGGAAGTTCCTATATTTCTTATGAAAATTTTATAGTTCACTATTCACAGCTGCCCTACATTTTTTTTCTGAGGAAAATCTGAGTTCAAATCTTGACTATGAGAGTACTAAATGTGTACCCCTGTACTTGTTATTTAATGTCTATTCCCCTTAGTTTTAAAAATGAGATAATATTATAATAATTATTATATCACATTTTATATTATATGTTATATAATATATTGAATTTTATATATATATATATATATATATATATATATATATATATATTATAAAATAAGATAATAAGACTTCCTGCCAGGGTTCTTCTAATATGAGACAATTTTCATATAACTCTTTGCAAACTATAGAGAATTGTATAAATGCTAGTTGTTACCATTATTATTATCATTATGTTCCTCCATAAGGGAAAAAAAATTAAAAAGATTCAATGGAATTGAAGGTTAAAATATGATTGATTTTAGAAGATAAAAAATATATCCAGGTTTCCTGTACCATATTTATTACATAAAATAAGAGATTTCAACTTTTTTTAAACAGAAGGCATTCATATGTTAATATAGCTGCTGAATAAATTGAAGACATCTGGCCTTTGGTGCTTTGAATCACTTTGGTGCAGGATGGTAAAGCCAAGCTACAGGTTTCACTTATGGGTTGTTGCCCACCAACTCCTTTTTGCATCTTTTTCTGCAGCCAAATAAAAATGAAAATGTAGAAAAAGGACTTACTAAACTACCCCTGCACAATTCAACTCCTTACAGTGCAACCAACTGACTAATGGAAGAATTGTGTTCAGTTAGTAGTTTGGCAGCTTAAAGGGATGAAGAGGATGTTTTAATTAATTCAGAAGTTATCTGTTTTCCTTTCTTACTAAATTCTGGTCAAATACTCAATTTTTATACTCAACAGAACAAAATTTCAATAATCTATTTGCATCCTTCTTCTGCAGAATCAACAAAGATAAGAATCCCAGGCTTCTTGCTCAAGACTGAATCCATACCACAAAGGTGCTTGTTGAAAACCTAAGAATCTATTCATTGTCATGATTACTTTAGTTATTGGTGAGGAAGTTATAGTTCAAAAAATATTCCTCTGACTGAACTGCAAGTAGATTAAGTTTTGGGGAAGAGAGGGATTGAGATGAATTGGACATCAAGGTGCTGTTATACTTGGATCATCTGAGTTGGACTTCTACCTTGGTTATATATTATCTGTGCAACCTTCAGCAAGTCAGTTAACTTCTATGTTCCTCAATTTCACCAACTGTACAATTGAAGAATTAGACCATCCAAGATAACTGAGGTCCCTTACAACTCCAAATCTACCATGTGGTGGCTACTTTTTCTGTAACTACAGATACATAAGTAGAGGTTGTCACTCAGAAAGCTAAAATGACTGTCCTAGGACTTATATCTTGCATTCGATGGTCTTGTGATTTGAATACTTTTCTAACTTCTATTTCAATGTCGTTTCTATTACACAATGCTAAAGAACAAAGATAACAGGAAAAAATAATATATGGATCAAAGTGTTTTTTATTCAGTTGTTGTGCCTGCCTGGATATATGTGGCTAAGGGTGGGATTAAATTAGAAGAGTCATATGTGATGGGAAAAGCATACTGACTCCAGGAATTTAGAAAAATTAAATTTAAAAGGGAACAAACTCCATAAATAAACTTTATTTCTCAAATAGAGAAAATAGATTCTGGTTGTAGCTATAAACAAACCTGCTCACACATCTCCAGACCAATTGCCATGAGTTTATGAAGAAAGCAGAATAACTTAATTTTGAGAGGATCAGCAAAAGTTTGGCAATGATAACCGTGTATGATGACAGTGGTGGCTTAATCCCAATAAAAAAAGATCCAGCCAGTTACTGTGTAAACATAACCCAAGTCTTGAGTCAATGTAATTAGCCTGCCTGACACAGAAGTTTCACGTATGAGGCCTTTGGACTAGGATTCAATCCCAGATGCCCAGACAGCTGGTATTGGATGGTCCAGTGAGAAGAAAAAGTACACCCAGGAAGGTTCTGACTGGCTCAGTTACAGTAAGTCTCTGTTGGTTAATAAACATATTCTCTCGGGCACCTTCGTACAATGCCTTTCTCTGGAGCTTCAAAAGTTTTTCCACGTATTGTGTTTGGGAATATGTTCTGTGAAGCATCTTATTCTGCAGTAATGAGATCTCATGGGCACAACTCTAATTAGATACATGTGCCAATGACACAATTAAACATCATGTTAATTGAGCATTGTTGAGGAACTTCGGAAGTGCTGACATATCTTTAACTTCATGTTTATCACTTGTCTCTCATAATAAAGGAGGTAAAAAAAAAATAGACTGATTCAATCTCCACATTATCCAGCTATATTCAGTGAAATTCCACAAACTAATAAGCATCTACCATGATAAAACCACTGTGTTAAACCAGGGAACTACAGAGCTTAAAGACCCTAAGTTAGCTTTCTCCAGAATTTATAATCTAATTAGTATCTAACACTTATACAAAGATAAATATACAGGAGAATGTGACAAATCAAAAGAGAGATCCCTCCCTCTTAAGCATTCTAAGAAAATTGGAAAAGGATATGATGATTTTCAAAAGGAGAAAAAAGAAGAGTTTCATGACACACAGAGGACCTGATGAAGATCTTAAAAGATATTAATGAGTTTTTTGTACCAGAAGCAACTTCCTGACTTTCACCAAATATTATATCTGTTGTACCTAGGAATCTATAGGGATGGCAGGATTCTTGGGGTTTCTTTTCCTTGTTATTAATACACCAGCAAAGATGAACCCACAAAGTAACTGCAGTTGTGCTCTAGAAAGGTAAGAATAGAACACACACATATACATACATACAAACATGCATACATATATACATGAAATTCTTAGCCGAGGAATTAATATGCCCCCTCACTGAGTCCACTATAAATTTATGCAATATAAACTTAACTGTGCTCTCATGCTGCCAAGGCAATGGTTCTGCTCTTCCTTAATCAGCTCACTGTTTCTATCTCCATAAGTGGATATTTCCAAGTTTCTCCTTTACCCTCAACAACCTCACCCCTCCCTTGATATGTTCCCCATCAAAACTTATGGTCTGATTATTTAGCCTTCTACTTTCTTTTACTCTTATGCTGGTACCAGCCTGGTGCATACCCTCATGCCTTCATGCTTGCACTATTGTAGGAACCTAGTGATGGGACTGTGCCTCAGATTTCTTCTCCTTCTAGTCCATCCCCCATTCAGATGTCAAAGCAATCTTCCTAAATGGCACATTAGACCATGTCACCCACCCTGTTACTTCTATATAATACATAAATATAAAAAATATAAAAATATAAAAATCTATTGAATGACTTTTAAAGTCATTTATTTATAACTAATCCCCATCCTATTTTTCCAGTCTTCTTAATGATGGCTCCCCTCCATGTCTCTGATTTACAGTGGCACTTCCCTACTTGCTTTTTCTCACAAAAGACAGATGATCTCCTGATTCCAGGCATTTTCATTTGTTCTCCCCTAATGCTTTGCGTTTTCTCCCTCTTTCACTCTATTTACTGGATACCCTCACTTCTTCAGGTCTCAACTAACATATTATCTTCTACATGAAATTTTTGACACTTTATAATAACCCCTTTCCTCCATTTTATCTGCAATTTATAATATGTGCAGAGATAAAATGATAGATATCTATATCTGTCTGTCTATCTATCTGCTTTGGTAAAAGGCTTTAAAAATTGTTAAAGTAGTCAGTAAGAATTTTCTTTGAGGTTTAGGGAGTCTTTTTGCTAAAGTCTTAAATCATTCCTTTTGTAATTCCCCTGAAAAGTGAGGTTCACAGGTGAGTAAGAGATCAGCCCTCGTGGGGATAATTTTAACCTACAGCTTCCACTATGCTTTCCTTGCCCTGGACAATCCAAGCAGGTGCCATGAGAGTGTTAAGGTTTGACTCCCAAGTTCCATCCAAATGCTGCCCCACCATAAAAACTTTTAATAAATGCTTGTCAATGGAGTCATTGAGTGATGGATGAAAAGATGCCTAAAAGAGACACCATGCCCCCATTATAACAAATAGAAAAGTGCCCAAGAGAGATATGATGATGAGAGAGAAGAAGTGCATCAACTGACCTATAACTTAAAATATGTGGAATGGTTGACCAAATGAATTTCCTTCCTGAATATGTCCCACAGCTGAACAAACTCCCTATATGCAAATTCTCCTCTGCACTTGTGACATGTATCACTGAATTCAAGGTCTCCAGCCATATGTTCCTTATGTGTCTTCCTCATATGCATGATCCTTGGGCTCACATAATTATCACTCTTGGGTCCACTTGAATGTGATGCACATATGCTGCCTCCCTATTGGTAGTAGCCTATCAGACAATATGCCATATATGTTCTTCAGAGATGTGTGGATCTCTTATTATTGCATTTGCTGCTCTATGGAATTTTTCTTCTGTGAGAATAAGCTGATTGGCACAATTTAACATTTTGCTAAGACCTCATGAATTATGTTTTTAAATTATGCTAGTGTATAGTCTAGTGTATACATTTAGTCTACTGTAATATTTCTAGGAGATCCATGGGTATGGAAGTGGTATATCATGGGCTATGTTAATAAATGTTTCATTGACAGAAGGTGGAAGAGGAAGTTTCTATTTAAGAGTGTGAAAATACTAAAGTTGATTTCTGTGAGGAGATATGAGAATTTTCTCTGAAGGTTTCAGGTGTCAAAACAACACATTTACTTGGGACAGTATATGCAGTTCAGTAACCAATGCCCATCACAGTCTCAGGAAAGACAAATTAGTACTTGGTATCTGAAACATAGCTTGACACAGAAAAAAACTGAAATGACTCCAGCAAATTGAGGTGTTTCAGAACAAATGTTTCCAATTTGCAATTATTAATCAATGTTCATTTATGTTTCTGAATATATATGTAATTATTATATTATTAATTTATTTATTTATGTTCAAGAGATACCACTGGTGAATTCAAAGGTCTGATGACAAAGAAATTAAATAGCTTTCTCCCTTAGATAACATAGAAATTTCTCATTCACTAATTCACTGTTCACTCCAATCCACTTTCCCTCAGGAAACAAAGACAGAAAGAAATAAATGAACGTATTGGATTGATATATAGATAAACAAGTAAGTGAATGAATATATGAACAAATGCATGAATATATCAATAAACATATAAATATGTACATGGGGGAAATAAATTAATGGATATGTAGATAAAGTAAGGATAGGTAAGATAAGATGGCTAGAGAAGAAAGGGACCTAGAATTTGGACAGTCAAATCAAACTCAAGAAGGAAGCCAACAGTAGCTGTATAAAGTTGGCATAGATGGAACTGAATTCTCAGTGAGGTGGAATTCCAACACTTAATCACATCACCTTTCTTAGGGTAATCTGAATTGTTCCAGTATGCCTCTTGCCATTGGTGGAATGGTATGGGACAGTTTCAACCACAGATCTGGCCATTCCAAGAAGAATGCCCACTATAAAGAATAGGGGAAGGGAACACTAGTGAGAAGGATATTAAAATGAGCTTGTATACTAAAAGTATTCAAGAGTCAGGGTGTGGTTGTTTTGGTTTGTTTTTTTTTTGGTTTGGGGGGAGTCTAATGTGGAGAAGAAATGAAATGAGTATGATACAATGAAAAAAATGAAGGAACCAGCTAAAATACATTGGCGTAGGAGCTAATCTGTGGATGAAAAAGTCAACAGAAAAAGGAACTTTTTCCAGAATATGCACCCTTATAGTTCTTACTACTTCAGAGGGTAAGGCTTGTGGTTCACTTGAATTCAGGAATTCTGAGCTCATATAGGTCTAAAGCAGTTTGGATGTCCACAGTAAGTCTACCACCAATATGTTAAGCCTACAGTGAGATCAAGGAGTTGGATCTGGGATGGAGTCCCTGGCTACTCAAGAAGGGGTAAATCAGGCCAGGACTGGAAGAGAGCAGGTAAAATTTTTCATGCTAATCAATAGTGGGATTGGACCTATGAACAGTTTTTGCATTTATAGCACTGGTAAGATAGGGAGAGAGGTGTTCTTTAAAATAATAATAATAATAATGATGACAAAGAGGCATTTTAATTTTATCCACTGAATTAAGTCTTTTTTAAACCTTCAAGAGTTATATGAATTATAGCTGCTGCTGCTGTCAGTGACCATGATGGTGGCAATGATGATAGCAATGTTATCTGAGGAGAAGACTGAGATTAGTTGAATTCTATGTTTCATCATTTAGATAAAAGTGAAGTAGCCATACAAAACGACTCTGAGACATGGTGCCTTGTCAATGGGATCTCCTTATTCAAACAAGTTAGAAAGAAAGATATGTGCCCATTGAAAAAGTAGTGTCAAAAATAGCGACACAATCAATATCTATTTGTATTTAATACTGAACACCAGTCATTGTAATTCATCAACCAACCATCATGTCTACAATGTACACATAAACTGCTTTCATGTTATAACAATCTTTTATTTGAAAAGAATGGAAGAGTCAATTGTAATTTTCTTTTTGTTTCTCCTTGGGCTTGTGAAGGATATTAATCTACAGATGAGAGAATACAGAGGGAACAGAGATAGAGGGAATGAACATCTCTCAGCTACAAGTACAAAAATAAAGCACTTTTAATAATGTTCTGGTAAATAGAAACAAGCAAGTATACAAAATGGCTTTTTAAACATTTACTGTGTTGAAGAAACTTGTGTCATTTCCCACCCAGAATTTCCCAACCTCAATGAAATACCTTGAATTTATCTTGAAATTCATTATGCTAATTTGAGGATTTTAATGGAATTTCCAAAAAATACTTAAGCATAGGAGATGGATCAAAATCTGTCCCACCTCCTCATTATGAGAGAAAGACCCATGCAGAGAGAGAGAGAGAGAGAGACAGAGAGAGAGAGAGAGAGAGAGAGAGAGAGACAGAGAGAGCTTGATTAAAGAAGACTTCAGTACCAAAAGGACAAATTGCTGTATTGTTGTTGTGTTTTTCTCACCAATGGTGAGAATAACAGGAAGCCCTGAAGTAGATACCCAAATTGTGTGGATGTATTTGCTGCCAGTGTAAATTTCCAGGTATCTTAACTGAAAAGTTGTAGAACTTAGTTATATGAAAAATAATAAATAGGTATATTCTTGATTTCCATTAAAATACCCCCAGGATTTAACAAGAGGACTTTATGACAAAAGAAGAGTTGGAGAGCATTATAAAATGCAAAATGGATAATCTTGATTAGATTAAATTGAAAAGTTTCTGTACAAACAAAGTCAATGTAACTAAGATTAAGAGGGAAGTGGGAATTGGGAAAGAGTATTTACAACCAATGATTCTGATAAAGGCCTCATTTCTAAAATATACAGGGAATTAAGTAAAGTTTATAAGAATACAAGTCATTCCCCAATTGATAAATGGTCAAAGGATATGAAACGGAAATTTTCAGAGCTAGAAATTAAAGATATCTTTAAGCATATGGAAAAATGCTCCAAATCACTACTGATTTGAGAAATGCAAATCAAAACAATTTTGAGGTACGACATCTCACCAGTCAAATTGGCTAAGATGACGAAACAGAAAAATGACAAGTGTTGGAGAGGATGTGGAAAAATTGGAACACTAATGCATTGTTGGTGGAGCTGTGAACTGATGCAACCATTCTAGAGAACAATCTGGAACTCTGTCCAATGGACTATAAATAATTGCATACCCTTTGACCAGTAATACCACTTTCGGATTTGTATCCCAAGGAGATCATAGAAGTGAGAAAAGGACCCATATGCGCAAAAATATTTATTGCAGCTCTCTTTGTGGTGGCAAAAAACTGGAAATTTAGGGGATGCCCATCAATTGGGGAATGGCTGAACAAGTTGTGGTATATGAATATAATGTAATACTATTGTGCTATAAGAAATGGGAAGGAGATGGACTTCATAATTACCTGGAGAGGCTTATACAAATTGATGGTAAGTGAGAAGAACAGAACCAGGAAAAATTTGTACACAATCACAGATACATCATATGTGTGACAACCAACATTGATAAACTAGACTCTTCTCAGCAACACACAGTTAAAAGACAACTCTACAAGTGTCAGTACAGAAGGAGATATCTACATTCAGAGAAAGATCTAGAAAAGCCAGAGTTTAAATGGAGACTGAAACAATACATACTTTCATTCTTTACCATGTTTGGTTTTGTTTCTTTTTTCCTATTGTTCACTCCATTGGTTACAACCCTTCTATACAACCAGACTATTATACAATGTGAAAGTATTTGCAGATCTTATATATGATTGTTTGCCTCCATGGCGGGAGAGGGCGGGGAATGGAGGGGAGAAAATTTGAAACTCAAGTGATTACAGAACTGAATCTTATAAATTAAAAGTAAGTAAACAAGTCAATTAAAAATACCCCCAGAAAACTTTATTCATCTGCATGTAGGAACCAAACAAGAGCTCATTCCCTCAACCCTTAACCCATCTTCACTCTCAAATGATATTAAAGTTAAAAAAAAGAGCAAGAATATTCTACTGCCACTCCCATCCCCCACAAACACATTGGACATAAATATATCTTCGAAGAAGAAAATCATGATTAAATAATGAAGAGAAAACGATTAACTTTTAGCATCTCACCAAACTCTACCCAATAGAAAGTATCATGGGATGGCTAGGTGGCATAGTGAATATAGCACTTGTCCTGGAAGCAGGAGGACCTCAGATCAAATCCATCCTCAGACACTTAACACAAAAAAACTATCCATGTGACCTTGGGCAAGTCACTTAACCCCAATTGCCCTACCTTCCCCCTTCCAAAAAAAAAATGAAAAGAAAATACCAGAACTCTATTTTTTCCAAATCCTTATGATCTAAAGGATGCAATCATCCCTTTTATCTCCTGTATAAGATATTGAACTCCCTTTTCCATCATTCTTCCCCATTTTCCTCCTCTGTTTCAATCCCTGATAAAGTGGCATTTCTTCACTTTTCCAACGCTACCCCTTCTACATAATCTCTTGATAATACCCTCCCCCAATTTCCTCTGAGAGCCTACTGCCTTGATCATTGATTAATTTCCTTATATCTTCAATTGATCCTTAGTGTTAGCTCTTATGTAACACTGACATATATTTTAAAGACTTTTTCTTTTTCAACAAAAAGACTCTTGAACTCTTCATTCAGTCAAGTTATTTCCCTATAACAGTTACTTTGGTTTGCATAACTAAACTCCTAAAAAATTTCATTCATATGAGTTTTTACCCTTTTTCCATCACCTCCTCTCTCCATTCTTCTATAAAATAATGTTATAGGTGCCATCAGTCAAGTAAAGCTTAACTCTTAAAAGTTATCAAAAAGATTTTAACTTCTATCTGTGACTTTTTTCTTTTTTCTCATTCTAATTTATTGTTCAACTTTTAGTCTGGTTAACCACTATTTTTACTTAGTCACTCTACTGCCTTGACTTCTGTGAAAGGCTTTCTTGGTTCTCTTCACAAATTAGTGGAACATTGTTCTTTTGTTTGCTTCATGCACATTGTGAAAATGTTCAATCTAAGACTTTCTTTTCTCCATTCTATAAAAACTCTCATGAAGATTTCATCAGTCTTCATGAGTTTAATGATCATCTCCAGATGACTGCTCCCAAAGATGTATAACCAGTTTTAATTTCTCTTTTCAACTTCAATATTTCATCACCAAATTCCAACTGAACATCTGTAATATGAAGTGCTATAGGCATTTCAAATTCAACATCCTAAAATGAAATTGATATTTTCCCTCAGTTTTCTTCATTCAAACGGCTGTTTTGTTGAGAGCACCACCATCCCTCCAATACTAAACAACATCAATATCCTTAAAATCATTTTTTTCTTTCCTGTCCTTCACCACTATTATCAAATAAGTCGTCAAACTCCTATCACTCACTCCACGATAGCTCTTTTATCTTCTCCCTGTTTTTTTCATTCTTACAACATATAACCGTATTCCGACCTTCATCCCTTTCATACGGTATAGGAGTAACCTTCTAATTAATCTATGCTTCTCATTTCTTCAATCCATACTCCATTCTCACATAGTTACAAGTTGATATTACTAAACCACAGACAACCATGCCATCTCCTACTCAAATATCTTCAGGGCACAATATTACTGATATAGAAAATATATTGCACAATACAGCTACAATAAAAATAACAAGAATAAAGCTCAATTATTTTGTTTTATATTTATAGCCATTATTACTATGTTTCTAATATACTTTATTACACCCATTTAGCATTATTATCCTTAATATTCTTGCCCTTTTGCTAAAAAATGGCATCCTAGTTATTTCCTGTAAATAACTTTCCATAACTATGCTTCATACTTTTGACGAAGAAGTTCATATGATGGGAATGCATGCCCTTCTCAAGAATTGTTTAATAAAACACCTACTTCCTTCAAATCTTATGCTAAATACTTGTTTTTTTAGGTCTTCCCAGAGCTCTCCTCCTCAAGTTTTTGGAGGTCTTTCTCTTTAGAAAATTCTTCATATTACTTTGAATTTTGTATATATTTTATATTTAATAGTATTTTAATGGATTGTCTTCCAAATACAATACAAGCACTGTGAGGCCAGATCATTTATGGTTCATTATTTTCTATTCCCAAAACCCAGTACGGTTCCCCACACAGAAGGTAATTAATGAACATTAATTGTTTTGACTTGCTAAGGAAAACATTTTTAGAGAGTCCTCAAATTCTTCCTGTTTTCTGTTTGAAACTCAAACATTTGCAGATAGACTCTTCTATTAAATGATAAGATTCCATCAAGTGGTAAACTCCACCTATATTTCATCACTATTTTCTCACAGTATTTTTCAGAAAAAAATGAGTTCTGTTTCATATACACTGACACATTTATAATGATTGTTAAATGTAGAGATTTTTGAAAAGTTCACCACCCTCTCAACTATCCAGGTAATTATTTATCTCCATTGTGAAGATAATATGGGGCTAGTTTCCATTATGTTGGTAAAATCTTTTAGAAAATTTTCATATGGCTTCAAGATTAGCAATTTTATCCTGTGCTGAGTCAACTGTAGAATGAAGTTATAATCATCTTCATGCAGGTAAGCATTCTACATGGGTGGAAGGAACAGATAGCATAGGAAAAGGAAACAGGAATCTTTGATTATAAGCTTCGCTCTGTCACGAATTAATTGTGTATCCTGTGGGTCACTGAACTGCCATGAGCCTAAACTTCCACTCTTATATAATTATAATAATAATAGTGATGTTTACATTTTCTTGAATTAAGAGCTATTTTTATTAAAATTTCAATGCAAACTATAGAGAATATACTAGAATTTTACCCTAATGATAAAATGACCCTGCAGAGAAAGGACTTAAGTGGAGTTTTCATGAGGTCTCCCATAGATTTCTCTGGATCATTACCCTGGGCACTACAATATAAAAATCACTTTCCTTCCTACATAAGGACCTCAATATTCCTAGTAGAATGAATCAGGCTAAAAAAGATCAGTAACTTTTAAAATCACTTTATTTATAATTTTTTTTATTTATACAACTAAAATACAGAAAAATATTTGTGCCCAAATGTACTTAAACTCTCAATCACTTTCTGTACAGACTTACAAAAGTCCTTTTGAATTATAATTGTTCTCTATGTGACTTAGAGTTACTAAAGACTCAATCTTCCCCTTTCAGATTCACACAGTGTATAAATTTTACATTTCCAGTGTTAAGGTCTAGGTTTGCTCCTTCATGTCATCATACTGTATCTTATATCTCTTCAATTTTTGTCCTTCTTTTGGTTTTCAGCTCTGTTTTATTTTGCTTTCCATTCCACATAAATGTTTCTCTTCAATCAATGTTTGGTTATTCTGTAATTAGTCTGGGAGGATGAGTGCACATCCTCATAATAATGAGGATGTAGTCTTTCCATGTGTTTCTGTCTATACTGGTTACTATTAGATCTGTCCCTTGGTGACTCATATGGTTACTATTTATGGTCTTCAGTGTAGGCCTTGCTGCACCTTTGAATGTGACTCAATGACCCTTAAATATTCTTGATATTTGTCTATCACTCCATGTTCCATGTGTTCCCTCTTAAATAAAGGCAGTTTACCCATGCTGTATCTTCCTAAGGAATGCCTAACAAATGATGGTGGTTTTGTTTTAAATTCAAAAGATAAGTTACAATCTATAAAAATTAAATTATAGCTTCCTAATTAAAACTGCAAGAAAACTCAGGGTCATCTAATTTAAGTCCCTCTTTACTGATAAGGAAACTGAGGACCAGTTTTTTAAATGAGTTTCCCAAGGTCACAAAGGAAATAAATGTCACTACCATGATGTGAATGTATTACTCAACCCTTGACAGCAAGTGTTCCTTCCATTGCATCCCAATGCATGTGCTATTTGTATAAATGCATCCACCATGCAATGCAAAGTACTCATTCATTTTTGTGTTTGGTATTACACTCATTGGCCCTGACATTCACCACCTTCTCGTAGTTTTGGATTATGGTTATATTTTTTGTTGAAGTTGTTGGCAGTAGCAAATTGCACCTGAGATTTCAGTGCTATGGAAATTACTTCTAAAGAAATCTTTCTTACCCAAGGGATGGGCAAATATCCTACTGCATAATATTAAAGAATAACCTCGGTAACTCAACGTTTAGTGACTCAATATCACACAGAGTCTATGAGTCAAAGATAGTACTTCAACCCACATCTTTCTCATTCAGAGGTAGTTTTCTTCTGCTCATAACAACATGCAGCCTATTACAACATTAAAGACAAAAACTTAACCACATGTTAGTACTGCCTCCAGTTAACATGTACTTAAAACTTGTAACAGTGACATCTTAAAATCATTAGAGATATTTCATTTGTTCAGTAAAAAATCCATTCCCACACAAGCCCTCCCATCCATAATCTATTCTCAACAACCTCTTTGATTGACATCAATTATAGATTACATATCTCTTCTCTATGGAATCAACAGAATCATTTCTCTTAAGAAAATGACTGAAGCATAAAAAAGTAGTTGTTTTCCTAAGGAGCCCATGACACCTGTAGAGTAGAGTTTTAACAAAATCAGCTTTGGGAGCCTTCAAACTGATGATAAAATGAATGTTTGCCTACTGACTGACTGACAATAAGGATGGTCTGTTTGTTCATTAACCACTTTACCCCCACCCCAATAAAAGAAGTCATAACTATGAAATGCCTTTCATTTTTCCCTTGGGCACCATCAGGGTTTGATTGGGTCATTGATTCTGTTCCTGAGCTTTCTCATGGCATTCTTCATCTCCTTATTTCTCAGGGTGTAGATCAAGGGGTTCAACATAGGAGTGATGACAGCAAAAATTACAGTCATTGTTTTATCAATGGAGAAGGTGCGAACGGGTCTAACATACATAAAAATGCAAGGAACAAAGAATAAGACTACAACTGTGATGTGGGACATGCAGGTAGAAAGAGCTTTGCGTTGGCTTTCTAGACTGTGGGTCTTCAGGGAATGTAGGATGACCCCGTAGGAGATAAGTAACATTGCAAAGATGACAACACAGATTGCTCCTCCATTGGCAACCACTGAGAGTCCAATGATATAGGTATTGGTACAGGCAAGTTCTAATAAGGGGTACATGTCACAGATGAAATGATCAATGACATTAGGACCACAGAAGGGGAGCCTAGAAATAAAAAGGAGCTGAATCACTGAATGAAGGAAACCTCCAACCCAGGCTACAACCAGCAACAGAACACATACACGACGTCTCATGATAACCAAGTAATACAAAGGCTTACAGATGGCAACATAGCGGTCATAGGCCATTACCACCAAGAGGAAGACCTCAGCACCACCAAAGAAATGTGCAATAAAAAGCTGGCTCATGCAAGCATGGAAGGAAATGGTCTTCTTCTGATACAGCAAGTCTACGATCATTTTGGGAGAAATAGCTGTGGAATAGACAGCATCCATAAGAGACAAATAGGTAAGGAAGAAGTACATGGGGGATCCCAGAGACTGGCTGGAAGTGACTGTTACTACAATCAGAAGGTTGCCCCCCAGTGTTATGATGTAGATAGTTAAGAAGACAACAAATAATATTTTCTCAATCACAGGATTCTCAGTGAGTCCAAGGAGAACAAACTCAGTCACATTGTTCTTGTGTTCCATTATTTTTTCTTCTCTGTGTAATATATGAATTCAGAGGTCAAAATTGATTTATCTGTAAAGAAAATTATTATAATTTAATTAGTTTAAGAATTGGGGGATAAATGATCATATGTAAAAGTAGTCTTTCCTTTAACTGTTTTTTTTCACAAAAGCCTTTTGGAAAAATAATCATTGAGTGGAAAATTAAAGCATAACAACATAAAGCCTCTTTCCAGCTGTGGAAGATGAGCAACAGGGAGGAGGCAAAGTAGGTAGAAATATTAACATTTTAACCTGAAATGATAGCTATGCTGTTAATAGTCATATCCCCCAAAAGAAATTCTCCTGGTTCCTTAAACCATGGATGGTGGGCAAGGAAATAACAACAAGCAAGCCCAAGGAACCCCAGTGTTGGGATATATGTTCCTTAACTGCACAACCATTACAGGAATGAGAGATATGTGGATCCCAAGTACT
Source organism: Pseudocheirus occidentalis (assembly GCA_028646575.1). Classification (NCBI taxonomy): domain Eukaryota; kingdom Metazoa; phylum Chordata; class Mammalia; order Diprotodontia; family Pseudocheiridae; genus Pseudocheirus; species Pseudocheirus occidentalis. The sequence goes on along the minus strand of CM053601.1, from coordinate 179,563,389 downwards.
CTTTGAATCATTACTTTGAACATGCATATTCCTGAATTTTTGAAAATCATTCATACATGCCTTTGGAATCTACTCATGCATAATTTTATATGCAATGTGATTATTCTGATCATTGTTAGTAAGAATATGACTTATATTTTATCAAGGCAACAGTAAAAGTACTTAAGAAAATCCTATACTCATGCAAAACTTGGAAGGAAATAGTTTTCTTCTCATATAGCAAGTTTATGATCATTTGGGGAGAAATGGCTGTGGGATAGACAGCATCCATAAGAGACAAATAGTTAAGGAAGAATTACATGGTGGAATCCCAGAGATCCCATGCTATTTAGGTGTACTTAAGGGTTTTGCTCACAGAATATCAGCACTGGTCAGTCAACAAATCAATAAAAGTTTAGAGTGTGAGGCTTGGGATTGATTAGTAATATATTATCTTATGATGAGCCTAAAAATGGTAGGTGAAATTGAACTTTTTACATTATACCTACTCAAGCATGTTTTACTAAGTTACAAAAGGGGAAATGATTTGCATCAGTGAATGGACTACCCACAAAGAAGGCTATGGAAGTATAGGAATCAATTATATTTACTACACTTTTAAAAGCACTTTGTAATTTGCAAGATTCTTTAATGGAAATAGCTATGCAAAATGTACTTCATAATTCCATAAAAATATGATTTCATTAATAAATGCATTGCTTTCCTCACATAAATCAAAATTATGATACCTACATATATTACTTAATGAATTGTGATAGCCTCTCAAATAAAATCTTATATATGTGCATATGATATATGATATAAACATATATAGATATTTAAAATATCTGTAACATATCCATATCCATATATTCCAAAATATGGTCAAACTCCACATATGCAGAAACATATACTAACACAATACATGTTTGTGAGCATACATGCATATGTACGTGTTTGTATGTTTATATGTCTATATATCTATATACATACATTTATTCTTAAGTCATTGTGGTTCAGTTAAGGAAATCTAAATGAAATCCCAAATTGCATTGATTAAAAGAACTCTATGCAAAACTACTGGACAAGATTATCTCAGTAATATCACATTTATCATAAATAATGGCAAGACTGTTGTGACTTCTTACCACATAACACTGTATTCACTCACCACTTGAGTAGAAGATGCTGATGAGACTGTTTTGTCCAGTGTTCCAGTCTTGCCACCTGCTTATTACAAGGAGAAAAGTTTTCATTAAGATGAGAATGGAGGAACTACAATTTTATCAAAGAATCAATTATCTGACTTTTTCATTTGAATCCATATTGTACAATCCTTTTCCAGCTCTCTGGTAGTCTTCATTTTCTCTAGAAAGCATGCTAATTAAATATTATGTCTGCCTGTTTTATTCTGCTTTTAAACTGTGTTCTTTTAGGAAACAGTTTGTCTTTTATGTAAGTTTTGTACCTCTAGTAACATGTCTCACAATCTACTGAATAAAGTATTGGTTTAATGAATGTTGACTCCTATTTAAATTTAGATAAATGCCACCAGGGTAAACAGATAATCGTATTTAATCATTTAGAGTTAATACCAAATGAAATTAAGCATGACACCTCAGGACTTGCATTCATTTTGGGTTTTAAATTAAAATATTTAATTGTTTTTGTTATAGAATAAAAAAATGCTAAGAATAAAAGTGGAAGGAAAAAACATCACCTATGAATAATGGTTAGTTCTAGAGTACCAATATTTAGTCTTTCCCATTAAAAAATTAATTTCTAAATAAAGTTGAAATATGTGCTATTATCTGAATAATGGATTATTTTTATACACATGTTGTATGTAAATATATTACCTGAAATATATCCCTATGTATTGAGGCACAGGCTTGTTCAGGTTTTTTTAATCTTGGATATTAATACCTCATCTTCTCTACTAAACTAACCTGAAAGTAGAAGCAATTGACTAATGAACAGAATGCTTCAAGATCCCACTCTAGCCAGTCCCTTTAAGCAGCTTAAAGCAGGGAAGATTATCTTAAGCCAAAAGAGTTATAAAAAGCCTACTTGTATTTTGGAAAATCCCCATTTTCTTAAATTTTGTCTCTCATCTGAGTCTTTCAAGATATTTTCATTGAAAGGTAGAAAGGGTTCCATCAAAGTGTAGAAATTTAAAGAAGGTCCACCCCACACCAGTGGGATAAACTTGTGCTTGTCCTTGAACCATTCAAATTACATGTTCTGTTTTAATTAAATTAGCTCCAGGGAAAAGGAACTTTCCACACAGTCCTTCAAGTATATCTAAAATCTCCAGAGATGTTACAAAGCTAATTATAATGCCAAGGTCAGAAAAATGTCCCTGGGGGTGTATTGGGGAAATATCCTTATTCCTAGAGAACAGGGAAATGACTAGAGACATGATTCTTATATAGGAAGTCTATTAGAGATAGACAGACAGATAGATGATAGATAGATAGATGATAGACAGATAGATAGATAAGATAAAGATATAGATAGATAGATAGATAGATAGATAGATAGATAGATAGATAGATAGATAGATAGATAGATAGATAGACAGACAGATAATCAGCCAGTCAGAAAACTGGCAACCTATAACAGAGATTTGGTCTAAGAAACAAATAGAATAAGGTTCCCATCTTAAATGAGGCTAGTTCAAAAAGTACAAACAGAATGGGGTTCACCTTAACTAAAGGTTTGATCAAAAGAACAGAATTAAATTACATGAGCATGCTTATTTCTCTCAAAGAAGGTGATGTACATGTGTCCATATATGGGAGCCATTAGAATGAGCTCAAGAAAAGGACAGTTGAAGAGGACCATTTATCCTGAGAGCAATTCAAACTCAGTATTCCTGTGTCAGCCAAAATTATATTCTTCATATATGTTAGCCATACTATGAGAGAAGAATTTCTTAATAGGATAGAATCATAAACACAAAGATAAGAAAAGTCCCATTATTCAACACAATGTCCAGTTAAAGATTGGTCCTTGGCAGAAGAATGTTTCCAGTCAAGAAAATCCTAAAGAAGAGACTGGGTTCACTCAAAGAGCAAAGCAAAGGATATCTGTTATGCCACAATATGCAGAGAATTATGGAAGATTAAGCTAAGAGTGGGTCAAAAATGTCTTTCTCCTGATTGACTAATCCATATTTTAGGCCTTTCTCAGGTAAGGGGGCCTCAAGCTATTATTTTTCAGGGAGGGAAAGCTAATTTTATATGCATGCATACATATACACATACATACATACATACACATATGTGTGTTGTGGGAAAGTGAAATGAATATTATAAAAATGTATGTTGTAGAAATAAAGAATGGATCTGGGGAAGTAATTAGAGCAGGTATAAGTGGTAAATTTCTTTTATGTTGCAAAGCACCTCATTATTTAATTCCGATCCCGAGAAATTGCTATAGGGTGCTAGACCACATCAATTCCTTTGCTATGAATATGGATTCCAAATTATATGTCTTATCTCATTAAAATAAATTTATTTCTTAAACAATAAGAGGTCTTTCCTTAATCTAGCAATTATTTTATTCACATAGTTCTGTGATGTCCATCTTGATCATTTTTGTTACGCCTCAACTCAAATTTCTCAGGAATAGAAAAGAAATATCCCTTCAACTTCCCATTCCTTAAGTCCCAAATAAGGGGGGGAGGAATGGAGAATCAAACAAAAGAATGCCTTCTTTACTTGGGACATTTCAAGATAAGTCTCATGAAGGTTTCAAGCTTCATCATCAATTAATGGAACATTTCATGCTATAGGGAAGCTACGTAGCACAGTAAATAGTGTTGGACCTGGAATCAGGAACACTTGAGTGCAAATCCAACGTCAGATACTTTCTAGTTGTGTCACCCTGGGCAAATCACTTAACCCTGTTTGTCTCAGTTTCTTCAGCTGTAAAATGAGCTAGAGAAAGAAATGGTAAACCATTCCATTATCTTGGCCAAGAAAACACCAAATGGCCTCGTTAAGAGGCAGACATGACTGAAAAAGAGTGACTGAACCATGCTCTCTCTATCACAAATCCAAATCCTATTCCTTTTTCTCCACTTCCTTTTCTTATGTCCCCTCTTCCCTCTTCCTTTTTTCTCCATCCTCCTACTTTCCTCCCCTCAACTCTAACCTACCCAGTATCTCACTCTGAATCTATTTGTTCCTTCCTTTTGCTCACAAATATCCTCATTTCACCCTCAGCTTAAATCAAACAAAAAACAAACCTGATTTGGTCTGAGCATGCCCACTGATTGTCCCATTTTCTTCTCTTTCACCCCTCCCCTAGAGGATACTTTTCTGAATGAAGCTATCTATATTCTGGTGCCTCCACTTCTCTCCTTTCTTTTGATTTTAGACCAATCTGGCTTGCAACTTCATCATTTAACTGAAATTGATCTTGGTATAGACTTATCAAAGATTTCTTTACTTGTCAAATCTAAAGGCTTCTTTATTTTAACATGCATATGTAATATGAATTTTATGTCCAAATCTTCATCAGGGAAAAAATAAAATAAATCTTTATCATAATCATTCATAGTCTAGGAAAACAAATTATTACATTATCCATACTTCCAACATATATATCTCTTTTTGCATTTTAAGTTTTTCTCTTCTATGGTAGGAGGTTAGTGGAATGCTCATCTTCATTCTTTCATACTTGTGTTTGCTTAATACATTAATCCAAGTTTTATTTTTTAAAATTCAATTTGTTGATAACATTGTCAGGTTGCTAGAAATTATTCTTCTGGTTCCACTCATTCCATTGATCAGCTCCATGCTTGTTCATGTATTGTCCTTCATACTTAAAATGATCTCCCTCCCCATCTCTATCTACAAATTTCTCTGGCTTCCTTCAAGACTCATCTCAAATTCCATTTTCTATAGTAAGCTTTTGTTTCTACTCCCTCCCACACCCACAACTAGTGACTTCTTTATGACTTTATCTTCCACTTATATTGTATATACATGTGTAATATGAATGTATGTCTATGCAGGTATAAACACATATTATAGAATACTGTCTCTGGCATGAAAAAAATGAGTTCTTTAGAAATGAGAATCAAGTTTGTTTGGTCTTCTTGTATCTCTAAATTTAGCACATTTCCTAGCTTGCAGTCGGTATGCAATAATCAATTACTGAGTCAATAAATGGACTAATTGGCAATATAAATCTACTTCCTAAATGTCCACTGAGGAAGAAAGTCTAGTAAGATGAGAATGGAAACTGAAAAATATCTTTAAAGATCTTGAAACTCTCCTTGAGGTCAACCAGAAATAATTTTTATTTTTCTCTGACTGCAGCAAAGATAGGCAGGTTAACAGATAAGATTCATGATAAACTTTGTTTATTTATTTTGTGACACACCTGATTAAATCATTTAGAAATTAAATCCAAAAGGACTTTACTAATAGAATATTACATTGTTTAGGTAAGGCTTGTGGTTATTTTTTTTTAATATTTTGATATTTATTGGTATTTTGGTTTCCTTGACACAGACTGATTTTCATTGACTTTTACTCTTTCACCAAATCTGGACAAGATTAACAGACCTAATTGTAGCTAGGCATGACCAAATAGAGGTGATTCTCAAATGATCCATCTGAACCATGTTTAATATGGTAAAGTCCTCTGTCTTTGAGGAAGGGGCTTACTAGTGGCCTCTATAAACCGGAGCATCTTATTGAAGTATTAATCATTCAAGTTATGAGCATAATTATCAGAAAGATCCCACAACAGATCCCAAAGGCTATGAGGAGGAAATCTCCAGTCAGTGCTTATTCTGCATTCACATTGAAGGCCATCAACAAGCTCATATTGGACCTTTGCCTGCAGTTGAGCATTGCATGTCTTGCTGATGATTTCTTTTTTTTAATAAATTTTATTTGTTTTCTTGTTTATATCCTTCATTTTCAAGAGATTTTTGAATTACAAATTTTTTCCCCATTTTTCCCCTACTCCAACCCCCAAAACAGTGATCCCACTGTAAAGTCCTTCCCATAGTTGGCTCTCTAACTTTCTGTTATGGCAGGGAGGGTATCCCTATCCCAGCCCCTGAATATCTTAATTCCTAGTTGCATGTATTACAGAGCTTTAACTTCTAGATTCTTTTGATTCCTCCCTTGTCACCCAGCCCCACTGGACGGACAAGCAATTCAATACAGGCTGTAGATGTGGGATTTTACAGGACATCTTCATAGTGGGCATATTGTGACAGTGATCATAAGTCCCTCCTTCCTATCCCTACCCCACCTGTTCTGTTCTCTACCCTGTCCCTATCCCTTATTGAAGTGTGAGCTTCCAGCCTCCCTGCCCCAGACCCTGCCCTCCCCTCCATCATCCCCCCTCTAATCCCCATGCCCCATCCTCTCTTGTGTGGCATGATGCCCAGTTTGGAGTTTATGCCATTTCTTCCCTAAGCCACATTCAATGAGAGTAAATGAAAGCAAAGTTATAACAGTTATCCTTTGCCTCTTCTATATGGGATGGTTAACCCCTTTTGTCTCTCCCTGTCTCCTCTCATTCTAGTCCTCGCCCACCTCAGAATTTCACCTTTTAAAGTATCATCCATTCATATTCAAGTTATCCTATGCCCTCTATATACACATATATACACATGCTCAGATATGTTTTCATACACATGTATAACCTCCTATATAGATATATGTGTAAGTATACATGCATACATACATACACACACATATAATATATTTGTATTCCTTTCACCTATCCTCATACTAAGAAAGGTTTCATAAGTTACTACTATCATTTTTCCATATTGGCATGTAAATAATTCAAATTTCATAAGTTCCTTATGATTTCTTTCCCATGTTTACGCTCTCATGCTTCTTGTGTTTGATTGTCATATTTTCTGCTCAGTTCTGGTTTTTTCAGCAAGAATGCTTGAAAGTCCTCCACCTCATTGAATGACCATATTTTCCCCTGGAATAATATGCTGAATTTTGCTGGGAAGTTGATTCTTGGTTTTAATCCCAGCTTCCTTAATCTTTGAAATATCATATACTAGACCCTTCAATCCCTCAGTGTAGAAGCTGCCAGATCCTGGGTTATGCTGATAGTGCTTCTGCAGTATTCAAATAGTGTTCTCTTGGAGGCCTGTAATATTTTCTCCTTTAACTGGGTATTCTGGAACCTGGCAATAACATTTCTAGGAGTTTTCTTTTGGGGATCTTTTTGAAGAGGTGATTGGTGAATTCTTTCAAGTTCTATTTTGCCCTCTGATCCTAAAACATCAGGGCAATTTTCTTTGAGGATTTTTTGAAGGATACTTTCCAAGTTCTTTATCTGGTTATGGGTTTCACATAGACCAATAATTTTTAAATTGACTCTCCTGGATCTATCTTCCAGGTTAGTGGTTTTTTCTAGAATATATTTCACATTGCTTTCTGTTTTTTCATTTGTTTGTAACTGTTTAATAGAATCTTGGTTTCAAAGCCAAGATGGTGGCATAGACACAGCAAGGCTTCACAGCTCCCACACAACCACCCTAAACACCCATAAAATATGACCCCAGGCAAAGTCTAGGACTCCCAGACTCAAAAAATTACAGAAAACACATCTCTCACTGAAGGAAGCTCGGAAGCAGGGCCTCAGTGCAGCGGGCCAGTGCTGAGGCTGACCCAGCCTGAAGCCGAGACTGGGGCCAGACCCGGGATGGTAGGCAGGAGCTGAGCTGAGCCAAGCTGAGCTGCGCAGTAGCTAGCCTGCAGGAGAGAAGATCTACAGCGTCCAGCAACTCCACATCTATTGGAGAGGGGCAGCTTGGCAGGAGGGCCCAAGGGCAAGAAAGGAGACCAGCCCAGCCCAAAAACCACAAGAGGACAGGCCAGACCCCAGGGTGGCCAGGAGGAGCTGAGCCTCCCAAGCCGCAGCATGAGTCTACTTCAGAGAAGATCTAAAGCACCTGCCTGAGGGAATCTTTAAATCCTGCAAACTAGCATCAGAGACAGTTACTGAAAGTGAAACTTTGAAACTTAAATTGGGGGAGGAAAAGCAGTTCAGCCAATCTGCCTGAGGGGCAAGGAAGCAGTGAGGGAAGGTAACTGCTGGACCTATCTGGTGGGCCCCACTGTGCTGCTTCAGAGCCCCTGGCCTGTGGACTCCCCAGGGGGGCTGAATCAATTGATCAGGGCCAAGTGCTCTTGAGTTGAGTGCCCTGGGTCCATATTGTGGTCTTGGGTGGTGGTCCTGGGGTGTGCTTTCAGCAAGCCAAAGTTGGGGGGACTTGCAACACCCCCCTAATAGCTCCGGCAGCTGGGAAACTCCAGCAATTTGGAACAGAGCTTTCCCCCCTGGAAGCAGAGTTTCACAGAGCTAAAAAAAAAACCAATGAATTAATTGACTGGCCAACATGAGGAAAAGTAATAAAAATAAGAACAACAATGAAACTCTAGAATCCTTTTTTGTGGACAAAAAGGATCAAAGCATGGAATGGGAGGAAGACAAACCAGTCAGAACTCCCTCACCAAATGCTTCCAAGACACTTGAAAAATGCCTAGAAGCTATAGATCAACTGAAAAAAGACTTTGAAAACGAAATAAGAGAAGTAGAGGAAAAATTGGGAAGAGAAATGAGAATGATTTGAGAAAATCATGAAAAGAGAGTCAACAACCTGACTGAAGAAAACAACACTTTAAAGAATAGATTAACTCAAATGGCAAAAGAGGCACAGAAATCCAATGAGGAGAAGAAGCCCTTAAAAAGCCAAATTTCCCAGATGGAAAAAGAATCTCAAAAGCATTCTGAAGAGAATAATTATTCAGAATTAGAGTGGAGCAAGTAGAAGCTAATGACTTTATGAGAAACCAAGATAGTATT
>CM053601.1:179521990-179554042 GCA_028646575.1 Pseudocheirus occidentalis | reverse complement strand
GCTCCATGCTTTGGTCTTTTTTGTCCATAAAAAAGGATTCTAGGGTTTTACTGCTGTTCCTAGCTTGCTTCCTTTTCCTCATGTTGGCCAGTCTATTAATTGCTTGGTTTTTTAGCTCTGTGGAACTCTGCTTCCTGGAGGGGGAAAGCTCTGTCCCAAATCACTGGGGCCCTCACAGCTGCCGGAGCTCTTAGTGGGGTGCTGGAGCCCCACCTTCCAGCCTTGGCTCACTGAAAGCGCACCCCAGGACCACCACTCAAGAGCACAATCCAGATCCAGGCCACTCAACACAAGAGCCCTTGGCCCCGATGGATCACATCAGCCCCCCTGCTATCTGTAGGCCGAGGGCTCTGAAGCAGCCCAGTGGAAGCCCCTGCGGCTCTCAGATGTTCCTGCTGCTACAGCCGCCTCCCACTGCTTCCTTGCCCTGGGAGCAGTTTGGCCGGACCCCCTCTTCTCCCGAGTTAGCCAAATCCACTGAACTTTCTCTTAGTCTTTTTTTCTTCTGGCCTGATAGATGTGGCAATTGTGCCTCTAGTGCAGCCGATCTGCTCTCCTATAGCTGCGGTTCCCCGCCGGATTCCCCAGGGCTTGACCCAGCCGGGGTTTAGGTCCTGGGTCCCAGACTGCTGTGAAGAGCCCTGCCTGCTGTGCTGCCTGTAGCAACAGATGTTCTTTCTGTCTTTTGGAGAGTTTTGGAGCTTGAAAATCTGTTTAGCGTCCCATTTTATGAGTTTTTTAGTGTGTTAGTGTGGGAACTGTGGTGCTTTGCTGCTTCTATGCTGCCATCTTGGTTCCGCCCCCCCATACTTTTTTAAAACATCATTTGGGATGGGGTATTTTGGTCTGTTTTCTTTTAAAATTCCCTAATATAGAAATAAGTTTTGCTTCATTACACAGGTATAACTGATGTCAACTTTTTCATCTTTTCAATGACAGTTTGGGGAGGGAGAAAGAAAATTTGGAACTCAATATTAAAAATGAATATTGAAATGGGGGCTGAGTTTAGATGGCAGCAAAGAAGCAGTACTCTGTGAGCTCCCCCATAATCACCTCAAATACCTATAAAATATTAGTCTAAAAAAAATTTTAGAGCTGCAGAAGCCACAAAAAGACAGAGAAACAAAGCTCCCAATGAAGGCAGCTCTTGAGGCAGATGGGAAGGGTTCCCAGAAAACTGAGACCAGTTATGGTTTTAGCCCTAGGGTGACCAGAACTGGCTACAGCTGGAGCATTCAGGAGAGTGGATCATGGGCAATTTCCAGAATTATCAACCCATAAGAACCAAGTTCAAAGTGAAAAGTCAGTGGAATGCAGCTGAATTTGGGAAAGAGGATAGGGTCTGTTTGTCTTCCTCTAGAGCTAGAAGTGGCATAAGTGGCTCCAGCTGCCTCTAATTAGCTACTTCACAGATCAAGGCCTACAGACTGGGGGTAAGGGGGTGGATGGAGGCAAGCAATCATTCAGAGGCTAAGTACTCTTGCCTTAACCTGCCTGCATCAGGATTGTGGTCTTGGGTGGTGATCCGGAGGAGTGTGACCAGTGAGCCAGAGCTGGTGGGGGCTGCCTCCTAATAGCTCCAGCAGCTGCAACACACCAGTGATTTGGGACTAAGCTCTCCACTCTGAAAGCAAGTTCTACAGAGTTCAAAAGCCAAGTAATTGACTGGTAACATAAGCAGGCAAAGGGAGCAAATCAAAAACCACAATCCAACTTTAGATTCCTTTTTTGGGACAAGAAGGACCAAAGCATGGAATGGGAGGAAGACATCACAGTCAGAATGCCTACACCAAAAGCTTCCAAGAAAAATGTAAACTGATTACAGGCCACAGAGGAGCTTAAGAAGGATTTTGAAAACCAAATAAGGGAAGTGGAGGAAAAATTGGGAAGAGAAATGAGAATGATGAAAGAAAATCATGAAAAGAGAGTCAACAACCTGACAGGAGAAAATAACACCTTAAAAATAGATTAACTCAAATGGCAAAAGAAGCCCAAAAGCCAATGAGAAGAATGCCTTAAAAAGTTGAATTTGCCAGATGGAGAAAGACTCTCAAAAGCTGACTGAAGAGAATAATTCCGTCAGAATTAGTGTGGAGCGAATGGAAGCAAATGACTTTATGAGAAATCAAAATATTATTAAACAGATCCAAACAAATGAAAAATATAGAAGGTAATGTGAAATATCTCATTGAAAAAAATCACTCACCTTGAAAATAGGTCCAGGAGAGATAATTTAAAAATTATTGAACTGCCTCTAAGCTCTGATCACAACAAACAAAAAAAATAACATAGAAAGAATCCTTCAAGAAATTCTCAAGGAAATTTCCCCAAATATTTTAGAACCAGAAGGCAAAATAGAACTTGAAAGAATTCACTGATCACCTCTTCAAAAAGATCCCCTAAAGAAATCTCCTTCCATCCCAAACCTCAACTTTAGTATGATTTTTATCTTCTACCTCTACTTTTTCTTTTCTCCAAGGAATCTCCAAGCAATATTATAGCCAGGTTCTGGAATTCCTAGATCAAGTAGAAAATATTACAAACTGCCAAGAAGAAGCAATTTGAATACTGTGGAAATGCAGTCAGGATCCAGCAGCTTCTACATTGAGGGACTGAAGGGCCTGGAATATGATATTCCAGAGATCAAGGGAGGTATGATTAAAAACAAGAATCACCTACCCAGCCAAACTGAGTATAATGTTTCAGGGGAATATTGTCATTCAATAAAGTGGAGGACTTTTAAGCCTTCTTGATGAAAAAATAAACCAAATAGAAAATTTGACATTCAAATGCAAGAGTCATGGGAAGGTAAACATGGAAAAGAAATCATAAGGAACTTATCAAAGTTGAACTATTTACAGGCCAACATGAAAAAAGATAATTGTAATTTACAAAACTTTTCTCAGTAGGAGGATAGGTGAAGGGAATATAAATGTGTGTGTGTGTGTGTATAAGTATACATACACATCTATTTATATAGATTATATATTCATATGAATTCATATGTGCATGTGTGTATATATGTCTACAATTATACATACACAGAGGGCACAGGATCAGTTGATTATAAATGGATGGTATTTTAAAAGGAGAAATTTAGAGGTGAGAGAGGAATAGAATGAAAGGAGACAGGGAGAGACAGAATGGGGTTAATCATTTCATATAGAAGAAGGCAAAAGGGAATGGGTCGAACTTATTCTCATTGAATTTGACAGAGGGAAGGAATGACATGCACTCTTAATTAAGCATCTTGCCCTACAGGAGTGTAAGAGGGATAGGGATTAGAGGGGGGGATGATGGAGGGGAGGGTAGGTTTGGTGGGAAGGTTGTTAGCCACACACATTTCTGTAAAGGGACAGGGACAAAGTAGAGAATAGAACAAGTGGGGGGAGGGATAGGAAGAAGGGAAATGTAGTTAGTCTTTCACAATACGTTCATTATGGAGATGTTCTGTGTAACTACACATATACAGCCTGCATTGAATTTCTTGTCTTTCTAGTGGGGGTGGATGATGAGGGAGGAAGGGAAAAAGCCTAGAATTTAAAGTTCTGTAATCAAATGTTACATATATATGTATATGCAAAATTATTATTATTATTGTCATTATTGTTTTCATTTTCATTTCATTATTATTTACATGCAAGTGGGAATTATGATATACAGGCACTGGGGTAGGGAGAGCCATCCTTCCCTACTAAAGAGTTAACGGGGTGATGGGGGAGGATATAGGAGAGAGCTGATTGGGGAAGGAGGAAAATAGTGGGATCGCTGTTTTGGGGTGGTTGGTAGGGGAAAGATGGGGAGAAAATTTGTAACAAAATTTTGTGGAAATGAATGATATAATCTCAAACAAAAGTCATTTTTTAAAAAAAATGAATGTTAAAAATTGTTCTTAGGTGTAATTGGGGAAAATTATGTTAAATATAAAAATAGCCTTATATCTCTTTTCATTTCCTAATTTAAATTAAATTAAATTTTACTGTTCTTCCAACTATAGCCTATCTCCTATTCTCTAAGATTCAGGTGCTAGAAGCCTTTTGATATATAACATCCCTGTGAATTATTAAGCATAATGCAAATTTCATTGTAGGAACAAGTAGTATTACATTTAAACTTTAATAAATATATTGTTAGTATTGACATTTTCTAGCTTTCTACAAGCTCTTTCAGAAAAAAAAACGTTTTAGTGAATTCATATGTTTGGATGGATATACTATTTTTCGTGTTTTCTAAATTCTGTAACAAATTAGTTATTCAACAGATTACAATCCTGAGCCTGCATCTGTCATGTGGTGCAAACTTTGAAGGAAGCACATAAAGCCAATTAATAGCCCCTGCTACGTAATGAAATGGGAATTTCTCTGGAAAACATTTCTACTGCTTTTTTCTAAGCACTCGTTTTTGTACAATTAACATTATTACTCTGAAACATCTCCAGAGACAGTGAACTGAAGGACTTTGTCAACTTTCCCTCTTCTCTGGGCAGATTCCACAAAGGATTTAATTAGAGGAAAAGGAGATTTAAAAACACAGTATTAGAAAAACTCACATACCTGAGACAATGTCTTTATCAAATATGGATAAAATCCTCCTTTGTTGACTAAAATGTCCATGGACTCACATGAAATCAGCTTCACAACCTAAGGAACTTTAATTTTTCAGAAAAATATTGATGTGAGAGAACTGGAGGAAAAATTTGGAAACAATTGGACCCAAGACCCTTTAAGCTCAAATGAATTACCATGGACTTTTCTGTCTCTGTGGAGACAACAGGATGAGTAGGCATGAATAGCATTTTCATTGCCCTAAGATGCAGTCTTTCAACATCAAGAAAAACATAACAGAATACAGGAACTGGAACAACTGACTGCATGGACAGGTAATATATTTATAAAAGTCATTTTGATTTTGATTCTATTCCAACTTATGCTTTGCATTCAGATTATGAAGTAGATCCAAACCTAAATCAAATGAGAATTGGAATATAGTCATATTATCAAAATAAAGAATTAAACCACTTAGATATATCCCTGTTTTTTCCGCATGACCATTTTGTAATCTCTTTAAGTAGCTAAGGATATAAATGGAGAAACTGGATGATTTAGCTGATTATTTTGAGATGCAACATGCATGGGGCACATTACATTATCCATTGTGAAGTGATGTCTTTGCAAAGAGATTAGAAAAAATGTAAAGAGTAGATTTAGGACAACATTCAGAAAAAGAAGAATATTTTACTGATCTGGTTTTGGCTATTAATAAAACAATAGCTTCAAATAAAGTCCAGAGTAGGAAAAATGCATGATTTCTTTCATTTCTTGCTCCACATGGAAATGTTGCATAAACATGAGATGATGATGATATAAAAATAATAATCACTTTTATAACATTTTGATCAAACTTGTTATTTTTCTAGTTCTCTTTAATTAAAAGAAGATGGAACATGCATTTATTTAGCAGACTTTCAATCTTAGGTTATGATAAACATATTTTGAAAAGAACCAATAAAATTTAAAATGATATGTTGTGATGGGCTATTTGCATTTAGTAAGGGTGTTTTGGAAAAATAATCTATATTATCAAAATTTAATGAATCCCAATTGATCAAATGAAACAAGATGTGATGAGAATTTAACTCTTCCCTTACAGAGGGTCATATGGATGACCCACAGATTACTTAAGGAAAGTACTTAATTACTTTTAAAAAGTTGATCACGTCTTGTGGGAGATCAGGGGACCTTGAATCAGTCTTACATCTCTATGCCTTAGTCTCTTTTTCACTGGAACCATAACTCTTTTTTCTTCTTTTGTGAGAACAAATTGTGTTATTGAAGTGAAAGCATCTTGGAAATTTTAGAAGAAAACTGATGTAACAATTGCAAATGTCAGGTTTCAAAAAAGAAACTAAAATACTCATGACATTGGAAGTAGGGAAACTCGTTGCCAGGCAGTTACCCCAGAGGACACCAGTGAAAGGAATTTGTAGAGCAAAATATTTCTTAAAATAGTTTTATAACAAAAAATCCCTAAAACAATATAAGTCCCAACGTATTGGGGAATACACAAACATGGACATGTCTGTATTATTAAGAAATATGAATATCTGGAATTTAGAGAAACGTCAAAATCTTCTGAAATAAAGTTGAGTCTAAAAGGCAGAAAATGAAAGGCAGTCTCCACAATATCAACAATGTGAATAGGAAGAACAAATAAAATGTAATATAATTAATATAATTAATTAATATTAATTAATAATATTAAAAAATATAAGAATATTTTTAAAATGTGCCTTATTCTATTCATTATAAAAGAAACTATGAATAAGACTTGTTTCATACACTTTCTGGTTTAAATGATGTGTTGAGAAATTAAAGTCACCTAAAAAGGTGTTAAATAAAATATTTATATTTCATAATTATCTTTGTAGGTTACATTTTGACTACCGAAGAATGACCAACTCATATATTTGAGACTAAAATTTGCAAACAGAATATTCATCATTTCTTCTCCCTCTACTCCCAGTAAAAGCTCTGATTTTCCTATTATGATCTGTGTTCTGGTGATGATATTGATGCCTAATAAATGTTAAACAGATTGTCCATAAAAAGGAGCAGACAGAAGAATTGAATTTAAAGCTGTTCTATCTATAAGACTGGCACTACATCCAGTAAGCAGTTACTTCCCTCTCCCCCCAAACCCCACCCCCCAAAAGAAGCATGGGAAACAGGAACAATATCACTGAGTTTGTCCTCCTAGGTCTTACCCAGAATGCTGATGTACAAAAGATACTATTTGTTCTATTCTTAATTATCTACCTTTTAACTATTTTGGGCAACATTCTGATTATCATAACTGTCATTGGAAGTAAGAGCTTGAGGTCCCCTATGTACTTATTTCTTGCTTTCTTGTCTTTTATGGATGCTGTCTATTCCACTGTTATTGTACCCAAAATGACCCTAGACATGCTGTATGAAAAGACAACTATTTCTTTCCAAGCTTGCATGGTGCAGCTCTTCCTGGAACACCTGTTTGGTGGGGCTGAAGTTTTCCTCCTCATTTTTATGGCCTATGATCGCTATGTAGCCATCTGTAAACCCTTGTATTACTTAGTCATTATGAGATGGCATGTATGTATTTGGCTATTGGTAGTATCCTGGATTGGAGGGTTCATGCATTCATTAATTCAGCTTCTTTTTATTGTTAGTCTTCCATTTTGTGGACCCAATGTCATTGATCATTTCATCTGTGACATGTACCCTTTATTGGAACTTTCCTGTACAGATACCTATATAATTGGCATCTCAGTGGTCGCCAATGGGGGAGCCATATGTACAATTATCTTTGTCCTATTGCTTATCTCCTACGGAGTCATTCTATACTCTTTAAAAAACCAAAGTTCAGAAGGTCGACAAAAAGCCCTTTCTACTTGCATCTCCCACATCACAGTTGTTGTCTTCTTCTTTGTGCCTTGTATTTTCATGTATGTTCGGCCTGTCTGTACTTTCCCCATTGATAAATCTCTAACTGTCTTTTATACCATCATCACCCCTATGCTGAACCCTTTGATCTACACCCTGAGAAACAAAGACATGAAAACTGCCATGAGGAAACTTTGGAACAGAAATGTGATTTCCAGCTGTAAGGTGAAGAATGTCCTGGCCTAGCAGTGATGTTTCAAAAGGGAAATGGTAGAAGATTCTTACATTGAAAGAACTAATTTCAGACTAAGAGAACAGATCCTGAATATGTGAAGAAAAATTAGCTCTCTGTCATTTGTATTAGAAACTACATTTTTGTTGGTGGAATAGTTAGAACTATTTCTTTAAGAGCATGGTGATTTGATGAGAAATATTATCCATGATAAGATAAACAACCGATGGTCTTTGATTTTGATAAAACATATGTTTTTCCTTCTTTTTTTTGTTGCAATGTGTATAAGGTAGAAGTGTGTTTTACATGACTTCATGTGCATAATGGACATCACATTATTTTTTTTTCCTTTCCACCAGTGGGGGAGGGCATGCATGGAGAAAGATAAGTTGGAGTTAAAAATAAAATTATAAAAAGCATAATGGATCATTGGAAAAAATATCAATTCATTTCATTTAGGTGATACAGCTTAGGAGCAATTGACTCTTTTAAGAAAGATGCGAAGATAATTCTGAGAATAATATTGGTCAAATATATTTAATAAAGGGAACTGATATGTTAAATGATCTGTTTATGATATGGAAGTAGATATTCCATAGAAGAGAAAAAATTAATCATTTTCTCTGTTAACTTCAGGTTATTAGTATTCCAATTTTTCAATGTAAAACAATCAGCTTCATGTGTTATTTTTAAATTTCCCACCCTAAAACTGCATCTTAAGACTTGTAATGTGATTGTAAAATTTATCAGTATAAGAATATTTGTTTTAAATAGGGAGATTTTTAAAATTTATCTATGTAAAGATTAAACATGCAAAAAGATGTGTGTCCTGAACTTTGTAAATCAAATAACAGTTTCCAATTGTTTCAAACTCCCATATTAAATGACAATACCTATGGTTAAACAATAAATTGGTCTTTATTATGTTATTTTTTTCAATGAGAGATGTAGTATGGCATATTGGATAGAATTTTGTTGCTGAGGTGTAAAAGAACTAGAATTAAATCAGTATGATTATTAAAACCCTCTCATTCTTTAAAATTATCCTTCTTATGATTAATAGTGAAAAATCTTATTCTTTTTTAAAAATTTAGTTTCCAACAGAAACAATCTCAGAACGAGATTGTTATGAGGCCACTTTTGATTGTTGACATATTTATACTTGCATTTGATGACATATATATATATATATATATATATATATATATATATATAGTTCACCTGCAATTTCATACAACAAATTGTGTTTTTCTTTTTGTAGTTCAGAAACAATATTTGTGAGTGTAAATCCACCTCAATAATAATCTCAGTGATTTATATTTATTTCAATTCTAAAAGCAATGAGGAGAATTTATTTATAGGATAGCATATTTATGATATCCTATCTTCACAAAGCATTGATCCTCTTGTTTAGATTTCCATACTAAGGAAGTTCTATGTTTGAGAGACAGGAGATTTTGAGGTGAAAATATCTTTCAGTTTTTTCCTAAAAATTTATGAATTAAAATTATATATCTATGCTGAGATTTCAATTTTTACCCTCTGTGTTTTTGAATCTCTGTTATATATTTCAGGGCACCAGAATATTTTTTAATGCTTATTTTATAGTCACAGTTTTTAATGGCTTCAGTTAGGTGCTTCACTGTTTCCATAAGGCCTGTTGATGATCTTCCTTGATTACTACATCTGGATACCCTTGGAGATGGAATTGTCCTTCCTTGTTGTTGTTTTCTCCTTTCCCTATGATATAGATATTGAGCTGGGACGTGATAAGATGGTGCTAGTGGTGGTAATACTGAGGAAAATAAGAGCAGATTTTATATGACATTTACTGAATGTCAGGCAATGTACTAAACACTTAGCAATTATTATCTCATGTAATAATGACCCTGGTAGGTAGGTATTATTATTATCTCTATTTTACAGATAAGGAAACTGAGGCAGACCGGGTTTGTGTAAAAAGTGCAGGGCCACACAGTTAATAATTGCCTGAGGGCAAATTAAAGTCACATCCTCTGAATTCCTGATCATGTACTAATCTTGCACAGTTGATTATCATACAACATTGCAGTAACCGTGTGCAAAGTTTTCAAGTTTCTGACCATTTTACTTTAATTCAGCTAAAATAAATCTCAGATTTTTATGAAACTCTTCACTTCTAATTTCTTATAGGAAATTAATATTGAATTAAAATCATGTACCATGCCTTATCCATTTATTCCCCAAATGGTGGACATGCCTTCAGTTCCTAATTCCTTGTTGCCACAAAAAGAACTGGTATAATTACACAAAGGTCCTTTTCCCATCTTTGTTCCCTTTGAAGTGGCATTTCTGAATGAAACAGAATGCAGTATTTTATAGCCTTTTGCATATAGTTCCCTATTGTTTTCCAGAATGGTGGAACCATTTCACAATTGCACCAATAATGCATTAGTGCACATACTCACATTCTATCTATCATTTTCTTTTTCTTTCCTTTTAGTTAATCTTATAGGTGGTACCTGAGTGCTTAATTTTTATTTCTCTTATGCCTAATGATTTATATCATTTTAAGTGACTGTTGAAAACTTTGATTTCTTCTTCTAAAAAGTACCTGTTTGATACCATTCATTTTTATGAAAAAATTGCCAAAAGTATTACTAGGTTTTGATTTCTAATCATTTCTCTTGGTTTCTATTTTATAGGTGATTTAAAAAAATTCACACTCACAATTACAGTAATGAACTACATTTACTTCCATCTCATTTTCTTTTGTTAACACTTTTCTGTCTTTTTATCCTGTTCTTCTAAAGACTTTTTGAGTCTTTTTTAATTTGATTTTTATCACTCTCTCTATTCTTTTAACACATTTTCCTTTCAACATTCCTGTTTTGAAAAAGAAATTTATTTACCCAATTAAGTGTGTATTCATGTTTTTCTCTTTGAGCTAATTGAGATAAGAAAGAATTTCAAATATTGCTTATCCCCGCCTCTGATTTTTTTTCCTTCAGTGGCAATCCTCTTTCTTGCATGTCTCTTTTGTGTGACATAATTTTCCTCTTCCTCTCCCTTCCCATTTCACCTAGGACACATTTTTTTCCTTGCATGTTCATTTTTTTTTTAATTTTAGACTCAATAGCCAGAACAGAAATACGGAATAGAGAAAAGAAATTTAAAAAAATCATAAACTTAAATATTGGAACTCAAATACAAAGAAAGAAAAATTGTCATGTACTTAGCAGAACATAACAGAGGATTCAATACATTTAATAATAAGTTTTCATTTCAAGGAAGCTGTATGATAAATAATCCACTTTGTGTTGAGAATTGTCCATTTTTTCTTTGCTTCCTGGTAAGTTTTCTTTTATTCTGTTCAGTGCGTTATTTTACTTTCTTCTTTTTTTGCCTACTGCCATGCCCCTCAGACAGATACAAAAATGTTTAGATATGTTTCTCTATAGCTATAGATATATACATAGACCTATACATATATACACATATATATGTATATATATATATAGGCATATACTGTCCCAAAACATATTCTAGTCCTGATCTTTATTTTCATGTTTGTATATATCTCTTGCATCTTATTCCTCCTGCCTGCCTCCTTTACTTTATTTCAACCTGCTTCTTAGACCTCCAATTGACTACCCACCTTCAAGAATCCCTTCCCTATCCTCACATTTCCAAAAATATAAATACCTTTTACACCTCCTTTTACCTATTCCCTCATCCTCCCCTCTGAATAAGACTCCCTTGTCCTCTCCCCTCTCTCTATACCCCTACAATTTTATTTCTTCCAAATTTAGAACACTTTAATACTCTTCTAAATACATTTGCATTGTTTCCTCTTGAACCCATTGCAGAGGAAAGTAGGTTAACAGAACTACTAGTCTTTCTCCCCCATCTAATTCCTCTGCATTGATTTTTCCACTTGCACCACATTTGCATAAAATAATTACTCTTTTTTTGCTGTTTCTGAATGGTTTGACATTTTAATTAATATCATTCTTAGTTTACCCCAATGTTTCTTATGAACTACTCAATATTACTAAGACTCTAAGACATGCATTTCATATAAAAAGTAAACAGTCTGTCCTTATGAATCTCTTATAATCAGTCTTTGATATATGCTTTATATTTCTCTTGGTTCTTATATGTTGCATATTCTATTAAGTTGACGATTAGTCTTGAAAGTCTTAGGGTTTATTTAATGTTTTTTTTTTATTCATTGACTTTGCAGGGTTTCAGCCAGAGCCCGAGTCCTTTGCTCTTCTTTATGTTGTGTTACAAGACCTAGAGTCCTTTAATATCTCTGCTGTTAGGTCTTCTACAATTCTATTTGAGGCACCATCATATTTAAATTATTTTAATCTCCATATTTTTAATATTTTACCCTCAGCTTGGGGTTTCAGAATTTGGTTATAATACTCCTGTGGGTTTTCCTCACAGAATATGTTTTAAGTGGTGATCAATGGGTTTTTTTCTGTCTCTACTTTATTCCATTGTTCTGATGCTTCAGGACAATTTGCTTTGTTTCTTATATACTTGTACCAAGATTCAATTTTGGATCATGACTCTCAGTTGGTCCAATTATTTTTGTATTTTCTCTTCTTGATCTATTCTCCAGATGTTTTGTTTCTCTTATAAGGTGTGTCACCTCTTTTTTCTATTTTTTCATTATGCATTTTTATCTAATTATTTCTATATCTCTCATAATTTTCCTGGTTTCATTTTGCACAATTCTAATTTTCTAGATGTCATTTTCTTCCTTAAGATGCTGGATCTCTTTTCCTAATTGGTAGATTTTCCTTTCACCTTCTTGTTTATCTTGGATTATTCTTTTCAGATATGTTTTCTATCTCTGTCATTTGATTTCTAGGGTATTTTTAATGAACTTCTATTAATTCTTTTGGGCAGATGATCATTTGATGTTACTTTTTGGGGTTTTCTTTACTTCATTATCCTCCTCCTCTGATGAACCCTGGTCATCTCTATTCCCATAATAGCTTTCTATGTTTGGATTCTTGGTTGGATTTCTTTGCCTGTGCAATTTTTTGTGGTAATTGTTTAATTTTTATAATTATCTGTCACTTTGGGGCATGGGAAATGGTGCTTTTTATATCAGATCATCAGTTCTCTTCTCTAGCCTGGAACCACAGCAAAACCTCCAACCTCCACTAAGTTTATGCAGCTAGGGACTTTGTGCCCCACTGCTACTGCATGCCCAGTTCATGTGTTGGTTCCTCCTTACTCCTCCCTTCCCCCATCCTTTCCAGCAGACTTGGGTCTGATGTTCTTTGTAGACAGAACTTCCCTCAGTCTTCCCAGGCTAAGATGCACAATGCTCCTACTTATCCCCTGGGGGGTGGTGGTGGTGAAAGTTCCTGTGGCTGGGGCCAAGGCATCCACTGAAACCAACTGCAAGATTTGGGGCTTGTTTAAGGGGCTTGCTAATTTTTGTTAAGCAGGACCCTAGCCTGGAGGTGTTTACTATTAATAAACCAAATCCCATCCTATTCCTTTTCTTCATATCTTCTCAAATTCTTCCAGGAAGACCCCAGTTGTGCCCCTATTCATATTTGTCTTCACCCTAAGGCCTTCTTTTAACTCTTTTGTGGGGAAAAATTTCAAAAGGTTGGATTATTTTACATACTCTGCCATCTTCCCAGAATCCTTTCTCTGACCATTTTATTTTTTTTACCCCATTCCAATATAATTGTATTGTCCTTTCTTTCCCTGTCTATGTAGAATCCTTCTACTTTCCCTAATAAAGTTCTGAGAAGTGACATGCATCATCTTTCCATTTAGATATTTAAATTGTTTTACCTTATTGAATCTCTTATGGTTTTTCTTTCATGTTTTCCTTTTTTGCTTTTCCTGAATCATTTTTGAAAGTGAAATTTTCTATTCAGTTCTGTTCTTTTCTTTAGTTATGTTTGAAAGTCTTCTATCTCATTAAACTTTCAGATTTTACATTTAAAGAATATTCTCATTTTTTTCCACCCAACATTGTAGTGCCAGTGAAATATTTACAGTGCCCATGGTCATGATAAAGACCATGACTATAAGTATTGCAAGATGTTTGATTTCAAAATATGCCAGTTTCTCCAGATAGAGGATAGAACTGAAGGACTTATTTAAACACCACAAAATGAATCCCCAAACCAGTGAGCTGATGCCATTATAGTGCTAATGATATTTAGAAGCCATAATGATGCTGAGAGCCACAGCATCCTTAAGCCTTCTCACAAACCAATACAACATCAAGATTAACTCACAAAACTCTTGATCTCCTTGCCTGAACTCCTCTGTCCCTCACCCTGTGGGTAGTTCTGAACCAGCTTCCTGTGGGCTCTGCTTCCTTTCAGCAAAATTCCTCCCACCACAGGCTCCATGTGATTACATTTAGTCTATTAGCAGGCAGAGCTTACTTTCATAGCAGAGGAGGTCTTCTAACTCTGCCCTCTCCCATGCTATTAAGGGGCAAGGAAGATTTTCAAATTTTCATTCCCATTAAAACTTCTAAGAGTGTGTTGGATTTGGATTAAGGAGGATGAATTCATTTCTACTCAGAGATAGTTTATACCCATGTCATGTAAACCTGGGCAAATCATTTAACCTCTCTTGGCTTGAGCCTTATTTCCTGTAAAATCAGTTCATTATTACATTACTCAGAGAATTCTTATGAAGATCAAGTGGCTTAGAACATGCACATTCCTTTGCAGAACTAAAGGTATTCCTTTTTTAGGTACTGAGTTTTATATTTATTGAATATAGTTTAAGTTACTGAATTGTTTTAAGAGAGATTATAAGGAAATATAGGTTAGCATATTGAAGAGTATGTTTGCATGTTCTACTGTTAATAGCTCTCTAATCATATTTTACATACAAAAAATATATTTTTATAGGAAGTTTAATATACACTCATTGGAATGATCCAAAGAGTCATCAAATTGGCATTGTATTAAAGGAGAAAATGTTTTGTTATACTTTCTCAACCTTCTACTAATATATTAAAGGAATTGTGATTTTTTTTACTATGTATTTAACAAAAAGTCAAAAACAGGAAGAAGACTTTGTAATAACAGACTAAGCATTCACCAGGATTTTTAGGTTATTTCAGGGAGTGAATACAGAGACACGTGGGGATTTGATTACATTTCTTGAAAGAGCTAAGAAAAGAAAAAAAAATAAGAAGATCAACACACACATGTGCTCACATCTACACTCATCTTCTAGAAAATTAATGAATAAAAATGCTCAAGTTACGTGGAGAAGTATAGGCAATTCAATATGTGTGTGTGTATGTGTGTTTCTTTTATCACATGATTTTCTTCCCAGGTTGAAAGAAGGATAAATTTACCCCCCAACCACATTTTTATGTACTTCAGGTATAGAATTTTAAAGGAAAGGAAGCTTTTGAAAAGAAAAGAGTTAAAGGCACTTAAAACTACTTTTCATATATCATAGAGAAATAAACAGTTCCTTATCAAAATCTGTTTCCCCTGAATTAGAGTTGGCAGTCATCATGAAGGAAACCATAGTTACTGATCACAAATAAAAAAAAATATTCCAATACAATCTCTACAGGTATTAAGAAGCTATCTCTCTGTTTCTGTCTCTGTCTCCCTGTCTTTGTCTCCCTCTCTCACCCACACCCACACCCACCCACACACACACACACAGACACATACACACACACACACACACACAAACACCCACCCACACCACACACTGTTCATAAGGGCTGTCTTCCTCAAGAGAGGTATGTACAGGTATCTCATAGGGAGATTCTTCCCATATAAAGCCCCACATTCTAGAATTTCATCAAGCAAATTTTGGGAAACATCAAGGAGGTAAGCAACTCTTGTAGTCATTATTTTCTAGACAACTGCAGTCCTCTCCTCTACCCCTACACACAAATGCATGCACACATAAGCACTTATTAAATATATCTTACTGCATTTTTGGTTCTAAGGAGATGATGTTTAACCTAACCAATAACACCAGCAGTTGTTCTCTTCTGAAGCCATGTGTAAAATGACTTCTTCCTCAAAAGACCTTTTTCACAAAAGATAAAATTATTTTAGAATCACGTGTGAGAATTAAAAATAGCATTCTCCTAAAGATGATTTTTAGACGTGATATAAACTAAAATGATGGGGGATTGGAAATAATTGTTCATTTCTCCAAATGTTACCATTAAAATGTCAATTGGAAAGAATATTATGAAGAGAAGAAAGTCATAGTATATTCTTTTTTTGTTCTGCTTTTAATTAAAGGTGTATTTGTATAGTCCTTATAAAAATTAGAGTCCTTACTCTGACTTGCACTCACACTGACAAGCCAGTTCTGCAGATGACTAACTGCAATTCTACTTGAGCATTGTAAGGACTCATGAGGTGCTGGGATGTCTTTTAATACTAGTAGTTTTAAACCACTTTCAGATATTTTCTCCCCAGGATCAATCACAAAGATTTTCCCAATATTATTACTATACTTGATAAATACATCAATATAATTTAAATAATTAATATAATTCATCTTTTAGAAAAAATACTGAGGAGATATAGCAACTAAAAAGGAATGCATTCCATCCTTAAGAGCTACTATGTCCCTGGAGAAAGTGTTGTCAAGTATAAACTGATAGCACAAAATAGTTGTTCCACCACTTTTTTTATTTTTTATTTTATGTTTTGCTTTTTGTAGGAGGGAAGGAAGGGCATTTAGGGTTAAGTGGCTTGCCCAACATAACATGGATAATAAGTGTCTGAGACTGGATTTGAACTCAGGCCTTCCTGACTACTGGGCCAGAGCTCTACTAACTATACCATCTGACCACCCCTACATTTTATTTCTAAATAACTGGGACAGCTCCTTGTTGGCTACTTTAAATTCACTTCTAGGCTGAACACTTGAACAAGTTACTTAATGCTTCACTCTTCAAAAACACACACACGTACATATATACACATATATAGAAATATATAGGTTCATACATATACACACATACACGCACATATGTATGTATGTGTGTATAGCTGCATGTATAAGTATATGAATATATGCATGTGTATATCTACATATTAATACACACTTATGTTTATGCATCCTTTCCCCCCAATAAAATATTAGCTCCTTGAGAGAAAGAATGCTTTAATTTTTGTCTCCCCTCATCATCTAAGAAATTTATTTAAAAAAATAAAAATAAATTTAAAAAAAACAAAGAAGGAAAAGCAAATCTGTGATTGCATCAACACCATCTCTTCAATTACATTTTGGTGTGAGAATGGTATAGAGCACTGATAAATGAATATACTTGACTAAAGTCACACAGCTAATATGTATGAGAAATAACATCTAAACCTAGGACTAGGGTGAGCTCTCTATTCATCATGTCATGGATCTTCATCTTGCACAGAGTACACAAAGGAAATATAAACTAATTTGGGAGGGAAGCACTAGAATCTGGTGTTGAGGACAAGTAACCTGATGGAGGATGTTGAAAAAATGATTCAAACTTATTTAAAACAAAAAAGTTAAAAGCAAAATAAAAAGATAAAGAAGTTTGTGCTTTATTCAAAAAAATTTTTTTTTACCAGAAATGTCAGTTAAATGGTATAACATATTCAAACTAATATAATATGGGATTATCAATTCAGATTAACTTCTGACACCTGCCATGCCTTCAAGGGCTTCTCTAAGAGTATATTATTTGCATTCCACTATATGCAAATCCTATTTAAGCATCCTGGCTGTCAATGGTCAGTCCATTGTTCTTCAAGGCTCAAATAAATTTTCTGTTATAAATTGTCTCATGTGGGGGAAATTCAAGATGACAAAGAGAAGGGAGAAACATGAGGCACTTTCCTGAGCTCTTCCCAAAGTCCCACTGAAAACTTTTTAATAATGCCCTAAAAGAAATTCTGGAGAGGTAAAACCCCCACCCCCACCCCCTGAAAAGGAAGTCGTGAAAATATTATGAAACTGAAGCAAACTTAGATGTTTGGCGATTCAGTCAAATAAATAGTCACATTAATCTTTAAAAGTTGATAATTGTTAGTAATTCCACTTTCTTCTTTTCTATAGACAGCTTTGGGTGAGATAAGTTATTTCAATTTATTTATTTGTTTGATATGGATGCATCATTTTCCATGTTTTCTAAATTTTGTAGCAAATTAACTATTTGAGAGACTAAATCTTGAACCTGCAGCTGTCATTTGGTGCCGTTTCAAAGAAATCACATAAAGCCTATTGATAACCCTAGCTCTATAATGAAATCCTAGTTTTTATTGAAAATAACTACTGCTTTTTTCTTTAGACTCTTTCTTTCTTGACTCTACAATTAAGGTTATTAACTGAGACAACTCCAGAGACATTGAGCTTTAGGACCATGTGGACTGTCCCTGTTCTCTGGGCAGATTACTCAAAGGATTTAATTAGAGAAGAGTTTTAAGAAAACAGTATTAGAATGACTCACAGACATGAGATTGTGATTTCCTTGAATATGAATAAAATTCTCCTTCATCAACAAAAGTGTACATGGACTCACAGAGAATCAACTTTACAACCTAAGGAAGTGCAATTCTTTGGCAAAATACTGATGTAAGGGAATTGGAAGAAGATAATTGGAAATAATATTGATATAGATCTTTTCATGGACAGTTTTGTCTCTGTAGTGACGACAGGGTGAGTGGTGGCACATAATATTTTCATTGCCCTTAATGGTTGCCTTCCAATATCAAGGAAAATATGTCAGAATATAGCACTTGGACCTATTGATTTAATGGAGAAATAATATTTTTATAACATGCATTCACATTTCTAATTCTATGCCAAAATGAGCTTTGCAGTAAGATTACAAAGTAGATCCTAACCTAAACTGAATGATTGATTTTCACTCAGTTCAGTGATAAATGAGAAATTTCACCTTATCAAAATAAAGAATAAAGCCAATTACAAAAATCCATGGTGATAGTAATCTCATCTGACCAATTTTTAATCTCTTTATGAAGAAGGGTATAAATGA
Organism: Pseudocheirus occidentalis; assembly: GCA_028646575.1. Classification (NCBI taxonomy): domain Eukaryota; kingdom Metazoa; phylum Chordata; class Mammalia; order Diprotodontia; family Pseudocheiridae; genus Pseudocheirus; species Pseudocheirus occidentalis. The sequence continues at coordinate 179,535,378 of CM053601.1, read as the reverse complement.
AGAAATCTGATGACTCAGCAGATTATTTTAAGATGCAAAATATATGGGGTCTTTCATAGCATTCATAGTGAATAGACATCTTTGCAATGAGACTAGTGAAGTGTAAATCTCAGGCTTCAGAATACAATCAGAAAATATCATATGCTATTGATTTCACAAGTATGTTTTAGTGATTTGGTTTTGGCTATTAATTGGACAATAATTTCAGATGATGTTAAAAGCAAAGAAATGCATGATGTCTTACTTCTTCCCTCCATATAGAAATTCTCATTAACATGACATGATGATGATAATAGAGCCATAAGAAATACTTTTTTATAACTTTAATATCATTCTTGTTATTTTCTAGTTCTATGATAGATCCCTTTAATTAAAGAACAATCATTTATTTAGTAGATGTTCAATATTAGTGTATGTTACACATATTTGGAAAAAGTGCAAATAATCAAAAGTGATTTTTTTGATTATTTTCATTTTAATAAAGACATTATGGAGAAAAACATCCTTATTGTTACAATGAAACATTCCAATTGATTGATTGAAACAAAATGTTATTAGTATTTTACTGTTTAGTGATGGAGATTACTCAGAGTACTTAAGGAAAGTTCTTGATTATTTAAGGAAAATACTTGATCATTTAAAAATTTCTTGATTACTTAAAAGTACAAATTACAAAGTACAAGTCTTGTCATTTAGGAGATGAGGAGCCTTACACATCTTTCTGTGCCTTACTTTTCCACCAGAATCACTACCAATTACTTTTCTTCTTTTGTGGGAACAAATTATGTTATTGAATTGGACATGTATGAGAAATTTTAGAAGAACACTGGTACCTTGATTCAAGACATTGTTTCCAAAAAGAAACTAAAATACTTTTGTTATTGGAAATGGGGTAACTCATTGACAGACCAACACTCCAGAAGATATGAGTAAAATAACATTTGTATAGCAAAATATTCATTAAAGTACTTTGTGTAGCAATAAAAAGTAAAAATCAGTTTTATGAAACACTCAAATATGACAGAATATGTTTGTATTATTAAAAATGTGAACATCTGAAATTAAGAAAAACAGATTTTTTTAATGAAAGCAGTTTCAAAAGGGCGGAAAATAGAAAACAATATCCACAAAGTTGACAATATAAATAGATAGAACAAATGTGACAAAATTATTGTGATCAAATTTGCACAGGAAATACTTGAGAAAATGTACCTTATTCCCTTTGTTAGGAAGAATAGGAAGTATGAGTAACACATTTCATATATTGTCAAAAGAAAGGGGTCGTATTAAGAAAAGAAAGTGATATAAAAGGGGGTCAACAAGATATTTATGATTCACAATTATCTTTGCAGGTAATAAAAAAAAAACTGATGGCTGAAACTGTAGAAGAATAATCAACCTTTGCATGAGATCAAAATTTGTAAATAGAACACCCATCATTTCTTCTTTCAACTCCTACCTAAAAAAGCTCAGTGAAGCAGGTAAAGTTTCACTGTTATGTTCAGTGTTCAGGTGAGGAAGCTAATGCCCACAAAGTTTAAGGAAATTGTCCATAAAAAGGGACATATTGGAGAACCAAACTCAAGGCTCTCCTAACTACAATCTGGTTGTAGATACTATTACTCCAGCCCTCTGCAAACTCCCCCCCCCCAAAAGCATGAAAAACAGGAACAATGTCACTGAGTTTATCCTCCTAGGCCTCACCCAGAATCCTGTAATACAAAAAATATTATTTGCTTTATTCTTAATTATCTACCTTTTAACTATTGCAGGCAACATTCTGATTATCCTAACTGTCACTGGAAGTAAGACTTTAAGGTCTCCTATGTACTTCTTTCTTGCCTTCCTGTCTTCTATGGATGCTATCTATTCCACTGTCATTGTCCCAAAAACAATGCTAGACATGCTCCATGAAAAGGCAACCATTTCTTTCCCAGCCTGTCTGGTGCAACTATTCTTGGGACATCTGTTTGGTGGGGCTGAAGTTTTCCTCCTCGTTTCTATGGCCTATGATCGCTATGTAGCCATCTGTAAACCCTTATATTACTTAGTCATTATGAGATGGCGTGTATGTGTTCTCTTGTTGGTGGTATCCTGGATTGGAGGGTTCATGCATTCATTAGTTCAACTCCTTTTTATTGTTATTCTTCCATTTTGTGGACCCAATATCATTGACCACTTTGCTTATGACATGTACCCTTTATTGGAACTTTCCTGTACAGATACCTATATAGTTGGCATCTCAGTGGTTGCCAATGGGGGAGCCATATGTTCAGTTATCTTTGTCCTATTGCTTATCTCCTATGGGGTCATTCTACAGTCTTTGAAAAGTCAAAGTTCAGAAGGTCGACAAAAAGCCCTTTCTACTTGCATCTCCCACATCACAGTTATTGTCTTCTTCTTTGTGCCTTGTATTTTCATGTATGCTAGGCCTGTCTGTACCTTCCCCATTGATAAATCTCTAACTGTCTTTTATACCATCATTACCCCTATGCTGAACCCTTTGATTTACACCCTGAGAAACAAAGACATGAAAAATGCCATGAGGAAACTTTGGAACAGAAATGTGATGTCCAGCTGTAAGGTAATGAATATCTTGGTCAAACAGTGATGTTTCATAGGGGAAATGAATGAAGACTATTACATTACTAGAAATTTTTTGAGGCAATGAGAGCAGATCATGAATAAGTGAAGAAAAATTAGCTTTCTATTATTTGTATTGGAAACCACATTTCTGGTTTTTTTGGAACTATTTCTTTTTAACCATGATGGTTGAAGAAAAATGCTATCCAGATAGACAACTGATGGTCTGATTTCAGATTGAAGTATATGTTTCTTTCCTTTTGTTTTCTTTTTCTGTAATGTGTCTAATGTAGAAATATGTTTTATATCACTTTATATGTATAATGTACATCAATGTACATTTTCAGTTTGTGCAGAGGGGTATCCATGGAGAGAGACAAGTTGGAACTAAAAATATAATTCCATAAAGAGTATCATGGACCATTAGAAAAAAACAATATTTATTCACTTTAATTGTCAGGCATTTTAAGATCAATTGATTCTTCTAACAAAGATGCAAAGATAATTCTAAGAATAATATTGGTCAAATATGTTTAATGAATTTAACTAGGATATTCTAGAGAAGAGAAAAAGAAAATTAGTCACTTTCTTTGTTAATTTGAAATGAATACTGCTCCAAGTTTTCAATGTAAATAAGGCATCTTCATGTGTTATCATCCTAAAATCATACTTCATGGCCTGTAATGTGATGTAAAATCAAATAAGAGAGAAATATTTCTTTTTAATATGTTTTTAAAATTACCTGTTGAACCAAAAAATGAAAAAAGTCATGTGACTTGCTTTTTAAATTAAAAAAGTCTCAATTGTTTCAGAGTGCAATATTAAATTACAATATCAGTAATTGAAATGTAAATTGGTGCTTATTATCTTATCTTTTTCTTATGAGATGTGACATGGCATTGTGGATACAGTTTTGTAGCTGTGGATAAAAAAACCATGCTTAAATCACCTCTGACACTGGATGGATTATTTAATCTCTCTCAACCTTTAAATTTATTCTTATCACAAATAGTGACATATCCAATCTGAATTATTTTATAATAGAAATATTGCTGGAACAAGATCTTATGAGCATATTTTATACACTTTTTTTCCTATTTCATGACCTATAGATTATAGCATAGTTTTCATATTATGTAAGAGATTTTTTGGGGGTTCATGTAATAATATTTGTACATGTAAATCCATCTCAGTAGGGATCTCATTGAATCATCTTTAATTCATTTCTGAAAGCAGAGAGGACAACAGAGAAGATGATTTAAGTAGTCTTATTTTCACAATGTGTTAATGCTCTTGTCTAGATTTCCATACTAAGAAAGTCTTATGTTGGTGGGATACTCTGAGATTCTTTGTTGTAATTGTCTATGAATTTTTTCTAACTATATTATGAATCAATGTCATATACTTTCTCTAAATATGTTGAGATCTCAATTTGTACTCTGTGTATTTGTCAATTTCTGTTATTGGTTTCAGGCCACCAGAATATTTCTTAAAGTTTATTTCAGAGTTGTTGTTTTTTTTTTTAAACTGCTGTGATGTGCTTCACTGCTTTCAAAATGCCCTTACATGATCTTCATTGATTAGTAAGGCTGGATACCTCAAGAGCTGGGATTGTCATTCTTTGTTGTTGTTTTTTCCTTTTTCAGTGATATACAAATAGAGCTGAGACTGGGTAATCTCATGGTGGTGATAATGAATATAGTAATGGATGTACATATTATATAGAGAAAGTTATACACACACACACACACACATAACTTGATGTTGATTATCAAACAAAATACACACACACACACACATTTACTTAATCCCAAGCACTGTACTAAAGACTTTGCAATTATTATCTCATGTGATCTTCACAATAACCCTGAGAGGTGGGTGATATTATTATCCCCACTTTACAGATGAGGGAACTGAGACAGACAGGGTTTATGAGAAACGTTCAGGGTCACACAGTAAGTGCCTGAGGGTAGATTAAAGTCACTTCTTTTGAATTCCAGACTCTGAGCTCTAACCACTGTGATAACTTGGCACACAATTATGAAGATCCCTTTTTTGGTGTGGTGTTATTATTTTATATAATTATGTTTCTTCGTTTTTGTTATTTTATGTAATTATGTTTCTTTTTTGTTTGTTTATTTTATGTATTTTATGTTTTTGTTTTTGTTATTTTATGTAATTATGTTTCTTTTTCAAAAGCCCATGCATATTATTGCAATAATACATTGTAAGCATTTATGTGACTAGTACAAGTATAATCTTGAGCTTATAATTACTATATATAGGTGGAATATTTTCTCTCATTCTTGCTTCATGGATCTTCCACTGTTTTCCCCTATTATATACTTCCTTGATTTTACCACTTAAAAATTTCTCATTTGAAATTCATTTTTGAAACATACTCTACCTATTATATATCTCACCTTTATTATTCTATTACTTTCAAATTTGATTCTTGTGAGGAGGTAATATTCCATGATACACCATCATTGACTTTCACTGGGAGAATATTTGTGTTAAGAAGATGAATTTTCAAAGCAGGGACTATTTTAGGATTACTGGAATTACCATGTGACTTCTCAGAAGAGATTAAGTTCAATCTTCTACTCATTTCTGGCTCCAGCCTCTGTCAGTTGTCAGTATTTATTCAGTCTTGTATATTTTGATGAATAAATAGTAATAATTAAAATTTATATGGCATTTGAAAATTAATAACAGCTTTTATAAATGTACCTGATTTGATATTTGACTAAAAATCTTCTTTTATTACCTCCCGTCCTTGAAAGCAGGGTAGTTATAATTCTTTGTATTTATATGTCAACCACGTTGCACTCAGAGTTCATCAAAGTTCTCCAGGAGGATAGCATTTTTTATCGTGGACTACTGAATTATCTTAGATCATTGTATTTAGTAGAGTAGTAAATCTTCCACATTTGATTGTCAAACAATATTGCTGTTACTTATAATGGTAATGGAATTAAAAGATCCCCTTGTATTGGCTTGGTTTTTGTGTTGAGGGTTAAAACCCAGAGTTTGTGAATCCTACTTTTTGATGGACTTGTTGATGTGAAGAGAGAGGGCTGAACTGGGAAGAACTGGTGTTGTGGATTTACAGAGACGCCCCAGAAGAAAAGGCCCAAGCAGTGGAGGCCAGAGGGACTTTTCAAGGGCAGTATCATGGAGGCAGAGAAAGAGGAGAATTGCAGGGGGCCAGAGTTGTTGAGAGAAAGATGGCTAAGGGCCAATTGGAGCTGCCCAGGAGTTTTGAGAACTGCCACCCAGAGCTGCCAAGAACTGAGGCGGCATGGCTATGATGCCAGTATTTTGTCTGTCTTTTTTGATGTTGTTTTGCGAGATCCATCTGCTGTTGCAGAGGTTCTAGAACCTTGCTGTTGGTTCAGAAGCCCTGAAGGAGGATTTTCTTTTTGTATGTTTACAGGAATCTTGGAAGAGGGTCTTGCTGGTGTTTTCAGGGTTTCTGGGACTGTTATGTAGGCAGAGAGTGAATTAATGGGCACACTGGAGATGTACATTGTGGCTTTGTTAAGCTTTGTCTCCCTAGGAACAGAGATTGCTGAGAACTTGTCTCTTGTCAACATGAAGGAAGGACCTTTCCTTGGGAATTCAATGCTGTGATGATATCTGATATCTTAAGCTTATTGTACCTTAAGGGTGGATGCCTTTTTTGTGCTCTCCTGCTCCAATTGAGAAAGTGCTTGGCATTAATGGATGGTATTGTAATTCAGTTGTTATCTAGGGGTGGGAAACTTTTGGCTTTTTTTTGTATTCTTAGAATGAAGAAATGAATGTACTTTGTTTATGATTAGAAACTAATCTCCATTTGAGAAGAGAGACTTTGACTGACTAAATGAATGGACTGTCCAGGGGTGGAGTAGTACCTGGATTGAATTGAGAATTTACTTGTTAAATGAATGAGTTACACTGTATTTTGATTGTCTGTTCTCTGTATGTTTTGCTTTGATCTGTGACTAAATAAATGGAGTTTGCTATACTGGTATTTGGAACCTTGGAAGTTGCCTTTGCTTGGCATTACATTACTATGTGGAAAGATCTCAAAGGTCTGTTCATTTCACTTTAAATCAGTGAAAATAAGTCTTCCCAGATTTTTATGAAACCCCTCAGCTTGTAATTTCTTATGGGAAATTAACATTCAATTAAAATCATTTACCATATCTTATTTAGTTATTACCAAATGGGTAGGTATCCCTTTAATTTCCAATTCTTTGCTGCCACAAAAAGAACTGCTCTAAATATTTTTGTGCATATAGGTCCTTTCCCCATCTTTGGTATCTTTGTAATGGTATTTCTGGGTCAAAGGGAATGCCCTATTTTATAGCCGTTTGCATGTAGTTCCCTATTGTTTTCCAAAAATGGTGGGACCATTTCACAACTCCACCAGGAATTCATTAGTGCATGTACTCTCTCACATTCTATCTATCATTTTCCTTTTCTCTCATTTTAGTTAATCTGATAGGTGGTCCTTCAGAGTTGCTTAATTTTACATTTCTCTTATAAATAATTATTTAGAGCATTTTATTTGAATATTAATAACTGATTTTTTTCTTTTGAAAAATACCTGTTGGATACTATCCATTTTTATGGAAAAATGATAAAAAATATATTTTAGGTGTTGTTTTCTAGTCTATTGTATTGGTTTCTGATTCACAGGTGAGTTGAACACACTCACACTCTCAGTTATGGAAACTAACTGCATTTCCTTCCATACCATTTTCTCTTGTTAATTATTTTCTCTCTTTTTTCCTGTTCTTCTAAACTCTTTTTAGTTCTGACCAGTGGCTCCCTTTAATTTTATTTTTATAATCCTCTTTATTTGCCTTTAACACTTTTTCCTTCCACCTTTGAATTTGACTGCACCTTTCCTGTTTGGAAAAAGAAATTTCTATACCCAGTTGAGTATGCATTTATATTTTTTACTTCCTAGAACTAATTGAGATAAGAATGAATTTCAAATATTGCTCACCTCTTCTCATGATCATTTTTACTTGACTTGAAATCTTCTTTCTTGCATGCCTCTTTTGCATGAAATAATTTTACTATTCCTCTCTCCTTCATTTTTTTTAAATTTTCAACTCAAGGGTGAGAACACAAATACAGAATAGAGAAAATAAATAAAAACATTGTAAAACATATTGGAACTCATATACTAAGAAAGAAAAAAACCTGTCATATGCATAACAGAATATAATAGCAGATTCAAAATATGTAAAAATAAATTTTCATCTCAAGAAACATTGTATGATAAATAATATACTTTGTGTTGAGAATTGTCCATCTTTGCTTCCTGATAACTTTTCTTTCAGTCTCCTCTGTGTCCTTTTTTATGTTCTTCTATTTTTTTCCTTTCCCCATGCCCCTCAGAAAACTACAATAAAGTATAGATCTGTTTCTCTATAGCTATAGATACATACATACACATATACATAACGAAGTATACTTTACCAAACATGTTGTACTCCTGATTTTGTTTGTAAGTTTATACATATATCTTGTTTCCTATCCCTCCTGCCTTCTCTATTTTACTTTTACCCACTACCATGCCTTCCTATTACTTGCCTGCCCCCCTCAAAGGATCCCTCCCCTCACCACCCATTCCTATTATTCTATATGCCTTTCTACACTTTCTCACCCTCTCCTCTAAAAATCCCTACTTTGTCCTCTGCCCCCTTCCTATGACCCTAACATGTTATGTCTCCTGAATTTAGAATATATATATGTAAACACACACAATCATGCATGAATATATACACAAATGCGTGCACATGTATATAAACACATCTATGTTTATATATGCATGCATGCATGTATGTATTGTTCCCTCTTAAACCTGTTCACAATGAAAGTAGGTTACCAGAACTACCAGTCTTCCTCCCCCATTGAATTTATCTGTATTGATTCTTCCTATTTTACCTAATTTGTATAAAACATCTACTATTTTTTAGCTTTTCCTAAATGATTTAACTTTTTAGGTTAATATTATACTTGGTTTATCCTAATCTTTCTTATGAACTACACAATTATTAATGATAATCTAACATAAATTATTTTACCTACTTGCTGCCATACCAATCAATCTACCAAAAATTATTCTATAGGGCTAAAAAATAGTAACATTTACATTCATAAAAATTAGACAGTCTGTCCTTATGAATCCCTTATGATCTTTCTTTGATATGTGTCTTTAATTTCTCTTGTTTTTTGTGCATTGAATATTCTATTAAGTCCAGTATTTATTTTCAACAAAGAGTTGAAATTCTGAGAGTTTATCAAGTGTCCATTTTTTCCCTTTCAGGGAAACTACTTAAAATACTTAACTTTGCAGTGTATGGTATTTTCAACCATAGTACCAGTTCTTTTGCTCTTCAACGTGTGTTCCAAGACCCATGGTAATTTAAGGTCTCTGCTGCTATGTCTTGTGCAATTATAATTGTGGCAGTCATCATCTTTAAAATGCTTTAATCTTGATACTTTTATATTTTGTCCTTGAGATTGAGGTTTCAAAGGTTACTAGAATATCCCTATGATTTTTCCTCAGAGGATTTTTTTAAAGTGGTGGTCAATGTATTTTTTTCTAGTTATACTTTTATCCATTATTCTAATGCTTCAGAAAATTTTTCTTTATTTCCTCTATTACTGTACCAATATTGCTTTTTATTATACCTTTCAGTTTGTTCATTTAAAAATATTTTCTCTTCTTGATTTTTTTCCAAATCTGTGGTTTGTTTTATAAGATGTCTCACTTTCTCATCTATTTATTCATTATCAATATTTTGTCTATTTATGTCTTGAACTCTTATTACTTCCCTGGCTTCTCTCTCCACAATTCTAATTTTCAAGGTGTCATTTTCTTCCTTAAAATTCTAGATCATGTCCACTATCACCCTCTCTTATTCAATTTATTATTAGAAATGCTAGCTATAACAATAAGAGAAGAAAAGTAAATTGAAATAATTAGATTAGACAAAGAAGAGACTAAGGTTTCACTCTTTGCAGATGATATAATGATATACTTAGATAATTCTAGAGAATCAAGTAAAAAATTACTGGAGACAATATATAAATTTAGCAAATCTTCAGGATATGAAATAAATCCACGTTACGTCTTGACATTCCTATATATTTCTAACAAAGCCCAACAGCAAGAAATTGAAAGGGAAATTCCATTTAAAGTCACTGTAGACATTATAAAATGTTTGGGAATCTACCTGCCAAAAAAAACTCAGGAACTATATGAACATAATTGCAAAACACTTTGCACACAAAGTCAAATCTAAATAATTGGAAAAAAAATCTTCTTTGCTCATGGCTAGGTTGATTTAAAATAATAAAAATTATAATTTTACCTAAATTAATTTACCCATTTGGTGCTATACATATCAATATACCAAAAATATTTTATAGAGTTAAAAAATAGTAACAAAATTCATCTGGATGAAAAAAAAAACGGTCCAGAATATCAAGTGAATTAATGAAAAAAATGCAAGGAATGGTGACCTAGTCATATCAGATTATTTTTGTTATTGTTATTGTTGTTGTTTTCTGGAGGGGGAAGAGCAGAGCAATTAGGGTTAAGTGACATGTCCAAGGTCACATGCCTAGTAAATGTTAAGTATCTGAGGTCAAATTTGAACTCAGGTCTTCTTGACTCCAGGGACAATGCTCTATTCACTGCCCTACCTAGCCACACCATCATCACATTGGATTTTAAACTTTATTATAAAGCAGCAGTTGTCAAAATTACTTGGTACTGGCTGAGGAAAAGAGTGGTGGATCAGTGGAACAGATTAGGTACACAAGACACAGCGGTCAATGACTAGAGTGATCGACTGTTTGAGTAACCCAAAGTCTCCAGCTTCTGCAGTAAGAAATCACTATTTGACAAAAACTACAGGGAAAATTGGAAAATAGCATGGTAGAAGCTGGGCATAGAACAATATTTAACACCATATACCAAAATAAAGTCTAAATAGGGACACAATCTAGATATGAATGCTGCTACTATAAGAAATCTAGGAGAGGAAGGAATAGTTTACTTGTCAGATTTAAGGAGAAGGGAAGAATTTATGATCAAACAAGGGATGGAGAATATTATGAAATGCAAAGTGGATAAATTTGATTACATTGAACTGAAAAGGTATGTACAAATAAAGACAATGTAACCAAGATTAAGAGGAAGTAGAAAACTAGAAAGATTTTTTTTTACAACCAGTGACTCTGAAAAAGGCTTTATTTCTAAAATACACAGAGAAATAAGTCAAATTTATTATAAGACTATAAATCATTCCCCAATTCATAAATATTCAAAGGCTATCTGGAGGCAGTTTTAAGAGGAAAAAATTAATACCTTCAAGCATTGGAAAAAAATATTCGGAAACACTAATATTTGCAGAAATGCAAATAAAAAAACTCTGAGATACCACATCTCACTGGTCAGATTAGATAAGAGGAAAAACAGGAAAATGAAAAATGCTGGAGAGGATGCAGAAAATTTGAATACTAATGCATTATTGGTAGAGATGTGACCTGATCCAGCCTTTCTGGACAGCAATTTGGAACTATGGCTAAACAGCTAAAAAAGAAAAGCACATATACACTTTGACCCAGCAATACCACTTGTAGGGCTGTATCCCAAAGAGATCATGCAAGTGGGAGGAGGACCTATATGTACAAAATTATTTATAGCAACTCTTTTTGTGGTGGCAAAGAACTGGAAATCAAGGGGATGCCCATCAATTGGGCAATGGTGAAAAAGTTGTGGTATATAACATGGAATACTATTATCCTAGAAGAAATGAGGAGCAGGCAGACTTCATAATAACCCAGAGAGTCTTATATGAACTAACTTCACATGAGGAGAGCAGAAGCAGAACTTTGTACACAATTACTGACACATTATATGCGCAATGACTAACTTTGATAGACTGATCTCCTCTCAGCAATAGAATTTTAGAGAAACACTCCAAAAGACTCCTGATGGAAAGTGATATCCACATCCAGAGAAAGAACTACAGAGTCTGAATGCAGATTGAAGCAAAACACTTCTGCTGTCTCTCTTTTGTGTTTTGTTTTATTCCTTCTTTATCCTTGTTTACTCCATTAGTTATAATTCATTTCAACTTGACTAATGTTTAATATGATGGCATTTGTAGAACCTGTATCAGATTACGTGCTGCCATGGAGAGAGACAGGGAGGAGTGGGAGGAGTAGAAAATCTGGAATTCAAGAGATAGCAGAAGTTTAAACCATAAACTAAAATTAAATAAAGTTTTAAAAAGGAGAAAATTTAGAAAAAGAAAAAAAATTCTGGATAACCTTCCCTAGTTGGTTGGCTTTCCTTTCTTACCCTACTTGTTTATCTTGGATTATTCTAATCTCATCAGATTTATTTGTTTGTCCATTCATTCATTCATTCATTCATTCATTTTAATATTTTCCTCCATCTCTGTCATTTGATTTTTAAAGTATTTTTTAAAGAACTTCTATGAATACTTTTGGGGTAGATGACTATTTGATGTTATGCTTTGGAGGTTCCTTTACTTTAGCATCCTCCTTGGATGATGAACTATGGTGATTTCTACTCCCATAACTGCTTTCTATGATTGCATTCTTTCTCCTTTGCCTGTGAATTTTTTTTTGTGGTAATAGTTTAATTTTTGTAATCATCTCTAACCCTGGGGTACAGGAAATGGTGACTCTTGCCCAAGATCTTCAGTTCTCCCCTCTATGCTGCAACCAAAGTCAAACCCTTACCTCCATTAAGTGCCTGTAGCCAGGGGCTTTATGCCCCACTGCTTCTGTACTCACTGAGCATATGCTGGTTGCTTCTCACTCCCACCACCCCTTGCTCTCAACAGCACTACTGGGTCTGATGTTCCTTGTCAGCAGAAGTTCTTTCAATCTCTCCAGGCTCAGATGTCCAATTTTCCTCATTATCCCTGGGGATGAAAACTCCTATTTCTAGGGGCAAGGCAGCCTCTCAAACCAACTAACCCCAGGACTTGGGGTTTATAGTTTAAGGGGTTTACTGCTTTTTGTTAAAAGGCAGCCTAGCCTAGAGGTGTTTGCTCTTCAGAGAGATCAAACCTCATCCTAAGATTTTTCTTCTGGTCTTAAATTGTTCTAGAAAGACCCCAGTTGTATCCCTATTCTTATTTATTTCCACACCTGTTTTGTTTGCCCTAAGTTCCTATTTTAATTCTTTTGTGGGGAAAAAAAAACCTTGAAAGGTTGGAATGTTTTTTGAAATTACTCTTCCATCTTCCAAGAATCCTCACCCTGTCCAGTTCATTTTTTACCTCATCCCAACATAATTGACTTACTCTCCCATCCCCTGTCTATGTGGAATTGAGAAGGTACATGTATCATTCTCCCATTTAATTATGTAAACAGTTTAAGCTTATTGAATTTTTTATGATTTCTCTTTCATGTTTACCCTTTTATGTTTTTCTTACTTTATTTTTAAAAGTGAAATTTTCTATTCAGGACTGATCTTTTAATTAGTTCTTCTTGAAATCCTCTTTTTCATTAAACATTCATATTTTACTGGTTTTTATTTAAATTAGTTAATTATTGGGGGTGGAGCCAAGATGGCAGCGTAGAAGCAGCAAGGATCAGCAGCTCCTGCATGGCCACCTTAAATACACATAAAATCAATAAATTTTACAGCTCCAAAATCCATGGAACTGCAGAAAACACGTCCATGCTGATGGCAGTTCGGCAGGAGGAACCCATTGCAGCAGGTCTGGAGCCAAGGCCAGCAAACGCGG
>CM053601.1:179494288-179521490 GCA_028646575.1 Pseudocheirus occidentalis | reverse complement strand
TTTCACATCGCTTTCTATTTTTTCATTTCTTTGTAACTGTTTAATTGTGTCTTGGTTTCTCATAAAGTCATTAGTTTCCACTTGCTCCACTCTAATTCTGAAAGAATTATTCTCTTCAGAATGCTTTTGAGATTCTTTTTCCATCTGGGAAATTTAACTTTTTAAGGCATTCTTCTCCTCATTGGCTTTCTGGGCCTCTTTTGCCATTTGGGTTAATCTATTTTTTAAAGTGTTGTTTTCTTCAGTCAAGTTGTTGACTCTCTTTCCATGATTTTCTTGCATCATTCTCATTTCTCATCCCAATTTTTCCTCCACTTCTCTTATTTGTTTTTCAAAGTTTGTTTTAAGATTATCTATAGCTTCTAGGCATTCTTCAAGTGTCTTGAAAGCATTTGGTGTGGGAGTCCTGACTGTGTTGTCTTCCTCCTGTTCCATGCTTTGATCTTTTTTGTCCACAAAAAAGAATTCTAGAGTTTTATTGCTGTTCTTATTTTGCTTCCTTTTCCTCATGTTGGCCGGTCAATTAAGTGGTTGTTTTTTTTTAGCTTTGTGAAACTCTGCTTCCGGGGGGAAAAGCTCTTTTCCAGATCGCTGGGATTTTCCCAGCTTCTGGAGCTATTGGGGGGGTGTTTCAGGCCCTGCCCCAGCTTTGACTTGCTGAAAGTGCTCCCCAGGACCACCACCCAAGACCACAATCTGGATCCAGGCTGCTGATTGCAAGAGCACTTGGCCCTGATCAATTGACTCAGCCCCCCTGCAGGATCCACAGGCCAGGGGCTCTGAAGCAGCCCAGTGAGAGCATCCCCCGTTACAGCAGTTCCTGCCCTTCCCCCACTCCTTCCTTGCCCTGGGGGCAGATTGGACAAACTGCTTTTCCTCCCCCAAATTTAGCTTGAAAGCTTGACTCACTTTCACTGACCTCTCATCCTGGCTTAGTAGATGTGAAGATTGCTCGAGATGCTTTAGATCTTCTCTGAAGTAGACTCACTCTGTGGCTTAGGAGGCTTGGCTCCTCCCAGCCGCCCTGGAGCTTGGCCACATGGCAGTTTCAGGCTGGGCTGGTCTTGGCTCCCAGCCTGCAGGCCTGCGGGGATGAGTCACTCTGGCTGAGCTGCCTTTCTCTAATCCCTGTTTTTCACACTTTAGTAGATGTGGAGTTGCTGGAGGCTATAGATCTCTCTTGTAGACTGGCTGTAGCTAGGCCTGGCCGCATGCTGGTTTCAGGCTGGGCTGGCCTCGGCTCACATCCTGCCGCGATGATCCCAAACTGCCTAGCTGCCTTCTGTGAGAGATGTGTTTTCTATATTTTTGTGAGTTTGAGAGTCCTAGAATTTGTCCAGTGTCATATTTTATGGGTGTTTAGGGTAGCTGTGTGGGAACTGCAGGACTTTGTTGTTTCTACACCTCCATATTGGCTCCGCCACCCTATCCCCACATGTTTTCTTACTGAGGAAAAGCAGCCAGAATATTTGCTATCTCAGTTTGTAATTTCACATCTCAACAAAGCCTAACTGGGCATGCTCTTTTGTTGTTGTTTTTTGTTGGCTGTGTCATATAATTTATACCCCTTGTATCTTTCTCATATAAACAGTTGCCTACCAATGATGGTCAGTGTTTGCTTTTCCATTTCCAGTTTCTCTCTCATCTGTCCTCCCTTCATATATAGAACATCCCTTGCCTCTTAGAGCTTATTATCCTGGATATACTGACAAATTCACAAGTAATTACATGTGTCTTCCAAGCAATCAGAATTTGAGGAATTTAATGAAGCAAACAAAGGTCCAGATTCAATTCATTTGGGTCAAAATGTTTTAATTGGCTTACAATTTTGGCATACTTGGGACACAATATGGAAATAAACATTTGCATTGATAGCTAACTACCCAGATCTGAGCAACAAGGGTCAAAAATATGGGAAACCAAAATAGATTGAGTGGCATAATTCCCCCAAAAATATGCATATTGTTACAAAGATTTTTTTTTATTTTAAAAAACTACAGGAGGTGAGAGGAGAGGATGAGGATGGCTATTGTGGAAAGAAAATAAAGAAAAAAAGGTCATTGAATGATTCAAAATGCAAAGAAGAGAGCAGAAAGATCAAAAAAGATATACAGACAATCAGGAAATCTTTGAAAGTTACACATTGAATTAAGGAAAGAAATTTTACAAATAATTGAATAAAGCTACATGTTTAACTTATATACTCAAAAGGCAAAGTAAGTGTTATATAATCTAGATTGGTATTTTCATGTACAATCCTTTTTTGCTTGTAATTTGTATGTAGAAATCTTCCTATTATTTGGTGTATGTTAAGTACGGAACAGGAAAAAACAGTTTTATGGTAATCAGATTTAGAGTTACAGGAACTTTAGTGATCTTCTCATTAAACTCTTCTAAAGAAGGAAATTGAGTCTAAAGTTTTTTGAGAATTATATAAGAAAATTTAGTATTTTACTTGCAAAGGTAGTATGATATTCATCACTGGAGGTATTCAGAGAGAACAATCTGTTTTTCCTTGTCAGAATATATTTAGGATACAGATATTTTCAATTTCTCACACTTAGTTTTAGCAAATAATCTCCACAAGTACAAAATGGGTTGGACCTGGAAAGAAAGCAATCCATGTGAAAAAAATAAAATGATGTCACGGTTTTGGTTGGCTACAAATTCAACAGGAATCTACAGTATCTAAGAAAACTGAGAAAGCAAAAGCATCTTTGGTTATAAGTAAGAAGAGCACAGAATCTAAGATTAGCAGGTAATAGTCCTGTTACCACATTCTGAAGTGGAGAGACAATTCAGCTAAAGAGCTGAATACAATTCTGGAAACCACATTTTTGAAAACATGGATCAAGGAGAGAAAACCAAAAGAAGGAGCCTGTCAGTTTGAAGGCCCCCTGGATTATTCTATGTTAAAATTGATTGAAGAAAAGGGAGCATGTAGCCCAAGGAAAATAGCATTCATAGGTCAATGGAGACAATTTATGTGGATGATAACTTAGTCTTATTTTGCTTACAAGGAAGAACAAAGGGTGTCATTTTAAAGAGAAACATTTTGCTGAATATGTATGTGTGTGTGTGTGTGTGTATATGTGTGTGTGTGAGTGTGTGTGTATGTATGTATGTATGTATATAATGAATATGTGTGTGTGGAGAGACACATATATATGTATATGCACATATATTTAGATAGATAGATAGATAGATAGATAGATGATGGATAGAGAGATAGATTTATTGACTGATTGACTGATTGATTGATTTTTAAAAATATAGAAAAGAAAAATCCTGAAATGTAATAGATGCATTAGAAGGTAGTGGATCCTTGAGCCTGGATCCTGAGTAGACATTTATTAGATATGTTGTAGAGGGATTTTTGAGGGTGGCACGAGGGATAAGAAAGAAGCTCATTTGGGATAAGAACTTTGATATTCCATGATTCTGACATCTTGTAATGGTTATATGGCTATATGACATCATATATGTTTGCATGTGTATGAAAGAGAGAGATAGAAGAGACAGACACAGAGGCATGGAGACAGAAAGGAACATAGGGAGAGCTTATGTTTCAAGGGAACATCACATGGTTCTAACTTGTTATAGTATAATAGAACATGTAGCATATAAAGTTGGTTTTGAAAATAACAGTTATATATGTTTATGTTTCCCAAGGTCGTGTCTTTGCTGAATGTTTCTTTACCCACTCCTTCAAAAGAATCCATATTAGTAAAGCTACAGACAGAAAAAAAGAAGAAAAGTAAACACTAATATAAGAAGAAGAAATGATCAAAAGAATGATGAATTCTCTTAGACATAACCCCTTTAGCCTAGTCTCTAGTATACTGATTCACTCACTGGAAAAATGGGGGAAATTTCACCTTTCTATGTTTTTTTTAACTATCCACAAAATGTGATTCACCTTATAAGTTAAAACAAGATAGAGTCACAAAGGCAATTCCAAGTATAATTAATTATAATTCTGTTTTCAAGGGAATCAGTTCTAACCAACTTATTTTTCACATATTTACAGAGATGAAGAGTATGCACAATGTGACTGAATTCATTCTACTGGGCCTTACACAGAATCCAGAGATGCAGAAAGTCATATTTGTGGTGTTTTTGCTCATCTACTTGGCGACACTGGCAGGCAACCTTCTCATTATTATCACCATCACCACTAGTCAGACTCTAGGTTCCCCCATGTACTACTTTCTATTATACTTGTCTTTCATAGATGGCTGCTGTTCATCTTCCTTGGCCCCTAAAATGATAATTGACTCACTCCTTGAGAAGAAAACAATCTCCTTCAATGGCTGCATGACCCAGCTCTTTGCAGAACATTTCTTTGGTGGTGCTGAGATCATCCTGCTCACAGTCATGGCCTATGACCGCTATGTGGCAATTTGCAAACCTCTGCACTATACCATGATTATGAGCAAGAAGCTCTGTGGTCTTCTGGTGAGGGTAGCCTGGGCTGGGGGCTTTCTCCATGCATTAATACAGCTTCTCATTGTAGCCTGGCTCCCTTTCTGTGGCCCCAACATGATAGATCATTTCATGTGTGATTTATTTCCTTTGCTCAATCTTGTTTGTATGGATACTAATGCTCTGGGTCTATTTGTTGCAGCAAATAGTGGTTTCATCTGCCTCTTAAACTTTCTCCTTTTAATGGCTTCCTATGTAGTCATCCTGAATTCCCTAAAATCTCACAGTCTGGAGGGGAGGCTCAAAGCCCTCTCTACCTGTTTCTCCCATATTACTGTGGTCCTCTTATTCTTTATTCCTTGTATATTTGTCTATCTCCGGCCAATGACCATCTTTCCCATTGATAAGGCTATGACTGTTTTTTATTCAATGATAACCCCCATGTTAAACCCTTTAATCTATACTTTGAGAAATACAGAAGTAAAGACTGCCATGAGGAATTTGTGGAGTCAAAGAATGACCTCATGTAAAAAAGAGGCTGAACATGAAATAAGGTGAATGCTGAAATTTTCTCTCTCTCTCTCTCTCTCTCTCTCTCTCTCTCTCTCTCTCTCTCTCTCTGTCTCTCTTTGTCTCTCTGTCTCTCTTTGTCTCTCTGTCTCTCTGTCTCTCTCTGTGTGTCTCTGTCTCTGTCTCTCTGTCTGTCTGTCTGTCACTCTCTCTCTCTATTTCTCTCTCTCACTCTCTCTCTCTCTGTCTCTCTCTCTGTCTCTCTCTCTGGAGTGAAGTGAATTGCCTAGGATCACACAGTAATTAAGTGTGTGAGACTAAACTTGAATTCAGATCCTCCTGACTCCAGGGCTGATGATCTAACCATTGTGCCATCTGGCTGCACCAATACTGAAATTTTAGGAATAATCATGTAGTGTTCATGTAAAGGTTACCAACTTTTCATTCAAATAGTATATTTATGGAATCCAAATATATAACTACTTTTCACGTTTTAAATGTTCATCCATGAAACACTGACTACCTGCCTGTTTTATATGCCCATAATGATAGCCAAAATTTCAAGTCCTTCTTCTGATGTACAAATGGAAAGTGATCATTTGAAAACCAATTAACATCTCAATATACCCATACAATTCTATCAAATTATAGGTTTCAGATTAAGGTGTCAATCTTCATTTATGAAAGTTTTTTTTAAATACAACAAATTTGCCATACTATTGATATCAGAGATCTAAATAAAACCATACTGTGACCAGCACAGTTGCATGGCCTAACAACCAGCTGATTAAAGAGAGAGAAAGGATGTATTTAATAGTCTGTTTATTCCAGAGCCATTTCATACAGAGGCAAGATACAAGAAAGTTATAAGGCTTATATTTCTATAGCAGAAATTCTTATGTAACCAGAATGCAAGGACCCTCCTTTGATCTCAACCATTCCCTACCCCAGCCTAAGGCTATTTATTCATTAAGAATTCATCCTAGGATCATGTCCAGAGGCACAAACAAACAGGGAGTAACAAACAAGACTTACTAATTAACTATCCTGAATTTTCCTTAGTTATTCATAGGACCAATGGCAGCACCAACAAACAAGATTATACTCCTCCTGCATATCTGCCTAGTGACCTCATAGACCAGGTGAGCATTTCCTTAATGGAGCCCGGACCCCTGAAAGCCTATTCTACTACAAAATCACACATTAAATTTACACAAGATAGTTGGACATTTGATTGAGGTTTGTTTTTTTTTTTCAATTTTTGAAACTCATTTGCAGATAATCTTTGGGCTTGATCCACCCCTCCTCACCCCCCAAACTAGTTTGACCACTTGTTTTGGCTCTGTGATTACAATAGCTACATTTTCTTTCTTTGATTATGCTTCCTATTCAAGTTACACATAATCAGTCCTCCAAAACATGACCTTCAATGAATGTCTAGAATGCATAGCTCCCTGAAAGAATGATAAAAAAAATGGAAATATTTTCTTTATTTACAGAACAGAAAAGCCCATTTTAAATTCAAGTGGAAGATTGGCCTAGGTGGTGTGTAGTATCTTTACTACCTTCCAGATTCTGTGACTAAAGTTTCTTTCTCCTCTTTGGGGTCATAATGTAATGAATTAGGTAAAATAATAAAAGTCTATTATATTTTAGAAACTCCTCCTCTCCAGCTTTTTTTTCCCCCCAGAACCAAGAACAGGATATGAAGACCTAGAAGCTGAAAAGGAATATCTAGAGAAAGCTAATCACCCAGATGGTTTAAATTTTACAAATATCTTTACCTTATATTATTGATTATTCCTTCCACTTGATAAATAACCTTTTTTTTCTGTCAATCAATTTTAACTAAGGCAGAAATTCTGTTACCTGAAGTAGTTAAACTTTTAAATTTAATATAACAGAAAACATTCACAGACATAAACTAACGTAATATTTGTTTTGCTTTCAGTTTTTCCTTGAAGTGACCTATTTTATAAATTTAGTCCATACAGTTTCTAGGGATACTTAGCCTAACACTCTCTCACAATGCAGGGTTGAGCACACTGATAGTATTTTCTTTGTCCCTTCAGAGCTTGAAGAGGGAGGTTAGGATGTTTCTCCTAATGCTATCCCCTCAAGTCTTCATTTCTGCAAATTCCATTCAATTATTTACCAATTATTACTTTAATATCAGCTGATTAATGATAACTAATAAATCATTAATATGATTAACTGTATTGATTAGGCAACTAATCTCAACTAGCTCTTAAAATACCCAGAGGTATTTATTGACCTCTGGGGATTTTCTTTCCAAAACCACTAAATTGGTTTATTATATCCTTCTTCATCTCATTTTACATATGAGGAACTGAGGCAGAAAGGGCTAAATGACTTGCCCGGGGTGGTATAGATAGCTTTGAATTCATGAAGGGAAATCTTTCTGACTCCAGGCTAGACATTCTATCTGCTGTGCCACATAGGTAGTAACTTGAATTCCTTAGGAGTCAGAGAGGTTAGGATGGACCACATCCAGGGGCTATCTCACTGTCTTCCTCCTACTCAAAGATGGGAAGAAGTTGAGAACTCTCAGCCTAATTCCTCATTAAAATATCCACCAATCACAATTCCTTGGGGAGGTGCCAATGATACATTGTCGGGTCAATCAGAAGGAAGACATGCCTAGGTACAAAATGTACCCTTAACCCTTGCTCTGTGTCTAGCACAAATACAGTCATGACTTTGACCTATACTTTGTCACTTTCCCTATTAGTAAATGATATGATGCTCAAACACATGATCTTGTTATTTGTTGGTAAAATTTACCTTGGACAGCTCCCAACATTATATTTAACATTCAACCTGCTTCCTGTTCCTCATGTATGAAACACTATATCCCATCCCCAAGGTTTTGTACATGTTATACCCTTTGCTTAAAGTATATTTCTACAACAACTTTTTTTTTAATTGAGGGTCCTGATTCAATAAAACCTTCCTTAAATAACACCTGTATGAAAACTTTTAATTTTTTCCCCTGATTTCTCCTGTTCTTATTGTCTTCTTTTCAAAAAATGTACTTTTTAATATATTTGTATATTATTTTTATATACAAGTTGTGCAGTTCTTTCATTGGCAGAGCATGAGACTCTTTTGCTTATTTGGTTTTTTTTTTTTAGTTTTAGTTTTCAACATTTAGTTTCATAAGATTTTCAGTTCAAACATTTTTTTTCTTCCTCCCTCCTGCCCCTACCCCCCAAGGAGGCAAATGATCTGAGAGAGGCTATCCATGTACAATTACAATAAACATATTTTCACATTAATCATTTTGTGAAAGAAGAATCAGAACAAAAGGAAAAAACCATGAAAAAGAAAAAAATAGAGAGAATACAATATGCTTCAATCAACATTTAGACTCCATAGGTCTTTCTCTGGATATGGATTGCATTTTCCATCATGAGTTCTTTGGCATTGTCTTAGATCCTTATATTGCTGAAGAAAGCTAAGTCTGTCAAAATTGATCACCATGCAATGCCGTTATGTTGGACAATGTTCTCCTAGTTCTGCTCACTTCACTCAGCATCAGTTCACATAAGGATTTTCTAAAGTCCTCCTGCTCATTATTTCTTATACTACAGTAGTATTCCTTTACATTTGTATACTACAACTTTTTCAGCCATTCCCCAGTTGATGGGCATCCCCTCAATTTCCAATTATTGGCCACCACAAAAGAAGTTCTGTAAAGATTTTGTATATGTGGGTCCTTTTCCCTTTTTTATAATCTTTTTGGAATATAAACTTAATAGTGGTATTGCTAGACCAAAGGATATGCACAGTTTTATAGCCATTTGGACATAGTTCCAAATAGGTATGAGACTCAAAGAGCTGTGGGTTTGAGTCTCATATTGGGTGCAGCTGCTTTTTAGTCATTGAAGTGTATACAGAATTGAACTTGTAATCAAGAATACTCATCTTCATGAGGTCAAATCCAGCCTTTGACAGGTACTAGCAGTGTAACCCTGAGCAATCCTGCTTGCCTCACTTTTATCATCTATAAAATGACATAGAGAAAGGGTAAATCACTCCAGTATCTTTTCGAAGAAAATCCCAAATGTCATCACAATGAGTCAGACATGACTGAACAATAACAGATAAATCTTAATATTAAAACAAAAATCATCTCAAGTAAGGTTTCAGTGGCTTTTTCTCCCTTTTGCAAACCAAGTCACCTCAAACTGTAATGAAGAGAACAAGCAAAATGCTTATACTCCATCAACAATAATGTGACTTGAGAGTTCAGAGGTCAGATCTCGGGCTGGAGGTGAGGGGACGTTCTCAGGGTGGTCCGTGGAGGCGCCGCTGTTGGACGCTGGGACCTGTTTCCTTCGTGGTGACAAGCTACAAAATGTCAGCGGCTCGTTCTACCGTCCGTGCCAAATGGATTGGGGGGAAAGTGGTTGGGACGGCAATGCAGAGAACTGCCAAAGTGCAAGTGAACAGGCTTGTTCTGGACTCCTACTTACTCAAGTACTTTAATAAGCGAAAAACATACTTTGCTCATGACTCTTCAGAACAGTGCACAGTCCGGGACATTGTGTTCCTCAAAGCATTGCCGGTTCCAAGAACCAAGTACGTGAAACACGGATTGGCAGAGATCATCTTCAAAGTTGGGAGAGTCATCGACCCAATTAGTGGGAAACCCTGTGCAGGAACCACATACCTACAAAACCCGACGAGCTCTGAGACTGCTCCCCAAACTCCAGCCTGAAAGAGCCGGATCTTCCCTCTGCATGTCTTCAGGAAGCTGGAAGAAGTCAGTCGGGGGCCACACCAGACAGGCTGGCCCAGAGGCTGCTATCAAGGTTTCAATTCCAGCCATCCCACCTTATAAGTAAGGAGCTTTTTGAAGAACGGTTGCTTTTCCACAGCAGTGGTGACTGTTTCAAATCACATTATCGGGATGAAATATAAATAAGACTTTATTACTTCTCTCTCTCTGAGCTCAGACTGCATTGTTGACTAAAGCAGTCGTTTTGGAAAACAGGATTGACAGTCCGCAGAATTTAAAATAACTTGGGAGCTGGGGGCAGGGGGAGAGGGTAGGGAACATGTATGTAAATACTTATCCCTTTTTAATAATAAAATATTGGAAGTACCTTGA
This sequence comes from Pseudocheirus occidentalis, assembly GCA_028646575.1. Classification (NCBI taxonomy): domain Eukaryota; kingdom Metazoa; phylum Chordata; class Mammalia; order Diprotodontia; family Pseudocheiridae; genus Pseudocheirus; species Pseudocheirus occidentalis. The sequence continues at coordinate 179,511,418 of CM053601.1, read as the reverse complement.
CTGAAAAAAAAAACAATAATGTGACTTGACAGAAACAAATTGATATTAATGTTGTTTCTCCCATTAGGCTGAAGACTATTCATATTTCTCTTCCTATAACAAGTATCTCGACACTCAGTAGGTGATTAATAAGTGATTGTTTTTTGATGATTGATTTGAACTACCTTTTCCCAATAAAACAAAAACAGAAAGAAATATCTTAATTGTCCTTAGCTTTTATATAAAGTCTTAGTTTATTTTATTCTTTAGATCTCCTAGCACTATTCTTAAAATGGCATACATTTGTATCCATCCTGTTGCCTAATTTTGCTTCTATATCTCATACTTACCTTCAAAAATGTAATACCAAGTACACATATCCATCTTTCCCTATAAGAAAATAAGGGGTCATGCGGGAGGACATAAGAGAGGACAGATTGGGGTAAGGGTTATTCTGTATGCTTACTCTCTTGGGGTGGGAGTAGGAGAGAGATGGGAAGAAAATTTGGAACTCAAAATCTTGTGGAAATGAATGTTGAAAACTAAAAAATAAATAAATTTATAAAAAATGTAACCCCAACATCCTGTTATAAGAACTTTATTAATAGATTTTTAAACTGGAGTTGTTGTTTTTTTACCATATACACATACATATGAGGAAAATTTTATTATCTTTTGGGGAGTCAAAATCTTCATTGCAATTAATCTTAGTTAAACTGAAATTTAGTAAAGTTTTGTGACATTTTTGTAGCCATTTTGCATATGGTTCTCTTGGTTCTATTTGCTTTATTTTGCACAAACTTGGATAACATTTTCCATTAAAAAATTGCTCATATATTAATTCTCCATGCTGATTGCCACCTAATCATAGATAGAATTTAGCAACTATCCCAAAAGAGAATGTCTCCCAGTTTACTCTATAGATAATCCCTCACCAGCTGACTAAATCTGCTCCTCCATTCCACCTCTCATTAAAAAAACTTGTAGGGGTTAAATTGGTTTTGCTGCTATCTTGGGAGCTCCTCCTACTAGGATGATTTACAAATCCTTAGAGGAGCCAATGGGTCAGTATATCATTCCAACTTTGAATGAAGTCAAAATTAAAGCTCCCTTTGCTTTCAGAGAGATAAGGGTTGAGAAGAAAAGTCTGAGAGGTGTCAGGAGTATATTTTAGGAGCTAATCTCAGAGGGAAGAGTGCATACTTATGACAGCACATATCACACAATTCTGTTTCTGATTATAGGCCAATGGAAAAGGAAAGCGACTCTGTCCCTCAGATTAAAGAATCATGTCAAGCCTGGTCACTGGAATTTTGAGAAATTGGTTTGGAAAGGAATTTGCCTCAGGTGGAACTAATTGATTCAGGTAATTTTTCATGGTACTATTATCTCCATTTATTTAATCCTCTCCTCTTAAAATCCTCTCCTATTAAAAATCATGATCATTATTCTCAGAATTTATCCTATATTGGATCACTGATTTGTGCTTTTTAAATTTAGATATTGCTAGTGATTTTTTTCAGTAAGACCACTTAGACTCCCATCTCCAAACAGTGGATCCCCCTACAATCCAGGAGTGACTAGAGGAAAGAAGAACTGAATCCTAAAGAACTGGGTTCAAATCTTGTCCCTAATATTCGCTAGCATTGGCATTAGGCAGATTTGTTAGACTCTAGACTTGTTTTCTCAACTATGAAATCATCTTGTATTCCATAATTTCACTTCCATATCCACCTCTATACATTTATACTCTCCTAGAAACATAAATCTAACCTTTTCAACTTCTAGTATGTACTCTAATTCTTTTTACAAAACTAATTTTCAAAAAGATGTGCTTTTGTATGTTTTTATCTCTTCATTTGTTTATTGCATTGAAGTGATATGACAGCATCTGTGACTTTACCTGCATACATCTTGATTTGAAAAAGCAAAGACTATTCCATCTTTAAAAGAAGGCATTTTGAAGGAGCTCGTCTCAGACTTTCTTGCAGTCAGTGAGACTGCGTAAAAATTGGAGTCCCTATAATCGACAAGTGTATGTCTTTATGGCCATCTCTCTAACCACCTTGGGCTATATAGAAGTAAAGTAGTTTTGGCAACAAAAATGGCTAAAAAAAAATTTTAGCAATAAACAAAGCACATTCTTCACAATGATCCTGTGATGTTAGTATGGTAAATATTATGTTCCCCACTCAACAGGTAAAGAAACTAATTCTTTGATGTTTTTCAAGGATCACACATTTATTCAATGTTTGAAAAGATTCAAATCTCTGTCTCCTGATTTCAAGTTCAGTGCTCAATCCTCTCCTAATTCTCATTTAATAATGGGAAATAAGAGGCATTTAGGTTGTATAACAAATACAGGAAACAGACCTAAAGTCAGGATGGACCTGAGTTCAGATCCAGCCTCAGAAACTTACTATCTATGTGACCCTGGGCAAGTCACTTGATTCCAAATGAATAAGAAAGAGAAAGAAAGAAAGAAGGAAAGAAAGAAAGAAACAAACAAACAAACAAACAAACAGAAAGAAAGAAAGAAAGAAAGAGAGAAAGAAAGAAAAGAAAGAAAGGAGAAAAGAAAAGAAGAGAAAAGAAGAGAAAAGAGAAGAAGAGAAAAGAAAAGAAAAGAAGAGAAAAGAAAATAAAAAAATTATGTAAAATATTTATTATCTCACTAGAAAATATGGTAAACAGGAGATGATTTTTTAAAAAAACCACATCTTTGTTTAGATAGATACTGTTAAGAAGGATAGGAAATTGCTTTGCAAGAAACTAAGGCTACTGTTGTTTGTGGTGAGTAAGCTTGGGTTGAGTTGAACACATCTAACAGAGCATCAATCTTAGGCACTTTAAATCACTTAAAATATCTTAACTTCTTTCTTAAAATACAAAATGTGGAAGACTGGCTCTGTTACAGAGAGGATATTTTTGGATTTGAAGTTAGAGAGGCTGGATTTTGAATGCCAAATCTGCCACTTACTCCTTGAGGGAAATCAGACAATTCATCATATAAGTGATTTTTAAAACACACACACACAAACACACACACACACACGTACTCATGTGTATACATTATATATAGTTAGATATTATATATTGAACATATATGCATTTGTATGTATACTTTATATGTGTATATATAGTATCTACATACTATATATTCATGTGTGCATATACCTATTTCTATAGAATATACACAGATATACATGCAATGATATTAAAATATATGCATATATAATCATTATACATAATATACATAATGCATACATATTCACATCCACATATATTCACATATACATATATAATTACCTATGTATACACATATAATTGAATATATGTATCTATAAGGGTGTACATTTCAATATGTATATACATGTACACATATTAAATATAGCTAAAGTATATGTATGTATATTATTTATATAGTGCCTTAAAGTTGGCAAAATGAGTGTACTTTTTTTATATTTACAGCTACTCTGTGATATAGTTGTTATTATGATTCCATACTTACAGATATAGGAGTTGCAGAAGAGAGAAATTAAATGATTTGATAAAGGTAACAAACTAGTAAGTATTTTGTCCAGAATTTGAATTCAGATCTTACTGACTCCAGGTTCAGAATTCAAACAACATTTACCTCATCTAAGTGACTGCAAATGAATTTAAACATTTGGGGGGAGGGGTGGTTGGGGGGTAAGGTAGAGGACCTAGAACCTGGAGGGATCAAGAAGTACAAGAACAATAGTGGACCCTAAAAAGTCACATTTTGACACACATTGAGCTTGCAACAAATGGAAACTATTAGATATTACTTCCATAAACTATCTTCTTGACTAATTGTGTTTGTATGTTTTATCATTTCTATGCTCATTAACTCCCTTATTCTCATGGTCCCTGTCACTTTTGAGGAACTGAATTTTTCTCCCCTTTCCAAGATAATAAGCTGTGTTTCCACAGGGCCTAAACACAGTTTAATTGGTCTAATCAATTTCCCAATTACATCCTTTTGGGGTCAAAATAGTTGAAATGAGTGAAGATGTTGATATATGCTAGACACAACCCAGACAAGTAGCAAATACAGACCGCCACTTTCTTTTGCTCTCAGCAACAGGTTTTGGGAGCCCAGAGACTATCTTGTGAAAAGTAGATAACATTTAAAGTCAGAAGATACCATTTGAAGTCAGCTACAAAAGAGCTAAGATGTTACGGAATTTGTTGTAGGACATGTCAGTAATAAACAAGAGGGCTAGAACTGGAAGTTAATTACCCTGCCAAATTCAGTGATTTTTTTGAATTTCTTGAGCTGCATCTCATACTTTCTCTGGTTGACCAGTAAGGGCACAAGTGGGGCAAGTAGGTAATGTTTAAAAGGATGCACATATTGACTCAAAGTTAGAAAATTTGACCTAATAATTAGAACTAGATGAAAATTGATTTTCATAGGTAGCAAGTTCCTCATCAATGGGTCACTCCAATCATACACCTAATTATCACATGGTTCTAGTCAGACTACAGTAAGGAAAAAAGTTGATTCTTAGGCTTTGATAAACAAAAAAATCACACAAGTATAAGATGAGTTTAAACTTGGATGGATAATGTGGAAATAGTTATCAGTTTTAAGGAATTTCAACTTTGATATACATTAGCTTCATGATATAGCACTGAAGAAATTAAATGATTTATTAATCCGAATGAAGAGAAGCATAGCATATAGAATTAGAAGGTGTTAGACCTACCAGTCCCGACGTGGCCATAGAATTTCTTGAGAATTGTCTTTAGTTATGAAATAATATTTTTGAAGTCATTAAAAACTGGGAAAGAATTCAACAAAGGTCAAAAGGCAAAGATCTTTGATCCATTGAGCTTCTGGCAAGTACCTGAGGATATGCAGCCTAAAGGAAATAATATTTAAGGGAGACATAATAGGTTTCTTTCAGTATTTGAAGAGAGGTAATGTTGAATAGATTTTAGACTTAACACCAAGAACAAATAGTCCCACACTTCCTGCTTTACCCCAGAAATAAAGGGTAAATAATTTAAAGAAGCAAATTGGGGTTTGATGTTATGAAAATATATTTAATAAATAACATTATTCTAATATCAATTTTTAATATTTTGATATTTTCCTTGAGAAAAGTTCCCTCAGTGGAAATCTTAGACAGGAGACAGGCTTTGAATTCCTTTTGCATATTTCAGATTCTCTGATCATAGAACCTAACCATGAAGTATGTTGGGGGATTAATTTTATTTTGTGTGTGTATTTGTACATGTTCATATGCATGTGTGTGTACTTATAGTATGACTTTAATAACTTATGTAAGTGTCAGGGTATATACTCTCAAAATTTAATATATAGCTGGTGATAAAAAGAATAGGAACATACTATTATCATGCTCCTGTTCCTGCTAGATTTTTCTGCTGGTTGCTAATAATACATTGTCTACTGAAAGTTATGGATGTAGTTTCTGCCCAAGAGTCAAGAGAAAATTAATCAGCAGTCTAGGAGCAAAAATTAAAGAGAGGGATTGTGGAGGCAGGTGTATGAATGAGACTTAGTCCCATTTTGTTCAGAAACCTACCAATGAAAAATGGGGGTGAGTCTTTTACTTAACCTACTTATCTCCTTGCCTTACATTTTTAAAATGGTGTTCTCCTTAGAATATATGAGAAGATACAGTTTATTAAATATAAAATCACTAATGGTCATTGCTATTTCCATTTCATGTAAGCCAACTTGAACCTATGTGTTTTTCATCCCTGTATATAGATGGAGGGTATTAATAATGTGACTGAATTCATTCTCCTGGGCCTCACACAGAATCCAGAGATGCAGAAAGTCATATTTGTGGTGTTTTTGCTCATCTATTTGGCAACATTGACAGGCAACTTTCTCATCATCATCACCATCACCAATAGCCAGGCTCTGGGTTCACCCATGTACTACTTTCTATCATACTTGTCCATCATAGATGGCTGCTGTTCTTCCTCCATGGCCCCCAAAATGATAGTTGACTCACTCTCTGAGAAAAAATCCATCTCCTTCAATGGGTGCATGACCCAGCTCTTTGCAGAACATTTCTTTGGTGGTGCTGAGATCATTCTACTCACAGTTATGGCCTATGATCGCTATGTGGCCATTTGTAAACCTCTGCACTATATGACCATCATGAGCCAACAACTGTGTGCCATGTTGGTGGGGATGGCATGGCTAGGAGGCTTTCTTCATGCCATGATACAGATTGTGTCCATATTCTGGTTGCCCTTCTGTGGCCCTAATGTCATTGACCACTTTATCTGTGATTTCTTTCCTTTGCTGAAACTTGCTTGCATTGATACACACCCATTTGCTCTTTTTATTGCTGCCAACAGTGGCATGATGTGTGTGCTAATATTCATCATGCTACTTACATCCTACATTATCATCTTTTACTCCTTGAAAACACATGGCTCAGAAGGGAGGCAAAAAGCCCTCTCTACCTGTGTCTCCCACATCACTGTGGTCATCTTATTCTTTGTGCCCTGTATATTTGTCTATCTTCGTCCCATGGCTACCTTCCCCATTGATAAAGCCATGGCTGTATTTTACACTATGGTAACCCCCATGTTAAACCCATTGATCTACACCTTGAGAAATGCAGAGGTGAAAAGTGCCATGAGGAACTTATGGAGACAAAGATTTGCCTGGAGTACCAAATAATATGCTGTGAAGAAATGATAGAAAAATCAGTTTTTCTCTCCAGGTTTTAGAATTGAATATACGACATTTATTAAAATGAAATTGATTCTCTGTCTACATTATCCAGTAAATCACAAAACTTGCTGTAATTATTTCTCTAATTTATTTATACAACCCTCAGTTACTTCAGGTTTTTTTGGTTTTGTTTTGTTTGTAAAATGTACACACATCTTTATATGTGGATCCAATTGCTTGGGTGTCATCCCTCTCAACCTGCTAAAAAAAAACCCTCCCCACATTCCACTTTCCAGTTTTGGAGCCATGATTATCAAATAAGTTTTAACATTGTTCCTTGATGGTATGCATCCATTAGCTTCCTTAGAATTCCACTTAACTTCTCACCATTTTGTCTCCTTTGCAGAACTAAGTGTTTCTTTTTCCATTCTTTTCTGTGTGTGCTGCTTCCTCCATTAAAATATAATTTCCTTGATGGTAAAAACTTTTTCTTTGTATCTATATGCCCAGAACTTAGGGCAGCACTTGATAAATAGTTAACTGCTACATTCTCTTCTCTCAGTCTCTGTCTAGTCTCTGTTTCTCTCTGTCTCTGTCCGTCTCTACCAATTTCTTTGTCTCTCTGTCTCTTTGTCTCTTAGTCTCTGTCAATCTCTGTCTCCATCTGGTTTTCTCTCACAGTTCCCCACTCTTATTTGCTTCTCTCTGAAAAAATTGAGTAGGTTTTGTCCCTTACTAGGTCTATGAATTTACATTAATTTCTCAGTAACATAAAAACATATATAAAGTATTAAATAAATAATAAAATAATATATAAAAATATAATTTTAAGACTGGATTGCGGGATAAGTTTTGTGCATGGAAAGATTAATTTGCATCAGGACATTTATTACCCCAATATTGGCTATGATGAAAATTTGAATTGGTTTATTTCTAACTTCCTTTCAATTTCTTAGATTATATGAATGAACCTTCTTTGTCCTCTCTGTGGTTACAGTGAGAGAAAAAATGGGTTGATGCCACAGAGGAGACCTCTTCAATACACTAAACAGTCACTTCTCAAGACCGAGGACAGAAATCACAAAACCTAAAACTGTTATAAGTAACTATCACACTGGGAAAATTATCTCAGATGTTTTCAGTCATCCTCTTCTCTGATCAGGCTGCTAAGTGTTCTACTTTGAAGAAATCAAACACACCCATATGTATGTTTCCATATATGCATATTTATGAGCATTTATATTATAACATATATGAATATTGTGTGTATATATTAGAATATATGTCTCTCTGTGTGTTTATGAGTGTGTATACCCATACATACACACATGCATAGCACAGAGATATGCACATATCTTATTTATGGTCCTGACAACTTGATTGTTGCTAAGAATGTAAATATTCAGTAAATATTCCCATTTTTAGACAATTACAATAATTTGTTTTCCTCCACGAGTCTCTCCCTGAAAAATTTAATCTTAAATAGCACAAATAGTTTGATTTCCTACTACATGCCCATATTTACTAATACTCTCATAGGCTGCAATGTTAAACACTGTTCCCTCACTTTCATTGACATTATTTTCAATATTTCAGGCTACCAAAGAACAAAAGGAAGAGTAAGTTTATTTTTTAAGTAGTAATTACCTACTTTGCTCCAGGCACTACACTACATTCTAGAGAAATAAATATTAAAAAGAAAGGTAGGTCCTCCATTCAAGGAACTTATAATGCAACATGCAGAAAGAAGATGTAAATTACGTAGTAGGCAAGAGTTTCCTGGCATGGGAGCTTGATGTGAAAGTCCAAAAGAATGAAGATGAATGGGAATTAATACATGATTGACTTAAGCACCTTCTTTAAATGAATGTTTGGGGATTATCTCTATACTACTCCCTCACATTAAAAGAACATAGTTTACTAATGAGGTGTGAGTACCAAGGCTGTTGCCATTTTTTAGGACATTGAAATTCTTGGAGGAGTGATGGAGAAGTCCAAAGAAATGCAGTCCATTAGGAAAGGAAAATATGAATGGCCTGGGTGCCTCCCTCCACTCAAATGGTGCCGATTAGGTGTGAGTACCAAGACTGCTATGCTCTTGTAGGATGATGAGGTCCATAATGATAAGGTTCCTGAGGGAATTATGGAGAAATCCAAATAGCTCAATGCAATAAATTCATTTTTCCCATAAAGGGAATTGTTTATTATGTGAAGATATAAGCAATTCATTTGCCCTGCAATGAATTTACTTACAATAAATTGAAACACAATAAATCTTCAAGAACCAACTTGGTTTCATAAAGTATTGTCTCATAAGGAAATTTTATTGAATGTCCAAATTCAGTTCATCTAGTTGGATGAATCCCTAAATTCCAACCTCCAACTACTGCTGGGCACTAGAATTTGGATATCCCACCATTACCTCAAACTTAACATATCTAAACATTCTCTCCCTTCAGTTTCTTTCTGTTATATCATTCTCCACATTTCCTGGGATTAAAATCTTTCAGATATCATTGAATCTCTTAGTCAAAATATAGACAAATACCAAGCTCTTTGGATTCTCCTTCTGTAACATCACTGAAATCCATATGTCCCTTCCATTACCACCACCATCACCACCACCACCACCACCGCCACCGCCACCACCACTTGAGGTCCTTTGAGTTTACACATGTAACTGTTCATTCATTCCCAAATGGAGGCTTGTTCCAAAGTGACACCATTCATGTGAAAAAAGGGGAAAAATATATAGTATCTTTTCTCTCTTGGATACAACAACCCCATAGTTTAATGGTGGCAGGCAATATTTTACCACCAGTATCTTGCCCCTTCGATCTATCCTATGCACATAGCCAGACTGATATTTTAAAACCACTTTTTGCATATGTTACTATTTATAGAACAGTGTTTATTTAGTGATTTTGTTGCTGAAAAAAATGAAGTGTCAACTCGGTCCTTGTTTTAAGTCTCGCCTGCTTCTGATTTTTCATTGTACAGGCCACCTAGAATGTGATCAACCTCTATGCCAATAAATGAATTCTAGCTTTGACCAGAGTGCTCTATTTGTTGTCACCAAAATACTTGATTCCTATTCCCTTTTCTATGTTTTCAATTCAAAAAATATCTTGAAGCCTTGAGATAGCCCTTTCAATTTGGCAGAGTATTATTATTTTCCAGAGGAGGCAATTGAAGATTAGAGAAGTAAAATTGTTTGTATGAGGGCACACATGTAGTAAATGGTATTTCTGAGATGAGAGCCCAGGTCTTCAAGCTCCTAGACTAGTGAACCTGACTTTAGTTCAATATAGCTATGGCAAAGGGCCCTCTGTGGAGTGAGTACAGTACCAAAGAGCTATTTGTTTGTTTCATTTTTTTCTACTTCCCACATTGAGAGAAGAACAGGGAAAGGAGTAGAGATGGTTAGGGATAAGGCAAAAATATTTTGCCAGAATATTTAATAATGAAGAAGACCCACCAAGGTCTGGGTCCCACTATATTGAGTAGTATTCTACTGATTATATTTGAGCCCTAAAAGTATTTATTAAGCACCTACTAAGTACATGTATGCATATACAGTGTGTGTATGGACACAAACCTATACATGCGTACATATACTATATATGTATGTGCACATACTATAGGTAAACATGTGCACATATATCGATGTATACATCATGTGTATTTGTGTGTATATATATATGTCTATATGTGTTTGTGTGTGTATACAAATACTTTCTATATATGTATACACATGTCTATATATCTATATATTCTGCATATTTTGTGGATGATGCAAAGATTAAAAATGAAACAGTCCTAACTTCTTTAAGAACATGTATTCTACTGAGAAGCAATAACCTGAATATTGATTTAAAAAAGGATAAAATATATGTAAAATAATGTAAAGATGTTTTACTAATGAATGACAGCTAGCAAATTTCAAGCGGGACAAAATACAATGTAAGGTAGGAACCTAACAATTCTGGAAATTAGACATGGTAAAAATTTCTTTTACAGTGACACATTTAGAAGCCCAGCTTAATTCTCTCCTTTGAGCTTCAGTTCCACATTATCAAATTGCTCCTTATCTTTGCAAACTTGATTTCTCTGAGACTGCCTTATATGTCAAAGACAAAACTCATTATCTACCTTCTTCTGAACATTCCATTTCTTTTTAAAGACATTACCATGGTATTAGTCTTCCAGATGTGAGTACCATGATGTTATCCTCAGCACTTTACTCTATCTTGCTTCACATGGGAAATGTGTATTATTTACTTCCCTAAGTCTTGCATCAACCATATTATCACTTTTAATATGGCTACTACAATATTTCAGATGCTTATCACCTATAATTTATATTGTTGCGAAAGTCTCCTAATGAGCTAGTATCTTCTCTCTCTTCACAGCCACCTTTCATATAACTACCAAAGTCTTTCCGTTTATAAACATCTATAATGGTGTCCTTCTAGGCAATAAATTCTTCTCTCTCTCTCTCTCTCTCTCTCTCTCTCTCTCTCTCTCTCTCTCTCTCTCTTTCTCTCTCGTCTCTAGGATAAAATACAAATTTCCTAATTGACCTTTCAAAGCCATTGACAATACAGTCTTATACCATACATATAGGATCACTGAACAGCATTCCTCCCTCTTATACTGTAATCCAGCCAAATCACTGTTTTGTTTGTTTTGTTTTCTCTCTCACAGACGATACTATATGTCCCATTTCACAGTACAAAAACACATACACACATATATGCATATATGAACACACAAATACATGAGTGGATATATATACATACACTGATAGGTGTGTAAATATATATGTATGCACATGTGCAAATTTGGGAATCAAATCACTTGAAATTACTTTAAGGTGCATGAAAACTGATCAAATCATTTATCAGTTGATGACTGATGAAAGAAAATGAGAGAGGAAAGAGACATTTCAGTCATGTGGTGAATTTGGAAACTATTACAATGAGAAATAGAAAGCAGTGATTATACAGCTCAAATTACCAAATAGTGGTTGTGAATGGGAGAAGTTATATAGGTTAGTAGGTCAGATGATGGTAGGGTCAAATGGCTTTCTTAAAAGAATTTATGGGTGTGCTAGATGGCACAGTGAATAGAACACCAGACCTGGAGTCAGGAGGACCTGAGTTCAAATCTGGCCTCAGCCACTTAACACTTACTAGCTATGTGACCTTGGGCAAGTCACTTAATCCCAATTGCCCTGCCTTCCCTCCTCCACAAAGCAAAAAAAAAATGGGGTTATTATAGAAGGGTGTTTAAATTTATGGGAAAGGGAAGATAGTGGAGGCAGCCTTGAGGGAGTGGGGGTAGGCAATTTACAAGAAGACAAAGTAGTGGGTAGAAGTAAAGTAGAGGTGACAGAAGGAATAGGAAAGAAGAGATATGCACAAACATAAAAAGGAAAATCAGGAGTAGAATTTTTTTGGAAAAATATATGTCTATGTATGTATATGTATGTATGTATGTATATGTGCATGTACATCTCTATAGCTATAGAGACACATATCAAACCTTAATTGTAACCTTCTTGGGGGTTGAGGGTAGAAAAAAGTACACAACAGAGAACAAAAGACAACTTAAAAGGAAGCAAAGATGGATGGTTCTCAACACAATGTGTATTATTTATCATACAGGTTTTCTTGAAATTAAACTTTATTATTAAACATCCTGAATCTTCTCTTATGTTCTGCTATGCATATGATGTGTTTTTTTCCTTTCTTACTTTGTATTTAAGTACCAATATTTAAGTGTATGATATGTTTTTGTATTTTCCTCTATTCATTTTTTCTGGGTTTTAAGTCTCAAATAAAAGTTTTAGAAAATGAAAAAAGTGAATAGTAGGAAAGAACTGATAGAATTATGAGAGTTGGAGAGATGGGAAGTTGTGGTGCAGAAAAATAATAGGTTTATGAAAAGTCAGGCAGATAAAGAGATGAAGGTTAGGGCAAGACTATAAACCAGAAGAGGAATCTGAGTTCTAGGTTAGAGAATAAGAATAGATATAGGGCTATAGGCCATAGTGAGATCCAAGGAATTGATTTGCCTTTGATCTACTGAAATAGAGGGAAGTTGAAAGTCATCTGTCATGAAGAAGTCCATGCAATAAAAGACTTTTACTGGGAGCATCAATGTATATATGTAAGTCTATGAGTATGAGAATGGGCTTGTATTGGAAAGGGAGACTGAGCCAAGTACTGAACTCTGAGAACTGAGGGAGAAACACAAAGAGGATCAGGCATGTCTGAAACAAAGACTTTTATTCCTGGCAAAGATAAAGCAAATCCCCCCAAAATGAAGAGCTGTTGAGTGATGATGACTAAAAGTTAGAAAATGGTATTAGGGAACTCTCCTAGTCTCACTTTTGACTCTCAAGCCTTCAAATACCATGACTCATTCTTAGGTACATTCTTATTCTGTAAGATTCCTCTGTTCCTGTGTCTTCCTCACCATACTTTGTTTCCAAATCATCCTCTTCCCATTGGTGAGTTCCTCCTGAAATCTCCATTTTGGAAAAAAACCCAGGCTGGCTCTTCTTCAATTCCTCTTCTTGCTCTGCATTTGAGTCTCTAGACTTTGTCATCCTGTCCCTTCATAAAAGCCTTCTCACCTCCATCCCCCTTTTATCTTCCTTTTTACATTTTGCCTTCCCTATTAGAATGTGAACTCACTGAGGGCAGGGATTATCTGTATTTTTTTAAAATTCATATACACAGCGCTTAGCACAGTGTCTGACATATAGTTACTCCTTAAGACTTGCATTCAATAAAAGTTAGTGATGAAGCTGTTTATTGACAGAAATGAGTTGAATGTGAGATGGGAGTATATTTCCAAAACAGAATGTGACTACTATCTGGTCATGTTGACAGAACATAAACTGTCATATGTGAGGAACAGACAGAAGGGCAGTTTGTGTAGGAAATAGAGTAATGCAAAATCAGAATGGAAAGGTGTATTGAGTACAGGATTACAAGGATATTAAAAGTCAAACAGGGGGCTTATATTATCCTAGAGACCTACTGGAAATATGTCCATATGCTATATAAGAGCATGGGAAATGGCCAGTTGATTAGGGTCTTCACCATTTAATACCTTACAAAAACTCAATATCATGTCAACATGAAGCCTCACTGAGACTGCTTCCTATAAGTTCAGAGCATTCTGAGACCATGTCACTTGAGGAAGAATGAAATGGTTATTGATCTTGGAGGTGGTCTCTAGTCCACATAAGCAAAATACCAGCCTTTACGTCAAATGCCTGCTTGTGTATTGAAGGTAAGGATCCATTTACCATTGTTAATGTTAATAGTGAGTCTTCTACTGTGTCTAGTGCCTTGAGATTGAGACTTGAGATCAAATGAGAAAATATATATGTAAAATCATTTGTAAACTATAAAATAATATGCAAAGATTCTTAACCTGATGTGGGTCCAGCTTAAAAGTCTTAAGAGATAACACTGTCCTACTTTGCTGCCCATTATATACCATTCCTTAAGGTGCATGATAAGTACGATCTATTCCTTGTAACATTTCCATATCCTCCCATCTATATGTCTTCTCTCAAACAATGCATTTTGAATTTAACACACATTCACCCCTGAGAAGGCTGACACATTCTCTTCTGAAATTGGAATTGTTAATGATACTATTATTAATGGAATGATCTTCTCCCCATGTTGACTGTTGCCAATGTGATCATATTTATTGTTGCTTAGTTGTCCAGTCCTTTCCAACTCTTCGTGACCCCATGGACCATACCCCAACAGGCTCTTCTCTCCTCCACTAATGTGACTGACACCATCCAAGCTGAAGCTCTCCTCTTTTGATCTCATATGTTTTATCATTTCAATAATGATCTAGGAGGGGATGATCATATTACATAATACTGCAATGGTTCTCAACCTGTGGGTTATGTTCAATTTAAATACATCCTGTATATCTGATACTTACAATATGATTCATAACAGTAACAAAATTACAGTTATGAAGTAGCAACAAAAATAATTTTATAGTTGGGGGTCACTACGACATGAGGAACTGCATTAAAGGGTCATGGCATTAGGAAGGTTGATAACCACTGTAGTACTATATAAAACATTTAGTTTGGAACAAGACCTACAATTGTCTACTTTGTGATTCCCATTTCATCGTAGTCATGCTACCCACAGAATATTAATCTATATCTCCTTGGCCAGACCCCTTGTCCTTGCCCTTACCACTGCATACAGTATTGTTATATGACTTTTCTATTTGTCCATCTCAACTCATCACTTTCCCTTCTAACCAACTAGCACACTCCCAAAAACTGAGTGTCACTTCAACCAAGTCACAGATTCCCTTATAATATTCCAAGGAAACATTTGAGTAGAGATTGAGGCATCAATAAGATTAAAGACTTTTTCACAGTTATGTGTCTTTTTGATGGAAATAGATTAACTGACTTAAAGAACTGAATGGGGACATTAGAAAATAGTTCCCATAAAGAAGAACTGGAAAGAAACAGAACATACACTATCTGGGATGAATAGGAATTTGAGATCATGTGATCCAAGGCCATTATTTCATCAACTAGACCATTAACTTAAAGAGGGAAGTAATATAGCTTTCTAAGGTTAAATGTTGAAGTATACCTAGATAGTTCCAGCTACTAGAAACCCTTGGTTACCCCTAGACTATTGATTGCCAGAGTTATAGGGGTTCTCTATCATTCAACTGGTACCCCATAATTTAAAGGAACAAATGTGTCTCTAGAGTAAACACCCAGACTGAGTGTTTCTAAGATTTCTTAAGAAAGTCCTGTAGGGAGTAGGTGCATAGGGAAAAGGGTGGTCAAGTTCACACTGTGGTGGTATGGTTTTAAAATATAAAAAACTGAGAAGACAGCTGGGGAGGTAATGAAAGAATGAAACCAATATGTCCTGAGCCCACTCACATAATAGATGGTTCAATATGAACTCTGAAATGGGGAAAGGGGGCCTAGGCTTTGTGGAAGAGTGTCCTAATGTCAGCAGGGTGCAAGGATGTAAGCTGTTCTGGTATGTAGAGGCACCAGGTACTGAGGGGAGTTTCAGGATAATTCAGTAACAGAGGAATTGTTTTAGAATCCAGAAAGTCAGAACAGGATTAAATGGTCAATACCTTGATGCATTTACAAAGAAGATGGATTTTGTTATTGTTATCAATCCTCTGTGAGCTGAGTTATCATGGAGAAGCTTATGAATTGTTTCTTTGTTACATTGGATTCAATATCTAGGAACTTACAAATTAATGGGCACAGATTGGGTTCCAAATACAAAACAAGTAACCAATTAGACAAAAATGCAGGTGTTACCAAACACATCACCCAAATAAGATCTCCTTCTGAACATGAGAGATAATTAATTCCTCTGAGGATACAGAAATAGTTATGAAAATAGGTCCCTGAACTTTTAAAAGATCTGCCTTAAGTCACATTGCAGATCCAGGAGAAACTTTCTTCTCAATGACCATGTAATGCAAGCAAGAAGGGAATACATAGATGGAAAGAGAGCCCCTTGTAGAAAGTCCCAGTTCCGATTCTGTCACTTTTATTTAGATTACAAAGCCAAGTAAAGGAGGAAGTCAATGAACCCTCCTTTCTGCTCTAAGTATTTCAGTAGCTATATAGATAGGGAGGGAAATAACATCTGTTTTCTAAGCTTGACTGTATGGAAATAGGACTGTATTTATAGTCTGTGGACAAGGTTCAAATCAAGACTCTTATTTCTACCTTCTGTGAATTGGAGAAAATTATACTCTTTGCACCTCAATTTGCTCATTTTTATTTTTAAAATATTCTAGACAATTTCTATGGTTTTTTTCCAGCAGTGAATCCTGTATCCTATGATCCTAAGAAACAATGGCTGTTTGATGATTGTGGAATCCTGACATTCTCAAGTTGGGCATTATATCTTTCACAACAGAAAGTGCTTATGGCATACAGATGGTATCCTGGAGACATCCCCTAAATACGCTGATGAATGTTATCTACAGCTAAAACCACAGTAAGTTTTCTAGCAGTATTGATGTTTACATCAATTCTAATATTTCCTTGTCATCCACAGAAGTTATCATCATTAAATTCTTTATCTCATGACAATGTTATACTGGGTAGATAATGCCTTCATAGATGTCACCAAAATACCTTTTATCTCTGTACTTCATTATAGTTATAAGTAGTCAGGATAAGGCTTTAAATACTGCATCGGCCTGTGGGCCACACTGTAGGGTGGAAATGGAATCATTTGGTACATGGTATCCACTGTGGACAGCTTTTGTGAATAACATCCTTCCTCCTTATCATCAAGTATTATTCCTTTGAAGAGTGTGTCCAGAGATTATAAAGTGATAGTTAGAACATAGGAAAGGGATGGAGGGAGGGATAGAGGGAGTGAGGGGGAGAGAGAGAA
>CM053601.1:179474780-179493788 GCA_028646575.1 Pseudocheirus occidentalis | reverse complement strand
TCTTCAATTGTCTTGGAAGCATTTGGTGTGGGAGTTCTGAGTTCTGGGCTGTCTTCCTCCCGTTCCATGCTTCGACCCTTTTTTCCACAAAAAAGGATTCTAGAGTCTTATTGCTGTTCTTATTTTGCTTTCTTTTCCTCATGTTGGCCAGTCAATTAGTTGGTTGGGTTTTTTAGCTCTGTGAACTCTGCTTCCAGGGGGGGAAAGCTCTGTTCCAAACTGCTGGGGTTTTCCCAGCTGCTGGAGCTATTAGGGGGATGTTGCAAGTCCCCCCAGCTTTGGCTTGCTGTAAGCTCACCCCAGGACCACCACCCAAGACCACGATCCAGATCCAGGCCACTCAACACAAGAGCACTTGGCCCTGATCAATTGATTCAGCCCCCCCTGCAGAGTCTGCAGGCCAGGGGCTCTGAAGCAGCATGGTGGGGCCGCCACTGGTTCCAGCAGTTCCCTTCCCCCACTGCTTCCTTCTCCCGGGGGCAGATTGGCCAAACTGCTTTCCTTCCCCCATATTAATTTTCAAAGTTTCACTTTCACTAACTGTCTCTGACCCAGATTTAAAGATCCCCTCAGGTAGGTGCTTTAGATCTCCTCTGAAGTAGATTCAAGCTGCGGCTTTGGAGGCTCATTCCTCCTGGCTGCCCTGGACGAGGCTCCGGTGCAAGCTGCCCCTCTCCCGTCCCTGTTCCTCATGCCTTGGCAGATGTGGAGGGGCTAGAGGCTGTAGGACCTCTCAGGACTGGCTGTGGCATGGCTTGGCTCAGCTCAACTCAGCTCCTTCCCACTGCCCCAGGTCTGGCCTTGGTCTTGGCTTCAGGCTGGGCCAGCCTCTGCTCCCAGCTGCCACGCTGAGCCCCTGCTGCAGAGCTGCCTTCAGCAAGAGATGTATTTTCTGTATTTTTGTGTGAATCTGAGAGTCCTAGACTTTGTCTGGGCTCATAATTTTATGGGTGTTTAGGGTGGCAGTGTGAGAGCTCCTTCTACCAGAATCTTTCAATATCGACTATTGTATTTTTTAAACCTTAAATAGTAAGCCTCCTTAAGGATGATTCAATTATTGAGTTGATTGAATGATTGAGTTACTGATTGATTGACTAAATGATAGTACTTTGTTAAAAACTATATGGCCGGTTTATTGATAAATCATTATGAATGCTGTATTTTGATTTTCTGTGGTAAGTTGTAATTTTGTGAATTCTGTATCTTAATTTTCTATTAATGTTTGGCTCTGATTTATTATTGAATACATAGAGTGTCTGCTATACTATGTAATCAAAACCTTGAAAGCTGTTCACAGCAGTAGTCCTGTGGAAAGCTGCTCTTGCTTGGATTTACAAGTTGTTATACCACACCCTGTTGACATAATTAATTACTCCACTAAAGTCCTCAGAACTTCTTCAGAAAAAAAAAATTGGTGTCCTCCCCTATATTATACTTGTGAAGGTGACTTTTTTTTGCACCAGAGTTAAAGACTTTACACTTGCCCCTATGGGATTTTATCTTAGTTTGATTTTTCCCAATGCTCTAGGCTGCCAGAGTTCTTTCATATCTGAAAACTGTAATAGAGTTTGCAAGTGATCACACGTATATTTGTGATATCTTCAAATTAGATAAAATACCTATGATTTACTTAAATCATTGGTTAAAAATTGTTGATTAATACAAATCTTCTGGTTATTCTTCTGTAGGTTCATTGGCATGTTATGCTGAACCATTAAAAACTATGTGATTCTAAATACCTAACAAATGCCAAATCCATCAAATTGTCATATTGTCTACCCCCTAATTTGTCTCAAGCAATCAAGCAATGAACTTTTTTTTAAGTATGCACTATGTGCTGAGCAGTGTACAAAGCAGCCAGCATATATCTGTTTCTGTGATACCTTTAAATATTTTCTATGTTTTCTGTTTTTACATATGGGGCCCTGGTAGTCCTTTGTATCTTACTACTGGATTCTTCATTTTCATGTGATGAAATAAAGGACATTCTACACCCAATATAAAGTTAGCACTTTTAGGGACTGGATGGGAGGAAGCAATAAATTTTAGCTCCAACTGCAGAAACCTAGACCTAAAGTATATATTTTCAAGAGTAAACTCTGACCGTGGACAATAAGGGGTAAAGTTATAAAACAATCTACTCTGAGCTACTTCTGTCAAAAAATTCTATTCTTTTCCATCTTTTCTAGTAGTTTTCCCCCTCCATTATCTCTATTCTGGCACTAGTCTTCTATAATTTATTAATTTTATTTATCCTGTATAAACTGTTAATAATTTATTCTATTGGTCACTTCTATATGCCCAGAAACATCCATGTCAGCTCTCAAAATAGATTCTCATTGACTGAAAAATAAACAAATTTTAGCACATAAATGTAATTAAATATTACCATGGGGCAAGAAATAATGAAAGCAATGATTGAAAAGCAGTATGAAAGGGTTTACATGAAATGATACAGAATGATGTAAGCACAGCCAAGAAATATATAATATGTGTGTATATGTGTATATATACATATATGACGAGAACAAGGTGAGTGGAAGGAAAATAGATCAGAAGTAAATTTTACAATGTTACAAAGAACAACTATAACTACCAAGAAGAGTTATGAGAAGATGTTAACAAAGCATTCACTTGTAGAAGAAAGGCATTTGCAGCTATGCTCCCTTGTACCTATTTTTTTAGTCTGTAAATATATTTATTAATTTTGTTTGTATATAATACTTACATTTATATGTGCTTCTCTAGAGATGTGTACACATATGTGTGTATATACATATGTGTGTCTCTGTATGTGTATGTATACATACTGCGTATTTGATTCTGGTTCTTTCATCATCTCCTTTTCTGTTTTGTTAATGTAGGATTTTTTGTATATCAGAATAAATGAAGATAGACATATGTACATATGTATCAACACAAATTAACAAAATGGAAAAAGAACTTTAATGAACTAAAACTGCATTTTAATAACAAAAGCAACAAGAAAACACAACAGAGAGTAGTGAGATTTCAAGAAAAAGTTTATAAAATTGAAACCAAGAAGATTGTAGAAAGTATTTGTAACACCTAGCAGAAAGACTTACAAAACTGACCTACTTTTAGCCAACATTATTACAAAAAGGAGGGCATAAGAATGAGCAAATTTAAAAGCACATGAAAAAAGGTGATAGCATGAGTGGGGAATATTTTTAAAAACCTAAATGGACTATACACCGTTATAAGTTAACAAAACCAAAATCGCAAAAAAAAAAAAAATACAGGAATGTCTTAAAAATATAAAATACTCAAACTAATAAAAAAACTAATTGGAAAACTTAAAAAATCAATATCAGAAAGGAAATAGAACTATTTATAAAGGAACTATAGGAGAGTAGGAATGGAGGAAGAATTATTATTCATGATAGCTTCACAGAAGAACTGTACAAAATTTAAAAAAATATATTGGTACTATATATTTTTCTGGAAAAGTGAGGGAAAAAATCATTCTAGCCTACTTCATTTATGAGCCAAAATGTAATCCAATGCTTAAAGGGAAGGAAGAAGCAAAGAAGAACTATATTCCAGTATCATTAATGAATGTCAACTCCAAAAAAGGCAAATCAAACAGTATCACACAAAGGTAATTTATTCATGAAGTAAAATATTATGACCAACTTATTCTTATCATGAAGATGGTAGGATTGTTCAATGTTAGGAAAATAATCAATATAATCAATCTTACTTAAAGCAAAAACATTAAAAACATAATTATTTTATTACATTCGTAAGCATGAGACAAAGCACAACAGTCATTTATGTCACATATATCTAGATATATGACATATGTCCTTACAAGTATAGTGTATTACTTGTGTATACTTAGAGGTCTCATGTGACTTTTTGACATATCACATAGGGTCTAAAACAAAGAGTATCATATATAATATAGATGCACTGTAAGCTTTTCAAGCAAAATAGGAGCAAAGCAAGTATGTCTTCTCTCCCATGAGTATTTTGTATAATTTTGTAAATGCTAACTGTAGCAATGACAAGAAAAAGAAATATGTGAAAACCTAGGTAAAGAACAAATAAAACCATCCCCATTTGTTAATGACATGACTGTTTACAAAAAAATCCTAAGGAATCATAGTAATGATACTAATTAAGGCAACAGTTTTCACAAATTTAAAAGCTGCAAGATAAAGACTCAAAAACAAATAACAATTCCATATCATCATGAAAAATTCTGAGATGCAATGACAGAAAGAGAAGTGTAAGTCATAGTCACTTAAACTTTCATCATTTAGAAAGTAAACTACCAAAGCTCACCCAATATCAACATAGATTCAATTATAAATACTCCTTGATGAGATAAAGAACAACCCAAGCAGTCAGAGAAATAAAAATTCAGTGTTCCAGTCTCAGCCAGTCCAATGTAATAAGGGACCATTACTATCCAATATTATTTCCTATTTTAATGGAATATATACTTAAGCTCTTAAAGGAATGATCTACAGAATTTAATTGTTGGACACTCTAGACTTGCGGTCAATCAGCCCTGAAACATTCCCTTGACATTTACTAGATTTGTCACCCTAGGTAAATGAAATCTCTTTTCCTACTCTCAATTTCATTATCTTTAAGGGGGAAATGATAGTTGCTTCTGCTTTGCAAGGTTCTTTAGAGATGAGGGAGATTAAATGCAAAAACACTTTGAAAACTGTAATTGCCAGCTATATAAAGAACAAAACTCATTTGGAAAAACAAAAGATACAGAAAATCAGGGAAATAATTAACAAAGGAAGAGTTGAAGGGGAGGTACTATTTCTAAATGTAAAGCTATATGTAAAACAGAGGTTTAAAAATATAAAAATAGATAAATGAGACTGTTCAGTCATGAGAACAAGAAACAATGGTACCTGATGACCCAGTGTTTAACTGGAACATATATAAATTAGCAAAAACCTTATCTGATTTAAAAATTTTTAAATAACCTGGGCATACTTAGAGGAATTAGGCCTAGATGAACAATTTTATCAAATTCCATGACAAATTCAAAATGAGTGTTTGTTGCTCTGTTGCTTCAATCTCCTGTGACTCTTCATGAGCCCTTTTGGAGTTTTCTTGGTAAATACTAAAGTGGTTTGCCATTTCCTTGTCTAGCTCATTTTACTGGTAAGGAACCAAAGTAAATAAGATTAAGTGTTGTCCCCATGTGTCTGAGGCCAGATTTGAATTCATGAAGAGAGTCTTCCTGACTCCAGACCTGGCCCTCCATCCAGTGTGCTACCTAGCTCCCTCAAAGTGAATATTAGACCCTAGTTTTTAAGATAATGCCATAAAAATTAGAAAAAAAAATTTTTACCTTTTATCATTCTCGAGTACAGTGGGGGCAGGGGAAAGAAATTAATTTTGCTTTTGCTAGAACTGTACAATTTAGAGAAATCTCTGTGCTTATGTACTAGGCAGCATAGTTGATAGAGAGTTGGGCCTGGATGAGGAAGACATTTTTCTTCCTATTATTATTTTTCAAAATTTTCAAAATTTTGCATCAGATACTACTAGCTACATGACCCTGGACAAGTCACTTAATCCTGTTTGCCTCAGTTCCTCCTCTGTAAAATGAGCTGGAGAAGGAAATGCAAGCCACTCTGGTATTTTTGCCAAAAAAAAAAAACCCTAACAGATTCAGAAAGAGTTGGGCACAACTGAGCAACAAACAGTGAATGTAGTACCTGAATCTAAAAGTTGTAAGTATATAATAATATAGTATGAATAATATATAATATTGTTTTTATTCTTAATTCTTGATGAAGAAGACAATTTAGTACTTAGATTATTTTTCTCCTGTAAGGTTCTCCTGCACGCTATTGGACCAAGGCCATGATACTAGACCCCAATAAAATACAAGGGTAGAGAGGAAGTGAGGTAAGGCCAGTAAGTCAGAGTTTAGAGTAAGACTAATTGGAAAAGCAAACCTGGGTCACACTGACCACATCTCCTAGACCAATGAGACAGTGTGGGGAATTAAAAGGGAGTTGGAGCTTTAGGATAGGAAGTGATCTGTTTGATAATGAGAGAGTCTGGTAATCCTCTATCATTTCTGTTAAATGAGATGGAAAATAGAACCCCAAAATAAGATAGAATCTTCTTTTAAGCAACAAAGCTTTCCAGTTAAATGGCAAGGTGAGTGACTAGCGACACAACGTGATTATTAGATTCTATCCAACAAAGGAGACCCCAAAAACATTCAGAAGTGAAGGTTTAAAAATTATGACAAGACTCATGCCAAGGAAGACACATGAGAAGATGCCTCCACTCTACTTCTTATGCAGAGGTAGGAGACACATAAGTATAGTTTGTTGCATATATTTTCTGACTTTTTTGATATATTAAGGGTTTCTTATTTGGTTTCCTTTTTCTCATTTTTTCCTTTAAAATATACTTTTTATTTGTACTACCTGTTCAGGAAGAGATAAGAAAAAAAAATAGGAGACATTGTCATGATGCCAGACGAAAAGAGAACTTGAAAAATTGACCTAAGCAAATAAATGCTTGCTGCCCGTTGAATGACTGAATGAAATTAATTGACTCAGTGCCTTAAATAAGTAGTGATTTTCCTATGGTCTTACAGCTAGTTTTGATGTGTGATTCAAACACAAGTCTTCCTAGTTCCAATCCTGAAGTTTATCAGTAAGGGGAAAGCTCACAGAATTCAGAATGCAATGGAATATCTGAGACCTAACTTTGAGAACAGTTTAAGGGCAGTCAGGGACTGCCTTTGGCTGATTTTTCTATCCCCAAAGCTGAGCACAGGTCCTGGAACACAGTAGGAGTTTAACAAATGTTTGTTGACTGACTGAAAATGCCATGCCTGGGGGTGATGGAACACTATCTTTCCCTCAGCACAGTTCATCAGCCATCCACGTTATAAAAAGCATCACAATCTGACCTGAGAGACATTACTTACAGGTATTTCCAGTAAGATGGCTAAGTAGATAGACTGTTGGGTCTAGAGTCAGAAAGACCTGAATTCAAAACCAGCTTCAGATATTTCAGTCACTGTGTGACCCTTGGAAAGTCACTTAACCTCTGTTTGTTTTAGTCCACTGGAGAAAGAAATGATGAATCACTCAATTTTCTTTGCCAAGAAAATCTCATTGGTAGCATTGCAGTGTTAGGGGCCATGAGGTCCAGAAAAGTTGAACACTACTGAACAGCAACAAATTTCCTTCATTCTCTGATCTATGAATAGGAAGTCACCATGTGGGAACTACAGGAGGAGATGCAAGGAAGAGATCCAAATGAGACTAAGGGAAAAAGGTATTCAAGAAAACCTAGAAGAGAAAAGCTGAGCAGAACACTTACCGTACATGTACAGGGGCCCTCTCTGCCAACCAGCTCTCAAGAAGCACTCTTTTCATCTCCTTGAAACCCTAGGTCACCCTCACTTGCCCTTCTTCGCATCACACACAGGAAACGTTTCTGTCCCTGATGCTCCCAGGTGCTGCTGTGCAGATTGCAATTAATCAATAATCATTACTGATGGGATTTGCTCCTGAGGTCAAAGTCTGCTGATTCTTCTGACAAAACTCTGATTCCCCAGGCAGAGTTGTCACTTCTCCTACACATTACATGAAAATCAGAGCTCAAGGAGGAATTTAATTTAAGCATGCCCATCCCTATATCTTGAGTCCCAGTCTTGTTTTCTCTGTACATATAGATGCCAATTTTAGCTCTACCCATTCCAGTGGTAGCAGAGACCAGCTTGATAAGTGATTTTATTTCTTGGCCTTAGAAACTAAGACTAGTTGGGAAAGAGCCCTTTTCAGAAGTAGGCTATATTTCCAAGTATCTGGGTGCTAGAAATAAAGCAGGAACCTTGTGGAAGGTGTCGATGCAGATCTGGTGTTATCTCTATGAATTAAGAAGTAGGGAAGGAGATGTGTCTGCTAGGGGGACTCAGTTGACACTGCTTCTTTTTTTCCAGAGCTGTGTCAGGGAAATTAGTATAGGCTCAAATACATAGGATGCTGCTTTGTATGTTGTCCCAACTCCTGCCCAAGAAAGTGCTAGTTTACTCATAGACTGAAGAGATCATGGATTGTGATGCTGAGGTGTGGCTGGGGGGATGAAGGACAGAGATGGGGAATCAGAATAATTATATCTAAGCCCAGCGTGTTAAGCAGATCATCCTCTAAGAAGGAATCTAACACATAGTGACCTCATGGTGCAATCTCAGGTTTTGGCAGTACTCTTGGGTTTGAAAGAGAGTGTTACTTGGAAGATAGTTTTAGATCTTAGTTCCTCCTCCCCATCCCAACATGTCACCCATCAAATTTGAGCCACAAGCTCATTCTTGTTGGCAGTGAACCAGTTCTGCATATGTCTTATTCCTGTTCACATCCTTCTTCTAATAGTAGAGTCCCCTCTTTAGGGGGCTCTTTCTCTCTAGCTCCCATAGGTTACAGATGAGTACTCTGAAGGAAAAAAGAGACTTACCAAAGGTCATATATATAGCAAGAAACAGAAGGACCTCTGGACCTCTGATTCTAACTTCAGGATCCCTCCTTTGTACAATGGTGCCTTTAATATATTACCATATAACTGTTCTAAGCTGATGAAGCATGGATATGCCAATTATGAGCCTGCTGTGTTTGCCTCAGAGCGAGCATTCATTCCTCTCTCCTCCATTCCTTCTCTCTACACCTGCCTAGCGTCCTCCATGTACCCAGTCATTTGATGCCTGCCTCTCAGTAAGGTCTGAAACTTTCTTACACTTTACAAATTGTTCCTTGCACAAGATATTTTTGCTTAGTGAGTAGAAGATAATGTTTAGCAAGTATTATCAAAACAGGTATTAAGTTGGAGACAGAAATTCAAATAGTTGCTCAGCTTTTTATGGACCATGTGTCTCTCAGAATATTCACCTCTTTCATCCCAGGTTCTTTCTATTTAAAGAAAACAAAGGAGGAATGAGGGGTGATTTGGGCAATAGAACCTCAAAGACCATGCCATCTCTAGATATTAGGTTTTTGCTAGTCCCTGGGAGAGAAGGGACTCAAGGTTGTATCCCTTTTTTCCTTTGCTGATATACAGAATGAGCCAAAGTCACACCACCCAATCCTCCATCCCTCACCCATTTTGTCAAAATTATTTTTAGGATGAGTCATAGTAGTCTCTGAGGGGTTGGGGGGGGGGCAATCACAAAATCAATGTTTTAAAATCTTGATATGTTCTCTTTAAAGGTATTTTAAAGTGAAGGGTGGACATAGAACATCTAGGTATCCACTTCACTTGTGGTACTCCTTCTTAAGTGATCACATTGTGGAATATATAAATGGTCCATGATTAAAGATCTAGAGATCTCTTGGGCTTGGGGAGAAGAATAGCTCCAGGTAAGTCACCAGTCAAACATGAGCAGAACCATGTAGAATCATTGTCTTCCTTCAGTTCTTAGTCCATGTGCCACGTCCTGAGGAAGAACTTTCTGAATCTCCCCTTTTAAGGTTAACTTATATCTACCATGTTTGCAGGTTTGAATGATCTGTTTTGATGTCAGGCTTCCCATCAGAAAGAAACTGCCTGAAACATCTGCTAGCACTGTGACTCTAGGCATCACTTAACCTACTGCAGCCTCAGTTTATCCATATATAAAATAGATTAAATTGCACCTATTCATCAAGTCTTTGTCACAATTAAATGCAGTAATACTGACAAAGTGATTTGTAATTTTAAAAGGCTGTATACAAGTTAATAGTATGTATACAATTATTCTCTTCATTAAAAATTTCAAGGAAACTTTAAATAGAAAATTGAACCCAAAGCAATACTTTACCAAATCACCATTATAAGGGATAATGCCTTCACAAGTCTCATAGGCTTCTTGGTTCCTACCCCTGCCCAAATTGAGATTCTATTATTACTCTGTTCTTTGTTCCTGAGTCCTCAAATATCCCACTTTCCAAGGGCCTCAGCTGTACTTCTCTTATGCCACCTCTAGGTAACTTCCTAGAAATTGAAGGTAAAAAATTTCAGGGCTCTCATTTTGTACTTGAACCCATATTCTCTGATTCCATGTACAGTGATCTCTCTATTGTACCACACTGTCTCTGCAGATAAAGATAGATAGATAGATGATAGATAGATAGATAGATAGATAGATAGATAGATAGACAGACAGACAGATACATAGATATATAGATGATAGGCAGATTGACAGACAGCAAGATAGGTAGATTTGTTTATCTACATGTTCATATACGGATCTATATGCCTTTCTTCTATCAAAGAATGTTATCCATCTCTATATTTACACACAAACATGTATATGTACTTATAAATGCATACACACACATATATACATGTATGTATGTATGTGTGTATATGCTTTTCCCCCAAATCTTCAAAAGTTGCTTTTATGGGTGATTTTTTTTAAGCATCAAAAATTATGTTTCAAATTCTCTCATTCTCTCATTCTCTCTCTCTCTCTCTCTCTCTCTCTCTCTCTCTCTCTTTCTCTCTCTGTCTCTGTCTTTCTCTATGTCTCTCTGTCTCTGTCTGTC
The DNA here is from genome assembly GCA_028646575.1 of Pseudocheirus occidentalis. Classification (NCBI taxonomy): domain Eukaryota; kingdom Metazoa; phylum Chordata; class Mammalia; order Diprotodontia; family Pseudocheiridae; genus Pseudocheirus; species Pseudocheirus occidentalis. Next base: position 179,483,241 of record CM053601.1, on the reverse strand, counting down.
TCTGTCTCTGTCACTTAACCCCAATTGCCCTACCTTCCGCTCTCCAAAAAAAAGGAAAGAAAAAGAAAACCAGAACATGTGCTTAGATCCAAATAGAATAGAAATGGTGATGATTATATAGAAATGTTAAATATAACATTATTAAAAATTAATAAAAGAGCTAATACTGAGAATTGACTCCAAAATTTTGATTCACAAAAGTGAAGCCAACAATGCCTCCCCCCCAGATAAGCCCAATTGACTTGCATAGCGCGGCATCAGCTTCTCAAGTCAGAATCCTTTTTGAGAAAGAGGACAAACAACAACAACACACAGGTGAAGAGACTCAGCAGGGAAACATCAATTGGTCTAATTGCATCCACATGGCTGGGAAGTGTCTGAATTCAGGTTTGAACTTGAGTCTTCCTGCCTACACATCCAGTGCTTTTGCTTTAGCTTTTTTAAAACTTTTTTTGAGGTGGGAGGGCAAGGCAATTGGGGTTAAGTGACTTGCCCAAGGTCACAAAGCTAGTAGGGTGGGTCAAGTGTCTGAGGCCAAATTTGAACCTGGGTCCTCCTGGCTCCAGGGCCAGTGTTCTATTCACTGTGCCACCTAGCTGCCCCTGGTGCTTTTTTTCTATCATGCCACCTTTATGCCTCCTCCAAATTCCAGTGCAGAAGCAGAGGCTGAAGAATACAGATATAGATAGAAACACATGGTTATAATGAATTCACATAAAGAGGAACAGAAGTGACAATTCCTTCCTAGAGTGCCTTTGATCATATAAAAATATGTGAAAAGATGAAACTAAATTGGCATGCAATAACTATGCCTTCCTTAAAGAAGAAATAGTCAAAGATTTCAGCTGAATCGAAAGCTGTAAGCAATAGCTTGAGTACCTAGCAAGCAACACCTGTGTAAAATTCGGTCCTCCTATAAAGTTAAGCATAAAAATGGAAGTGCATGTCCATGAGGGAAAAGACATGATATCAACAGAATGCATTATTAAAGGCATGAATCACTCTCCTTGTAAAAAGAGCCCTGCATGCATCTATTGTCTATGGTCTTGTTCCTCATACTGGTGAATTGGTCATATGTAAATACTGATTAAACATGTACCCTTCCATGTGTGTTCTCTGCCTCTTTCCACTTTGACTTTTATATTGTATGGAATTGTGTAAAAGTGATGACAAGGTTTATGAGTGAAAACACTTTTTGTTAATTTAAAAATAAGCTAAATATTTTTGTCATCTGACCATGGAAGCTAAAAACATGAATGGAGGTGGCTTGTGAGCTATAGTTTTAGAATTTTAAGGCTCTCTTTAAATCTGAGATAACTAGTCTTTGAGGATATGTTATAAGGTGGTAGAGTGTTCACTTAAGGTACTTCTGGAGGATTGACAAAAACATCAACACAAAATTTGGTGTTTTGTGTCTAGTAACTGTACAACCACTGCCTTAACTCCAGATAAAATGCCTGGAACCTTCAGAAAATTGTCTTAAAGGAGTAAGAATCTTCCCACAAAAGACTTGAAAGGTTGTGGGGGAAGGGGCATAAAACTAACCTGGGGGAATTACCAATAATTAACCATAATGCCATTAATATGGTTGTTCAGGAAGACTTATCAAAAAGATATAAGAAACCCTATAATGACAGTTCTTTATATTCAACCTCCTTCCCAAGGCAGAAGAATAAGAGCAAAAAATTATTGGAGAACAGGCTTTCTTGCCTACTTGATTGAATGAAGGTGATGGATAACAATTTGAGTGGATACTTTGCATTCTGTCAAAAAAAGCAAGAAGAGTCATGGGAAATAAGAAATGAGCATAGAAACAATGAGCTGTCCTATGGCAGCCTTTATATAATCCAGCACAGTAATCTTGTCCAGATGCCACTAAAGAGAAAGGGTAGGTACCACTTCATGTAATTGAGGGTTTTACCCCAGGAGATGAAAGCACATACTCTATACTAAGAAAGATTTCAATGAGAGAGGGTGTGTGCACAAGCAATAAAATGGAGTAGCTCATCTGTGCAACTGAAAGTTTGTGGCTCCTACTCACAGTCAAGATGTCATAAGATGGTCTCTCTAATCCTCCCAGGGCAGCTCAGTGGTTGTTAGTGATCTTTGCTTTTGGGAAAGATGTCCAAGCACTCTCAATTCTTCCCTTGATGTAGGTACCAACTACAGGGGAACAGAATACCTGCTTCCCACCTATGACTTACTAAGTATGGTGTATTCTGCAATTGATTTTAAAAAATACTTCACTCCCAAAGAGAATATTTTACAAGTTTATTACATATGCGCACAAATGACAAGGAAAGATGAGGGGAAAAGAGTAAGCAAGGAGGCACCTGGTTTGCTAATGACTTCAAAATGTTGTCCAAAACAGAGGCACATCACCTCATGTACTATATGGAAAAAAATGGTATATTTGTATTCTTTGCTTCAGGTATTTGGGGATCTCTGAAAGCCAGCACATTGAACTAACCTCATTTTAGCACCTTACCCAAAATTCAAAGCACAAAACATAGGAGAAAGGAGAGCTGAGTATGGATTCTGAGGGATCACCTTAAATCTGTCTCCAGTCTTTACTAATACTGTGAAACTGGGAAAGTCCTTCAGCATTTCTGAGCCTTAGTCTCCACATGATATTCTCAGAAGGTTTGTAAAACTGAAAAAAATAATATTGACATCACAAATTTTCGTGCAGAAAAAATAAGAGCAAGCTAAAACCTGGGTCATGATAAATGTAGGTGTGGGTTTATTAAGCAAGCACTCGACTGCCAGAGTTCTCATTCAAATTGGCAGTAGTTTCTGGATTTTCAGTTCTTGGTTATATAGGCCAAAACCACAAAATTATAATAGAGAGGGAAGCTAGCAAAAGCTGTGATGTACAGAAGCAAAGACCAGCCACTGGTCAAATCTATATGACTCAGGAGAGTATGGTATAAGGGTACAAGGGGTCTTTCATAGAACTGGGTGGAGGGCACAGGGTGGAGTGTCATGATATGAGGGGAACTGGAATTCCCCAGGTTGTAGTCAGAGGGGGCTGAAATTCCCAGGACTGGTCGGGGTCATGTTTCAAGTAAGGGAGGTGAAGGCCCTGCTTGATCACCAGAGCAGGACAGGATGGTACTTACATCATAATGAGCTTGGCACACTATAATGATTCAAGGAGAAAATATGAAATACTGATCAGGGGGAACAGAGACAGGGAATGCCTTGAACAATATCCTAGATATGCTTTAAGCAGTTTTGAGCTAAAATATAAAACAGGGGAAAAGATAGAAATACAAAAGGGGCTTAATGGTGGGCCACAAGATAGGTGATGTGTAGTGACCTGGGATTTGGGTTTGTGTATAACAAAACCTCCAACAACTATTATGAAGAGAATTCTTTCTAAAGTGACTAATCCTTGGCCTGTGCGGAAAGGATTATTGCAACTCATAGTAAATGTGAAGAGGGTATGAAATCTCATCAGGAACTAAGTCTAGCATAGTCAGAATTCTGTTATTTTTTCCCCTCAGGTTGCTTTGGATGGAAGAAGAATTTTACATCCAAAGAATGATTTCTCCTTATGAAGTTTTGAAGACTGTCTACTTGCTGCCTGTTGTAATTGGTATCCTAGGAAACAGCTATCTCATATACAATTATGGTTTTCATTTTATCAGTCACACAAGACACAAACACATAGACCTAATTCTAATTAACTTGGTCTTTGTCAATACCGTATTTCTTCTCTTCAAGGGAATTCACATAGTAATAGATTTTGGGGGGTTTAATTATATTCTGAATGATGTTGTGTGTAAGATGATCATTTACCTGCAGAGAGTGTGCCGAGGCCTTTCTCTCTGTAGTACCTGTCTCCTGAGTGGCTACCAGATGATTGTCATTAGCCCCTATAGCCCCAAATGGGCAGCTCTGAAAGCTAGAGGCCCCAAGTGCTTCTTTCCATTTTGTGTTCTTGGCTGGATTCTCAATATGCTAATAGGTGTTGCTCATCCTATGTATATAATTGTTCCAAGGAATAGTACAAACATTAAAGGGAGAAATGAACTAGATTATTTGCTCTTTAAAGCTATATGCCAAGAATACTTTTAAAACTTCACTCTAGAAATCCATGTACATAATTATATTTGTGTCTTTCATGGTTATTACTAGTGGCTATATGGTTTATATCCTGTACAGACACCATCAGCGGGTCAAACATATTCACAGCACCAGCCTCACTCCCATAACCTCCCTTGAGATCACAGCCACCAAAGTCATCCTGATGCTGGTAAGCACCTTTTTCCTTTTTAATATAACATGTTCCATCTTTAATACTTTCACTGGTTATTCTCAAATAAGTCAAACATGGGCACTACATATTGCAGCAATGACATCCATGTCTTTTCAAATATTCAGTCCTTTTGTGTTAATCAGCACTGATAGAAGGATCCCACAGATGTGCTGTGGTCTCCCCCAAAGAATGAAATACTCATGTATGGCAGCTTCATCAATCATATCCTGTCAAATATCTCTAGAGTCATAACATCAAAGAACAAGTGAGTGGGAGCTATCATAGGAGATTATATAGCCCAATATATTGGGGATGAAGCCCAGGATTAAGATTATCTTAGATACAAAGGGATATTCTTTCATTCTATTTTCTTACCACTTTGTTTTCTTGCTTGTGGGTCAGTTTCCTTGGAATGTAGATGACAGTTTAAGTACACACTGAAATGTGGTCACTCTTTTAGGCTTAGATGCTGGAAATTTCTTTTTATGTGGTTAAACCTCTAAATCTATTCTCCTTCCTTTACATTCTCTTTATGGACATACACATATCAACTTCCAAGGGGAGCTGTCCTATGAAAATGAACAGCACTTGTTCTTGTACCAAGCATAGTCCCTCCTATAAACTTTATAAGACCTCAGGATAAATCCAATCACTGGAAATCCCCCTTGCTCTTATACCTGGTACCAAAAGATTTTCTTATCAAGTACCAAAGAATATTAAAGAAGTGGTATTGATTTTTTTACAAAATAATATCCTTATATTTGGTTTGAATGAGATCGTGGAACTTGATCCCTTTGTGGAAGACTAATTAAACTGTTCTACTGAGAGGGCCCTAACCAACTTTGGAGCAGATAATACTAGAGGATTAAGCAAGATGTTGGCATTAAAGTCTCAGTCTTACACCTTTTATTCTTTCTATTAGTTTATGCATGCACACACACACACACACACACACACACACACACACAAACCTTATATCCCCCACATGAAAACACACACACAATATGTTGATCATTCTATGTATACAAATGTTTATACTCTATAGTTACAATGATAATGTCCAGAACACTTTTCCTCCAGGAAGAGGGTAGATAGCATCTAGTATTAGTTTAGAAACTAGATGGTATGGCAAGGAAGAACCAAACATTGAAGATTTTTTTTGTAATCCTGGATCTAACATCTACTTTGAGGTTGTGGTCAAGTCTCATCACTCTTCCCTAATTTATTTTCCTCATCTCTATAATGGAATAAGTATCTTTTTTTGTTTCCTTTGCCATTTGGTTGAGAACTTCAAGTTAAATCATAGAAACTCAAAGGAGGAAGGATCCTAAAGAGTCATCTTTATCTATTCATAAACCAGGCTGCAATATGGGTAGGGAGGAATGACCTCATGCCTAATGAGTGTAGTACTTCAGAGAGTAAAAACATTTTTGGGACAGTGTGGTTGGGAGCCATGACTGAATCTTATTGGAGGTGAGGAGTCTCTGAGATTGAGCCCTAGGAGAGATTCAGAAAATAACTGTGAGGAGGACCTGAGGCCTAGAATGCCATTACATACAACTCAGGATTGAAACCTAATTATAGCAATAAACTGCTTAAATAATACAAAATGAAATAAAAATGAGAAAAAAGGAAAAAAAGAACTTAACCATTGATAGCTACTGTGGTATAAATGAAGATCTTGGTTCATATTCAGAGGAAGATAAAGATAAAGAAAAAGAAAAGGCACTTTTCAATCTCAACCATTCTGGGGAGCAAATTGGAACTATGGCCAAAAGGTTGTAAAACCATGTATACACTTCGACCCAGAAATGTCATGTCTAGGACTATTTCCAAAAGAAATCATAAAACAGGAAAAGGACCCACATGTAAAAAAGTATTTATAGCAGCTCTTTATGAGGTGGCAAAGAATTAGAAACTGAGGAGATGTCCATCAATTGGGGAATGATTGAACAAGTTGTGGTGTATGAATGTAACAAAATACTATTGTGCCAAATTAAATGATAGGAAGGCAGACTTCAGAAAAACCTGGAAAGACTTATATGAACTGATAATGAGTGAGATTAGCAGAACCAGAAGAACATTGCACAAAGTAGCAGCCACATTGTGTGATGACAGATTTTGTTAGACTTAGCTCTTCTCAGCAATGCAAAGATCTAAGACAACTCCAAAAGATTCACAATGGAAAATACTCTCCACATCCAGAGAAAGAACTTTGAAGTCTGAATGTAAAGGGAAGCCTACTATTTGCTCTTCTTTACTTTTGTGGTTTTATTTAGTTTTTTTCTTTCTTATGGTTCCTCCAATTAGTTCTAATTCTTCACATCATTACTAGCATGAAAATATGTTTAATATGAATGTACATGTAGAGCCTATATCAGATTGCATGCCTTCTTGGAGAGGAGGAAAAAGGGAAGGAGAGAGAATTTAAAACTCAAAATCTTATGGAATTGAATGTTGAAAACTACACATTAATTAATTAATTAATCAATTAAATAATTAATTACTCAATTAATCAATTAGGTAAATGTACTCAATATCAAAAGGAAAGCAGAAAATTGGCAAGGTTAGTGGACTTACAGACAGTTTCCCAGATAAATGTCTCATTGCTAAAATACACAGAGATCTTGGAAAAATTTATAAGAATACAACTCATTTCCCAATTGATAAATGGTCAATGCATATGAACAGGCTGTTTTTTGGGTGAAGAAATCAAAATAAGCTAAAATCACATGTAAATGCTCTAAATTGTTTGTAAGAGAAATGTAAATTAAAACAACTTAAGATATAATTGCACACCTATCAGATTGCCTACAATGATTTAATAGAAAAGCAACTAATGTTTTAGGGGATGTGGAAAAATTGGGAAAGTAATACTTTGTTGGTGGAATTGAGAACAGACTCGACCATTTTGAAGAGGAATCTGGAATTATGCCCAAAGAGTTATTAAACAACTTACATTCTTTGACCCAGCACTACTGCTACTTAGGCTTTTTTTCAAGGTGATTTAGGAAAAAAGAAAAGGATCCTATATATTCTAAAATATTTATACAAGCTCTCTTTGTAGTGGCAAAGAACTGGAAATTGTGGGACTGCCCGTCAATTGGGGAATGGCTGAACAAGTTGTGGTATGTAATCATGATGGAATATAATTGTGCTATATGAAATGATGAGTTCAATGATCTTAGAAAAACTAGGAAAGAGTTCCATGGAATAAGGAAGAGTAAAATGAGAAGAACCAAGAGAATGCTGTAAAGTGCAATCGCAATATTGTTTCAAGAACAATTTTAAGTGACTAAATAATTTTGACTTCTATAAATACCCAAATTAACTACAAAAGAAATAAGAAGGAAAATACTATCTGCAACCAGACAAAGAAGTGATAAGAAGATTTATGTATAGAATAATTTTACCTAAATATCTATGTATCTTCAGGTGTGTATAACATTTGCATCCAATGATAGTTATCTCTAGGGCAAGGGAAGATGTGAAAGAAAAAAGGAACAAAAAGAAAAGAAAATTCATGGTAAATTTATGACATATTTAAAAGGAATAACTGGGGGCAGAAGGTGGCATAGAAGAAGTAAAGTTTCACAGCTCCCACACAGCCACCTTAAATACCCATAAAATATGACTCTAAACAAATTTTAGGGCTCCCAAACCCACAAAAATACAGAAAACACATCTCTTGCTGAAGGCAGCTCGGCAGGAGGGGATCATCGCGACAGGCTGGGAGCCGAGGCCAGCCCAGCCCAAAACCATGGCCTGGCCCCAGAGTGGTTGGGAGAAGCCACAGCTAGAGTCTACAGGAGAGTAGATCTGCGACACCTGGGACAACCTCCACATTTATCAAGCAAGGAAAAATAAGGCTAAGAGAAAGGTCAGTGGAATTCAAGCAATATTGGGGGAAAAAAAGAAGTCTGGCCAAACTGCCCCCCAGGGCAAGGAAGCAACCTAACCTGGCTGCCTCAGAGCTCCTGGACTGCAGATAGCAGGTGGCTCAAAGCAATTGATCAAAGGCCAAGGGCTCTTGCATTGAGCAGCCTGGATCCAGATTGTGGTCTTGGGTGGTGATCCTGGGTTGCGCTTTGAGCATCCAAAGTTGGTGGGGGCTGCAGTACCCACCTAATAGCTCCAGCAGCTGTGAAAACCCCAGCAATTTGGAACAGAGCTTTCCCCCCTGGAAGCAGGGTCCTG
>CM053601.1:179458899-179474280 GCA_028646575.1 Pseudocheirus occidentalis | reverse complement strand
CAAGTTGTACATAAGAAATTCACAGTTTCTTGTGAAAACTCTTTTTAAAAATATATTGCTATAGAACAATTTCTTAGATAAATTAAAAATATAATAAATATTTTAAAAACAAAGACAAATGATCTCATAAAGCATTTCTATAACCAATATTTTTGCTAAAAGACATCTTTCCAGAACCTCTATAATCTAAATTTTAACCCAAACTTATGCCTTATATTTTCTCTCTGAAGTTTTATCTAATTCATAATCATTTCAATCATTCAAGATTTTTATTATTTCACTACTGACATTCACATCATTGTAGTACACATAGTACAGTATTATCACATTAATTAAAGATGTTTTCAACAGATAAAATTTGTATTGAGGATTAAGTTGAAACCAGTTTACAATGAAAAAGATATGTATCAGAGAGACAGAGAAAGTGAGAGAGACAGAGAGAGAGTTATTGCCCAATACAATGGTGAGGAAAATAAATGAGTAAATATTTCATGAAATAGTTCCAGAGTATTAACAATTATATGAAAACTTAATCAAGTGATTAATGCTATGAGATATGCAAAGCAAAAGGCTCCTAATATTTCTCTTGTCACCCAATTAAGTGCCAAAAATGAGGAAAAGAGGAATGGTAAATTTTGAGATGTTCATGAAAAAATCAAGTACCCTAATGTACATAATGTGTCAGAAAATAGAGCAAGATTTTTGAATTTGAGTGTCACTGATGATCAGCACAAATGGACTTATTGATTGAAAAGACATGGATAGAAAAGCAGTGAAATGATCTGCCCAAGAACTGGTTCCATTAGAATGTTGCACATAAAGAATAAAAGGACCACTGAGTGTGTTAAAGCAGACAAAGGTGCTCACCAGCAGCAGGATAGCTTTGGTGGCTCTAATCTCAGGAGACACTCTGGGTAAGAGGTTACTGCTATGAATGTATAAAACTTGCTGTCGGTGTTTATATAGGAAAGCTACCATGTAGACACTGCTGCAGGCCATGATACCCACAAATAAACTGTCATAGAGAGACTTCCAGATGTGAACTTTTAAAGATCTCATGGCATGACTTTCTATAAAGCAGTATCCCAAATTTTTCCTTCCTTTATTTGTGCTATTCCGTGGACCAGTTATGTTCAAAGGGACAAAAACATCCATTAACAGATTGAGAACCCAACAGAACAGACAAGAAGGTAAGATACATTTCTGAGATCTGACTTTGAGCAGTGCCCACATAGGGCTATTGGGATTGATAGCGACCACTTGAAAGACACTCAGGAGACTGATGCTGCAAAGTGAAAGTCCTCGGGAAACTCTTTGCAGGTAGGTAATTAATTTGCACCCAATATCATCAAGAAAGTTTGCCTGCCCCCAAATCTCTATGACCTTGGGTATTCCTCTGAAGAGAAGCATCATGGTGTTGACAAAGCTCAAATGGATGAGAAATGGGTCAATGGATCTTTTCCTATTTTCAGATTTGAAATTAATGCTATAAAAACAAAAGAGGAGACTGTTCCCTAGTATTCCACTCATAAACTGGATCAGATAAATGATCCCCAGGATATCTTTGTGAGAAAGCATGAAGTTTTTTGTCTTGAACAAATAAAAAAAAATCTGCCACAGCAACCTGAGGGGGGAAAACACATGGGAATTAAGATTACTTAAAACACAGAGATTTTCAAAAGGATTTCATATTCTAACTATCAGTAGGAGAAACAATAAACCTTTCATGTTCAATGAATTGAAATATTCCATTTAAACAGTTTTCTTAGATGTCTGGAGGAAATTAGATAGAGACAAATATTTCACATCATATAGCAAGATGAATTGCAATAGATTACAAGATGTAGGTATAAGAAGAGAAATTTTAAAGAGATTAGAGTTTCAATAAAAATTTACCTTTTTTATATTTTTCTAGCATTCACATAGCACTTTAAAGTTTTTCAAAGCACTTTACAAATATCATTTATTTTATTTGCATAAAACTCCTTTGTGGATGCTATTAAGTCCTCCTTTTTTGTTGTTCAGTTATTCCAGTCCCACAGTATTGAAGGACTTTGGCTATAAGCATCTGTGATATTTTCAGCAAATTTTGCTCATGATTTTCCCAAAATTAGCCCTTCTCAACCAAAAGAACCCAAATACCCTCCTCTTCAAGGTAAAAATGGATGATTTTGTGAAGAGAAATCTTGCATCTAAGTTTGGGATTTGTCACTTCTTATTTGACTTAGAAAATATTTTTTTAGCCATCAAGGACTTCATTTCCCCCTCTATAAGATGTGGTGGTCAGATTAGGTAGTTGATCATACCTCTCACCTAAATCAGTAACCTCAAAGTCCTTGATAAATTTTCAAATCTCTGTACGTGATGTGAAACATTTGCAAGAGAAGTTCCTTTATTATTTTCTGTATATAATACTGAATAAAGAGTCTGATGACCCTAATTCCCAAAGTTCCAGTGACTGGAATGTGGTTATCTCTACCTGGAAAGAGTTCTGGGAATTGTCCATGACAAACGATTTTGAAAAGCATACCTTGTATTATGTCCATCTTCCTCTACACAGTCCACCCATGTCTAAGTCCTTTGATATTTAAAATTAAGCTTTGTTCCTTTTCAGATGAGAGCTGAAATAAGTCATAATGAAAATCTTAAAGATTTAAACATTATGGCCCTTTCCAGTCATTTTGCAAAAGTCTTCTGTAATCAGAGAAGAGTGAGGCAGAAGGGAATGATTCATTTGTGATGTAGGAGCTCAGAAAGAAATATGAATGATGATAGCTGAATTAGTCAGGAAAGACTGCTTTGGTAGAGGTATGGAAAGAGACAGAATCAATAGAGATGAAATGAGTATAAAATAGTGAGTATCCATCCCAGTAAGAGTGAAGAAGAAGCCTTTTCAGAATACTGGCAAAAGTGTGTGTCAGCAGTGTGGTGGTGAATCTACAATAATTTATTAAGGTTTATGAGACAGAGACTAGGAAAGGTGAAGAGAAACAAAGAAAAGTAGGAGGGAAAGCCCCGAGCCTCAGGATGTCACTTTTAATTGGGGAAACTACATATAAAATCATTATATCTAAGAGAAATACAAATAATGTTGAGGGTAGATTTACACAGAAATGTACCAGTAGGTGGGGGATATACAGTTAGGAGTGATTCATGGAGAGTCAGGAGGAACTTCTCAGGTCCCACGTCTTCTGTCTACCTAAGCCTTGAGATCTTTGGACCTCAGAGACCTAAAGAAGAGAGTGCAAGAAATATTTATTCAGCTATAAAACTGTAGAGCTCTAGCCACAGGGGATCTTTTCCCCTAGCATAAAGTATCTTACTTATAACAACCATCAGTCTGTCAGTCATCAATTAACATTAAAAAATAAAAATTAAAAAGATTTTAAAAACTAAGAACACTATAAGAAGAAATAACATCAAAATAATTTCCTCTGTCTCTCTCTCTGTCTCTGTCTCTCTGTCTCTGTCTCTCTCTCTGTCTCTCTCTCTCTCTCTGTCTCTCTCTTTCTGTTTCTTTCTCCTTTCCTTTTTCCCTACCTCCATTTAAAAAAATTCCTATACTTACATTTTGAAAAAATAAAAGAAAATCTGCCCTTCCATCACTGAGGACAAATGAGTGAGAGTTTTAAGCTAAAGATAAATATCAGAAGGAAACAAAAGGCCATAAAATATATAGTAATTATTATTGCTTGATTTTAATTGAAAGTAAAATATGCAGTTTCCTTAAATAATCATCTTCTTGAACCTCAACTCTTGAGCATTTTTATTAGTGGTATAAATAAGCAGAGAGCTTATTCAATGAATTTAAGTTATCACTAAGCTGGAAGTAATACATAAATATTGGACAGCCATATTTAATCTTTAAAAAAAAAGATCCCAGCAAGGCAAAACATGGATCCAAAAAAGGAAAATTAAATTGCAAAGAAATAAATATCATCTTAAATTTACACATGCACTTCTCTCAGTCATGTACCTATACAAGGACTTCTGAAACTTTCAGATTTCTTTCCCTAACACCCTGTCTGCTTGGCATCTTCTAGTTGGTGCCTTGCCTGTCTCATATCCATCAGTAAGATACCAAATTGTACTTTGCTCTCTCTTCTTCTTTATCTTACCCTCTTTATTACTGTCTTTCCTTTTTCTATGAGGCTAAACCATTCATTTACTCACCAGTCTCATTGTTGATTCCAGTGCAGAGTGTAGTGTTGGTTCACATAGTATGTATATGTGTGCTGGGGATGACCAGGGCTCAAGTTATAATACATCCAAGTCTGAGCTCATCTCTCTAGCCTCCCACTCCCAAATATGATTATCATATCACTGGCAGGAAAATAACACTGTCTGCAGTGGGAATATGGGATGTGTCTAGAGAAACTTTTGTCTCATGTGCAAATTCTCATCAACAAGAAGTATTGATTCATTACAGTCTCCAAAGGAGGCCTAATGTGCACATGGGAGAGACATTTTCACATGCTCTAAGGTTAGAGCATAGTAGCTATGAGAGTCAGAGATATAAAGGATGCATGAAGGGGGGCAGATTTGAAGAATTATGAAAACTGGTCTATACAAAACAGAATCAGCACCATGGGGCCTAAACTTGTTCTCCTGTGATTCTCCTCAGTTTGGGAAGGATCATAAAAAATACAGAAGGTGCAGCCTTTATGCCACTACATAATATGAAACTCTTATCCCTTGTTTGACATTGGAATTAGTCCTCTTTCTACCTTCCCAGTCTTCTTTTTCCTTACTCCCCATCATAAAAGCTTCTACCCGTAACTCACTCCTGGCTCTTCCACATACAAGACATCCCTTCTCTTGGCTCTGGGCATTTTCTCTGGCTGTCACCCAAGAACAGAATATTCTTCCTCCTCCTCTTCAACTACTGACCTTCTTTGGCTGCTTTTATAGTCTTAACTAAAATCCCACCTTCTCCAGAAAGTTTTTCCCAACTCCCATTAATTCTAGCACTGTACCTCTGTTACTTATTTATTATTTATACTGTATATGACTTACTTTGTATATTTTTGTTTGCAACCTCTCTCCCCCATTAGATTGTAAGCTTTTTGGAGACAGAAACTTTCATTTAGCTTCTTTTTGTATACCCAGCACATAGCAGAATGTTTGGAACATAGGAGCTATTTAGGTAACATTGATTGATTGAATACATCCAACATGAAAAGCCATGCACGTCAATGATGATGCAACTTAATATGCATGATCATCAAAGTCTGTATCCAGATATTGATAGATAGATGATAAAGAGAGATATAGACAGACAGAAGACAGACAGACAGATAGATAGATAGATAGATAGATAGATGCTGATATATAGTTATATAGATACACAATTGTGTGTGTACATATATACACACATGCATATATGTGCATAAATGTGTATATATATAAATATGCACCTTATATACATACAGAAATATATATATATGTGTGTGTGTCTGCATGTATATACATATGCACAATTAAAATCATGATCTTGTCTATGTAGTTCAGAAACATTTGGAGGGTTGAGTAAGCAACTCTCTGTTGCCAAAATCATGTTCCAAATATGTTATCATATCTTGCTATATCTATCTTTTAAGCAACTCTCATGTATGTCCACCTCCCATTGTGTTAACCAATCAAAGGCTATTAGGCATCCCTCAGGAAGACCTCCTCTTCAAAGGGCACATAAACAGTAAGCCTACTTCTGTTAGGAGTAGCAGCAGAAAGAATAGGAGCAAATGACCTTTTTATTAGTAATCTGGTGACCTTATAAATAAAATGATTGAACTACTTGGAAAAAATATCTCTCAGGCCTTTTTAATGATCATAGAAAAAAACAACCTAAAGCTTCAGATAATGCCCCCTGAAGACCATCCTGAATGAAAAAACCAATTTTAACATAAATTTAAAAGTCAAAAAGTAGTCTGGAAAATGAGTTAGCAAAACAAAAAAAAAAAAAAACCTTTTTCACATAATATTACTATGGTAACAGGAAAGATCAAAACAAAAATTCAGAAAATGAAAACAATGCCAAAATGGCTACATGTAGAACTTTAAATAAAAATCTTAAATGGTCTCAGGCTGAAAAAGAACTAATGGAGGAGTTCAAAGAAAAGTTTTAAAATCACATAAGGCAGGTAGAGGAAAAATTGGGAAAAGAATGGGTTATGCAATAAGAAAATACCACCTTGAAACAGAAATAGGTAAAATGATAAAAGAGGCACAAAAATTCATCAAAAAGAGCTCTTTAAAAAATAAAATTGGTCTACTAGAAAAGGATGTACAATAGCTCACTAAAGAAAATAACTCCTTAAAAATTAGAATTGCGCAAGTGGAAATTAGTGACTATGACACAGCAGGAAACAATAAAATAAAATCTAAAGAATGAAAAAAAGGAAGAAAAATATGTAATATCACATTAGAAAAACATGTGACTTAGAAAAGATATATGGAAGAGATAACTTAGGAATTACCAAATTACCTAAAAACCATGATGAAAAAGAGCCTAGATGTCATCTTTCAAGGAATTATCAAGAAGTACTGCTGTGATATCCTGGAACAATGGGGCGAAAGAGAAATCTAAAGAGTTTACAGAAAAAAAAAACAGGAAAGAGAAATCTAATAGATTCAATAAAGTTAAACTGTTTACATTCCTACATGGAAAGATATTAAGTACTTCATCACTATTAGGCTAGTTAAATGCAGCATATATAGAGAGGATGTGTTTGTGAGTTGACTATAATAAAATTATATCCAAAAAATAACATTAAAGGGTAATAAAAAGGAATGAAGTGGGAGAATGGGGAAGTGAGAAGTACATTGAGGTAAATTATTTCACATAAAAGAGACTTGAAAGAGCTTTTTACAGTGGAGGAAAAGATGGGGAGACACTGAACATTACATTACATAAAATGTATAATTTTGATTACATTTAATTATTTTTTTCTGCAAACAAAATCAATGTAGCCAAGGTCAGAAGAAAAGCAGAAAGCTGGGAAAACAATTATAATGTTTCTTTGATAAAGGCTTTCTCTCTCAAATATGTGAAGAATTGAGTCAAATTTATATAAATATGAGTCATTCCCCAACTGAAAAATGATAAAAGGATATGAACACACCATTTTCAGATGAATTAAGGAAAGCTATATATAATCAGATAAAACTTATCTAAAGCAATATTGATTTAAAGAAATACAAATCAAAACAACTCTGGCAGATATCAGAGAGAGAGAGAGAGAGAGAGAGAGAGAGAGAGAGAGAGAAAGTAAGTTGAATATGAAGGGGTGGTATATAAAAATAAAATTCACAGGTGAGAGAAGAATATATCAGGAGATGAAGAAAAAGAGAGATAGAATGGAATAAATTATCTCACATAAAAGTGTCAAGAAAAAGGTTTCACAATGGAGGGGAAGAGGGAGTGAGAAAGAGTGAATGAACCTTACTGTCATGGATTTGGCTTAAGGAGGGAATAATATACACACTCATTGAGTATCTTACTCTACAAGAAATTGAGGAGCAAGGGAATAAGGGGGAGGGGATGATAGAAAGGAGAGGCAGATTGGGGGAGGAGGAAGTCAGAAGCAAACCCTTTTGAAAAAGGACAAGGTCAAAGGAGAAAATATAATGGAGAGGTGGGATAGGTTAGAGGGAAATAAGTTACTCTTTCACAACATTACTATTATGGAAGTGTTTTGCATAACTCCACATGTAAAGCTTATATTGAATTGTTTGCCTTCTCAATGAGTGTGGGCAGGGAAGAAAGAAGGGAGAGAATTTGGAATTCAAAGTTTTTTTTTAAAATAAATGTTAAAAATTGTTTTTACATGCAATTGGGAAGTAGGATGTGCATACAATTGGGTATAGAAATCTATCTTGCCCTTCAAGAAAGTAAAGGGGAAGGGGATCAAAGGGGTGGGAGGTGGGAGAAGGGAGGACAGACTGGGGAAAGGGGTAATCAAAATGTATATCATCTTGGGGTTGGAAGAGGGGAGAAATGGGGAAAAATTTGAAACTCAAAACTCATGGAAATGAACATTGAAAACTAAAAATAAATTTTTAAGAGATAAATAATG
This sequence comes from Pseudocheirus occidentalis, assembly GCA_028646575.1. Lineage (NCBI taxonomy): Eukaryota > Metazoa > Chordata > Mammalia > Diprotodontia > Pseudocheiridae > Pseudocheirus > Pseudocheirus occidentalis. The sequence goes on along the minus strand of CM053601.1, from coordinate 179,466,205 downwards.
AATGCATGAGAAAATAATAAAACATTCCCAAAAGGATGTTTATCTGACTGTGGCTACTGCCCATGCTGCAGCTTCTTGGAGCCACAACTGAGAGTTGCACAAAATATGGGTGAGATATCATGAAGGTATCATGAAAAAGACTCAGCAAGCCCTCCCACCAGAGGTGCTAGTCTTGTAGAACATCCCATACACTCCAGCAGCTGAGTGGTGCAATGGATAGAGCACCAGCATTGGAATTAGGAAAATTCATCTTCCTGAGATCAAATTTGATCTGAGACACTTATTAGTTATATAACTCTGGGCTACTAACTCTGATTGCCTCAGTTTCCTCATATGTAAAATGGGCTAGAGAAGGAAGTGGAAAACCACATTCATATCTTTTCCAAGAAAATCCCATATTGGGTCACCAATAGTGTGACACAATGGGAAAACATACATATGTCATATAAAATAAGTTGAAATCCATAAAATTACAAACTGCAACTATAATTTCTCTTGATCTTTATTTCTATTCTCAGTAACCATTTTCCAGGATATCCCCCATTACCCTACCAAAATATAAAGGCGCCCAAATTCTTTCCTGACTTATACTTAGGGACAGATTTCATGTGATAATGTAATCCATCAGAATCAAAAGTTTAGGTAAACAGAACGCTATGATCAGGAGCCTCTCACTCAGTAATCCTCAAGGATTTCCATCTCTCTCTTCCCTAACGCTAAGTGATCCTCACCTCAGCCTCCTTTTCCCCTAAAGCAGAGAAAAGTTACTTTCCCACCTACTCAGAGGAGCTTCTTTAGAGTTTCCAATTAATTGATAAAAATTGCTCATTGGAATTAACACAGTAGGGAAAAGTTATTTTTTTGTCTGTGTTCATCAAGGTTTGCTTGTAAGGACAATATTCGTTTTCCTGCAAGTGACATGATAATAACAGCTCTGCAGGGAGATGATCTCAGACACAATTAGACTTATAAAGAGATGCCCCACCACATATGTATCTACAGAGACAAGAGAGAGAGACAGAGACAGAGAGAGAGAGACTAGGAGACTGAGAGAGACAGTGAGGCACAGAGAGAGAGAGACATAGAGAAAGAGAAAGGGGGGCAGAGAGATAGAGGCAGAGAGAGAGATACCTTGCTACAGCTTTACCAGTCAGGCAGACCAGTCAGGTAAGTGATCAATCTCAAAGTCATAAAGTTTCTTTCAAGAAAAGGAAACCGTGGCTTTGGATCTCTAGGTGCTAGAACTGGGAATGGGGCCGTTTTTGCTTAAATTACCATGATATTCTTTCTGTATTTGAGTCAAAAGCTGTTTATCCTTTTTGAGGTGAGGTTGAGGAATCTCCCTCTATTGCTTTTCTGTTCTGGGGCCTTCTAGGGTGATTCAATATGCTTCATATAATGGAGGCGTTCATAAGTGTGGCATCAGAAGGGAGAATATTTCTGCTCCAATGAAACAGAATCCAAAATTTTTCTTTGTTATAGTCAATAATATCCTAGAGGGCTAATGATAGGATCTGTGATTATTCTGTCTGATACTGGCACCAGGACAGAAATCTTTCAATTAAAATCAAGTCTCTAAAAGAGGGGAGGAGAAACAAATAATAACGAAGGATTTGACAGAGGCTTGGCACAGTCTTGACTCTCTTGGTGTGATTTACACATAGTTTGCATGCCGTGGTATCAGGATTTCTTTTCAGGCCATTCAAACTTCTAAAACCTAACTCAGTGTACCACTACTGTCATTCTTCTCTTAGCTGAAGAAAAGGTGACCGATTGGCAGAAAGTGTTTTTGAAACAGGGTAGGATGTACAAATGCCCCTTTGACTGCAGAAGTTATTCTTTCCTTCTATTTGGGAGTCTAGGGACTTCTATATATCAATGCCTTGATGATATTCCAACAGCCAGATTGCTCTACCTGGGGTCATAAATATGATAGAGCATCTAGATCTTTGCCCCAGGCACCAGTTTTAGAAAAAGCATGATCCAAATGTGAAGCCCTACAGCATCATAGAAGCAGCAGAACTTAGCAAAAAGTCACCACAAATAATTAGTTAAACAGCATGCTACCAATATAAAATAACAGCAACCATTGCTAGCATTTATGTAGAGTACATTACCTATAATATCTGCTTCAACATATGCAATGACTCTACAAGGTACACACACGCATCTAGTATCTTTTTACATACAAAGAAACTGAGAACGAATTTAAGTGACTTGTCCAAGGTCACAAAACTATTATCTCTGGAGGATTTTCCTTCTGGTCTCTTTACTACAAGTATTATGAACTGACCATTAGCATACTCCCACCTGCTATACGGTGCCCTCTCCTCCTTAAAGGAAGGCAGACTTTTTTTCTTTTTTTGTAGGAAGCACAATAAGTCCTCCTTCTGTCTCTCCTCTACTTGCCTTCAGTCCCCTTTCTTTTATTTCCCTCTCCATTGTTATTCCCTCTGTTGCTGTCCAGCATCAGCTGTGCTCCCAGGCACTTAAAGAGTATCACAAAGCAGTATTTAATATATTCCCATACTTCATAAATGAGTCTTTATGAGTACGGCAGATAGGTTATCTCTGAATCATGTCATAAGAATCAGGAGACATTGGTTCAAATTCTGATTCTGCCATTTACCACCTAAATGACCTCAATTAATTCCTTGTCTTCTGGCCTCTGTTTCTTCATTGGCAAAAGAGAATGTAATGGATCAGATAGATTTTACAGTACCTTCTAGCTCTGTTTTCCTTGACTTTGAAAGAAAAGACTATGGGGTTTTCTTATCTCTATGCACTGGTGATAGAAAAAGCTATATTGACAGATCAAGAGTATTTGTCAGGGATCTCTGCCAAACTACAAGGTTTGGGTGGCTGAAACATTCTCATGATAACCATATCATTTCAGCATTTCTCAGTTCACCTAAGTCAGGAGCTATGGAAAACATCCTTAACATATATTAGGTAGGTTGATACAAAGAAGAGTTGAAAATAACTGAAGAATTCATGATATATTTTAAGATATTATTTGGGTTTGTATCAAGTTTAAAGGAAAGTTCTTAGTTGGAAGAAGAATTTGTTCAGTCTTCACTGAATAGTTCACCAGGAACTATGTTAATGGCTGAGGACACAAAAACTAAATGATAGAGGCATTGGGAAAGGGAACAATATGCCAACAATAATGAAAATTCATTAGAGGTGAATATAAAGAATTAGAATGTGATAGGGAGCACAAAACCTGAGAAGGAAAAGTTTATTGTATAAAGTGACATGTGTTTGACCTGAAAGAGAATTAGGAACTCCAAGAGCCAGAGTTAGTTGAGATTTTCTCACTGCTTTTTTTAGGTGTCTTCCTAACTTGCATTTCTTTAAAAAAAAAAAAAGAACTACATTCAGAATTTCCATTGGTAAAAGGAAAGTGATGTAACATGCTTGCACATAAAATAGATTTTGGGGTGCAATCACCTGGCAGAGAAAGGGTATACATGATCTTTTAAAAACATTCATTAAGACCCATCTGTTTGCAGAGACTGATGCAAAGGACTAGGGAAATCACAGCTCTGATAAACTAAGTCCCTGTTTTCACAGAAATGACAATCTCAAATTAGTGAAGGGCTGAAAAGAGAAAAGAACAAAAAGTAAGCAAATCAGATTGAAGCTTATAAGAATACAGGAGTTATACAAACGTCATTCTCAATGTTTCCAGGAGGGAAAAAGACAGTTTCATAGTAGCAACAGTTTAAGTTTACAAAACAATTTCCTCTTGGGGCGGCTAGATGGCGCAGTGAATAGACCACCGGCCCTGGAGTCAGGAGGACCTAAATTCAAATCCGGTTCTGACACATAACACAAAAACTAACTGCGTGGCCTTGGGCAAGTCACTTAATCCCAAAGTGCCCTCCAAAAAGCAAAAAACAAGACAAACAAAAAAAAAGCAATTTCCTCACAATAACCACATTTTTTTTTTGCCTCTCAACACAGACTAAGGGAAGAAATGCCCACAGCTGATGTCTTTGAGTATTAGTGGTTATATGTGAAAAGTCTTACTACATAGCTATTCTTCTTATGCGCCCTAAACAGGAAAGACTAAGATTTCCCCTTAGTAGACGAGAGACCCTAAGAAAATTTGACTCAAAAAGTTAATAAGATTGTTTGATACTTTGTAGGGAAGTGTGGAAAGATTTAAAGATTCTTAATGGTTTGTGATTTTAAACTGGATTGCAAATAGATATTAGTTGAGGATGTCATGTTTGAAAAAGATAGTGGGGAATACAGAAAAATAAAAAGAGACATTTTCCTCCTAATTACCCTATAATCAGTTTTCGTTGAAGCAAATATATAATAATTTAAAATGCAATTTAAAATTCACAAGATTTATATGCTGATCCAAGGTAAAATAAATATCTATTATTTATAATGTGTAATTATCTAATATTATAGAACCTTGTGGAGAGAGAATTATCTTCCAGGGAGAAATCCTTAGTTGTGTCACTATGCTTCACCCCTGTCAAACACCATGTCAAGTACAGTCCTCAATTTGGGGTGGCAAAATTTAAGAAACATATTGATGAGATGAAGAATATCACAAGAATAAAGGGTCTTAAGATCATGTCATAAAATTGAAGAAACTGAGGTGGCTGTTGTTTAGCCTGGAAAAGATAAGACTAAAGCTCAGACAGGACATGATTTGAAGGGCTTCTATGTGTAAGAGGGATTGTAGTTGTTCTGTTGGCCATAGAGAACTGAAGTAGGAGGATTGGGTGGATACTGCAGAAAATAAATGTAGGCTTTATTTTCAGGTAAGGTGATGGATAGAAAAAAAGGATCCATCAAATAAAAAACCACGCCACCACCACCACTACCACCATAAGAAAAACAAGAAAGAAAAAATACTTCTTACCAATTAGTTGCAAAGTAAACTGGGCTGCCTAAGGAAATGTTACATATATTTCATTGGAAGCCTTCAAACTAAAGTCATTAAGCAACTTTTCAGGCATAGGGATGCTGGGGTATTCATTTCAGATATGGCATGTCCTTTCTACCTTTAGACTGTGATATTCTATGAGATTTCACTAAATATTTTATAGTTACCTGAAAGGAAAATGATAGATCATAAATTTATATAAAAATAGAATCACTTTAAGTGATTCTTAAATCATTCTTAAAAATTAAAATCAAAGAAATGAAATATTATAGATAGAAAACATGAAAGTCAGCCTTGAAGTCAGAAATGTCTGGGTGCAAGTTACACATCTGACACATGCAGGCAGTGATTTTAAAGGGAAGAAATTAGCAGTGGGGAAATAGGGGTATTTGTTAAGGGTTCTTGTAGAAGGGATCTGAGCTGAGGACTGAAGCATGAACAGGAAGAGTGAGAACATTCAAGGCATGGGAGATAGATACTGAAAAAGTATCAATAATATGTGAGATGAATAGAAAGGAGAGGCTGTCTGGATCATGCACTGTACCAAAGGAGGTAAAGTGTGAGGAAAGCTAGGAAGAAGCCAGGATGTTAAGAACTTTAAAAGCCAAGCAGAGCATTTTACATTTGACCCTGTAAGTAATAGAGAATGGAAAGAGTTAAGTGACTCGTGAAGCTTTAAGGAAGATTACTTGAGCAGGTGAATGGAGTGTAGATATGAGTGGGGAGGGACATAAAACCAAGAAAGTAACCTGTAGGCTATGAAAATAATCCCAGGGAAGAGATGATGAAGAACCAAACATATATGTTTGTATGTGTGTGCATGTGTACATATGTACATTTATGTACATATGTACATATATGTGTGCACAAATCCATACATATATGCATGAATATGTGTGTGTATATATATGAGAGACATCAAGTTCAAAATAACGTAATTTAGCCAAAAAGTACATATATGCAGTGAGCTCAAAAAGGAGTCAAAGACTGATAAGAATTTTGTGAATTTGGATGACTAGGAAAATGGCATTAATCTGGATATTAATAGGCTATTTCACAAGATGGGAGGGTTTACTGGAAAAGATATAGAGTTCTCTTTTGGACATGGTGACCTTGATATACCTATGGGATGCTCACTTGAAGACACCCAGCATGAAGTTAGTGATAGAATACAATGCATTAGGAGAGAGGCTAAGGCTGTAAAATAGATCAGACCTAGCCTGTTTGCTTGGTTTTTTTTCTTGCAATCTCAAAAATAAGTGCTAAAATCTTTTTGGATATATAGGATATTTTCCTCTTTCTTTGATATCTTCTGGAATTTAGGCCTAAGAGTCATTTTGCAAAATCAAAGGTACTTTTGACCTGTCATGAATGTAAGCTTAGTTGCCACGCTTATAGAAGGAATTCCAAGCTTTTGGGGTCATGGACCCCTCTGGAAGTCCTTTGAAATCTGTGCACCCTATTTTCAAATACTTTCTGCAAAGGCATAATAGCAAATAAATGGGATTAGTAAAGAATATAATTAAATCCAAATGAAGAATTACTTTTTCCTGATAAATCTTAATAGATCCCCAAAAATCTATGCACAGCTCCTTTCAGGGACCTGACTTCTGCAGATCCAGTATCCTTGATTATTTAAGCTAAATTAGACAAACTCACTCTTTGTTTAAGAGCTTCCAAGGTGGAGAACTCCCACTAATTAATTAATCAAGTCAAAAGCAAGCAAGTACTTATTACATAACAATACATGTTCCAGGATGAAAGGAAAGATTTCATGGCCATTATTTCCAAAGTTTGGGTGCAATACTGACTGTAGTGTGTACTATAAATTCCAGTCTCCCTGCTAACAGAAGTACCAGTTCCTACTAGATAGAGACCTCCAGTTTTCTATGTTGTTTTTAACCTGACACCTTACACCCAATAAAACTGGAGATAATTGTATTATTAAAAATTTTTAGTTCTCAATTTGCTGTGTATTTTGATGCTTTGATAATCCATTATTTCTAAATATCTCAAACAGATTTCAAAGTGCTTAGTCCTTTTGAATCAAAATAAACTTTTATACCATATCTGTGGATATCATTCATGTTGAGAAATCAGTCAGGAATTCTATCCACCAATGAAGGTCAGCATTTTTTTTCTGAAAGATATAATCAGTCACTTTACTGGAAGGCAGAACTGTTAGCTTTCACTAGTGAAAGTTAATCAATAAATGTCAGAGGCAGGACCTAACTATTGATCAAGGAATGACTTGGGCATCATCTAGGCAAAATAAGTTGGTTCTAAGTCAAGGACTCAAAGGAAGGCCTTAAGACATTGTCAGTCAAGAATGTGAATGAAAATTAGATAAAAAGCATAGAGGGGAAAGTAAATATATGAGGGCAAGGTCACTAA
>CM053601.1:179442251-179458399 GCA_028646575.1 Pseudocheirus occidentalis | reverse complement strand
ATGTGTCTGTATGTGTATCTGGGTGTGTTTGTAGATAGGGCTAGAAGGGACCGTGCAGAAGGGAAGGAAAACAAGGAAGAAGAAACAGCCATCATTAGGGAAGAGATGTCTTGTTGGATGGCAAAAGTGAAGAAGGGAAAAAACCAGCAGGTCTGAACTACAGCACACGTTTCCTGTTACATTCAGGAAAATCAACTTCCCTATTGCATACAACTATTCATTCCAGATGCTGTCCTAGAAGACTGAGCAGAAAAAATGATAAGCTCTTTCCTATATGTCTAACCATAATGTTCCTGTCCTCAATCTCGTTTTCTTTTAATTCCTTTAGCTGGTCTCTGTATAGGCTAGCTATCAGTTGGTAGTTGGTTCCACCCCTTGTACTATGTCAGGCTTTTTGTCTTCCACCTGGCACCTTTTCTTTCCAAATTTCACAGCCTCAGGGCCCAGTTTGGTCACTATTTCTGCAGTCTCCACACATTACTAGCCAATGTCATGGCTAAGTACTGTCTTTAGTGACTTGAAGTCTTCTCTTTATCTCCCTATAAGATCAGTGCTGGAAAAATTACTTATTATAATTTTTGCCTTGACAAACCAATCAGAACTTGGTCTGATACCTTTCCTCTGTCTATTATGCATTAATTAGGGGAAATTTCAACTAAACTGAAGGCAAAGAATTTGGTTCCTACTAATGTATCACAGCAAAAACTGTGGGTGTAAAGATAGGAAGCTTCAATATGAGTCTTAAGGTCTATACTAATAAGGATATGAAACTGTGTGAACCATTTAATAACTGTCCCGCTGAGTTTCCACATCTCAAAAATCAGGATGATTAACATGTGTGTACTGTCTCTTTGACAGAAAACAATAAAGAAAACATTACATAAACTAGATGTATTCATTTAGGCTGTATAAGCTTGATAGGGATCTTCATTCAAGTTTCCACTCTTAGACAAGTCAGGTTTTCAAGCAAAAAAATATATGTCTTCTCCACAGAATTCTAGAGGTACATCTGAGTATTCGGGGGTGTTTTTCTAACATTCTCAAGGGGAATCCAATTCCTGTAAATTCCTCAATAATTAGTGCCCTACTTTCATCTAATTACTCTACAACAGTCAGCCTTATAAAGGTATATAGTAAGAACAGGTGTTACTGTCAATTTCCCTCTGAAGGACTGTGGGATAAAACTGAAATGGAGTGGAAACATTCTCCTATTTATTACCTCCATCCCTGAAAGGTGTGGGCTCCAACATGATGCAGTTTTAATAAAGCAATGACACCCAAAGTTCATTACCAAAAAATGGCATAATCAATGAATGAATTGCTGCTGACACTTCTTGATGGCCTTTGCCTACATGACAGGATTTTGTTCCTCATGGTAATCTAGAAAATTGACCACGCACTCCAGGTCCGAGTTGAATGGTATTCTAACTCTTCTAAGTTTACAACATAGTAGCTGGTTCAAAGATCTCTTCACCTAAAAGTGGGAAATAAACAGAAAAGCACAAAAGCAGAGACCTATGTTCCTAGGCTACATCTTAGCCCCACATGGGGAGAGACCAAGGCATCTCTCTATTCAGAGGATAAAAGCAAGTCTCTGTTGTACTGGAGCCATGTAAGGAAAACTAAAGGTGGCCATGTCAGATAGATCATGCCTTCAAAATGCACCTCATTTCTGAGTTGGTCCATCAAAATTTTGCCTCTTAAACATATAGCAATCAAATCAGAACCAATTACACAATGCCTACTCATTCTTCAAAGTACACAGGTGCCTTAATCAGCTCCACATTCTAAACTTTCTAGTAAGCAATGGGTTTGTGCAGTGTCTTGTGTATAATAATGTGTTGTTATATTTTTATAATACAAATGAAGCCTTTAATAATTATTTCCTTTCAGAAAGGCTTGGTGGATCTATGTTCCATGAAATGTGTCAGACGCTCATCCTTTTCCCTCCCATAGGCATAGCTTTTATGTTTCTCAGGATCTAGGTGAGAAGAAGAAGGCAATTTACTGGGAAACCTTGTCATTAACTGACATGTTACTCTTTATTTCTCTCCAGGTTATTTTTTATTTGGTGATAATTCTTCTGACAAAGACAGCTAAATTCATCTAATGATTTTTCCTAATGAAATCCTGAAGATTATCTACCTGAGCCAGATAGTAACTGGAGTCCTAGGGAACTCCTTCCTCATATTCCTATACAGTTTGAAGTTCACTAATTCTCAGAAATCAGGATCCAGAATTCTGATTCTCATTCATTTTCTCTTTACCAATATACTGTTACTTCTTTTCAGGGGAATTCCCCAAACAATTGAAGTCTGGGGGTCAAAATATTTGGTGGATTTCACAGGGAATATATTTCTAATTTACCTTCGGAGAGTGACTCGTAGCCTTTCCCTCTGTAGCTGCTTCCACCTGGTTTTATTCCAGGCCATCACAATCAGTCCAAACAGCCTCATAAAGGCAGAGCTAAAAACCAGGATTCTGAAGGGCATATTTCCCTTCTGTCTTGCCTGCTGGGTGCTGAATGTGCTCATAGATGCCATTCTGCCTATATATGTCATTGATTTCAGGAACAGAACACACAGTAAAGAGGAAGAGTATATTGGATTAAGTGCATTAGACCTTCATGCAAAAAAGACTAAAATGTTCCTAATCTGGAAGGTTTTTCATGATGGTTTTTATATGGGTCTCATGGCCATTACCAGTTGCTGTATTGCACTTTTCTTGTGCAGACATCACCGGCGAATTCAACACCTTCATATCACTGCCCAGTCTAGAAGAGCCTCACCAGAGATCCATGCTGCCACAGCCATCCTGATACTGGGGAGCACCTTTGTTGGCTTTACTTTAGTGAATCCCATTTTTGTCATGTATATGATTGTTTCTAAAGTCTCTACTCCTGTTTTGCTACATGTCTCAGTTTTTCTTTCTCTGTGTTTTCAAACAGTTAGCCCCCTCATACTGCTCATAAGTGACACACAGATCTTGCGACGTGTCTGCGCTGATTGGCAGATGCAAAGCCCATCTTCCATGGAAATAAAAATGTAAACCAGTAACCTGGAAAATAATGAAAGTAGGACACTCTATTAATGGGATAAATACTGAATAAAGTCAACTTGAAAATTTTCCTGTTATTGATGGGGAAACTGGGCCAATATCACACTTCTCAAAGTATTAAAACAGTTTCTCAGCTAAGTTATTTTCCATTCTGCACATTTTTCCCAAGAAAACCACTTCCTGAGCAATGTAACAATAGCTTTACAATGTGACAAAAGCTGAACAGTATGATAATGGGGATCTACTACCCAGTGAAGGATAGAAGACCTACCAGATAGGAATCCTAGAAACCTTTGTAGATGTGGTCACTTCCATTTCCTTTCTGCTCTTAGCTCCATTCCCTTCCTTCTTGTGACCACAATCTGTTCTCCAGCATTGTGACTACTGCCAATCATGAAAGAATGAACTGTATAGATAACAATAGGGATTTCTTAACAAATATAGTACCCAATTTGTACACAGTAACTGGATGTCCTGGGAAAACTTGTCCTCAAAGAGGAATTTTTGTGCTGTGGTCACCATGATGTTAAAGATTCTTTTCATAAAATTCTTTTAATCTCTGAATGATCCAAGAATAAAATAGAGAAAAATGAGGTCAATAATTGGGCATGCAACTGAAAGAACTAGAAAAAGAATAAATTGAAAATCTCCAAGTAAATAATGTATTAGAAAAATTGAAAACCAAATGACTGATTAATAAAACTGGAATTAAGAAAACTATTCAATTAATAAATAAAACTAAGAGCTGGTTTTAGGAAACAACTAACAAAATTGATAGATCTTTAGCAAATATGTTTTTTAAAAAGATAGAATAAAACCAAATAATGAGCATTAAAAATAAAAAGGGTGAATCTACTCCAATGATGAGAAAATTAAACAATAATTAGGAATTATTTTGCTCGATTGTATGCCCTTAAATTGACAATCTTATTGAAATGAATGTTTTCAAAAATATAAATTTCTCAGATTAACTGAAGAAAAAGTAAATTACTTAAACAACCCTCTCTCAGAGAAAGAAAGAGAGAAATCAATACATCAATGATCTCCCTAGGAAAAAAAATGTCCAGGGCCAGAAGGCTTTACTAGAGAATTCTATCAAACATGCAAAAAACACTCAATTCCAATACTTTACAAAGTATTTGGGAAAATTGGAGAGGAAGGAGTCCTACAAAACTCTTTTTATGACACAAATATGATACTGACAACTAAATCAGGAAAAGATAAAATGGAAAAAGAAAATTATAGATCAATTTCCCCCATGAGTATAGATGCAAAATTTTAAATGAAATATTAGCAAAAAGACTACAGCAACATATCACAAGAATACACTTTGATCAGGTAGGATTTATTCTAGGAATGCAAGGATGGTTCTTCATCAGTATAATTGAACATATCAACAACCAAACTAGTAGAAGTCGTATGATTATTTCAATAGATGCAGAAAAGACTTTTAATAAAATACAGTACCAATTCCTATTAAAAACACTAGAAAGTATAGGAATAGATGAAGTCTTTCTTAAAATAATATGTAGCATCTATCTACAACCAAAAGCAAGTATTATATGTAATGGGGAAATGCTAGGAGCATTTCCAGTAAGATCAGGGGTGAAACAAGGATGTCCACTATCACCCCTCTTATTTAATCTGTTACTAGAAATGTTAGCAGTAGTTATTAGAGAAGAAAAAGAAATCAAAAGAATCAAATTAGGCAAAGAAGATACTAATCTTTGTAGATGATAAAATGATTTATTTAGAGAATCAAGTGCAAAACTACTTGAGATAATAAAGTTAGCAAAGTTGTAGGACATAAAATAAACCCTCATAAATCCCCAGCATTCCTATATATTTCTAACGAAATCCAAAAACAAAAGATAGAAAGAAAAAAATCCATGTAAAGTTACAGAAGATATTATAAAATATTTGGGAATCTACCTGTCAAAACAATCTGAAGACCTATTTGAACACAATTACAAAACACTTTTTCACAAATAAAATCAGATCAAAATAATTGGAAAACCATCAGTTGCTCATAGTTAGGTCAAGCTAATATAATAAACATAACATTTTACCAAAATTAATTTATGTATTATATGCCATAGCAATCAATCTACTAAAAAAATATTTTATGGAGCTAGAAAAAATAGTAACAGAACCTGTGGCTGGAGACAAGATGGCAGAGTAAAAGCAGGAACTTCCTTGACCCCCCACAAAAACCACTTCCAATACCTGTAAAAAAAAATTATTCTAAACAAATTTTGCAGCTACAGAACCTACAAAGTAAAAGAGAGAAATATATCTCCTTCTGAAGGCAGCCTGGCAGGCAGACAGGAAGTGTCTCTCACACTGTGCTGGGAGATGAGCTCAGTCCTGTATGAGCAGTATGGGCCCAGACCCAGGACAGCCATGATCACCAGCACAGACCAGACACGGCAGACGTCAGGAAAGTGAATCAATAGCAGCTATGGTGGTTTACAGACTAATCACCACATAGACAACAAAAAAGAGAAAGTAAAAAGTCAGTAGATCTCTGTTGGAGCTGGTTGAGAAAATAGTGTGGTCCAGCCCACACCCCTGGGGTGAGAGGTGACTGTGGCTTGGTGGCTGCAGCTTCTGCCACATGGCTGCCTCTGGAGCTCCTGGACTCCATATTGTAGTGGGAACAAGAAACCATTCAGAAGACAATTGCTCTTGCTTTGACCTACTTGGATTTGGGTTGCAGTCTTGGGTGGTGGTCCTGGGGTGAGGAATGCTAGTGTGCCAGAGCTTCTTGGGGCACTTGGGGTGGGTGAGGAAGAAAGAATGGAAAGAATCTGGAAATCAAATTGTTAAAAAAAAAAAGTTAAGTAAATTGTTTCTTACATGCAACTGGGAAGTAAGATGTACAGGAACTGGGATATAGAAATCCATCTTGTCCTACTAGAAAGTTAGGGGTGATGGGGTAGGATATGAGAGAGAACAGCTTGGGGAAAGGGGTATTCAGTAGGCTCACTATCTTGAGCTAGGGGTTAGGGTAAAGATAAGGAGAAAATTTACAACTCAAAATCTTGTGGAAATGAATGTTGAAAACTAAAAATAGATAAATTGAAAAAAATAATAATAACAAAATTCATTTGGAAGAACAAAAGGTCCAGAATATCAAGGAAATTAATGAAAAGAAATGCTATGGAAGGTGGCCTAGCCATACCAGATTTTACTTGGTATTATAAAGCAGCAGTCATTAAAACTACTTGGTACTGGCTGAGGATTAGAGTAGTGAATCGGTGGAATACATTAGGTGCATGAGACATAGTGGTCAATGACTATAGTAGTATAGTATAGTAATTATATAGTATAGTAATAGTATAGTACAGTAATTACTATAGTAATCTATTGTTTGATAAACTTCAAACCCCAGTTTCTGGGATAAGAATTCAGAATTTGTCAAAAACTGATGGGAAAACTGGAAAATAGAATGGCAGAAATTGGGCATAGAGCAATATCTTATACATACAACAAAATAAGGTATAAATGGGGACATACTCTACATGTAAAGTAATCTGGGAGAGCAAGGAGTAGTTTCCCTGTCAGAATTATGGAGAAGGGAAGATTTTATGACAAAGAAACAGTAGCATTATGAAATGCAAAATGGATAAGTCTAATTACATTAAATTTAAAAGTTTCTGTACAAATAAAGCCAATGTAATCAAGATTAAGAGGGAAGTCAAAAATTGGGAAAGAATTTTTACAACCAGCATGTCTGATAAAGGCCTCATTTCTAAAATATACAGAGAACTGTGTCAAATCTACAATAATGCAAGTCATTTCCCAACTGATAAATGGCCAAAGGATATGAATGGGAAGTTTTCATAGGTAGAAATTAAAGATATTTATAAAAGCATGAAAAAATAATCTAAATAGCTATTAATCAGAAAACACAAACCAAAACAACTCTGAGGTACCACATGCCACCAGTCAGATTGACTAAGATGACAAAATAGGAAAATGATAAATGCTGGAGAGGATGTGGAAAAGTTGGAACACTAATGCATTGTTGGTGGAGTTGTGAAAAGATTCAGCCATTCTGGAAAGCAATCTGGACCTCTGCCCAAAGGGCTAAAAAAAAGTGCATTCCTTTTCACCCAGCAAAACCACTTTTAGGGCTGTATTCCAAAAAGATCATAAAATTGGGGAAAGGATCCATATGTACAAAAATATTTATAGGAGCTGTTTTTGTGGTTGCAAAGAATTGGAAATCAAGAGGATGCCCATCAATTAGAGAATGGCTAAAGAAGTTGTGGTATATTAATTTAATGGAATACTATTTGCTATAAAAAATGTGGAGCAGATAGACTTCATAATAACCTGGGAAGAGTTATATAAACTGATTCTGAGTGAAGAGAGCAGAACAAGGAGAACTTTGCACTCAACTATAGATACACCATATGTGTGATGACTAATTTGGATAGACTGGGCTCTACTCAGCAATGCAAGATTATAACAGAACCCCAAAAGACTCATGATGGAAAGGGGTGTCCATATCCAGAGAAAGGACTACAGAGTCTGAATGCAGATTGAAGCAAACTACTCCCTGTCTCTTTTTATTTTGTTTTGTTTCTTCTTTCTTGTTGTTCACTCCACTGGTTATAATCCTTCCTTACAACTTGACTAACGTTTAATGTGAAGGAGTTTGTACATCCTCTATTTAGTTGCATGCCCTGATGGGGGGAAGAGGAAGGAGAGGGAGGTAGAGAAAATTTGAAAGTCAAGGAATTATGGAACTGAGTGTCAGAAACTAAAAGTAAATAAATTATTTATTTAGAAATATTCCTTTTGTGCTGCACCATTCCTAGTTTATTGACAAAGATCAGCCATTAAAAAACCTCTCCAAGTAATTGTGTCCTATGAGTGTATTCTCAGCTCAAATTATATCATCCCAGAATTTGAGAAGCAAAAGAGATCTTGAGGACTATCTATATTGACCCACACACAAAAGGAATCCCAGTCCAATATATCAGCATATTGATGTTCAGGGAAGGAATTCTCCTACATGTCAAGGCATGCCATCCCATTTTGTACAGCTTGCTTCTTAGGAATATTTTTTTTCTTGAAATCAGGGCTAAACTTCCCTCTTCATAACTGTCATTTAATGCTGCTGTTCTGAACTCCTGAATGCAGTTGAATAAGCCTAATTCCTGCTCCATTTGAAAGCTATTTAAAAAATTCAAGACACCCATTAAAACCTAGTCTTCTCTTCTCCAGATTAAAGATCCCCCTTAACATCACATAAATCTGATAGAAAATGGTCTGAAAGCTCTTCAACATCTTGCTTATGCTCTTCTGGACACCCTAGCTTGTCAATACCCAACCTAACTTGTTCTGGGCCAAAAGGAACGAAGTACTCCAAAACAGACTAAAGAGGGCAGAGTGTGTAGGCACTGATGCCTCCTTTGACTGAAGAATATCAGACTTTGTAGTTACTATATCACACATTAGTAAATCAAATTGAAATCATCATCCACTAGATGCCTCAGAACTTTTTTTAATTGCTGTTCTCCAGTAAAGGAATGCACACTTACCCCTAATGAATTGCAACTTATTGGATTCAGATCATTTCTCCAGCCTGTGAAGAAACTTAAGGAACCTGACCCTAGGACTTGGTTAGCCATCAACCACAGTCTTAAATTTTTGGCAAGTCTTTGTTTCATACTTATATTCAAGTCTTAAAGAATATTATTCAGTAGTATAGGACCCAACCCAGTTCTCTGTGGTCCTTTGTTATAGATAGCTTGGCATGTAGACATTGAACCATTAACCAGTACCTTTAGGTCCACAGAGTCAATCAGCTATGAATTCATCTGATTGTGTTCTTATATAACCCATGTTTTTTTTTATTTGCTCAACAAGTGCAGTAAAAAATTGCTTATTAAAAAGTTTTGCTAAAATATTTTTATGAGGTAAATGAGATCTACAGTATTTTGCTCATCTCCTCTGCTTGTCATAAGCAAAAAATGAAATGAAATTACTTTAATATGTTCTATTCATAAGAATCATGCCCAGAAACAAAATCAAGCTAACAAGGTGGTAATATGCAGAGTGTTTCCTCTTTTTTTATTTTTTTCTTTGTTTTGAACATTGGGATGGCACGGATCTCCACCAATCTTGTCATTCTAGCATTTTTCTTATCTTGAAATTATCACTAAGAGTGACTCACCAATCACATCCAGAAGGATTTTACAGACCTTTACATGTAGATCCCCTGACTCATGTGACTTGTACTCACCAAGGTGGCTTTTCTTTAATTACCTCCTTACTTATTGGGGGCATCATCTTCATAGTCATTTTATGATATCAAAGGAAGAAACCATTTCTCTTCCAGAAAAAATTACATAAAATAGAAATAAAAGAGGCCTTGAGAAAAGAGACTTCTCTCTGTTTTCATTCATCCCATTGTGTTTTTTATTCAGTGAATGAAAAAAATGAATTTCTTTTCTTCCCTTGCTTCCTTGCCATCCTCAGGTCCAACCAATCATTTAACTTTCTAGATACTATTTTTACAGGTCATAAAATTATTATATGAGAGTATCACTGTTTTCCATGAATGTCAATTGTCCAACTCTAAATTCAGGTGGCTGAGATAACCAAAGTCTGAAGGATCTTATCTAGTCTTCTAAAGTTTATGTTCTAATACTCCTCTCACTTGTAATCTGATCTTGCCTATATTTCATGATCTATGCTACCTCAAATATTTTATGGTGTAAAAATTCCAAAATTACCTCCAACTCTAAGACTCTATGTTTTCTGAGGAACAATCATAGTTCTGACATTTGTAAAGGATGGAAGGCATTAAGAAGTAACATGCAAATTTTGTTATCAATATGAGAGTGATGCCTCTTTTCAAAGAGAATATTGACATTGGTTCCTTGAGGGATAAACCTTGATGATTTCTTATAAGTTTTAGGCCAATGAGGTATTGTAGTGGACAGAGTGCCAAGCCTGCAGTTAGGAGTATCTCAGTTCAGACTCAGACTGATTCACTTACTAGCTGTGTGACAGTGGGCAAGTCACTTAATCCTCTTTGTCTCAATTTCTTTACTATAAAATCAAGTGGAGAAGGAAATGGCAGGGCTCCTCCAGTATCTTTGTCAAGAAAACCATTAATGGGGTACAGAAGAAGGCCAACATTACTGAAATGTCTGAACAATAATTCTAGGTTTTCAGTGACTGTGCCTTTTTACCAAGGTGATTTAAAGAGTAAGAATTCTTTAGAGGACACACTTTTTCAAGCAAATTGTAGAAGTGAGTCAAAACAGTATTTAATCACTTTTAACCTCTATTTTAAGTTCCAGGCACAGAGAAATGTATAAAAAAACGGACCTGAGATTTGGGAATAGGGTAGTAACCTGCACATGTGCATAGTAACATCCCTCCAGGAGCCATTAATAGTTGTCTTGAATCAAAATCATATGAGAATAAAATATGCTAAACCATGCCTTTCTTAAATACTCAGAGTATTATTTATATTAGGCTTGATCAGCTTAAGAGATGGCAAGAATTAGCAGATGGAGTGATAAAAGTATTTCCTTGGGAGCCAATGGTTGAATCAGGTCTTTCAGTGACATGGGATTTTTCCTTAACCCATCTGGAGTTTTCTTGGCAAAAATACTGGAATCATTTGCCATTTCCTTCTCCAGCTCTTTTTATAGGTAAGAAACCAAGGAAAAGAAGGTTAAGTGACTTACCCAGGTATCTGAGGACAGATTGAACTGATGAGGAGAGTCTTCCAAACTCCAGGCTTGGCATTCTCTCCAATGTGCCACCTAACTCCTTCAAATGACTATTTGACCCTAGTATTTAAGACAATGACATGAAAATTAGGAAAATACAGATAATATTTTCATGCCTGTGAGTAATAGATACATCCTTAAACAAGTAAGAGAGAGAAAGAAACAATTGCAAAAGATAAATTAAATAATCTTGATGGAATGAAATTGAATAAATTCTGCACAATTAATACTAATGACCTGACCCTTTCTAAGAATGTAGTCGGGTTATAACAAAAGGTATCATGCTACATGAAAGAAAGATATCTCCTCAGTTCAACAAATGGGAATCATTGGGGGTCACTCAAAACTAGAATTTATTGTTATTCCTTAATAAAGTATGAGGCACAAAGGAGTGGGGGGACCATTCACACAGCAAGAAGACCCCCCACACCCATGCTCCAGAGCAGTGGTTCTCAACCTTCCTAATGCCATGACCCTTTAATACTCTTATGTGGGTGTATCTACATGTGGACAGACCCACCTGGAGATGGATAGAGAAGCAGTGTCTTGGTTCCTAAGACCATCAGAAATATGTGTTTTCCAATGTTCTTAGGCAACCCCTGTGAAAGGGTCTTTTGACCCCCAAAGGGTTACACCCCACAGGTTGAGAACCACTGCTCCAGAGCATCAGAAGTATGGGAGTCTGACTGTGGACATTTATGCTGTTTAGATTTCAAGGTTTTGGCTTACTTTAAGATCAATATCACACAAATGTTATGAACACAATAATAGATGATATAAGTAATGGAAACTATAAAGTGTCAATCTTAATGCCAGGCATTACTTCACTTGACTTTTATCTATGAGCTCCATGGCCATCTGCTCCCAAAAAATACAGGGATCCAAATTCTACCATTTTGACCCATTCTTTCAGAAGAACTGTCCATATGAATATATGCAATCATCACCAAAGATGTAGGAAACCACATACAAATGGGCCCTCCACACCCTGCAACAAACCTGTCTTCCTCTTTGTGACACAGAGTGGCTCTCATTTCACCCTTCTCTCACCTCAAACAGAGAAAACTTTTTCTCCCAGCTGCTCACTGGTGCTCCTTTGGAGTTTACAATTAATCAATAAGCATTTTAGTTGGAATGGGTACCTTAGAGAAAAGTTTGTTTTTGTTTATACAGACATAATAAATATTCTCTATGAAGACAATTAATTTTTCTACAAGTGACATCATAATCACTGATCTGAAGGGAGATGATTCATACTTAGCTTAATATATAATTCTGGACCTGGTCATACTCACCCCTCCTATCTATCTTTATAAACTCAAAGAATCATTCCTGTGGCTCTACCATCTGCCCTGGCAGGGGAAATCAACCTGGTAAGTGACCCTAAATTAACCCACAGAGATACAGATCCATAGACGTAAATTTTCTTCTAAGAGAAGGAAAACGGTCCTGCATCACTAGGGGCTGAGAACTGCACCAAGAATTTACCTAAATAAGCATGGTGCTGTCTCTCATAGGAAGCAAGAATTCTGTGATTGATCTGGAGAAAGACCTGAGGTCTCTGCCTCCCATATCCCGGGTCTGGTTGTCATCTAGCTTGTATTGGCGATGATATTAAAGGTTAGAATTCATGGGCATGACATTCTAAAGTTGATGAACTCTCCCCTAATGGTGAACTTATGAATAATCTTGATCCTAAGCCAGTGATTCTCAACCTTCCTAATGCCACAACCCTTTAATACAGTTCCTCATGTCATGGTGACCCCCAAAGATAAAATTATTTTTGTTGCTACTTCATAACTGTAATTTTGCTACCATTATAAATTGTAATGTAAATATCTGATCTGCAGGATGTGTTTTCATTGTTACAAATTGAATATAACCCACAAGTTGAGAACCACTGTCCTAAGCCATCATAACTTAGTTATATCATAGGAAAAGGTTTTAATTATGAACTCTGAGTACGAGTTGGAAGAGCAAGAGTTCTACAGCTCTAGTCCCTTTTAGATGGGAACAAAGAAAGCTAATACTTAAGGACCTGACAAAGGGAGTTCACAACCCTGTTATGCTACATTTTTAGATTTTATGGATTATAAAAATAATGGAGGACAGAATTTGTCCCTCTTGTTCTGGGCATAAAAACTAGCTCTTTTTGACTATGGGGAGACTTCATTTCTTTGTTCTTGATCTGTCCCTCTATTTTTTTTAAGTTGCCCAGCACCTTCTGTGCTCCCAAGACTCAATTTCTTCTTTGCCACAAAAGGTACTGGGTCACATGACCTCTAAGTGCTCTTCCCTATCTCTTTACTAAGAAAGAATTGTGTACCTCTTTGATTTGGAAACTAAAAAACTAATCCTGACCAATGACAATCTTCCAGTTCTCCTTACAGGGTGGAAGTTTGGGTTTATATAACCCCACTCGTGTAAATCATGATGATATTTCCTCATTTGCCAGGAATCAGGGGAGGCTGTCCTACATTAGATAAAGGAGATTTAGATAAATAACAATTGAGAGCATATATGAAGAAATCTGTATATTTGAAGGCATGGTTATGCTTTATGTTAATATTTTTTAAAAGTGAAATACAATTTATTTTAAGTTCATAATACAAACCAGTATTTCTGGCAGATTCTTAGGATACCAAAATTTTAAAAAATACTGATGGCCTAAGGGAGAGGAACCAACATGTGCAGCTAAGTTTGTTTATACTTGATCACAGGTACCATATTTTGTCTTTTCTTTCTTTTATTTGTAGTATTTAGCACAGTGTCTGGAGCCTAGTAGGCATTTAATATGTTTTCTAACAGGCAATATGCACATATATGAATGCATAAATACATATATGTGTGTGTGTTTAAATAAACATATATATATATATATATGCTGTGTGGCAAATACAAAGTATTTGAGGGGAAAAGGGGGAAAAGTAGAACTGAGGGATTCAGCAAAGGAAAGCTGGAGAAAATGACAAATTAAGCCTTGGAGGGGAATAGGAAACCCAGGAGGCCAAGGGGAGGAGAAGTTTCAGGAATGAGAGGCAGACAGAATGTACAAAGGGAGAGAAGTAGAAATGAAATGATTTTTATGAGGAATAGTGAGTCAGGCTGATCAGAACTTAGAGTACATTTGGGGCAAATATTGGAAAATGAAGCTAGAATGGTAGGATAGAGACAAGTTGGAGCATTCAATACCACCAAAAAAATTTGTATTTCATCCTAGTGGTGACTGGAATCTCTTGAGCATGGGTCTGAAGGGTCAGAGATGGGCTTTCAGAATAACAACCCGGCAAAAAGTTTATTCATTCTAAAACAATAAACATATAAATAGTAATAGAATTCTGGAGAAGAGATCCAGGCAGCAGTTTACCAAGAGCCCTGCCCAACTCTATGCTAATCCCAGTGTCTGCTTCCCAGCTGGATGTGTCAACCTATGGGACCCAGTATCTGGAAAACCAGTGGGAAGGGTGGTACCCCTGGATGAAGGAGAATAGGAGAATTAAAAGGAGCTTGTAGGGAGGCAGCTGCTAACTTTCTCTGCCAGGCCTAACAAATGAGAAAGAGTGGGTGGGTGGCAGGTGTATTAGGAGGAAAGAAGGGATGACAAATATCAGATGTTCCCTTTTATAGGGCCTCATTGGGTCATGTACTTGTCTCATTTTTTTTCCTCTGGGTCATGGACTGAGAAAATATACTTATTCTCCTAGCAACTACTTAGCACCATCTTTCTTGCATGTGTCTTGTCCTAAATTGTGGCATCACTGAGCAGCCAAACATCATCATAGATGTTAAAGGTAAAGAGGGGACCACTCTTCCCTCTGGCTTTGGTGATGATGAAGTCATAAAGTGAAGTGATGAGGAAGTACAGTCAGACCCTGCTTTCTGAACACGAGCTCCTTCACTCCTGCTGACTTCAGCTCCCTGGAGTCTTTATGCAGTATCCAGAGGGTCTTCTGAAGGAACCTTTGCATCCCACTCCCCTTCCTTATCTCTATGATCCTTCAGTCCTGAGAGCCCATCCCAGGAACTAAAGGTGATCTCAATTTCTATGAACTTGCTCTTCTCTCCCTTGGCCTCCTATTCCTGCTGAAGTTCCTCGAAAAACCTATATTTTTATTCCTCACAGTCATAGTCAGTCTCCACAACAAAGTGCTTACTTAATTTTCTCTTTTTTGAGGGAATATCTTCCCAATCTAGATGTTTCTCATCCATATCTTCTTCCTCAGGTTTTGCTTCTTCATCCAGGGTCAAAGAGCCTAGAGATCTACCACTTCTCTTCCTTCTTGTGTTCCTTTTCTCAAAGTTTCTCTAGCTTTAGGTGAAGATCCTTGTATGGCTCCCTCTTAGGCAGCTGTTTTTCAAATTCCTTCTCCAGGACTTTCTATTTGTCTTTCATGTCAGTCAATGTTTGAGACACCCAGGATGGACTTGAGCTCAGCCTCCACTGCATCATAATGAGCTGAGAAGTGGAGAAAATGTATCTAGGAGGCAAGTAGCATTTTGGGGATAAGACAGGAAATATTCTGACAAGTGCCTGAAATTTTTCTTTCTCATGATACAAAAAATTCATGAAGATAAATATGTAAAATTACACATATTGAAGTGTATGTTCTTGAAAGTTCTATTTATTTAAAGACTCCTCAAATAATTGGAATTAAAGTGAGACAAATGGACAGATGTATTTAAAGAAAAGCATAATCTAGGAGTGGTCAGCCTGGCCAATATGGAATATACAGCATTCTTCCCAGACATCCTTTCAATCTATTAAGTCTTGACTGTGTGCAGAAACTGGTCTAAGCCAAGGGTGGGGACTTAGGGAGGGATTACAAGGGGGGGGGGGGATTCCAAGCTGAGATCAAATGCAGTCTTTGTTCCCATAAAATTGGCCTTCTCAAGTAAAAGAAAGGTCACTACATACATATGAATGCCAAATAAAATGTGATAAAACCACAGGAATGAAAGAAACAGTGTAGTCTCAGACAGCTCAGGAAGGAAATGTTTCCAGGTGATCTTTGTAATGGACATTTATTTAGTATTTCTAAAATACATATCTCAAAATCATTTTTGTTCTCCCTCTCTTCAACTCTCTGATTCATTCTCATTCTCTCTGTCTCTCTCTCTGTCTCTCTCTCTCTCTCTGTCTCTCTGTCTCTCTCTCTGTATCTCTCTCTCTCTCTCCTAAGTAATTAATTTCTTCAAGAACTGTAAGTTTTATAAGAAGAAGCTTCTATCACAATCATTCTTCATATAAACCCAAAGCAGAAACAGGGAAGATCCTGAAGAGTAGAAAAGACTCTAGGATAGCTTTAACTGCAAACTGCAAACAGAAGA
>CM053601.1:179424706-179441751 GCA_028646575.1 Pseudocheirus occidentalis | reverse complement strand
CAGGGGAATTCCCCAAACAATTGAAATCTGGGGGTTAAAATATTTTGTGGATTCAATGGGGAGTATCTTTCTAACTTACCTGCAGAGAGTGACTCGTAGCCTTTCCCTCTGTAGCTCCTTCCACTTGGTTATCTTCCAGGCCATCACAATCAGTCCAAACAGCCTCATAAAGGCAGAACTAAAAACCAGGGCTCTGAAGAGCATCTTCCCCTTCTGTCTTGTCTGCTGGGTCCTGCATCTGCTCATAGATGCAGTTCTGCCTATATATGTCATTGGTTTCAGGAACAGAACACAGCATAAAGAGGAAGAGAACATTGGATTTAGTGCTTTAGACCTGGATGCCAAGAAGACTAAAATGTTCCTAATCTGGAAGGTTTTTCATGATGGTTTTTATGTGGGTCTCATGGCCATTACCAGTGGCTATATTGCTCTTTTCTTGTACAGACATCACCAGCGATGTCAACACCTTCATGTCACTACCCAGTCTCGAAGAGGCTCATCTGAGATTCGTGCTACCACAGCCATCCTGCTACTGGGGAGCACTTTTGTTAGCTTTAATTTATTGAGTAACATTTTTGTGTTGTATATAACTTTTTCTAAAGTCTCTAGACCTGTTTTGCTTCATTTCTCACTTTTTCTTTCCATGTGCTTTCAAACAATCAGCCCCTTTATACTGCTCAACAGTGACTCTCAGATTATGAGATCCTGTTGTGCTCATTGGTGAATGCAAATCACATTTTCCATTGAATTAAAAATGTAATCCAGAGGGGCAGTTAGGTGGCCCAGTGAATAGAACACCAACCCTGGAATCAGGAGGACCTGAGTTCAAATCTGGCTGACACTTAACACTTACTAGCCATGTGACCTTGGGCAAGTCACTTAAGCCCAACTGCCTTGCCTTCCCCCCTCTAAAAATAAGCAAAAAAAATGTAAACCAGAAACTACAGAATAATAAAAGTAGGACACTTTAGCAGTGGAAGAAATACTGGACAAATTCAACTTTAAAGTCTTCATGTTATTGAGGGGGAAACTGGGCCAACATTAGATTTCTTTCAAAGTATTAAAAAATTATCAGCTCAATTATTTTATAATTTGACCAATTAACCCCAAGAAAACCTCTTACTGAGCAACATAATAACTGTACAACACAATAAAATGTGTACAGTGTGACAATAGGTATCTGCTCCCCAGTGAGGGAAAGATGACCTACAAGACTGGAATCCTAGAACCTTCCTTAGGTACGTCCAATCCGATTTCCTTTTTCCATCTAATTTCATTTACTTCCTTCTTGACATCACAACTGTTTTCCAGCATTGTGACAAGTGCCAATCATGAAAGAATGATCTGTATAGATATCATTCATGGATTTCTTAAGGATAGTATCCAACGTATACACTAAAATTGAATATCCTTTGCAAACTAATCCACTAAGATGAATTTCTGTGCCTTGGTCACCATCATGTTAAATATTCTTTTCATGCTGCATCTTTCCTAACTTAATTATAAAGATAAAACATTAAAAAAACTCAAAAGTGATTGTATCCTAAAAGTGTATCTACAGCTCAAATTACATACTCCCAGAATCTAAGAGTAAGAAGGGAACTTGATGACCATCTATATCAACCCACACACAAAAGTCATCCCCAGTAAAATAGATCAGCTTGTTGATGTTCAAGGAAGGAATTAACCTACATGTCAAGGTACCCCATCCCACTTTGTACAGCTTGCATTTTAGGAGTATGTTTTCTTTCAATCCATCAGCTTGGCACCACCCCCCAATGAATATTTTTGTTCATATCCAGACTAAACTTCCCTCTTCATGACTCTCATCCCTTGCTCCTGATTCTTGTTTCTTGGAAACACTTGAACAAGCCTAATCCCTCCTCCACTTGAAACCATGGAAATATTCAAGACAGCCATCACCCTCTAGTTTTCTCTTCTCCATGTTAAAGAACCCCTTTTCCTTCACATAAATCTGAAATAAAATTATCCCAAAGCCCTCTTGCAGAAACTCCAGGTTACCGATGTCCTACCTAAACTGTGCCAAAAGGAACTAAAGCATTCCCAAAGCAGACTTACGAGGGCAGAGTGCCTACACACTGATGCCTCCTTTTCCTCAAAGGGGACCTCATTTTATAACAGACCAAAGTAACATGACTTTTTGGCTGCTACATTATGCATTGTTAAATCAAATTCAAATCATCATCCACTAAAAGCCTCAAAACTTTTTTTTCAATTCTTGTTGTTCTCCAGTAAAGGAATTCACACATACCCTTAATGAATTTCATCTTACTGGATTCAGATCATTTATCTGGCCTATGAAGAAACTTAAGGAACTTGACCATAAGACTTTGTTAGCCATCATCCATAGACTAAAACATTCAGTAAATCTGATGAACATATGTTTTATAAATATATTCAAGTCTCTTAAGAGAATTCTTCAATGGTGTAGGACAAAACACAATTCTCTGTGGTCCTTTGCTATAGATATCTTGCATATTGACATTGAACCATTTACCAATACCTTTAAGCCCACACAGCCAATCATCTATGAATTCATTTGATTGTTTTCTTATATAATCCATTTTTCATTTCCTCAAGAAACACAGGAAAAATAGCTTATTAAAATGTTTTGCAAAAATCTAGGTGAATGAGATCTATAGTATTCTGTTCATCTCCTCTGCTCCTTGTGAGGAAAAATGAAATTAAATTATTTTGTCATGTTCTATCCATAAGAATTTCATCAGGAATCCAAATCAAGCTAACAGGCTTGTAGTTTTCAGAGTGTTCCCTATTTTCTTTTTTTTCTTTGTTTTTGAAGATTGGGATGATACTGATCTACAGCCTTCTTGCCATACTACCATTTTTTTAGTCTTGAAATTATCACTGAGAGTTACTCAGCAATCACATCTAACAGGACTTTCAGAACCTGTGCATGTAGTTCATCTGGCTTGTTTGACTTGAATTCATCAAAGGATACTTTTGTTAAATTATCTCCTTATTATTATTCTCATTCTCTCCAAGCATTTAGCCTTCTGGATACTATTTTTAGAAGATTGTAACAATATTATATAAGAGCATTACTGTTTTCCATGAATGTTGATTATCCAACTCTAAGTACAGGTGGCTGGGATAACCAAAGTCTAAATAATCATATCCTATATGTTCTATAATCTACATTCTAGTACTCCTTTCACTTGCAATCTAATATAGGCTATATTTCATGATCTATGTTAGCTCAAATAATTTTTGGTCTAAATTCCAAAATCACTTCCAATTCTGAGACTCTGTGTTCTCTGAGGGCAAATTATATTCCTGACATTTCTAAAGGATAGAAAGTGTTGAGGAACAGGAGGCTTATTTTGTCATCAATTTGAAAGGGATGCTTCTTTTCATACTGAATATTGACATTGGTACCTTGTTGGAAAGCCCTTAAGATTCCCTAAAAGATTCAAGGCAATGGAGTATAGCAATGGATAGAATCCAATTGAGATTGAAAAGATCTCAATTCAGATTCAGATTGTCACTTACTAGCTGTGCAACCATGGGCAAGTCACTTAACCCTCTTTGTCTCAGATTCTGTATTGTAAAATGAGCTGGAGAAGGTAATGGCAGTGCTCCTCCAGTATCTGAGCCAAGAAAACCATAAATGAGTAGAGAAGGAAGCAGATATTACTGAAATGACTGGAGAGCAACTCTAGGTTTTCAGTGATTTCATCTGTCTTCCAAGATGATTTAAAGAACAAGAATTCTTTACAGAACAGACTGTAGCAAGTGGATTATAAAAGTGAGCCATTAGAAATGTTTAATACATTTTAACCTCTTTTTTATGTTCCAAGGACAGAGCAGTGCATCAAAAAATGGGCCTGGGATTTGGGAGTAGGGTAGAAACCTGCAAGTGTTTTCCACTTTTAATAGCTATCATGGTTCAAGGACAAGCATATGCTCCTATTTCAGCTACCCCAGCTCCTTCTTCTTCTGGAAGAATCTAACATCTCTTACTTAGTGTCACTGGTGCAATATCTCTTCCTCCAACACACTTTCTCCAACAGACTGATAGGTGGTGAGGATGCCCCTCATTGTCTTTATATCATTTTATTTCTTTGTTGCTGAATTGTTTTGTTTTGTTTTTACATTAAAGTTCCCTTTCTAGTGTCAACAATAGGCATATTTCATTCCTCCTGCTCAGGAGCCTTCTACATGTATAAAAAAACAGGGGGTGAGAGGAATTTGCAACCAGAAATTAGGAGGTGCATCAGTTAGGGGGATGGTTCTGCAGGAAATTTACTTACTATTTATGGAAATATTATCAGTATGGCTAAAATTGTCATCATTATAAAGAGAGTTTGAAAGAAATGTTGGGGATGAGTTGGGTATAATGGGATAGTTCTAAAAAACAAAACTGGATAAAAAATAAAAAGGAGCAATTATCTCATAAAAATTGGGTGTGAAAGGTAGAACTGATACAGATAAAAGCAGGTGGGAGTTGGAGGTAAGTGATGTTGCAATGTTTCTCTCATCTGGATTAAAGAAGAAACATTTTGGACACCTGAAGTGGCGTAGAAGATTTCACAATGTGTAGAGAGGTGAGCAAACTGAGGGACAAGGTTGAAGAGGGACTTTTAGAATGGTGTGTAGATTAAGATTTAGGTGAGTGGGAGGAGAGGAAAGGGGAAGGACCCTGAAAGTGCTGAGTGATAACTTCACTTGCAAATTGGATTAACTCACCCATAAGACATAAATGAATGGCAAAATGAATTTTTAAAAACAGAATCCAATACCATATTGTTTTACAAGAAATACATTGAAGAATGAGAGATACATACAGAGTTAAAATGGAAGGTTGAGCAGAATTAACAATGCTTTGCCAAATGCAAAAAATGGCAGAATAGCAATTGTTATTACATACAAGGTTAAGGCTAAAATAGATTTAATTAAAAGAGATAAGAGATAAATAGGGTGACCATATTTTGATAAAAGCTACCATAGAGAATGAAGCAATATCAATACTGAATTTATATGCACAAATACTATACTATCTAAAGTTTTAAAAGTAAAGATAATTGAATTTCAAGTGAACATAGATAGTAGTACTATAATAATGTGGTAATTTAACCTTCTTCCTTCAGAATTAGATAAATCTAACCAAAAATTATATATGAAAGAAGTCAAGAAAGTATTCAGAATTTTAGATAAACTAGATAAGATAGTTGTTTGGAGAGAACTGAATGGAAATAAAAAATGAATACATACATTTTTGTCAGCAGTTAATTGTACCTTTACAAAGATTTGCCATATATTAATGCATAAAATTTTGTAGTTAATAGCAGAAAAGCAGAAAAATTAAAAGTATCCTTTTAATATAACAATGCAATAAAATTTATATGTATAAGGGTGCATAGAAAAATGAATGAAAAACAATTGCAAATTGAGCTAATCTTAATGAATGGGAGGACTAAAAACAAATCATGGAAAATATCAATAATTTCACTAAAGAGAATGACAAAAAATGAAACAGAATATCAAAATCTATGGAATAAAGCAAAAAGAGGGATCAGAGTAAAATTCATATCTCTAAATACTGACATCAATAAAATAGTACAAGAGCAAAACAATGAATTGGGTGTGCAATTTTTAAAGAACTAGAAAAAGAAAAATATTAAAAACCCTTAACTAAACATTATTTTGTAAATCCTAAACCTGAAATATTAGATTAATGACATTAACTGTAAAAAAAATTGGATTAATACATAAGACTAGTAATTTTGTGGGAAAAAAACAATAAAACAGATAAAATGATGGTTCATTTGATTAGAAAAGAAAGAAAACCAAATCACTAGCATCAAAAATGAAAAGGGTGACCACACCACTAATGAAGATGAAACTAAAGCAATCATAAGGAGTTATTTTGAACACTTATATGACAACAAATTTAATCACTTTAGTGAAATCAAAGAATATTTAGAAGAATAAAAATTGCCTTTATTAGCAGAAGTGGAAGCAGTATCTAGATAACAACTATTTTTTTTAAAAGGGATTTTTAAAAAGGGATTTTAAAAGGCCATAAAATGAGCTTCAAAAATAAAACCAGGAACATATATATTTACAAGTGACTTCTAGAAAACATGTAAAGATCAACTAATTCCAATGTTACATGAATTATTTGGAATGATAGGCAAAGAAGAGATCCTACCAAAGACTTTTTATGCAACAGATATGATACTGATACCTAAACCAGGAGGAGTAAAAACAGAGTAAGAAAATTGTAGACCCATTTCATTGATGCATATGGATGCAAAAATCCTAAATAAAACACTAGATAAAAGATTACAATCCATATTACAAAGATTATATATTATGATCAAGTGAGGTTTATACCAGGAATGTAGGGATGGTATAACAAAAGGAAAAACTATTAACAAAATTGATTGTGTCAATAATAAAAGTTTTAAAACATATGATTGTAGTAATAGGGAAAAGCATTTGATAAAGAACAACATTCATTTCTATTAAAAACACATAAAACTATACATATAAATGAATTTTCCTGTAAATTGATTTAAAACATTTATTGAATACCATTAGCAAACGTTATTTGTACCGAGAATATTAAGAGCTTTCCCAGTAAGATAAGATGAGATACAAGGATGCCAATTGTCAGCAACATCATTCAGTATTGTACTGGAAATCAATACAATTGCAATAAAGAAGAAAAAAGACATAGAAGGAATTGGAATAGAGAATGAGGCAATGAACCTATTTTTTTTGCAGACAATGTGATGATATACTTAGATCTCAAAGAGTCAACTAAAAAGTTGAAACAATTAATAATTTTAGCAAAATAGCAGGATACAAAGTAAATTCACCTAAATCAGTAGCATTCCTATATATCACATATAAAGCACTGCAAAAAGGGATAATAAAATATGTCTCACTTAAAATAACTCTAGACACTATAAAATACCTCAGAGTACATCTGCCAAAAGGAACTATATAAACAATTTTTTTAAGTTTTATAAAAATGATATCCAATTTAAACAACTGGAGAAATATTAACTGCTTCTGGGTAAGAAGGGCCAATATAATCAAAGTGACAATTCTACCTAAACAAATTTGTATATTCAATGCCATCCCACTTAAATGACCAAAAATTATTTTGGTGATTTGAAAAAAAAGATAGTAAAATTTTTCAGAAAAAGTTAAGGATATCAAAGGAATTAATAACAAAATGTAAAGGAAGTAGGTTCAGCAGTGCCAGATCTTAAAGTATAATATAAAGCAGTAATCAAGAGATAGCAAATGAGTGACATATGAAATACATAATATTGATTACACTGAATTGAAAAGTTTTTGTACAAATAAAATTGGTCTATACAAGATCAGAAAGAAAGCAGAAAATTGGTGGTGATAAAGTCTCATATCTCAAATGTACGGAATTCTTTATATAAAAAAAATAAGAATGCAAGTCATTCCCTAATTGACAAATGGTCAAAGGATATGGACAGTCAGTTTTCAGAGGAAGAAGTTAAAATTATCTATAGTCATATGAGAAAAATGCTGTAAAACACTATTGATTAGAGAAATGAAACTCAAAGCAACTATGATGTACAACATCTCCCTTAACAGATTAGCTAACCTGACAAAACAGGAAAATGATAAATGTTGGAGATGTGGGGAAAATTGAACACTGATGCATTATTGATGGAGTGGTGAACTGATAGAGTCATTCTGGAGAGCAATTTGGAGTTATGCCCAAAGAGCTATAAAACTGTGCATACCCTCAGACACAGCAATACTACTTCTAGGACTGTATCCCAAAGATATCATAAAAATGAGAAAAGGACCACATGTACAAAAATATTTATAGCAGCTCTTTTGTGGTGGCAAAAAAATGGGAAATTAAAAGAATATTCAACAACGGGGAAACAACAAGCTGTGCTATATGAATGCAATGGAATACTATTTGCTACAAGAAATGATGAACAGG
The DNA here is from genome assembly GCA_028646575.1 of Pseudocheirus occidentalis. Taxonomy (NCBI): domain Eukaryota; kingdom Metazoa; phylum Chordata; class Mammalia; order Diprotodontia; family Pseudocheiridae; genus Pseudocheirus; species Pseudocheirus occidentalis. The sequence continues at coordinate 179,433,764 of CM053601.1, read as the reverse complement.
CCAACTTCAGAAAAACCTGGAAAGACATATATGAACTGATGCTTAGTGAGAGAAGCAGAACCAGAAAAACATCGTACACAGTAACAGCCACATTGTACAATGACTAACTTTGATAGACTTAGCTCTTCTCAGCAATGTAAAGATCTAAGACAACCCCAAAGCACTCACGATGGAAAATACTATCCACACCCAGAAAAAGTTCTTTGGAATCCAAATGCAGATGGAAGCATACTATTTGCTCTGCTTTTCTTTTCTTGTTACCTTTTCTTTCTTTTGTTTGGTTCCTCCCAGTAGTTCTAATTCTTTAAAACATGACTAAGGTGAAATACGTTTAATATGAATACAAATGTAGAACCTCTATCAAATTGCATGCCATCTTCAAGAGGTGGCAAGAAAGGGGAGGGGAGAAAATTTGAAACTCAAAATCTTATGGAAGTGAATGTTGAAAAGTAAAAATTAATTAAGTAAATGAATATACCCAAGTTCAGAAGGAAAGCAGAAAATTGGGAGGGGGGGTGGATTTATAGATAGTTTCTTAGATAAAAGTCTCATATCTCAAATGTATAGAGATCTTTGCAAAGTCTATAAAAATACAAATCATTCCCCAATTGATTAATGGTCAAAGGGCATGCACAGGCTGTTTTCGAATGAAGAAATCAAAATGATCTATAATCACATGGAAAATGCTTTAAATTACTGATTGGAGAAATGCAAATGAAAACAATCTTGAGATATCATTGTATACCTATCAGATTAGCTAAAATGATTGAATGGAAAAGCATCAAATTTTGTAGAGGAGATGGAAAAAGTGGGAAAGTAATTTTTTGTTGCTGTACTTGAGAACTGACCCAACCAGATTTGGTCGAAATTATGTCCAAAGAGTCCTCAAACAACCTGTACCCTTTGACCCAGCAATACTGCTACTAGGTCTGTTTCTCAAGGTGACTAAGAAAAAAAAACAACCAATATGTTCTAAAATATTATAACAGCTCTTTGTTTAGGCAAAGAACTGAAAATCATGAGATTTCCCAATAATTGGGGAATGGCTGAATTAGTTGTGGTATGTGATCAGTATGGAATACTACTATACTATATGAAATGATAAGTTCAGTGATCTTAGAAAAGCTACAATAGATTTGCATGGAAAACTTAGAGCAAAACAAGGAGAACAAAGAGCACGTTGTATAAAGAATAGCAATATTGTTTAAAGAACATTAAGCAACTAAATCATTTTGACTATTATAAATACCCAAATTAAATACAAAAGAAATATGAATGTACTATCTGCATCCAGAAAAAGAACTAATAAATAGAAGAATGTGTAGAATTATTTTATCTATATATTTATTTATATGTCTGCCAGAGATTGTAATATTTGCATCTAATGGGAGTTATCTTGAGGAAAGGGGCAGAGAGGAGAGAAAAAAAAGGAATTAAAAGGAGAGAGAAATCTTCATGGTAACTTTATTATATATTTCAAAGAAATAGGAAATTGTACATAAGATATGCAGAGTTTCATGAGAAAACATTTTTCAAACATATTATAGCATGCTTGTTTTCTTAGATAAAATAAAAATAAAATAAATATTTTTAAAAGAAAGAAAAATGACCTCCTAAAGCAATTCTGTGACTAAATTTTTACTAAAAGACATCTTTTCAATCATCTATGAATCTGAATTTTAACCCAAATTCAGAGGTTATATTTTATCTCTGAAATTATATTTATGATTCTAATCATTCAATATTTTTATTATTCCAATATTGACATTTTACATTGTTATATACATAGTAAAGTATTTTCAAATTAATTAAAGAGGATTTGCCCAGATAAAATATATGTACTGAGGATAAAGTTGAAATTGGTTTAAAAGGTTATATGTGTGTATATGTGTGTACATATGTGCATATATGTGCATATATGTGTGCATATATGTATGTATATCAAGTATTTAGGAATTTTTTTACCTTAGATTTATAGATGTGTATGGATTTGTGTGTGTGTGTGTGTGTGTGGATAGACAGATAACAGATAGACAGGCATTCCTCAGTAAAATAGCAAGGAAAAATATGAGTAAACATTACATGAAATAATAATTTCAATTATTAATAGTTGTGTGAAAAAATTAAGCAAATGATTAATACTAAGAGATATGCAAAACAAAGCACTCCTAAAATTTCACCCAATAAAATGTGAAAAATGAGAAAAAGAAGAATGGTAAACTTGGGTAGGTTCATGAAAAAAATCAAGTACTCTAATATACTATTGGTTAAATGGTGCATTAGATTTATGGTTTAAAAAAAACTTTAGAAAATATTTTAGAATAATGCCCTTTTAAGAAATAAAAAGACAACATTTTAACCAGAAATTTCATCACTTGGCATATACTCTAAGGGTGTCATTTACAAAGGAAAAAAAGAATAAGACAGTCCCCAGATGCAGAAAAATGTTTGTAGAATTACTTTTTTTCTGTTACTAAAGAACTAGGAGCAAAGTCCATAATGGTTGATTAGAGAATAACTAAATGAACTAATTACATGATGTCATAGAATATTATTGTGCTGTAAGAAATGATTAATAAGTTGAACAGAGGGAAGCATAGTGATGTGTGCATAAACTATGATAAAAAAAAAAGCACAGCAAGCAGATCCCAGAAAACACCATATACAAAGGCTACATGAATGCAAAAAGAAAGAAGCATCACAAAAGAAGTTTGAAAATGATTGCTTTGAAATGGTAAAGAACAAGCTCTGTCCCAAAATAGAGATGTGAAAAATTGATGTTTTTCAGTCTCATCAGCTGTATCCAACTTTTCATGACTCTATTTGGGGTTTTCTTGGCAAAGATACTGGAGTGGTATGCTATGTCTATCTCTAACTCATTTTAGAGATGAGGAACTGAGGAAAACAGGGTTAAGTGACTTGCCCAGAGTCCCCCAACTAGTAACTGTCTGAAACCAGGTTTGAACTCAGGAAAATGAGTCTTGCTTATTTCAGACTAGGTACTCTATCTGCTATGCCGACTAGATGCCCCTCAGACAGCTCTGAACGATTTCTCAATACCCAAATTACCCTATCTAGTGCAATCTAGACAGAAGGGAAAATTCACTTTTGCCCAGAGCTGTCTAAGTAAAGCATAATGGCCAGAACACATCCATTCACATAGACTAAAATATCTTTACCTTTTGAACAGATCTGAGTTTTCCTTGGTCAGTGCATCTGTCCAAGAATTTATCTCTTCATCAGCCCTGCCTTTCAAAAGCTGACTGAATAACCTATGGGAGCTGATTTCTCAAAAGGAAAAGGAAGAGCAATAATCTTAGTCTTAACTTAATAACTGATAATTAATATGAGGAAAGAATAATTTATGTATGGGGACATTGGAATCCTTTGTATCTTATAATTGGATTCTTCATTTTCATGTGATGAAATAAAGGATATTCTACACCCAATATAAATTTAGTACCTTTAGGGTCTGGATGGGAAGAAGCAACAAAATTTAGCTCCATTTGCAAAACCCTGGACCTGAACTATATCTGGATATTTTCAAGAGTAAACTCTGGCTGTGGACATCAGCAAAAAAAATCATGTTTTAAAGTAAGCCCAAGATAAGACGAAGTCTTGACAATAGCAGGGATTGTGGGTCTTTCAATCACTGATTAGTAAGCCACCGGATGAATATATTTTAGATAGCCATGCTGTGTTTATCATGCTGACTCCATCTACTTATAAGAAGGAATATTTCCCATTATTTAACATATCTTCATTTCTATAAATAATATTTTCTTCTATTTATATTGTCCCTGTATGTGTTTTTGTATATTCTCAAGGATTTTGTGCTTTCTGGACTTATTTTAATGAAATTTCTCCATTAATTTCTTCTCTTATGAAAATAAGCTCAGCATTTTGAAGACATTAAATAATCTCTGGTAAATGAAAGAAAAGAAAGAAAGGATAACAATTCTAGATAAGAAGACATGACATCTAATTACTATCATTGATAATCAACTGACAGAAAGGTCATAAATTAATATGAAGAATGAGACATACATTTTTGGACATGGCCACTTGACTAAATCTATTCCTTTTTGGAGTGGGTAGGAAATGAAAAGGTCATAAGGAGAACAGAATGATCAGTAAAAAAATTAAATAAAATGTAATGTTTAAATGGTAGAATATGCCAAAGTCATATTATTTTGATCATCATTTTTTAATATTTTTGAGAGTGACAGATGTAGGAAATACTGTGACTGAGAATTACTTGGACCTTTTGCAATATATTTGACAAATAATTTTTCTCATGACTTTGTGGACACAAGAGAGTTCCAACCTAGAAAAAAAAAATTAGAAAAAAATTTTAATGACCAAATGTTGATAGAAAAAGAATTATCACTTTAAAATGAATCAAAGTGTTAAATCTTAGAAATTTTTATGCTAAATTGTACTACTTAATAATTTTATCAGTGACTTGAATAAAGAGACAGATACCTGATGTGTGAAATTTCAAGTAGATATTATGCATAAAGGGTCACCTCACAAATTAGATAAGGGTATTAGGATGGGAAAAGGTCATGTTTAAAAAATTCATGTTAGAATACTGAAACAAATAGAAGATGACATGCATCAATAAGAAATAATATTTTGTCCTTTACATATGAGGAGTTTCCAGTCACGTGCTGGGCAATATGAAGCTCTTAAATTTCAGGACCAATTACTATGACTCTGGGAAGGGTCTTCCTCAAGTCCCTATTATATCCCCAACATTAAAACCAAGGTATACTTCTTAGGGAAGAATCTCTTCCCATCCATCCCTAATTTATTTCTCTAAGGCTAAAACACCAAACTGACTCCTGACTGTGGGACAGAGGAAAGAGATGAGCCAGTGAACATGCTGGAGACAAGGTGGGGTGAAGTTATAAAAGAACTTAATCTGAGTTAACCCTAAATCAAAAGATCTTTTTCTATCTCATATTCTCTAGCAAACTGCCTGCTCTATCATCTCTATCCTGGGACTAACCTGCTGTAAAATTTGTATTTATTAATAATTTATTCTATTGGTTGCTTCCATACTGCCAGAGACATGTCCATGTCACCTCTCAAAAATAGATCCTCAGTGATTAAAGAATAAAAAAAGTTAGTACAAGAAATAATGAATATGAATGAAAATAAATATGAAACGACTTCCACGAAATGATAATGTATAATGTAAACATAGCCAAGAAACATATATAACAATAGATTACCACAACAATATAAATAGGAAGAAAAAAGATCGAAAAAAATGTTATTAAATTACAAGGAACAACCATAACTACAAAGAAAGGATATGAGAAGACATTAATGACCTGTTGACTTTTAGTGGAAAGACATCCAAAGCTGTGGTTTATTTTACCCATTTTTGGAGTCTTTCAACATATTAATTTTCCTTAAATATAATACTTACATATACATATATTTGCATATATACAAATGTGTACACACATATTCGCATATATACAAATGTAAATTGTATATTTGATTCAGATTACTTAATCATCTTATCTGGTTTGTTAATTTAGGATTTTATGTATATCAAAATAAATGAAGGTACACATGTGTATATGTCTATCAACATAAATTAACAATAAAGAAAAGGATGTTTAATGAACTAAAACTGCATTGCAATAGGAAAACCAACAAATAAGCACAAAAAGAGAGAATCATGAAATCTCAAGGAGAAGCTGATAAAATTGAAACCAAAAGATAATAAGAATTATTTGAAATACATAAAACTAAGATTATAAAATTGGCAGTCTTCTAGTATGTTTTAAGTTCTTAATATCAATCAAAGATAATAGTAAATTAAAAGGGTAATATCCAAAAAATGGATGAAAAAATCAATGTACTATAAACAGTTATAAGCTAACAAAACTGAAATCACAAAAAAATAGGTGTGCCTAAAAATATAAAATACTCAAAATAACAGAAGACCAAGTAGAAATCTGAATTCAATATCCAAATGAAATAGAGATACTCACAAAGGTTCTACAAGAGACCAGGAATAGGGCAAGAATTACTAGTCATGATAACTTCACAGAACTCTACAAAAAAAAAACCACAAAAACTAAACAAATTTTATCTCAAAAATTGAGAAAGAAATATGCTAGTGTACTACATTGGTGAATCAATTATGGTCCTACTACACACAGGGAAGGAGAACACAAAGAAATATAGTCCAATAACATTAATGAATAGCAATTTTAAAATGTAAATGAAATCTGACAAGAAAACAGCAATTCATTCAAAAAATAAAATATTATGACTAATTTAAACTTTTAATCAACATCAGCAGTTCTCAAACTGTGTGTTATGTTCAATTTGTAACAATGCAAATACATCCTGCATATCAGATATTTACACTGCAATTCATAACAGTAGCAAAATTACAGTTATGAAGCAGCAACGAAAATATTTTTATGGTTTGGGGTCACCACAACATGAAGAACTGTATTAAAGGATCACAGAATTGGGAAGGTTGAGAACCACTGCTCAACATGATAGGATGTTCCAATATTAGGAAAGCAATCAACATGATGAATTATATTTAAAACAAAGACATTAGAAGCATACCTATTTCAACAGTTTCAATAAAGAAATCTTTGACAAAGCACAGCAGTCATTTATGCCCCAAATACTTAGAAGAATGAGAATCATGTGACTTTTTAAATATCACAGTGTCCAAAACCAGGATTTAGCTTCATATGGGATGCAACTGTGCTGTAAGATTTTCCAGTAAAAGAGGAACAAAACAAGTATGTCTCCTATCCCAAGGGCATTCGATATATTCAATATAATTTTGGATATATTAACAGCGGCAATAAAACATGACAAAGAAATTAGAGGTAAAAACAAAGGTAAAGCAAACATAAAACCATCTCCACTTGTTAATGACATGACTGCTTACAAAAGAAATTATAAGGAAACAGCAATGATGCTAATTCACACAATGGTTTCAGCAAATTTAAAGGCTACAAAATAAGTCCTCAAAAACAAATAGCATTTCCATATAGTAATAACAAATATCGAGAGGCAATGATAGAAAGAGAAATGTCATTCAAAGACACTTCAAATTCATAAACTATTTAGAAAGCAACCTCTAAAAGCTCACCTGCTGTCAACATAGATTCACTTACAAAATGCTCCTTAACAAAATAAAGAACAATTGTTGGGCAGAGCCAGGATGGCGATGTAGAAGGAGGAAAATGCCACAGCTCGCACATAGCCATCTCAAATACCCATAAAACATGACTCTAAAGAAATTTTAGGGCTCCAAAACTCACACAAAAATACAGAAAAACACATCTCCCACAGAAGGCAGCTCAGCAGGAAGGGCTCATTTCAGCATGCTGGGAGCTGAAACCAGGCCAGCCTGAAACTGTGGCTGGGCCCCAGGGCAGCCAGGATGAGGCACAGCTGGAGCCTTCAGGAAAGTGTATTAGCAGCAGCTGTGGCAGTTTCAAGAATTATCAAGGCATAAGAAACAAGGTCAAAGAGAAAGGTCACTGGAACTCACCTAAATTTTGGGGAGAAAAGCAGGACGGCCAAACTGCCTCCAGGGCAAGGAAGTGGCAGAAGTGGTGGCCAGCCACCTCCACATGGCTGCTTCAGAGGTCCGGGCCTGCAAACTGCAGGGGGCGGGGGCCAAGTGATCGTTCAGAGGTTAAATGCTCTTGTGTTGAGGGCCTGGATACAAATTGTGGTCTTGAGTGGTGGACCTGGGGTGCATTTCCAGTGAGGCAAATCTGGTGGGGGGCTGCAAAAAAATGGTGGCCTCCCAATAGCTTAGGCAACTGCAAAAAGCCCCAGCAATTTGGGACAGAGCTTTCCCCTCTGGAAGCAGAGTTCCACAGAGCTAAAAAATCAAGTAACTGGCTGAACTATGAGCAGGAAAAGGAAGCAAAGTAAGAAAGGCAAACGAAATTTAGATTTCTTCTTTGGGGACAAAAAGAATCAAAGCATGGAATGGGAGGAAGACAACACAGTCAAAACTCGCACACCAAAAGCTTCCAAGAAACATGTAGACTGCGTACAAGCCATAGAGCAGCTTAAGAAGGATTTTGAAAACCAAATAAGAGAAGTGCAGGAAAAACTGGGAAGAGAAATGAGAATGATGCTAGAAAATCATGAAAAGAGAGACAACAACCTGACTGAAGAAAATAACACCTTAAAAATATATTAACTCAAATGGCAAAAGAGACGCAACAAGCCAATGAGGAGAAGAATGCCTTAAAAAGTTGAATTTGCCAGATGGAAAAATTTCAAAACTTTCTGAATAATTCCTTCAGAATTAAAGTGTAGCAAATGGAAGCAAATGACTTTATGAGAAATCAAGATGCTATTAAACAGATCCAAACAAATGATAAAATAGAAAGCAATGTGGAATATCTCCTTGAAAAAAAACCACTGACCTGGAAAACAGATCCAGGAGAGACCATTTAAAAATTATTAGACTACCTGAAAGCCATGATCAAAGAAAGAACTTGGAAAGGATGCTTCAAGAAAATTTCAAGGAAAATCACCCTGATATTTTAGAACCAGAGGGCAAAATAAAACTTGAAAGAATTCGCCAATAACTTCTTGAAAAAGACTCCCAAAAGAAAAGTCCTAAGAATGTTATAGCCAGGTTCCAGAGTCCCCAGATCAAGAAGAAAATATTACAGGCTGCCAAGAGAAAGCAATTTAAATACTGTGGAAACACAACTAGGATAACTCAGGATCTGGCAGCTTCTACATTGAGGGATTGAAGGCACCAGAATATGATATTCTGGAGATCAAGGGAGCTAGGATTAAAACCAAGAATCACCTACCCAGCTAAATTGAGTATAATGCTCCAGGGGAAAATATGGTCATTCAGTGAGGTAGAAGACTTTCAAATATTCTTGCTGAAAAAAACAGAACTGAAAAGAAAATTTGACACTCAAATACAAGAAGCATGAGAAGGTAAACATGGAAAAGAAATCATAAGGTACTTATCAAAGTTGAACTATCTACATGCCAACATGGAAAAATGATCATTGTAACT
>CM053601.1:179408802-179424206 GCA_028646575.1 Pseudocheirus occidentalis | reverse complement strand
CCCAGGTGCTTCCAATCCACTCTCCTCTCAACTCCAGCTGTGATTACTCCCAAGGAGTTAACTGGAAGTAAGGAGCTAAGACTTTGAGGTGCCAATAGAAAGGGGCATGGAAGATCTTCTGATTTCATTAACATTACAATCATGGAGCTGTGCTGATTGGGTCCACTACAAATTTATGTTATGTAATCTCACTGCAACAAGGCAGTCCTTTCAAGCCTCCCTAATTGACTAATTGACTCACTGGCCCTCTCAACCACAGCACTTTTCTGAACCCTCCCCCCCTCCCCCCTGAAATGCCCAAAGCTGTGCTGCCCTCCCCCACCCCTCTCTCACCTAAGAACCTGGTTTCCTGTTAAACAGGAAAAACATGAGGCAGCAGTTCCAGGTACATTCTCCTCTTCTCCCCATCTCATCTCCCATCCCGAAGTGCCTTTACCCTAGTATCTCCTCTTTTGCCCTTTTACATATGGAGTGCTGGCCTTTCTCTTTGCTAAGGTAAATCCTTCTCCCTGCAGATGTGACTCCAACCCACTCATCTTCTTCAGTACTTATTCATCCCCAGTTTTTCACTACTCTTAAATGTCTGTCTACTGGCAATGCTTCCTTATGGCCTATAAACATACCAATGTCCATCCCATTCTTAAAAAACTCTCACTTTATCTGTACATTTCTGATAGCTATCATCTTCTAATTCTTCTCCCTTTTATGACTAAATTCCTTGAGAAAAGAATCTCCAATCAAGGCATCTACCTCAAGTCTCTCCCCATCACAGTCCACCTTCTACTCAGCAGTCAAACAGATCTTCCTAAAGTTTGGGAGGGACTATGTCATTGACACCTCCCCTCCCCAACTCCAGTGGTTCTCTTTTACCTCCAGGATTAAACATCAAATCTTGTATGTGGATTTTAGAACATTTCATAACCTGGCCCCATCCACACTCCAGTTTTGTTATGCTTTACTCCCCTCTATTTATTCTATGAAATAGGTCTTCCTACTAATCCTCACACAACAAACTCCACCTCCCTGCTCTGTGACATTTTATGCCCCACCGCTGGGATACTTTTCTTTCTTCTCTGTGCCTCCTGGCTTCACTCAAGTCTCAGCTAAAACCCCACTTTCTGCAAGAAGTTAAGGAACTCCCATGCCTTTTCTGTGAGAGCACCTCCAACTTTCCCTGATCTAGCTTGTTTGCACACAGTTAGCATGTTTTCTCCTTCACTGGAGTGTGATCTCCTGAAGGGCAGGGATGACTTTTGTCTTTCTCTGTAGCTCCAGAGCTTAGCACAGTGCCAGGCACGTAGTAAGCTCTTCAAAATGCTTGTTGGTTGAGCAGATACAGAATAAAACAATATTATGCAATTGTATAATTAGTATCAAAAATTTTTAAATTTATCAAGTATTACATTAAACTTTTATAGGCTTAACGTATTCTCTTTCCAACATATCAAAAACTGCCAATAAGATGAAGGATATGATTGTTCATTACTTGGATATAATAGTCTGATATGATGAATTGTCAGGTACTAACTAGAAGTCTACTCTATCATAAAATGAAAGGTAATTTTATTCAAACTGTTGATAAGCCTACATGATAAAACAAATTCTCAAATGTTATATATTTTTTACTGTCATTCCTAAGAAAATGTTTTAGGACAGTATCCTCTAATCAGGACAAAAATACACAGTAAAGATGTTATCCTCCAAAATAATTGCAAATGAATTTCTATAACACAAAACATTAAATAAACAAAACTGTATTACCTTACCCTCTCTTTAATTCTAGGCAAAAATATTTTTTTCCTATTAAGAGATTCTTAATCTTGAGAAAGCCAACTAAACTAGTATCAGTCTAGCACATACACACTACTGAAATTAAAACACAAAATGCTCTTAGCATTTTCGTAATTTAAAAAAACCTAATTTACTCTTTAATTTTTTTTAATTAGGCCACAAATTCAGAATCTCATTTGGCAAGAAATAGCTATGCATACATTAAAAAGGGGCTTAAGTGCTCAGAGAGTTTGGATATTTTATACCTTGTAGCTATTCATGAAATTTCCAAGCGCAACAAAAGAGTAAAAACCAAATTTAAAAAGATATAGGCTTATATGCATTATGGACTATTTTTATCACTTTGTGAAAATAAAGAATACCTTTTCCATTCTCAGATACTAGATTAGAGAGATAATTTAAAAAAGAAGTCTGAGAATATTTATTTCTAACATGCTTTGGGCATATGCCGAAGATTCTCTCACAATTCTCCCTTTTTTCAATGCTCTCTCAATTTCTCTGATTACATTAAAGAGACAGCCTCAATCAGTACTCAGTGCCTTTAACAACTCTTTAATGCCTTGTAGCTTCAGATTCTTTCCAACAAAGTACAGCTGCTAATCTCTCTTTTAATAAGGAGCGCATGTTTCAGCTTTTGGTAACAGGAACAGCAAGATAAAGTTTGGGAAAATATGTCTGTGGATATGTGTGTCAGTGACAAAAATAAGAAAGAGATAGGTTGTTGAACCAAAAATGTGTGGGAAAGGCTTTTGTGAAAATATTCAAAATCTTGACTCTTTAAACGCTTTTATTCTGTAGATGTTTCTGAAGGTCCTTTTAAAAATGGAAAAGTTTTTGCATATCAACGAACAAACTTAGATTGTACAATAAAAAGACATCTTTTATCCGTTTAATTTTTTTCTATGTACTTTTCCTCTCTAGGCCACTTTATAGCACCACTTAATAAAACAATGACCAATAAAGTATACTTTTAATGTGAAATAAAATTTGAAACAAAAACTTAAAAGTGGCATATTAAACAAGTGAAATAGTATAACATTATTTCTGCTTTCTCTTTGCAAGGAAAAATAATTCTCATTTTCTCTTGGTACTTTTTAATGTACATGATCAAATGTAGAAAATAAACTGCCCACTGGAAATTGATTGTACTTCAACACCAGAACTTCCTCTTAAATTCAGAGTTGATAGAAACTCTTTTGTTTATGCTCTTCTATTCTGGTAGTTACTCTAAGAGAAACTATGACGCAAAATGAGTGATTTTGTACATGCCAATATAAAAGATATTTGACTTCAAAACACAAAGAAACCAACTGTATTATTACACATTAGAGAACAAGTACAAGAGTTTATCATACATATTAACATACACACAAGCACAGATACAAAATTCTAGCAAAATTCAATTAACACATTGTGTAAACCTGAAATTAAAAGAGGAAGGCTTTTTTGTCTTTAATCTGAAAGCCTATGAATTTGTATGTGTTGTATTTTAATTTATGCAAAGAGCACAGATATTATAGAGAAGTACTGACAACTCAGCATTCATTTTTACTAGGAGAAATGCTGTTATTTTTCACAAATTCTCAATCAATCCTGTGCTCTTTCAACCCCTCAGAAATAGTCTAGGAGTTCCAGAATTCAGCCTGCAACTTCTGATAGCTAAAATACTTCAATCATAAATACCAAGAAGTATAAAATTTGGGGGAATGGGTGGGAGAGGGAGAATCAGATTCATATTTTAAAGCTTTTCTTTTGACTAATCAAATACATAAACTGGTAATAATATAAATATTGGACAGTTTCCAAAATTATAAGACTAGTTTTGACTAAAAGCAACCAAATCAAACAACTTCTTTAAATAATATTTATTGAAATGATAAGTGAGCAAAGAAATCCTGGTCCTCCAGAACTACTTAAATGCCCTATGCTAAATATGTATCAAAATAAAAAAAAATTAATTCAAATCATTAAAAAACATCACTCTGAATCAACATTAACTTTGATGGGTATACTTTATACAATTATATGTTTCCCTAGAGTTATGAATCAGATTTTGATAAATATTTTAAATTTAGCAAGGCACTCACTATTAAATGATAACTCAAAACTCAAAAAAATACTCTGCCTACAGAACTCAGCAATGAATCTATTTGTATTACAAGTATTTACCAGTAAGCATACCAGTTAAACACAAGTGAACATATATCACACTGGAAACAGGGCACATTGCAATACTCCAAGTTATCTAATAAAGGTGAAGATTTCTTTGAAGGAAAAAAAATATATAGAAGTATGTTGGAATATATGTGGTACATATCTGGAATAAATCAAAATCACTTAAAGAATAAAATCATTCTTTAAGCTTCAGAAGACAAATAATAAGAAATCCTAATGCATACTCTTTTAAACCACTTAAAAAAGGGATTGGACGCTAACAGCACTTTCACTTTTATGATAAAAACAGGGGCTTCAAAGGAACAAAAATAATAAAATGGGGGGAAAAGGGAGGGAATATACAATGGGAAAACAACTACATAAACAAGGTAATTTTTTACACTGAACTACACTAACTTTTCTGAGGTTCACCAGTCTGTTAGAACAGATCTGTTTCACAGCCTGGTAGAGGCAAATGTGGACTGTCGAAGGCAATTGTTTTCTTCATTTATCACAACCCTATAATTAATGTACTATCCCGCCCCACAATCATCCACAATGCTAGTGAAACAATGAGGGAAGAATTAAGTGGCTTACCGTACACATGGACAATTTTGTGATTTTCAGGGTGAAATCTGAAGAAAATTCAAGATCAGGAACACATGCAGTATGACAATCTATATGCTACCCAGAAAAAAAGAAAAGAAGCTTTGTAAAAAATACTATCATGTGCCACATGAAAAGCAGGGTTTCTTGTATTATGTAAAAAGGGTCATTATAAACTATGAAAGTCAACTGGAAATATGTCTGCAATTATAGTCAATTTCTAAATAAATGGGCTAATAATGAAAAGCAGTTCATTTCTGGAATTCATTTCTGTACTTGCATTTGAACATGGTTTTGCTATTATAGGAATTTATGACAAAGCAAACTAAATATGGCACTATAAAACCCAACTCTAGAAAAACTGGCAAACTGACTAGTTTTTCCTTTCTGTCCCATTACATGACTCTTCCTACTCTCCCCATTTCACAGCAGTCCAAGTGCTGTTTTGTGTTTGTTTAACACCTCCTCAAAAAAAGGGAAAAGGAAGTTTATGATTCCAGTTCAGGAAGAATTCCAAAGTACTTTGAGCGTTGGTTAGTATGCTAACAAGGTAACTTTAAAAGATACACTTCACCAAATCATACCATGTACATTAATCCTATAGCTTATATTTAAGAACAATAATCCATATGATCAGGGGAAGTATGGTTGGTCGCCATTAAAAAATCTTTAGTTGCACTTTCTTTGACTGACATAAGCCAATATATTGTGGTATCACTGATAACTTCCGCTGAGATCAGAACTCAGCAAATATCTTGCATATCATACTGCAAATGCTCCTAGCTGAAATTTTGTTCCTTTGATACTTTAAAACCCCCACTAAAACCTGATAGCTCATTGCGTAATGGAGGTGATACTGAATTGTCAAAGGCCAGGGACAAAAGAGTTTAAGTTTTAAAAAGTCCTACAAATCTCAAAAGACTTTTTAGTATGGGTTCAGTGACAACTGGACAGCATGTCTAGCAGGAGAAGACTGGCCTACCCACATGTAGAGAGGCTCACTAGAACTCTCCAAGGTTAAGCTCCTAAGTTTGAGAACTACAATTTGTGCTAGGGAGGAAAGTATCCACGCTGACAGAATCACAGATTCTTTAAGTATCTACAGGACTGACAATATTTAAAAGGCTTTTTAAGTTCTCATCCCAAATAAAAATCAACATCTTAAAATATATTCCGCAAACATGAAATACATAGGCTTAAAATCAAAAAGCTTTTGGTAAATAAGGCTTTTCGTTTTTTTTCCCCAGGAGGAGGTGAAATCTGTTAGAAGTTTAGAAGGAGTCAAATGAAAAATTGTATCTATATTTAAGGAATTACTAAAGACCTGAGGAAGTGTAACCTTAACTATAAGAAGGCTTGTGTCCTCATCAGTCACCTTCAGTTCTTTTGATCTTAAACTTCTCTTGTATCATTTATTCCTCGCAGTTCTTGGCAGTAAGCAAAGGGATCACTAGAGAGCGAAATTAGTTTCCCCTTTCCCTTTCCTGCCTTAGGGCTGAATTGACTACCTCTATGCCACTCCTCCCCAGGGAGAAAGAGATGAAGATAAATCTTTGAATACATAAGAATGTATCTACAAAGTAGTATATCAAACTATCCTATAATCTTCAGATTGGCTACAATTTTGCTTTGAGCTTTTTGCTAAAAAGTTTAATTTCTGTTACACAGTGCTGAGTAAACATTTGGTGACACCGACCTATTTTGTGCACATCAATGTATTAAGTGGTTTGGGATTGGGGGATGGACACAAGAAAAGAGGATATAATTTTGGCCCTAATTTTCTCAAACAACTGTTATTTGATTAACCTACAGAAAGGAGGAAAAGAAGAAAGATTTAGGGTATGGTCAGTGAAAGTGAGGTGAATTTTCAATTTGCAGTTACTACACTGTCTTGTAACATGTTGCTATTGAATGTAGTCTGACTCATACAGAAATCAGCGGGGCAAAGTGGACAATCATAAGGTACAGAAAGATATAACTGCAAAACCAGAACACTGTCCCAGAATTTAAATTCAGTGAATAAAGTCCTTGTTGTCACCTGATCAAAGAAAAGCTGAGGAAGGCAGACTCTGAGAACAGCCATGAATAAGGGAAACCTAGGGTTATGGCGTTATGATGTGGCATCATCATTTAGACCAGAGGGGGAAGCAGAAGAATTACAGAGGAAACAGAAGGAAACTTTTTTGCCTTACCTGACCCAAGACAAAGAGCCAGAAAGCAGAGAAAGATAAATAGAGCAATGCATGCAGAGTTTGATTCTGAAGGACTATGATACTGAGTATGAAGAGCTTGGGTTTTATAGATTATGAAGTAATCAAGAAGGCACGACACAAGTCAAATCAGCATGTAAGGATTATCACCTTAAAGGCAGTATTTTGAGTAGAGAATGGGAAATAGCTCAGTGGTTTGGTGACCCAAGAAAAAAATAGTGAATTAAATTCAAATACTGAATCATTTAGCAGATGAAATCAAACAAAAATATTGGAGTTATTATTGTAAATAAATAAATATAGCATACATATGTGGCATAGTACCTTAATTTCACAGGGTTCTGAAATGATCGTCTTTGGGTCCAAAACTTCCACAACAGCTTCTGGAATAACTGCTTTCTTCATGCACGACATGTTGAACCCATACACATCATCCCAAAAAGCAATCCTGTCCGCATGTTTGTTTGGATCTCCCACTGCCACTAGGCTGACGGTGCAAATGTCTGGGTAAACTGTAAGAAAAGAAGACACACCACGTCAGTAACTGAGCATGGCTTCCATTTACGAAGGCACACTGCTGTTTTTCTAAAATTAAATATATAATGTGAATTGGTAAGGCCTGACCTCCTCAAATGGTAAAAATGATCAGAATGTCACAGATGGAAGGACCCTAGAATCCAATGCCCTCACTTTTCAGAGGAGGAAACTTGAGAAATGACTTGCCTAAGGTCACACAGCTTAGCAAGAATGGTCGTCAAATTGTGTCATAGTTTTGTAGCGCTTTAGGAAAAGCCCTCAACTAAGCTCCAAGTTAGCTTCTTTAGCACAGCCATTCATAATGCCACTGGTCATCTGAGCACTTCTGAAAGTAGAGGATATAATATCAGTTATAACAGGATCAGGTAACTGGAATCATTAAAATAAAGTCAGAGGAAAGCTTTGTAAGTGCCACTTATTAATTATTCAAGTTTACTCTATAAATTCCTTAAAATGGAAATAATTTAGGGAAAATGTACTAGTTTTGGGGGGAGGGCAGTTGGGGTTGTGACTTGCCCAAGGTCACATGGCTAGTTTTTGTGTTAAGTGTCTGTGGCTGAATTCAAACTCAGTTGCTCCTGACTCTAGGGCTGGTGCTCTACTCACTATGCCACCTAGCTGCCCCAAAAATGTATTAATTTTTAAAAGTAATGAAAATTAATAGTTTTACACCAAGAGTACATTTGCCTTTGAGCTGTTTGTTTGCTGTTAAAGGAGTAAGACTAGCTACGAGATATTCCATTCCAATGTTCAAAATACTAGAAGGTAAGGATTTTAAGGAGATTTTATTGTAAATAACTTTTTTTGCATAAGGAAGTTTAACCTAAGTTTCCTCTTTTCTCCCAACTAGATAAAAACAAACAGCAAGTTTGGCTTTTCTTAATTATTGGACAGAGAAACTTATGAGAACATCACAATGTAAAAGAGAAACTGAAATACAATCATTTTCTCTCACTTTAAGAAATAAAAACAAAGAGAAACATAATCATGGGCATTAAAAGCAAATTTCTTTTAGAGGGTGGGGTGGCAGACTTTTGAGGTCAGTCCCAAAACAGGAAAGCATTCCACTCCAATAAGATCCTCAGCAACTCCAAGGTAATATAAGGTCTCGACTGCCTTGGGCACTAACAGGCTAAATTCCCTGTGTCAAAAGCAAAACTTGAAGTCAAGTCTTTCTACTTCAAGGCCCACCTTTACTCATCGCATGTTCTATAAAACTCTGGAAAAGTAATTTATACCATGGATCTAATTAACCAACGTACTTTGAAAGTAAAGATATTTTCCTGCAAAAGAAAAGTGCAAAAGTTTACTATTTCTTTACAGAGTCTAAGGAAATAGAAGCAAGATAAGCTTTGTTATGCTGTAACTCTACAAAGACCAGTAAAAAAAAGAGTTAAATGGTCAGCAGAGCAATATTACCTGTTGACAATAAAACAGTTTATTTTTTGATATTTAAGATCACATAGAAAGAACGACTGGTGTTAACTGATATTGCTGAGTACTGTCTGAACTTTCTCCATTTGCTTCATCGGGAAGGTGTATATTGGCTGGATTGTGCCAGTAACTTCGGTGCCCTGAATTTTAGGCTCTTTTTGTGACTCACAAGTACCTTGTTCTCACTGAAAGCTGAAAGTAACTTTGTCTAAAGGCATTCTTTACTGCTAACTGTGGGTCACACACACTGCCTTCCCTAAATGCTACAATGGTTAAACAGGTTTTGTAAGGACAACACTAGAGGTAGAATGAGTCACACATACATGCTTGTCAAATATCTAAAAGAAAGAATCCCTTTCACTTGTATTTGTATAGGTCCACTATTTCCAGGATGATAGATAAAATATGATATTGTTAGATAACAAAGCACTTCTGGAGATGTTTTCAACCAGCTTAATGGTATCATACATACATACATACATACATACATATATATATGTTCTAGAAGTCAACTACTTGAGTTAGAAATAATACTTGTAACTGATGATGGCAAAGTCTAAAGTTTAATTAGACGATAAATACTACATGCCAAAATTTAAGGTTCATCTGTAACCCACTGACAGAAAACAAAGGAACAAGTTGTATATGTAGACAAATTAAAACACACACACACACAATTGTTCTAAATCTTAAGTGTCCTAATAAAAGCTAAAGTCAAGTTCCTGCAAAATG
Source organism: Pseudocheirus occidentalis (assembly GCA_028646575.1). Classification (NCBI taxonomy): domain Eukaryota; kingdom Metazoa; phylum Chordata; class Mammalia; order Diprotodontia; family Pseudocheiridae; genus Pseudocheirus; species Pseudocheirus occidentalis. Next base: position 179,414,742 of record CM053601.1, on the reverse strand, counting down.
TTTAGAAAATTCTTAAAAAAAAAAAACTCTTCAATTCTGTAATTTCATGAAGAAACTTGGAGCTTTTACAAATGCTAATGAGTTCTACATACTTGTAGATTAATCTTACTAATAAGAAAATTATTTATTTTCTCAGGAAAAAAAGTTCATTTTCTGTTTTTACTAGTTAAATTCTATAAAAGTACTTTAATTTATAAAAACAATTATTATATTTTCACAGATCACATGTGATGTGATTTGACCTTTTCTAATATAGTTTACATTATTCTATCTTGAAATGAAAAAGATTTTAAAATTAATTCCTAAGTACTGATCAGATTTCCTCTATTTTCAACTCTCACAGCTAGTAAAAAAAAATTTTTTTAAGCCATTTGCCCCTCCTTTTACCTTCTGATTCTGACACATTTGTCATCTGATTTTGGTCTGATAGAAGCTATAATTGAATAATTATTCCTTCTCACAGGTGAAATTAACAAAGTGCTGATTGGACAAAGCACACTGTTAAGCCGCCCGTTTACAAATTCATGGCTTTGACATCTGTGTCCTTCTCGACTCACTGCCCAGAATTCATTTGTCACCAGAACATCTCACGTGGTGAATAGATTAAGATGGGAAATCCTTTATTCCTCAGAGATGGCTCACAAACTTTGGAATATTAAAGGAAATGGTTATAATATTGCAAACATGTAGAAATAATTTCAAATGAATACCAGCATCACCTGGTCATAGAAAAGCAACTAGAGAGTGCAAGGGATAAGAAAAAAAGAAGACAAGATGAGCATTATCTGTAGTTGCACAAGTCAAACTAAAGTGTTTTCATTAATTAGGATCTTAAAAACATGGAAAAACAGAAGTCCATCACTGAAGCTCATTAAAAAGAAAAATGGTGATGGAGATAATATTCAAACATATACATACAATGTGTACAGGCATACCTCAGATATACTGTGGGTTTGGTTATAGACCACTGCAATAAAGTGAATATCTTAATAAAGCAAGTCACAAATTTTTTGGTTTCCCAATATATTTAAAAAATTGAGACTGACATTATACTGTAGTCAATTAAGTGTGCTACAGCAATGTGCCTAAAAAAAAACAAACCCATATATCCTTTAACTAAAAAATACTTTATTGCTTAAAACTGCGAACCATCATCTGAGCCTTCAATGAATCATAACCTTTTTACTGATGGAGAGTCTAGCCTCAATACTGATGGCTGCTGACTGATCAAGGTAGATCAGTTGAAGGCTCAGGGTGGCTATGGCAATTTCTTAGAGAGAAAGTGAAACAAGGGATGGCCTAGTCAGTGGAGCAGTCAGAAAACACAGGATTAAGTTAGTAAAAGTTAATAACAATTAATAATAATAATAATAATAATAATAATAACAACAGGATTACTTTATCAACTAAATTTGTCATCTTATATGGGCATGGTTCTTGGTGACCCAAAACAATTACAATAGTAACATTTTGTTGTTGTTGTTGCTTTTTGGAGGGCAATTGGGGTTAAGTGACCTGCCCAAAGTCACACGGCTATTAAGTGTGTCACGTGTCTGAGGCCGGATTTGAACTCAGGTCCTCCTGGCTCCAGGGCCGGTGCTCTACTCACGGCACCACCTAGCCGCCCTACAATAGTAACATTAAAGAGCACTCATCCCAGATCACCATAAAAGATGTAATAATAAAGAAAAAGTCTGAAATATTGCAAGAATCACCAAAATGTGACAAAGAGACACTCATGATATGAGCGTATGCTCTTACAAAAATGATGCTGATAGACTTGCTCAATGCAGGGTTGCCAGAAACCTTCAATTTGTTTTAAAATAAATAAAACCCAGCAGTATCAACAAAGCATGAGATATGCCTGTATGTGCATTTGTATACACATATAAGTATTTGAAATAGCAGGAAATAAAAGGAAGTAAAATTCATACATGACTAGATTTCATGATATTTCACAATAAATGAAGATAAAAACTATTACATATTAACAAAGTTAAAATAGAAGTTTCCAACTTACAAATAGTTTGACTATTAAAAAATTATACTTTTGGGGGATGGCTAGGTGGTGCAGCAAATAGAGCACTGGCCCTGGAGTCAGGAGAATCTGAGTTCAAATCCAGCCTCAGACACTTAATACCTACTAGCCATGTGACCTTAGGCAAGTCACTTAACCTCAATTTCCCTGCCTTCCCCCTCTAAAAAGAAAAAGAAAGAAATTATACTTTTTAATTTAATGTTAAATAGTTTATGGAATACATATTTTTCATAGAATAAACAAAGAATCTGATTTCATTAGCATGTAGAAGTCCTTGTGTTGGAACATCATGTATTAACACAGATGGCATCTTCTTCATGACCAAGTAAATAAATTCCAGGGAGTTGACTTAAGTACTAAGTGGTAAAACAGCCTGTCTAGAGTTTGCAGTGAGATCTGAACCCACGACTGCCTGGGTCCAAACCCAGTGCACTATCCATTCCCTAATTCCCCATACTACTTTTATTACACAGAAACAATGTTATGAAGTTAGATTCTATATTTGAGGCTACTTGGAGGAAAGTGGATGTAACTACAGGCTGGAGATGCAGATAAGAATTCTAAAAGAAATATTTAAGTACATCCAAAGACTTCAGAGATTGAAGATACTGATTATTCATTATATCATATTCCAAAAGTTTATTTTCTTTTCTGTGAGAAAAAAAAGAATTCAGCTACATGACCTCTAAGGTCTCATCCAAGTCCAGAATCCTAAATACTTTATATATGTCAAAAATGCTTACCACGATGGCCACTTTTTGATTAATGAGGGAAGAGGGAAGTAGGGAGACAGAGAAATTTTCCTGGGGTTATTCAGGAGAGGAAGGTGGTAAACAAGATGTGAGATATGTGTGGGAAAGATATCCAAGGTAGAATTAACTGTTAGCATTTTGCCAGCGTTAAAACAATAACATGTGTGTGCCAGTCATTATCATCATCATCATCGTCGTCATCATCATCATCGTCATCATCATCATCATCGTCTTCATCATCATCGTCATTATCATCATCATCGTCATCATCATCGTCGTCGTCATCATCATCGTCGTTGTCATCATCATCGTCATCGTTGTCATTGTCATCATCGTCGTCATCATCGTCATCATCATCGTCATTATCGTCATCATCGTCATCATCATCATGATCATCATCGTCGTCATCATCATCGTCATCATCGTCATCATCATCATCATCATCATGATCATCATCGTCATCATCATCATCATCACTTTACAAATGAGAAAGCAGGAAGATAGAATATAGAGTACTGTCCATCTCTTAGAAGATAAATCAATGTGGTAGGGGCAGAAAGAAGAATCACAGGGTCAGGGTTCCCTGTACTAAGCGAGACTAGTGTAGGGTAGTTTTGCTGCTGCTTTGGAAGAGGTAAAGGAAACTCTCAAGATTGTGTGGCCACTGAGATTATACCTCCAAGCATTCAAAGTGATAAGGAAATGAAAGTTTCCACAATAAGACTATTCTTTATTATGTTTTGTAAAGTAATTTTCAATGGTGATGACAATAAATTCAATTTAAAACAAACGAAGAACTCAGAAGGTATATTTTAAGGATACAGCTCTCACTGACCTTTTGAAACAAAGGCAGCATTTCCCACACCTTCCACTGGATAAAACTTTTAGAGCAACAAGCACAACACCAGGAAATAAACAAATACTCAGAGAAAGCCAAACAGGTAAACACAGAGCCTCCAAAGTACAGCCATCAGTTTGACAGGTCAGTCTAAATAAACACCAGACCTAAGATCCAGGCTGGCGTCTTTGTTAGGGGTCCTGGCAACAGCTGCCATCTTTGTGCCCAATATATCAACTGCCTTGTCCTTTAGATTAAAGTGGAAGGGGGCAAGCACAATGGTCTCTGGGAAAGGAAGAAAATATCTGCAGTCTGGAAAGAAAGATAGAGGTCTTTGCTAAATTATGACTATAATTAATTTTGAACTATAACTGATATTTTTATTTATTAATAACATCTCTCACCCATAAAACAAAACAAAAAACCCTAAAATTAATCCTGCCTTTACTTTTCACTTTATTTCCCAAGCATGGGGATACAATTAAATAACTAAAATCTTTCAAACAGAAATGGGTTAATTTAGCACAGATGACTACTTGCTATTTTGTAAGGACTTTTTGTTTATTGTGTAAATATCTAACAAGACAAATTATTAACAGTAAAATTAAATCAAATCTTTAGAATTTCTCCTCTTTTTAAAAACATTATAGCTACATCAATAGCAAATAAGAGTTGGCAAACAAGGTGTATTTTGCAAGGAGACATGGTATAATTTCAGGTATAAAAGACCTCTTTCCCCCTCAAAATGTCTATAGAACCTGTCCAACGATGGCCCCAAGTTCAAAAATAGCTTAAAAACATTCTTTTAAGTATATTAAGATTTATAGTTAAAAGAGTAAATACTCAGAATGACAAAATCTGATTTTGTCCCAGATTCCATCTAGTCTAACTCATACCGGACCAAAAGACCTCTCAACAACATTCCCAATAAATGGTCATCCAGCTTTCCTTAGAGGAACTCAAGAGAGGCACAGACCTCTATCTTTCTTTCTAGACTGTAAATTCCACTATTGGATAGCTAATTGTTAGGGAGTTTTTCCTAATATCAAATCTAACAACTTTCACCCATTTCTTAGTTCTGACCTCCACTGCCAAGAAACAAAGCTGAGCTTTCATTTCAGAAGATAGTCCTTCATATCCTTAAATATTGTTACTGTAGAAAAATACAAGATTGTAGATTGCAGCTGTAGAGATGAGTCTCGATATTGTAAGTTGAAAAACACATATAGCCTGACGCAAACTTTCTGCTGACCTCCAATCTCACAACTCCAACTTCTTTTCAGACCTCTCACACGGGTTACCAGTAGACATCTTAAATGCACACATCCAAAATGGAAATCATTCTCGTTCCTTCTAACCACCACACACCGCCAATCCCTTTTCCCATTCCTGCAGGGTGCAATGCCATCTTCCTGGTCCCTCAGGCTTGCAACTTAGGAGTCACCCTGGACTATCACCCCCTCTCCATCCAATCTCTTACCAAGGCCTTTCAATATCATTTTTGCAACATCTTTGGAATGTGCCCCCTCCTTTCCTCTGACAATGTCATCACTGGTTTAGACTCTCATCAGCCTACACTTGAATTGTTGCTATAACTGCCTACCTCCCCGTTCCAATCAATCCTCCATCCAGCCACTAACATGATTTTCCTAAAGCATTGTTTGATCATAAACTCCAGTGGCTCCCTACTTACTGCCTCTGGGATGAAATACAAAATGCACTGTTTGGCATTCATTCAAACTGGATATTCAGATATCCTAGCCCCCTCCTAACTTTCTAGTCTTCCTACACTACAGTCCTTGCCACATATTCTTCCACCTGGGGATGCTGGCCTCCTGGCTGCTCCTGGAACAAGACAATCTTATCTCATAGTGCTAGCTATTTTCTCTGGCTCTCCTGCATGCCTGGAATGCTCTCCTTCCTCTGCTCTACCTACTCAAATCCCTGGCTTCTTTTGAGTCCCAACTAAAATCCCATATTTTACTGGAAATCCTCCCCATCTCTTCTTAATTCCAGTGCCTTCCCTCTGTTAATTATTTCCTATTTATCCTGCAGATAGCTTGCTTGGTATAGATTTGTTTGCATCTTGTTTCCCCCATTAGAGATTTTAAGCTTTTTGAGGGAAAGGACTGTCTTTTGCCTCTTTTTGAATTCTCAGTGCAGTGCTTAACCCTTTGCACTCCGCTGTCCCCTCTCAGGGGACATCGGAATTCTAGCATATCACTCGGATGTCCCCTCTCAAGCACTAAAACAGTTGCATACAGAAAGAATAATACTACGCTTCTTGCGTGGAAAGATAAAAGAATTATTAC
>CM053601.1:179378644-179408302 GCA_028646575.1 Pseudocheirus occidentalis | reverse complement strand
CCCAAATCACTAGGGCTTTTGCAGCTGCTGGGGCAATGAATTGGGTGCCTTCTCTGCTGTCCCTACGAGATCTGGTTCACTGGTCACACACCTCAGAACCACCACCCAAGACCACAATCCAGATACAGGCAGCTTAAAGCAAGACTGTTCATCCTCTGGATGGCTGCTTGGTCCCTCTATGATCTGCAGGCCAGGAGCTCTGAAGCATGTGGAGGTGGCTACATGGCTGCTGAGCCTCCACCACTTCTCACTCCAGAAGCAGAGGCTGGATCACTCTCCTGGTCCTCCTAAGTTCCAACAGAGATCCACACTGGCTTTTTACTTTTTCTTTGGCATTTATGGGTTAATATTTATGGAAACCACCACAGCTTCTGGTCAGCCACTCTCCCAAGGACCACTCCAGCCGCTGCTGATTGGCTGCCCTGGAACTAAAACTGCAAGTTCACACAGGGCTGGGCTTCACTCCCAGTGGCTGTGATGGACCCTTCCTATCTGCCTGCTGTGTTCCCTTCAGTCAGAGATGTGTTTCTCTGTCACTTTTTGGGTTCTATAGCTCTAAAATTTTAGAGTCATATTTTATAGGTATTTGAGGTGGTTATGAGGGGGGCTAAAGGAGTTTTCTTGCTTTTATGCCATCATCTTGTCTCCACCCTGGTTCTATGAACTTTCAAAAAAAAGTTTTGATGACTATTTTCCAATAAAATTTATTTCCTTTGTAATCTCTACATATTTTATTTTATTTTAATCATTAAAAAAGTGTTTTATGAGAAGAGAATCCTAGTCTTCCCCAGAATTAGAAAGGAATTCATGACACAAAAAGGTTAAGGTCCCTGAACATAAATAAATGACAAAATATACCTGAATAAATTGAGCAGATGCAGTGATAATAATGAGAAGGTATTTGAATTCTATCTCAAAATACTTTATTCTGATACCTAGATATGATCCTTGAAACTTTTTATTACATTATGCAAAGTGCTTCAACTCTCAGACTCAACTTCTTTTTTTTTGGAGGGCAGTTGAGGTTAAGTGACTTGCCCAAGATCACACGGCTAGTTTTTTGCATTAAGTGTCTCAGGCTGAATTTGAACTCAGGTACTCCTGACTCCAGGGCCAGTTCTCTATTCACTGCACCACCTAGCTGCCCCTAGACTCAACTTCTTTTTGGGAAAGTAAGGATGATAATGTCTACCCTTCCTATCTCTTAAGATTGTTGTGAGTTTAATGTAATATTGGAACCTCTAAAGCTTGAATGCATCTTAAGGAGTCATGAGATCCAAGTAAGATCTGAGGTCAGCATAGAGATAGGTGTGTTCAACATAAACATTCTGTGAAACCCTTCACAATAAAACAGATCAAAAACTGGTGCATTGTGAACTGAGTAGGACCTTCTGCAAAAAGAGAACAAAATGCCAACTATGGAGATCAGTGCTCATAGGTTGAGCTATTGTTAAGCCATTGCTGTCATATTTGAGTCTTTGTATCTCCATTTGGGACTTTTGTGGCAGAAATTCTGGAGTGGTTTTCCATTTCCTTCTCTAGCTCATTTTACAGATGAAGAAACTGAGGCAAACAGGGTGAAGTGCCTTGCCCAGGGTCACATAACTAGTAAGTGTCTGAGGCCATATTTGAACTCAGGAAGATGAGTCTTCCTGATGCCAAGCCAAGAATTCTATCTACTGTGGCACTTTGCTGCATGTATGTGGAGGTAAGCAGAAAGCATTTCTTGACAAGAATCTTGTGCTATATTAGCAAAGGCAAACAGACACATGAGCAGTAAGGGTCTTGGGTAATTTAGAGCTCAAAACATATGTGCTAAGCATCAAGACATAGGAAAACTCAAATATAGGGAGAATGGCCCAATGACTGCCACTTGGAAACTGAACCGAGTACAACAGCACAGTTAAGAAGAAAGATAATGGCTATTTGTAGTGAGAGCCACCGAAAAGCAGGTTCACCATTGAGGGGTACAGAAGTAAACAGCTGCAGGAAGGCAAAAACACCATCAAAGGGGAAAAATAAAGGACATGGAAGAAAACAATGATGCAAAAGATAAACCCTTAATGACTATCTCACTGTTTTTAGCTAATGCCCTATACAAGGCTTCACATTTAGTTACAATGACCATGCAGGCCTCTGGAAGTGAGCTATTTACTGGAGTTAGGTAGGGGTTTGTTCTATGGAGATAAATGGTGATCCCATTGAATCTTTCATTCCCCATTCCCTTATCCAGTCTCTTACCAAGATCTGTTGATTTTGCCTTAGTGACATTATTGAATATGCTCCCTTCTCTCCCCTGACACTGCCAGCACCTTTGCGCAGGCCCTCATCACTTCAAGACTAGACTACTGCAATAGCCTTTTGGTAGGTCTGCCTGCTTCAGACCTCTCCCCACTCCAGTCTACCCTGCATTCCATGACCAAATTTATTTTCCTAAAATGCAGGTCTAGCCACATCACTTCCCTACTTGATAAATTCTAGTGACTCCCTATCACCTCTGAAATCAAATATAAAATGTTCTATTTGGAATTAAAAGCCTCTCACAACATAGTCCCTCCTGCTTTTCTACTCTTCTTAACCATAGAGCCCCCACATATTCTTTAACCAAGACTACTGACCTACTTGCTATACTTCCGCAAAAGACATCCTATGTCCCCTGAAGCCATTATCATTGCCTGACCTCCCTGCCTGGAATTTCCTCACTCCTCCTCCTTGCCTCCTGTTTTTCATGGCTTCTTTTGAATCCCAGATGATGCAGGAAGTCTATGTCAGTCTTTCTTAATTATACTAGCTTCTCTTTTTTTCCTTATTTCCTGTTTTTCCTATATATAGCTTTTTTGTACATGGTTGCTTGTATATTTTCTCCCCCACTCAGGGGCAGGCATGGTCTTCTGCCTTTCTTTGTATCCCCTATGCATGTTACAGTGTCTGGCACATAGTAGGAACTTAATAAATATTTGTTCAGTGGTTTACTTGTAAATAAATATGTTCATAGCTGTCTTCTATAAAAGTCTCCATTCTCTCCAGACTATCTTTTCAGCAGTTCTGGTGTGAATGGCATCAGTCACTCAGTCAATACACATGCACTGTGTACTTGGCATATACCAGGCACTCTGCTATCAAGGAGAAAACAGTTATTCTCAGCAGAAACTCATATTCAAGTAAGGAAACAACATACAAACAGTTACGTAAAAAGAAGATACATGCAGAATAAATCTAGAGATAATCTTATGTTAGACATTCTTATACAAGGCTAGATTTTAACTGAGACTTAAACGCAGATAAAAATGAGGTAGTTAGAAAAAAATCAAATAGATAAACAATTGTTTAATTTGATTTTAAAAAAGAAAAAAATTAAATTACCAGTAACAAAAGTAAAAAAGGTGAACTCATCACCAATGTAGAGAAAATTAAGTCAATTGTTAGGAGCTATTCTGCCAAATTACATGCCAATAAATATGAAAATCTAAGTGAAATGAATGAATATTTGCAAAGATATAAATTGTCCAGATATACAGAAGAGGAAGTAGAATATTTAAATAACCCCATCATAGAAAAAGAAATTGAACGTGCCATCCTAATGAGTATTATCATCATTATTATTCAATATTCTAGAAATTCCAGCTATGTCAATAAAAGAAGAAAAATAAAGGGAATTAAAACAAGCAATGAGGAAACAAAACTCTCCCTGAAAATGATAGTATGGTATACTTGGAAAATCCTTGAGAGTCAACTAGAAAACTAGTTTAAACAATTAACATCAGCAAAGTTGCAGTACATAAATAAACCCACATAAATCATCAACATTCCTATAGACTATCAACCAAGAGAAATTCCATTTAAAATAACTGTAAAAAAGTTAAAATTAAAATAACTGTAGACAATATAAATAATTGGGAGTCTACCTGCAAAGACAAACCAGGGAACTATGTGAACACAATTACAAGATACTTTTCACACAAATAAAGTCAGATCTGAACAGGAAAATATTAATTGCTGATGGGTTGGCTGAGGCCATTTAATAAAAATGACAATTCTACCTAAATTAAATTATTCAGTTATATTGCAATCAAGCTATCAAAAAATTTTATAGAGCTAAAAAAAGTAGCAAAAATCATCTGGACAAACAAAAGGTAAAGAATATGAAGGGAATTAATTTTTCAAATGCGAAGGAAGGCGGCCTCATCATGCCAGATCTTGAAGTATGCTATAAAAAGGCAATCATCAAAACAATCTGGTATTGACTAAGCAATAGAGGATCAGTGGAATAGATTGGGTGTATAATATACTAATTACCATAATGATCTAGTGTTTAAATATCTCAGTTTTGGGGACAAGAAAATATTTGACAAAAATAACTGTGGAAAAAATGGAAAGACTTTTTTCAGAAACTAAGTATAGACCAACACCTTAGACCAAATGCCAAAAAAAAGGTCAAAATGGGTCAGAGATTTCAACATTATGGGTTGTTGTTGAGACATTTAAGTTGTGGTCAATTCTTTATAACCCCATTTGGAGTTTTCTTGGCAAAGATACTGGAGTGGTTTACAATTCCCTGATCCAACTCTCCTTCCAGATGAGGAAACAGAGGCAAACAGGGTTAAATGACTTGCCTATGGTCACACAGCTAGTAAGAGTCTGAGGCCAGATTTGAACTTGGGAAGAGGAGTCTTCTTGACTCCAAACCTGGCACTCTATCCACTGAGTCATTTCACTGCCCGTAAAGGATGATACCATAAACAAATTAGGGAAGCATGGAATCATTTACCTGTCAGATTTATACATAAGGGAAGACTTTGAGAACAAGGAAGAAATAAAGAACATTATACAGGATGTAAAAGGTATCATCTTGATTGCATTAAAATTAAAAGATTTTGCACAAACAAAATTAACGTTACCAAGATTTGAAGGAAAGCAGAAAACTGAGGGAAATTTTTTTATAGCACATATCTCTGATAAATGCTTCATTTTTTTTAATTTAGAGATAACTCAGTCAAATTTATAAAATTATGAGAAATTTCCCAATTGATAAATGGTCAGGGGACATGAATAGGCAGGTTTCAGATGAAGAAATTAAAGCTACCCATAGTCACATAAAAATACTTTAATCACTATCAGTTCAAGAAAGACAAATTAAAATAACTCTGAAGAACTGCCCCACACCTAATGGATTGGCTAATAGGAAGGTAAATGACAAATGTTGGAAAGGATGTGAGAAAATGGGGACGCTAAAGCTCTACTGGGGGAGTTGTGAGTTGATCCAACTATTCTGGAAAGTAATACAGAACTATGGCCAAAGGGCTATGAAACCATGCACACCCTTTGAACCCCTGATACTTTGTGATGAATGAAAAGTTTGAGAAACATAGCTTCTGGATAATTAATCAGTTTATGAATTAGACTAGCAAATAATCAATAGGATAATGGTCAGTGATTCCATAACCAAAGATCCCAAGTGGAAGTCACTTGACTATTTAAATACTGTTGAAAGGGGATTGTTCCTGGAATATGGAAATCAACTTTGATTGCTTAACAATCAATGAAAGAATGAATATTATAATGAGAGATTAATCTCTTTAAAAGAAAAAAAGGTTGGGTACGTGACATTGATCATTGCAACACTCTTGGACAAAGAGATTCATCTTCACTTAGACCATTACTGCCTTGGGCAAACTAGACAAAGGGATCCATTTCTACCCAGACCATTTAAATCAAACACAAATGGCTTGATTCACCTTGATTAGACTTTGTTACACTTTAATCAGAAATAAGCTTGGATGGAGACCTGCCCAAGATAGAAGAGAACTTGCCAGGGTTAGGCCAATCTCATCAGTAGCCTATCATTCATACGTTCAGGAACTGGTCTCTGAATGAGGAAATAGAAAGGGGGGAAGCCTAGATATGTCCCAATATTCATAATTGCTTATTAATAATCATTTCTATGAATCACAACTAGATTTGTATCCCGAAGATACACACAAACACACACACACACACACACACACACACAGATAGATACATATATATGTGAAAAGACCTATATGTACATAAATATTTATAGCAGCTCTTTTGGTAGTGGCAAAGAATCTGAATATGGTAATGGCTGAACAAGTTGCAGTATATGGCTCTTAAGAAATACCATTGCTTATTACTATACTCTAAGCTCAATGTTTATGACTATGTACTTTATTTTTATTGTATTTATATGTATATTATACTTATATACTTATATTGTATCATATAGTTCATTATATTATTACATTGTTCATTACTATTACTACAAGTAATGGTGACCAGGATGATTTGGAAAAGCTGAGTGGTAAATGAGATAGGGAATCAATTAAAGATTTGTACAGACTATTGTGCTGTTGTGAAGGACCAGGTGATATTTTGCAACAAAATTATAGGGGGCACAGTCATCATGACATCACAATTTTGTCCTCCTAGGAGCAAATATAGAGGACAGTAGCAGAAATTCCAGGTTGGAGCTTGACAGTACAAAATCTGCCATAGGACAAAGGTCAAGGGACTCCACTTAACTAGGACTAAATGCAGCTTAAGCATGACCTCCTATCTATGCCTTATTGCCACATATACAGATAAAAAGGAGAGACAGAGACAGACAGAGAATTAGTCTGAAACCCAGCATGTATTTATTTTATTTTATATGAGCATTCACTATATATCTTACATATGGATATACTGATTCTCTCCAGGTTCGGGATTATTTTACCCATTTTTGTCACTATCACCATGTTTTGGGACTCTACCTGGCATACATTTAAAACTTAGTAAATGCCTGTTTGCTTGCTTGATCAAAGAGGATGGCTTGGGGAAAAGAGGGATTATGTTACTAGATTCTGAAACGATAAAGGAACATCAGTGATCATGGTATTAGATCATATGTATAATGAAAGGTGTGAACATGTCTTGGCTATGTGGGGCGGGACCATAGATCATGGGAGTTTAAAACATTAAGGAGCTGGGAATATAGATGAATTGAGGGCACATAAAAGCTCCTCAGTGACCTAATAGAGAGAGGACCCAGCCTGAAGTCAGTAAGACTCATCTTCCTGAGTTCAAATCTGGTCTCAGATATTAACTGTGTGACCTGGGCAAGTCACTTATCCCTGTTTGCTTAAGTTCCACATATATTTTTTTAAATGAACTAGAGAAGAAAATTGGAGACCATTCTAATATCTTTGTCATGAAAACCCCAAATGCAGTCATGAAGATTCGGACACAACTGAAATGTGTGAACAAGAACAAGAAGACACAAATATGTAGACTGAATTTCACTAATATAAAAGGAACTGATGGGAAGAGATTGTGAGTTTAGTATCTATATGTCTCCCCTCCTCTGAAGCTAAGGTTGCTTTTTTGTCTCCAGTCAGAGATCTGAGTTCTCCTTTGCTACAGGTAATGAATGTTGAGAATACCCTAAGTTAAGCTGATCATCCATATCTACTGTGGAATCAGCCAACTGCCCTGGAAATAACATGTCCAATCTTGATCTTCAGTCTCTTTTCTATGGAAAGGGATGTGACCTAGGGAGACTTTGGGAAGAGAAGTAAGAAACAGATCGCACTGGTATGAATGGGAAATAGAGACAGTCATGCCCAGGGTGGAGCAGATCAGCAGGAAGCCCAGAGCATAGGTACAAATATCTCACTGCTCTCCCCCAAACATCCAAAAAGCCTTCACTTCTCTCTCCTCTCATTCCAATAAGGAAAATTTCTCTCTCAGCTTATCATTAATTCTACTTTGCAATCTAATGAATCAATAGACCTTCTTAATGGTGAACAGCATGGGACAAAAGTTTGCTTCTTTTTAGACAAGCCCCAGAAACCCCAAAGACTGTAACTTCTCTGCAAGTGACATGATAATCCCAGCCCTGAAAGTGGATGAGCTCTTTCATGGCGGCCTGTAGAATGGCTAACCTGTCCTTCTCCTCCATCCTACCCTTATACACATCTGTGCTCAGGCACACACACAACCACAGATATGCACATGCTCGTATATACATATCCCTACTATTCTACCCTCTACTCTAGCATAAAAGACAAGCCAAATAATTCTTCCCAGGCTGAACTATGAGAGTAATTAGAGCAAAGAAACAATCTGGCCCAACTGTGAAATCAGCTTATATGCCCTAGGGAAGAACATTTCTAGGCTTGATTTTCAAACTCTTCTCAATAAGAAGAGAAACTAGAGGGGGAGATAGAAGAAAATGCTATAAGACCTTGTAGAAATGAAAACCTTTTTTCTAATTATGCCTTTCCTATAAATGAGAAGAAAACTCCAATTATACCAGGGTAGGCCAGCTCAAGCGGAAACCCAGAGTACAGACACAAGTGCCCCCACTCCCCTTCTTCTGTGCAAATGGCCCTCATTTCTACCCTCCCTGCTCTTCATATTGACAAGAAAAATTCTCCCCTATCTCCATGATGCTCTTTTGAAGATTCTAATTAATCAATAGTCCTTGTTAATCTGCATTAGTACCTGAGATATAAATTTATCTCATTTTAGACAAGTCTCAATTCCCTCAGGCAAAAAGCATAACTTCTCTATAAATGACAGGATAATCCCATGTCTCGTGGGAGACGAGCTCAGTCTCTATAACTGCTACCCTCTCCTCTCTTCTCTACCCCACTCACATGCATTCATAGGCACACATACATACAAACTCAGACACTAATCATCACTTTTCTACATTCTGCTCTGGCAGCAGAAATTCTCCAGGTAAGTGAATCTATAACTCAGCACCTGAGACAGGGACTTGAAGAACTAGAAATTTTTAGTTGTGTGCTTATATACCTAGAGCCTAGAATGGGGTGTGACACATAGTAGTTTCTCCATATATGAGTGTTAATTGGTTTATTGACTATGTAATGTCACTTATCCTCTCTGAGCCTCAGTTTCCTCTTTTGCAGAGTAAAATAAGCATTCCATTCTGTTATATGGAACAAGCATTCTTTCCAGTTCTGACTCTATGATCCTAAAATTTCTAAAGTTTCATGACAAAATTAAGATCACTTAGAATATATGTGCATTTAGGACCAGTTGTATACAAAAGTAATGTAAGTTATAAGAAGGAGTATAAGACCTGAACCCTCTCAATGAGGACCTTGGGGTGTCATTTTGGAGGCAAGAAAAATATCTGTAAAGAGTGAAATGCCAATGCCTTTCTTAAAAGTGAGCACCCAGACTTGAGCCTGATAATCTAGATATGATCCAACCAATGCTGTGCACAGTAGAATCATGACCTCTCTCTTTCTAGATACTATTTCTCTCTTTATGCAACCTAAGTCTCCTTAGCTTTGAAGGAGGCCATATCCATAGCAGCACTGATGCTGATATCAAACATATAAATCCCTCCCAGTTTTTTTTTTGTTTTTTTCAGAAAGCTTTGTAGGAATTACTCCACAACAGGAACTTGTGACATATTGGTCTAAACTCAAACTCAGATTAAGGCCACATTTACTACTATACAATTCCTTCTTAAGGCTTGAGTTCTGATGACCCACCTTCAGAATCCTTTCAGGTACAGACTGTCTACTCCAGTGAATTAGCTCATCACTCTCACTTTAAAATATTTGAAAACTGGTAAGACTTAGCCATGTTTTTTTTTCCACCATTAAAAAAAAAGTAAGGTGAAGCACCATGGACCCATACAGAGATTTATCAATCATTTTACTGGAAAGCTTTCTCCACAGTAGTTTCTATCCATTAATACCCACATTTTGTGTGCCATAATTTACATGGATTCTAATTCACCTAACTTTACTGTTGTCAAGTCTACAGCTTTATTTTATGAACAAGAAGAGGGTATTATTTCAGAAGTTATCAAATGCAGCTATTATATTGTCCTCATCTATCCATCTAGTAATCCTGGCTTGAAATGTCATGTTACTGTAGAATGACCACTTTATAATTGGCCATGCTTTGTAGCTATGATCATCAATTAATTTTCCAATCTTTACCCCCCAAGATTTTTGAAAAGCTTTTTTTTACTTTACCTTAAATTGAAAGACAAGCTTCCTAGGTTACAGTTCAATTTCTACTCTCTTCTAATATTTTTAAAAATTGGAACAGCATGTATCCTTCTCTAGGCACTATCTTCCATTCTCAATAACTTGTCTTTTCAATGATATTATTCCTTTTTAAAACATCACTTTCACTATCCACTGACTCTGTCTACTCATAGATCTAGTCAGAAATCAATAAATCCCTCTGCTAAGACATAAATATCAAGAAGTAAAATAAATCAGTCTACTGGTCATGTCTGAAAATGTCCCTCTCATTCTTCACCATGAATCTGCCTCCTCTCAGCCAAGAGCTAGGAAGCATCCTTCACCATCAGGTGTCTAAAGTATGATTGCTCGCTGCCTTAATGAGTCTTGAAGACATTTCTTTACATTATGCTTGCAGTTCTTCAAATAGTTGTCCTTGCGTTGAAAATTTTCCTCAACGTGACTTAATACAAATCTTCCCAAGTTTCTCTGACTTCTTAAAATTAATTGATTATAGCATAAGAACCCATTTTATTCGTGTACTATAATGCATTCACTTTCAGTATTCACTTTCTAATTTTTTTGCTTCTATTAATATGTTTTGCTTACATCAGGACCTTGTTTTCTGTCTTTCACCCACTAGTATTATTTAGCAATTTAAGGACCAAGCCTACATATGCTTTAGTGATGTTTTCGCTACAATTACAAATTCTTTTACAGAATCATTGCACCAGGTTGCACAGATCCAACAATAGTGTGTTTGTGTACCTACCTTCCCACAGTCATGCTCTTATTTATCATTTTCATTTCCTCTCATCTTTGCCAAACAAATGGGTTTAATAATATGCCTCAGAATTAGTTCAACTGGCATTTCTATCATCATTAACTTTTTGGAGCATTTTTTTTCATGATTGATGTAGCTTGTTTTGCAAAATGCATGGTCATTCATCCTCTCACCACTCATTTATTGGGTAAGGCTATTCATTCTTACATATTTATATTCTACCTCTACATATCACAGATGACAAATCTTCATCATAGATATTTCCTGCAAAGATTTTTTTCTGATTTGCTAATTGTCAAGAACTCTAAATGGATTTATGTTTCTTGTATGAATTTTTTTTAAGTTATGTCATCACAACTGTCCATTTCCCTTTGTTTGGGAATTTTCTATCTAGTCAAAGTTATACAAAGTCATCCTTCTATTCTCCCTTCATTATTTCATGATATAACCTTTTTCTATTGGTCATTTACTAATTGAAAGACTATTGTGGTCACTGATTTTAGTTGTTTGTTCATACATTTTTTACTGAATTGATTCCCAGTTTTCCTAGTAGTTTTTCTCAAAGCAGAGTCCTTACCGCCAGACTTGGCATCCTTGGATTTATTCACAACTTGCAGTAGTCTGGGACTGACTGCTTCTGGGTTTTGTTTAACCTCACTAATCCATTAATGAATTATTTTTCTTTATTTTAACTAGAACCAAGAACTTTTGATGATTATTACTTTGTAATACCTTTTGAGATACAGTAATGTTAACATTAGGTCCCCTTAATTTTGACTTTTTGTTTTTACAGAGTAAGGTGTGTGAATGTTAGGTAGATACATAAAATAATCCTTTAATAGTTTACGTGATATGGCACTGAATGTAGAAATTAATTTTGGTTCATTTTAATTAAATTGTTATTACTCAGCTGTGAACAATTAATATCACTCTGATTGCTGGAATCTATTTCTTTCTTTTTTTTAAGACTAGGTTGGGAGTGCAAAGAACACTCATGGGCCAATCCCATTACCAATCAGGGTAAGAACTTTGCCCTGTGCCATTCTAACCTGAGACACCATCCCTCCTTAGGCAATCTAGTGGCCTCTCACTCTGGAGGGTTCACCAAATTCATACCTGACTGAATTCATATAACTAATCAGCTTTGACCATAAGTATAATTCAAAATTCATGAGGTCAAGGAATCACCCAGACAAAGCCTCCCCCAGCAGCAGAGATCATATACATGGTCCACTATGCACAATCATTTATTTTTAAGGGGGTATGTTTTTGGCAGATGCATTTACATAAATTTTTAGTGGGATCATAAGCTGATACCATATGTGTATGTTGTGGTTAATTTTAATGAAATTTCTTTTCTCTAACTCCACTTGTTAGATTTTATTACTTACATATTCAGAAATGATGATTCTGCATATGTATTTTATCTGTCACTGAACATTATATATATATATATATATGCACATACATAATGTTATAAATTCTTCCAATTATTTTTCATTTAATCTCTAGGATTTGCTAAGCAAGCTATTATATCGCTTGCAGATTAGGTTCATTTCCTCTGAATACACCACACACACACACACACACACACACACACACACAATTTTTATTCATGATCTTACAAACAGTAATGGAAGTGACTTAACAATCACTTTTTTAGCATTTTCTCTTAGTTTAACAATAAATGTACTAAAGAACAACAATGCAACCATTAAAACATAGTCTGTGACTGTTTATGTTTCAAGAACTTAATTTCAGACATCAAAAATCAACATAAAGTTTTAGTTGGTCCCTTTAGGTTCCTCAGATTCCATTGAGTATCCATTCATTCTCCTTTATTTTTCATCTTGGAGAGAGGGATAGGACTGGACTTGTGATTTCATAGGTAAAGGGAACTCTCTGCTACAGAAAATATCTCTACTAACATAGGTCAATACTTCTCCTACAATTTATACTCTTAGGGAGTTGTGAAGGTACACACACAAAAAAATGAGCGATTTGTGTAGAGTCCCACAACCTGTATATTTATCAGAGATGAGGCTTTTCCCTGCATAGAATCACAATTCATGAGGCATCATATTAAGTTAATAGGGTCTCTTCAGATTTCTTTATATTCTTTCTCATCTTTGTTAATACAAAATCAACATCATATTCCTTTGTATTCATGTTCTGAAATCAATATAACCAATCTTAGATTATTTTTTTAGATTGCATACAAGATTTTTTAGATTAAATTGGCTTAAAGGAATTAAAGTTGGGAAGGCTAACATAGCTTCCTAGTGGCCTAGAAACAAACAAACAAAAAAGAAAGGTCAGGATGATAAATTCATCTTTTAGGCTTCTGACTGGAAGGCTAGGATTAAGAATATAGGTTCAGTGAAGCTACACCTGACTCCCTGATACCTTACTGAATATCTTTTCACTGGTAAATAAGTAAGCTTTATTTTTATTATATTTAGATGCACAATGACTGTACCATTTCACTGTCATAGCAGAATGGCTTGGCCTACTACAAATAAGGGACTGATTCATCGTTGTTTAGACCAAAGTACTCCTGAGGCCATAGCAGCCAGTGGACAGCTAACTGATGTAGTAGAGTACTGGTCCTGGAGTTAGGAAGACCAGCCTTCAAGTCCAAGTACTTATTTGCTGTGTGACCTTGAGCAAGTCACTTTTGTTTGCCTCAGTTTCCTCAAATGTAAAATGGAGGTGATAATAGTACCTACCTCCCACTGTTGTATGGGGATCAAATAATATAATGCAGTATTTAGGACAGTGTCTGAAACATACTAGACACTATATAAATGTTGTCATTTTTGCTATTAATCTTATTCGCCATCCAAATCATCATGTGAGCTACTACATAACTCAGAGAGTCCCTCTAACTTTAGTAATCAGTCCCTTATCCTAAGAGCTGGTTTTGTAATGTTTCCATCACATCTTCCCTCAGGCTCCCTAGCTAGTTTGACTAACTACCCAATGGAAAATATATGGTTATGATGAACAATATTTGAAGGAACCCCAACCATTTTCTAGACTTTTTATAAATAGAAAAGCACCAGTGCTTCAATTACTTATTACCATCATCTTTCTAGGGTAATAAGATAATTTTTGTGACAAATATTAGTCTCATAATTTCTATTAATTTTCAACTACCAAGAGATTTCCATTAGCATCAAGGTTTTTTCAGAAATATTCTATAACCCTAGCAAAGCTCAGCACACTAAACTCGGATGATAAGCCACTGTTTACTCCAAGCAGAACTGACGTCTTGCCTAGTCAGTAGGATTCCTTGTGTAAATCACTCAGGCAAGAAATGAACAATATTAGGGATTTTGATTTATCTTCTGAGACTCTAAAACAGAAGCTGATACAAATGTGTGGCTCACCCAGATATAAGCATATGTGGCTGTATTGTTAGAATTAGGGAGTATACCATGAATGAGAAATTTGCATGTTAACTTTATTGCAATTTCTGCTCAGATCTCACTGCCAAGAATTGACTAATACTTGTGTTATTTCTATTAAGATTTACTCCAAAGGTTTACTGGTGAACATATTCTCCAAACAAACAGTGGGAGTTGTTAATATTTGTACTGAGGAGCAAGATTTGGAATTTAGCTGGGAAACCAGGGATATATAATAAACACTATTCCCCCATGTTTTTCCCCAAGGTCTCATTGGACCTGACAATACATCCTCTGTTCAGTACACCTAAGGAATGCTTCCCAATAATGAAATCCTAGGAATTGTGTACCTGCACCTGACTGGAATTGGAGTCCTAGGGAACTGTTTCATTCTGTACTTATACAGTATTAATTTCATCACTGGTCATAAAATTAAACCAATAAACATCATTATCCTCCATTTGGCCTTTTCCAACATAATGGCACTTCTCTTTAGGGGAATCCCTAATGCAATGAAGGTTTGGGGGGTGAAATGTGGAATTGCATTCATAACTTACTTGCAGTCAGTGACCCGGGACCTTACTCTCAATAGCATCTGCCTCTTGAGCGGCTTCCAAGCTATCACCATTAGTCCCAACAGTCATATGTGCGCAAAACTCAAAACTAGAGCCGCAAAGTGGATTGTGCCCTGCTGTCTCCTCTGCTGGATCATCAATTCGCTCATAGAGGTGGTCTTCCTTATGCCCCTAAGTGGTTCCAAGAACAATTCATATAGTAAAAGTGGATGCGAAATTAGGCTTATAATTTTATATAGCATAAATCACATAAATGTTATTTGGAAATGTGTTCATTCATCAACATTTATATGTCTCATGATGTGTTTCAGTGGCTACATGGTTTTTATCCTATTGCGTCACAGTCAGCAAGTCAAACACATTCATAGCACCAGGCTCTCCCAAAAAAAACCCTCTATGACTAGAGCCACCAAAGCTGTCCTCCTCCTAGTGGCTACCTTTGTTTTCTTTAATGCCATTAGCCCATTTGTTATTATTTATATCCTTCATTTTAAAGGAATGAGGCTCTGGATCTTATATGATTCTACCCTTCTGTTCTTATGGTACCCAACACTCAGTCCCTTTATTCTGACCATGATTGACAGTCAGATCCTCAGAACCTGTGGTACCCACTAAGGAATACTATCTTCACATACAGGTGATTGGGAAGTCTTTTGTTGGTATCACAATGGCTCTGTCTACAAGCCTGTAGAAGTCTGAGCCCTGATGGGCTATGGGCCTTCTGCAGAGTTCAGCTATTGTTGCACAGTGCATTTCTAGAGTCATCACCTCCCATGAACCCCAACCTCCACTGTGTGCCACACATGAACTATGGAAAATAGAATCTCCACACCAGAATTGTTCACCTTTGGTATCTGTTCTGCTTCCTTTTGAGCAACAATAAAGTTCTGTTAACTGCTCTCCATGTGTGGGATTTTTATTCTTTATATGAACTAAAAAAAGCTTTTGGATTTGGAGAAAGAAAGTCACAGAAAGGGATATGTGATGAGGATGGAAATGTCCCCTGTGGAGTACACTGTTGGGCACTTAGAAGACTTAGGTTACAATGACATTTGATATCTTAATGTAAAATGTACCTCAGACCACCCAGAATTTTGAGCCATAGGTGATTTGGAAACAAGAAGTTAACTCCAATAGAGCTAAATATTTAAAAGTTTAATCACAGTGATCAGTGCTATGCCCTAGAAAGATGAGAGAATGGTAGGAGTGAAGTCACAAATGGCTTGATTCAGTATGGGAAACACCACAGCCATGTGGTTAATGAATGGTCAGCTGTAAATGAAGGTGTAATTGTATAGTGAAATGGCGTGTACTCAAATTTGGTACCAGCAAAAAATGTAAAAGACTGAATAGTTTGTATTGTTGACTGAGGTCCCCAAACAATCCCCATTCTTCTCATGGCTGGGTGTTGGTTTCTGAGAAGACTGGATGTAAGTGCCTTTTAAATCCTAATAGTTGAAATCAAGATGATAATCTATAGTAAGGGAAGAAAATTTGACCTTTATGATAGGATACTGGGACTGGGGGATTGATTGTGAACTTGTGAAAACCACTTGGAATGGTATGACCCAGTCATCTAGTATATACATATGATCCAGAGCCCAGACATTTCCTGCTCTCCCCACTTCTGGATTATTGGTAGATGACACATTTAGATTTAAATTCTCCCTGCATGTTACTATATTGCAAAGTCCCCTACATGTGATTAGACCATGCCTATTTGTGTGACATTGGCTCCTTGTCTAAAATTTAATATAAATATGAGCCATGAGGGACTCTGGGACTTCCAGAAGAGCATGGATAATATTTTGTAATGCATGTCTGAAGTAACAATCCTCTCCACACACACTGTTTGCTCCTGGTGTAATATGGGCAAGGCTGGCCCATCTAGATGTCTGTCTTTTCTCATCTTCCCTTGTGAATCATAATAAAATTTTTTAAGTGTGATCCCAGAGTGGAACTGTCCCTCTTCATACAAAATCTCTTGCCTGCAAAAACAAATATCTGAGAAAAAGTTTGCTCTTCAGTGTTCTTGAAATTTGATCATCCAAATTCCATATTATTGTTCCACTGTCAAGTGCCAAGCTGCCTTCCATGAGAGATGTGTTTTCTGTATTTTTGTGAGTTTAAGAGTCCTAGAATTTGTCCAGAGTCACATTTTATGGGTGTTTAGGGTGGCTGTGTGGGAGCTGCAGGAGCCTGCTACTTCTACTCTGCCATCTTCTCTTATTATCTTTTTTTTAAATTATTTTTGTTTTATTAAATATTTCCAATGAATGTAAAAAATTTAATGGTCAGGGTGGCTAGTTGGTGCAGTGAATAGAGCACCAGCCCTGGAGTCAGGAGGACCTGAGTTCAAATCCAGCCTCAGCCACTTGACATACTTACTAGCCATGTGACCTTGGGCAAGTCACTTAACCTCAATTGAGGCCCAAAAATTAAAAATTAAAAACATTTTAAGTCATTTTTTTATTTTGAGTTCCAAATTCTCCCCCTATCTCCCATCCCATCCTCCCTTCTTCAGAAGGCAAAGCAATTTAATTTAATTTAATTAATTTAATTTAATTTTGACTATAAACATAACGTCATGTGAAATATATTTCTTCACTATCCTGGTGATGATAATTTTTTTTATTTTAAAAGTTTGCTTTAATCTTCATTCAGAGTTCTTCAGTCATCTCTCTGCAGATAGGCAGCATTTTTTCGTCACGGGTCCTTTGGAATTGTCCTAGATTACTGTCTTTATAAGAGTAGTTAAGTCTTCCAAAGTTGATCATGCTTTATAATATTGCTATTACTATGTACAATGTTATCCTGGTATGTTCACTTTGTTTTGCATGAAGTCGAATAAGTCTTTCCAGATTTTTCTGAAATCATTCTGCTCATCATTTCTTATAGCCCAAAAATATTCCCTAACAATTATATAACACAACTTGTTCAGCCATTTCCTGACTGATAAGCTTTCCCTCTAATTCCAATTCTTTGCCACAACCAAAGAGCTGCTATAAATTATTCTTTTTACAAATAAGACTTTTCCCCTGTTCTTTCGTTTCCTTGGAATACAGGACTAGAAGTGATATTGCTGGGTCAAAGAGGATGCACAATTTTATAGCCCTTTGGGAATAGTTCCGATTGTTCCCCAAAATGTTTGGAGACATTCTGTCATATTAACCTGATATAATAGATAGGAGGTGGTATTTTAAAGTTGTTTTAATTTTCATTTATCTGATCAGTAGTAACTTGGAGCATTTTTCATATGGCTATTGATATCTTTGATTTATTTTTCTGAAAATTGCCTGTTCATATCCTTTCACCATTTGTGAAGTGAGGAATGGCTCATCTTTTTTTATAAATTTGGCTCAGTTCTTTATATATTTGAGAATTCATTCATTTATCAGAAAAATCTGTTGCAAAAGATTATTCCTGTTTTTATCTTCCTTCTAATTTTGGATAAATTTATTTTATTGGTGAAAAAAACACTTTAATTTCATGTAATCAAAATGATCCTTTAAGTTTATCCCCATTACAGATGATGCTTGCTCTTGGTTTTAGATGGAAATATATAATTTTGAGAATGGTTCCATAGAAAAACAGAGCCAAGATGGTGGGAAAAAGACAAGGACTACCATAAGCTCTCCTCAAAACCACTCTGAACAACTGTAAATAATTCCTCAAAACTAATCCTAGAGGAGCAAGACATACAAAAGGGTGGAGTGAAACCATTTTCCAGCCCAAGGCCACTTGCAAGGTCAGTAGGAAAGGTCTGTTGCACCCAAGTGCAAAAGCTCAGGCCATGCACCAGAAAAACCAGCAGCAGGCCTTGGGAGGAACTAAATAAGTGCCAGAAGTGGCAGTTTCAGAACTTCTCAGATCACAGATAGTAAGAAGGTAAGAAAACTGGTTGAGAAAGAGATTAGAGTAGTCCCTTTGCTGGCACTGGAGTCAGGACTCTGTTGCATTGCCCATACTTGAAGCTGTGTCACAGTCATGGAGGAAGAGCACTGCCAGACCAGAGTTGTGGCCATATGAGAGCTGTGAACCAGGTCACAGTTCCAGGGCAGGAAAGAGTACTTTGAACCATGGATCTGAGCAGAGGCCAGGAGAGTAATAAACATATCTCTCTCTAGATCATATGACCTTGGAAGAACCAGAAACCTACAGGTTTCCAGAATTATCTCCAAAAACAACTGTACAAAAAAATCAGAAGTTTTCAATGGTGCCATTTCCACTCCTGAATCATAGCCCATTTTAGCATAGAGTAAAGAAATAGCTTGAAAAGAATAAGAAAAGAACAGAAAAAGATGTTGACTATTAAAAGTTATTTATGGTGACAAGGAAGATCAAAATACAAATTCAGAAAAAGATAATAAAGTCAAAACCACTACATCAAAAGCCTCAAAGAAATATATGAATTGGTCTCAGGCCATGGAAGAGCTAAAAAAGGATTTTGAAAATCAAGTGCACAAAATAGAAGAAAAATTGGGAAGAGAAATGAGAATGGTGCAAGAAAATCATGAGGGAAAGAGTCAACAGCTTTATAAAGGAGGCACAAAAAAAATACTGAAGAAAATAATAACTGAAAAAAGAGGACAGGATAAATGGTAAAAAAAAAAAAGGAGGGGCACAAAAAGCCAATGAAGAAAAGAATGCCTTGCAAAACAGAATTGTCCAAATGGAAAAGAATACACAAAAATTTGTTAAAGAGAACTTAAAAACTAGAATTAGTCTAATGGAAAAAAGGAAGTACAAAAATCCACTCAGAAACAACTCCTTAAAAAGCAGAACTGGCCAAAAAGAAAAGAAAGTAATAAATCTCACTGAAGAAAATAATCCCTTAAAAATTGGAATTGGGCAACTGTAAGTTAGTTACTTTATGAGACATCAAAAAACAATAAAATGAAATCAAAAGAATAAAAAAAGAAGAAGAAACTATGAAATATCTCACTGGAAAACGACTGACCTGGAAAATAGATCCAGGAGAGATAATTTAAGAATTATTGGACTACCTAAAAGCCAAGACAAAAAAAAACCCTAGACACCTTCTTTCAAGAAATTGTTGAGAAAAACTAACCTGATATTCTAGAACCAGAGGGTAAAAAAGAAACTAAAAGAATCCACTGATTGCCTCCTGAAAGAGATCTCAAAATGAAAATTCCCAGGAAAATTATAGCAAATTCCAGAACTCTGACATCAAGAAGAAAATATCACAATCAACCAAAAAGAAACAATTCAAATATCATAGTGTCAGTCTGGATAACACAAGATTTATTAGTCTTGGTATTAAAATATCTGAGTGTTTGGAATATAATATTCCAGAGGACAAAAAGCTAAGATTACAACCAAGAATCACCTACCTAGCAAAATTGAATATAATCCTTCATAGGGAGGGCAGGGTGGGAAATGCATTTTCAATGAAATAGAAGTCTTTTAAGCATCCCTGCTGAAAGGACTAGAGCTTAATAGAATATTTGACTTTAAAATATAAGACTCAAGAAGCATAAAAGGAAAGAGAAATCATAAGATATTCAGTAAGGTAAACTGTTTACTTTCCTACACGGGAAAATAATACTTGTAACTCCTAAAATGTCCTGATTATTAGGGAAGTTAGAAGGAGTACACATAGACAGAGAGCATGGTTTGAGTTGAATATCGTGGGATTATTATCTAAAAGAAAAATAAAATTAAGGATTGAGAAAGAGGAATGCACTGGGAAAGGGGGAATAGGGAGAAGCAAGTTATCTAGCTTAAAAGAAACAGGAAAGAACTTTTATAGTGGAAAGTGGAAGCAAATGTGTGAACATTGCTCTCATCAGAATTGGTTCAAAGAGGAAATAACACACACATTCAATTGGGTATAAAATCTAACTTACCATATAAAAAATTAGAAGGGGAAGGGGATAAGCAGTAGCTGACAGAATGAAAAGTGAATTGGGGGAGGTAAAAGTCAGAAGCAAAACACTTTTGAGAAATGACAGGATCAAAGGAGAGAGATTAGTATAAATGGGGAAAATGATGGAGAGAAATATGTAGTAATCATAACTGCAAAAAAATTACAGTAAGTTTCTCTGATGAAGACCTCATTTCTCAAATACATAGAGAACTGAGTCAAATTGAAAGAAATAAGAGCCATTCATCAACTGATAAATGGTCAAAGGATATGAAGAAATTTTCAGATGAAGTAATCAAAGCTATCTGTAGTGAAATTAAAATGCTCTAGATCACTATTAGAGAAATGCAAATTGAAACAACTCTGAAGTACTACTTCACATATATCAGATTGGTTAATATGACAACAACAAAAAGAAAAAAATGACAAATGTTGGAGGGAGTTGGGACACTAATACACTGTTGGTGAAGTTGTATGTTGACTTAACCATTCTCTAGAGCAATTTTGAACTATTCCCAAAGGGCTGTAAGATCATGCACATGCTTTGGCCAAGCAATACCCCTGCTAAGTCTGCATCCCAAATAGATTGAAAGAAAAAGGAATAGAAACTATATGTGCAAAATAATTCAAATTGTTTCCTCAGTCATTAATAATTATCTCCATATATCAAAGGACTTTCTTCCAAACATTCCCAAATTGTCATATAATAAGATTTAATGGTTTCATCCATTTTTCAAATTGTTCTTTATACAAAGGAGAAAGCGGTGTCTGTTTGCCTCCTGGTACACTGGTTATCTGTACCACAGTGTAATAGAAGTAACATTTAATTTGCTATTAGAGGACCAAGGTTCAAATTCTGGCTCTCCTACTTTCTGCCTATTCATTCATTCCTTTGTTTACTTATCTAGGCATTCAGGATTAAGTGACTTGCCCATGGTCATAGAGCTAGTCAGTGTCAAAAGTCTGAAGCCATATTTGAACTCAGGTCCTTGACTTCAAGGTTGGTGCTCTATCCACTGTGCCACCTAGTTGCCCCTCATCCATTTATTTATGTGAGTAAATAGGTAAGACAGCATGTTTTAAAAGAGAAACTCATCCTGATAGAGATGCTCTAAGGGAGAGAGAGTTTGGTACTTAGATCTGAGATTCTGCTTCTCAGGAAAAGGTGAACCTCAGAGCCAAGACTCCTAAGAAATAGAATTGGGGAATATTCCTACTGGTCCTAAGGGAAAGGATCCAGTTCTTTCTGAAAGAATTTAGCAGTGTCCTAGACAAAGGTCTCAACATAGCCAAAAGCTAGACAAATTGGAAGAGATACATATACTTCAGAGTGCAGACCCAGTGAGCCCTGTGGAACACAAGGGCTTAACACAAAAATGTCTTACGACTGAGGAACATCATGTGTCTACACATATTCCTCTCATGTGCATTCTCTCTACTTGCTTTCTCACTCTCACTATTGATGGGATTTATGTTTCTGAAAAAGTTCACGCTATGTCTCAGAAGATGGAAGGTGGGCAGAAGATAGTCCATTGGAATCTCGTTCCTCTGCTGTTTCAATAAATGCATTTTCCTTGAGCTGATTTTATCCTATTATTCAATATTAAAGGTGTGGGAAGTTCACGAGCCATGATTTTAGAGATAATGACCAACCTGAGATCCCCATCTCCTAAATGAATAAAGAAAGCATTTGTTAAGTTCTTACTAGGTGCAAAGCACTGTGCCAAACCCTCAATACACAAATCAAAAAGTAAGACAGTCCCTGCTCTCAGGGAACTCTCAGTCTAAAGGGGGAGATGACACATGGGGAAGGTTTCAGTTACAAACCAGATGGAAAGATCACATGATCTTTTAAGTACATTGGCAAAATAGATATTAATGCCTCTTTTTAATGTAATTTGCACTGATGAACTCATATCCGCTTGTAATGTTGAACCATTTCATGGTGTCAAGGATTTTGGAGACCTTTCCTTTGTGGACCTTCAGAAGGTTAGGCTATAGCCCTCATAGGAATAGTTCTGAGATTGCATCTCTGAAGAAATTGCTTCCCAGCGTGGGTTCAATGTGCTGGACTAGCTCTCTCAGAGTTTGAAGGTGGCAATGGTTTTACATTTCTGGTACCTGTTGATCCCCTCAGCAAACTTTATACTTCAGATAAACTGGCTTACCTGCTTCGTAAATTGGAACTTATATGGAGGGGTTGGCTGGTGCCTTTCCCACAGAATTTCTTTTGCTAGATGATGTTAGGACTGGTCCAGAAACAGGACTCGTGGGGAATTTATACTGTCTGGGTTCCTGTGCATATCTCAAAAGACTCAGACTATGAGTATGGAGGAGAGGGGCAGGGGAACTGTTTAGTTCTTGGGTCAATGCAAACAAAAGGATTTCAATTCTACCATCTTGACTCTAACCTATAGAATAATTGTCCACCTGACTACATGCCAATAGTTTTGAACTTGGAAGCCAAAAAAAAGTCAGGAGGGACTGATGGAGGCTGAGTCAACATATTGCTAGAAACTGTTGGCCTATGCTGTTCCTGTCAGCAAATTCACTTTATTCCAACAGTGAATAATATAACAGCTACTGAGGATATAAAGACAAAAATGAAACATTCCTTTCCCTCAAGAACTTTACATTCTCCACTTAGTCAGTCAACTTGCATTTATTAAGCACAGGCTCTGTGTCAGGCAATGTGCTGAGCTCTTTCTTCAGTCAGGAAAGCAGTGAATTCAATAAAAACTTTGACCAGTCCATTTACTCCAAATTAGAGATCTATTACCTAAGAAAAATAACCTGAAAAGGCAGGGGTCTTCTGACCTCTTGCTTCATAAAGGCAAAGGAAAAAGACAATTTGTTTCAGGGGGCAAATAGGGAAACCTTGCTATCTCTCACATGGAGTCCCCTCCATTACACTGGTCAATTCATGCATTTATCTGTGTATGATGGTCCCTGGGCATCCCCATTCCAAGGAATAAATTATAGTATATAGCCTCATCATGAGTCCCACTGATGATGTACAGGTTCTGGGAGCCCCTTGAGCTCTCCTTGAATCTTCCCATGTAAGGCATTTGCCTGAGGCCATGGGCCTTAATTTGTGGCTGTGCTCGAATCTTTAGCCCTCCTTTGTCCAGCAATTTCCCACCATGGCTGCTCCTGTTCCACCCTTGAACTGGCCTAGCCCACCATTGTCTGTCAGCTCCAGGAAATGTCCAGCAACTTCCAACCCTTAATTACTGGAGTCTGACCTCATCTGACTCCTCCTGAAGACCCTCCCCAAACTCCTCCTCCAGACCACCCCTAGATTCCTCTGACAACCTTTCTGTATATAAGACCCCATCTTCCCTCCATGTGGTGTGAGAGTACCATAGAATGGTCTAGCGCAGACTTGCTCTGGCCCACTCATCCAATGCAAGTGTCTCAGATACCTAGGCTCCTCAGGCTGAGAGAAGACTTGAATTGAATTCATTTGGCAGGACCCAGTGTGTTGGTATTTTGGGGTGGTATTTTGGGGTCTCCAGAGCCACCCTAACCCTAACCACATTACCACCACCATCACTCCTCACTCCATCTAGGGAGGCCATCTTGATCAGCTTTACCATCCATTCCCACTGTAGGGTTTCTTCAACACCAACATGGCCTGAGGAAGAGCATTTCAAGGTTTTTGTGTCCCATATATTTAATGTGTGAATGGAGTCAAAGTAGGAAAATTACAGGAAGTATTACAAGGGGACGCTTTGGAATCCAAACGTCCTCTTTAAGGAGGCTGTCTCAGTGATGCCCCCAGGCATCGATGCCCTCCCTCATTAGTACTCTGACATCCTTGTTTCCCTTGCCTAGTGATCCTAATTAGGCCTCAGTCCTTTCTCATCAAACACACACAAAAATTGCATTTCCCAGCTACACACAGGTGCTCCTTTAGATAATCCAATTAATCAATAATAAAGTTGTTGAGTATTTTCACCAGAGAAAACAAAGTTTGCATCTTCTTCAGACACATCCCAGATTCCCCATGCAGACACTGGTACTTGTCTTACATGCGATGTTCTAATCACAGCTCTGAAGGGACATGAGGTCAGACTCTTGATATCTTTATAACTCTAGCTCTGATCACTTCCTCCCTCACACCAGCATGTATACACTGAGTGACATACTTCTGCCCTTACCCTAGTACCAGAGACCATTCAGGTGAGTGTATTTAGGTCCTAGAATCATAGACTAAGATTGGTAGAGAAATAGGCTTTTCTAGGAGAATACTAGGTCTCTGCATCTCCTATATTGAGGATGAGGTAGGGACCTTGGAAAGAGGACTGAAGAGTGATGTCCCTGGGACATGGGACAAATTCATGTCTGTGCTAAGGGCAAAGTAAGCACTGCCCATCCCTTCCTTCCTGGCTCTGGGCCCATCTAGGCTGGTAGGGAGGAGCATGGTCAAGAGAAGAAGCCAATATGATCCTGTCCTATGCCCCTTACAGAGAAAACCCCATTTTTGCCCTGTGTTCCAGGATCATCACTGTTGCCATTAAGGCATCTTTCTAAGGTTTCTGCTTCATCCCCGTCATTCCAAGAGCTAGGGGCCTGGTTTCTTCCTAAAAGAGACGATTTCTACCTCTGTGATTGTCTTGTAAGATTTGAAGATGATCATGAATTCTTCTAGGTTTTTTTTACTTTTCTTATCTATCCCATGCCCTAACTCTTATATACCTCCATAGCAGAGTTCTGTGTATTCAGAGAGAATGTAGGCAACAGGCTGAGATTTCTTCTAGGGCCAGATAAAACTGAGCAAATGCTCCTTATTTGGCAGGAACTGCCCCTTCTCTTTTTCCCTGAATCCAGAACCTGCTATATGTAAATGTAACATCAAAATGCAAACTTGCCAGGTAGTCCTGGTTGTAGAATCTCTCTCCCACTCTCTTTCTCTTTGCCTCTCTTAAGAACCCTCCCTGTTCCCAGCCATTTAATGACAATTACCACCATAAGTTTTAGTGGCTTCCTACGTTTCACAAACTATCCTTAGTTTTTTCTGTACCCACAGGCAATGGCTATTGTTGAATCCTGGCTTAATGTGTTGAGCACTTCATTTAGAATCAGTACCTTGATTCAGAGTTTGAGTGGTCTATGGTCGTATTACTTTGGGAAAACCATTTCTCTTCTCTAGGCCTTATATCTATCAATTGTACAAAAAGGAACTTGTACTAGGAAATCTCAAAATTCCTTGTAAGCTCACGATATACCATATCTAGAGCTCCTCCTCAGGAGAAAGTACTCTGGGATTTTGTACCTGGTCTCTTTGGTAACACACAAAAAGATCTTGTGGAAGAAATATTTCTTCTCTGAGTTCATGTAATAGTTCATTACGGCCAAAATATATTTGCCATCATGCAGAAATTACAGAGATAAAAATTAAAGTTTATCATGATATTCAAGCATAGGTTCGTTAGGATTCTAACAAAGCTTCTTATAGGCAAAATTAGATCACAGTGACCAAGAACTAATTTTTTTACATAGTGAGTTCCTCTTATGTCGTAAAAATTAAAGATAGATGCATAATGACATACTTCCTTCAAATGTCATAAAAGCTGAACAAACTCTGTTAAACAGAGTCATAATCTCACGCATTCCCTAAGGAATCAACCTGCCAAATGAACTCTATAGGTAAACTAAGTCAAGTTTCAGATTAACGGCAGTCAGAAGGTTCCCAAAGGGGCTGATTGAGAGAGATTTATGTGTCACTGAGATACTCAAGAAGACTTGAGATCAGGGAAAACCTTCCTGCAGCAGTTAGCTAGGAGAGCTAACAAATTACTCAATCAGTTTGGTTCCCCTTTGGCTTCCACCTGGGGAATAGCAGTCTTCCATGAGTGATATTTCAGTCAGTGAAGGTTAATATTAACAAAAGACAAGACTTTTAGTTAAGGAAAATTTGTAGGAGGAATAGTGCCAAGTGCCCAATAATAAAATATTAATAAACAGTATTTAAAATTCCCACAACAATTCAAAGTAATACATGACACCCACTTAATTCTCCCAATTAGAATGAAAAACTTCAGGGAAAGAAGGTGTAAACCCAAGCAGGTAAAGCATCTGACTTTTTTCTTCAGTTTATTCAGTCCTCCCTGCCCTGGACTAGATGTGATGGTCTAGGAAGTGAGAAAGTTTCAGAATCCTCGAGGAAAAATCACTGTAAGTATGTTTAAATACTTTGTTTGGTTTGGTTTCAATTATTTTTTAATGAAGTGCTGACATAGCCTGGTGTCATTCAAAGTCTGGATACTGTGCAGTTCTCTTTGGGCAGTTGCCTTTCAGGCACATCTGATTCTTCATAGTTGGGTTTTCTTGGCAGAGATAGTAGAATGGTTTGTCATTCCTTCTTGAGCTCCTTTTGCAGATGAGAAAACTAAGGCAAACATAGTTAAGTGACTTGTCCAGGGTTATTAAATGTCTAAGGACAGATTTGAATTGAGGTCTTTCTGACTTCAAGTGGTTGTCTATCCACTGGGCCATCTAGCTTCCCCTGCCCTGCCCCAACACACACACACACACACACACGGAACATTAAACAATATTATAAAAAGTCATGACATTTAATTTCCTATCAATTCTGTGAGACAGGGCACTTTTGTGTTTAGTTTTCATTTACAAAAACCTCAAGAGGTAACCTTAAAGAGATTAAGTTAAGAGTAGAAAAAGTGGTCAGCTATGCTGAGGGGAAGCATCAACCATGGGAAGGGAAGTGGCAACTATAGGATCCACGTAATTGCTCAGAAATGACAACCATTGATGAGCAGAGCAAATGACCAAAGTTGGATGACTGGGACTTTGTTCCAAAGTGCTAACATGTAGAAGCAACTCCATAGCATTTGGCTTCCTCTACTGTTGGGAAAAAAACTGAGCTTACTATCAAATTGGAGAGAATAATTGTTTAAAATAGGAAGCCATCAGCTGACATGATTCCTCCTTCCAGTGAGAGCCTAGTTCCTTCCTACTCCCATCCAGAGGCCAGCTTCATCCCTAGGTCTCTTGCCTCCCAAAGATTGGTATCCCAGAGTCTCTCTGCATGTGGTACTTTGCATCCTGAGGTCTGTGATTGCTCACTGAGCCCTACTCTTCCCCTTGCTCTTTGCCAACTGGGTTTTTAACAATATGAGGCAGACTTTTTCCTACTTGCCATGGGAAGTTTTCTTAGGCTTTTCACAATGGCTAGTCAGAGTTCTGTTTATTAAGCTTGTACTTCATACAAAACCCTGGGCTGCACATTAGAGGAGATGTGAAGTTTCTATCCCTACTCTCTTGGAAATGAAACCTAGAGGGAAGAGTGAGAAAGAAATGGGTATAACTCTAGCTCTAAGTAGGATCAACAAGGAATAAAAGTTACAACCCTAGGCTAACTGGTGTCCCAGAAATACGCTTTCTTTTATTATTGTCTATTTTTCTCTAATACTTGAAGTTTACAAATATCCTTTCCTCTCAATGATGCTTTCCTAACAGTAACCCTATGAGGAAGAGTGTGAGGATTCTTTCCGTATTTATTGCTGGAGCATGACTAAAAAGTGGGAAGATATCTGATTTCTCTAAGAGCTTAGCAGTTTTTAGGGGACAGCCCCCAAAATTTATTTTTATGATGAACAGGAAGCAGGAAAGGTTGAGGAATTCTACAGTGGAAGGATGGTCCTGGGGAATTTGTACTGCCAGATGCCAATGTATAAATCTCTCAGGGTGGAAGCATGGGGGAAAGATGACAGTTCTGACTCCATAATTAGAGAAAATGTTACCCTGAGTTGTCACAAATGTAGACTGGGCATTGACTATATATGAAGCAATACGGGAAATACAAAGGTGAAGAAGACCTTATTCCTTGTCTCTTAGCAATTGTCACTTTAGCTGTGGATGTACAACATACACAAGAAAAGAATAACACATCAATGTCCTTGTAAACTATGGTACCCAGGTCCAAAGATGATATACAAGACAAGGTCTGATAAGGGCACAGTATCACAGGGAATCCCCTGCCTCACTCTGGGCACTGCTCTTCCTGTAGTTCAGTCTAAGATAATATTTTCTTTCCTGACTTCCAAGCCATAATATTGACTCATATTCAGTATGGAAAACAATGCAATATCAGCCATTTCTCATATTTCTCTCTGGTTATACCTACCCCCCTTTTTTTTCTTCTGAAATTATTCCCAAAGCCAAGAGTAAAACTTTGCATTGATCCTTTATGAGTTTCATCTTATTGGATTGTCCTAGGGCTTGAACTTCTCAAGATCATGTTCTTTGACATGTTTCCTATTGCTCCAAGCTTTTTAGTTTTAGGCAGTAGACATTGCAAACACATTGACACCCATGGGGGAACAAAACTGAATAAAAAAGCAGAAGTTCTATTAATACCCATGAAGAGGAAACCAAAATCTCTCCTCTGAGACTTCCTGGAATTAGTCTATAAAGCAAGTTTCATAACATAGGGTCCACAAACTTATTGCCATTTGGGTTTTTTGATTATATTTTTAACTGTTTCATACAATAATTGGTTTCCTTTGTAATCATACATACTGCATTTTACAAATTTGAAAACAAAATTCTAAGAGGCAGTCCATAGGCTTCACCAGATGGCCCAAGGAGTCCATTGATGACACAGAAAGCTTAAGAAGCTTACTGTAGAGGAAAGGCTGTCCTCAGATTCTGGACCAGTGTTTATGTACTAGGTGGCACACAACAGAGCTGAATAGTCTTATAAGGAAGAAAAAAGAAGTTGTGCATGAAAGAGCAGATTAGCTGTTTCTTTCTATGTATTTTTAGTGTTTGCTTATTCAACAATACTTGGTGTCCAAAAGCAACAGGACCTTGATAGACTTTCAAGAGTCTTGATAAACTTACCTTTTCTATTCATCCAACTTTATTTCTCTCTTGTCTGAACATCTCTGTTTCTCTAAAAGCATTTCTCGATTTCTCCAGTCTCTTAGCCTCACTCTCTCAAAGTCATATCCTGCTCCTC
>CM053601.1:179359914-179378144 GCA_028646575.1 Pseudocheirus occidentalis | reverse complement strand
ATTGAATCAACTCCCTCATAGGGAAACTAGGTTATTCCTTTGTTATTTGATTGAATCTTAAAGTGTGAAGCTGGTTTCTCCCTTAGGGAAACCAGCTGATTCTTCTCTTGTTCCTTGTTCCTTTCTGTAATAAGATATAATATTGAGACTTTTCCTTGTTCTGAAGATTGTATATAATATTGTGAACTGTTGTGAAACTGTGAACATTGTACAGAATAAAGATTTGTAATGGAATAAACAGAGTGTTTACTAATACTGTGTAATTCGAATCTTAAAAGCTGTTCACAGTAGCATTCTCTCAGGAATCTACTGCTGATTGGCTTTACATTATTTCCAATCACCATGGGTACAAGGTCTGACCCATGTTATTCCCATACTCTATAATCTCCCATGTCTCCCCATTACCTCTGGGATAAACATATTTATATACATGTCTATCTCTGTCTCTCTATCTCTGTCTATCTATCTATCTATCTACCTACCTATCTATCTATCTCTGTCTGTCTGTCTGTCTGTCTCATCTATCTGTCTGACTGTCTATCTGTCTCTCATCTGTCTGCCTGTCTATCCATCTATCTATCTGTTTTCCCTTAACACCCTTTACAACCTAGCCCCTTCCTACCATTCCAATCTTCTTTTACTGTATGGTACAGTCACACCAGCTTACTTGTTCTTACATATCATTCTATCTTCTAACTTGGTTCCTCTGCAATGGCAGTTTTCTATGCCTGACATACAATTCCTCCTCTCTTCTTGCCTTCTTTGGTTTCCTTCAAGAATTAAGTCCCCCCTTCTGCAGGGATCCTTCCCCATTGCTCCTAGGTGCTAGTACCTCCTCATATGAAGTTACATTCCATTTACTCTGTCTTATTTGTACCTATTTACTTACTCTACTCTAACATTTGCTCCTTGAGGTCAAGGATTGTGCTATGGCTTTAAAAACTCCCCAGCACTTAGCACAATGACCAACATGTTGTAAGCACTGAGTAAATGCTTGTTGACTAAATTCCTCACCAATGGCTTCTTATACCAGTGAAATCAGAGGTCTGGACTGAAAATATATTACCCCCAAATCTAAGTAGTAAGTTCAGTTTTTTTCTATTGAAAACAATAATAGAAATTCAGCATCTTAGGGCAAAGCTCCACCCACTCTGTCTTTGTTACTGCTCTGTTAATATGCTACATTCATTGATTTTGAGGAATCATGTATACCCTCTGTTTGCTGGGTGAGTTCCCCAGGTCTGTTTTCTCTTAAGTATATTTGACTCCACTATTTTTCTTAGCTCTAACTCTTTAAAAATTGAGGATTTTGCAAATCGCAACTATACAGAAAGCTTTAACCAGAATCATTAGGACAAGATTACTATAGATGATTTTGGTTTTTGTTTTAGTGTGTTCCATTCAAGGAAGTCAGTTAGGAAAATCCATGGTTACATCAGCACTTACCTTTCAAATATATTGAAATGGATCAGGACAATATTTTTAAACAGAGATACAGCAATGTATTTATTTTTTTGCACAGGAACTCTCCACTATTGCCTACCTTAGCCAGCCTAGTCTTGTGTAGGGCAGGTTCCCACGCCCTCTGTCCAGAGAGAATTAAATAGACCTTGAGGACACACTCAGATAATTTGTAGACAGGAGTCTATCCCTCCCCAGTCAGAAAGAACTGGATGGTTGGAGGCAAATTGCTCAGGATTGATCTGTGCATCGACCCAGAATCCAAAGACAAAACCCCCAGGGTCCTTCCTCTTTCAGTAATGATATCTGTCTGTCTCTCTCTCTCTCTCTCTCTATGTATATCTACATGTATGCATATATGTGTATGTATACACACGTACATATAAACATATAATACACATACATGCATACATGCATGCATATATGTGCACACCTTAGAGTTAGAAGTGACCTTACAGAAGTCTGGGGTGGGGGTAAAGAACTTCACCCTTTCCCCAAAGTCACACAGGCAAGAGCCGGCAAAGCTAGAGTTTGGAACCTGGTCATCTGACTCCGTATTAGGTATTCTTTCTATGACCCCACTCTGCATGGATGGTCACCCTCGCACATGTACATAGATATAGCCTCCTTCACCTCTGTGTAACAACAGTAAGATGCAGCCAACTGTTAAATCTTACTATGGGCTGAAACTGGAGAAGCCGAGGGCAGGGGTAGAGGTGGAGGAGGCTGGAATGAAGGACCTAGAGATGCCGCACTTGGAATGGCCTGGTCGCTTGTGTACCAAAGCCAAGTTGACATATGGCAGCTTTTGAATTTTGGGACAGAGAAGGCTGGGTCTCTTAGGTCAGGAGTGTTTTCTAAGCTTTTCCTGTCTTCATATGGCTTCTCAGCTTGTTGACCTCATGCCATCAACACACTAACAGGTCTAGAAGGTAGGGTAGGGAGGAAGAAAATAAGGGAATTGATATTAGAAGCCAAATGTTGACTCCTGTTCTTATCTCCAAACCTATAGAGAATCATGACTTTGAAACTGCTCTGAGTCAGAGACATGAGACATCTTCTGCCCCAACTGACAGAGACTGAGTTAGAGCACAGAAAATCTTGATTCTTGGCCACATTCAGGCTCTTTGATTATGGCTCCTTCCACTCATCTCATCAGACTATTATTGACTAGGCTCCAGCATGCTCTTGGGGCCCTCACTGGAATTCCTTAGGAGCTCCAACTCTACATAATCTGATCCAACCTAGATGGACCCTTTGCAGAGAGGGTACTGAGGCAGAGGTTTAGCCAACCCTACAGGGTACAATGCACTTCCAAGTGGCCTAATTATTCCTATTTAGACACTTTCCTAAACCTCATCTCCTACAGACCTGGAATCCTGGTTCCTTTCTCCCTGAAGAGACTCTCTACCCATCTCTGTCTCTGAAGCTAAGACCTGGAGTTACTCACCAGACTTATCAATGCTGCCAGGGAAGAGTATAGACCTGTGGCAATCAGGGTATGGGCGTATGTGCATGGAAGATGACCAGGGTTGGGGTTATAATCTTAACCATGTGTGATCTCATCTCCCCCTGAGGTGTGATTATCATGTCACCTCCAGAAAGGGTGACACTGTCTGTGGAGGGAAGCTGGGATGTGTCAGAAGAAGCCGCCAACTTTTGTCCCAGGTGCAAATCTCCATCAACAATGATAACTGATTAATTACAGTTTCTAAATGAGCATCTGTGAGCAGTTGAGAAAAAAACATTCCTTTGTTAGCTGAGAAGGAAGGAGGAAATGTGGGTTCACAGAGGTCATGGAGAGTAGTGGGTCCAGGATCCCTGAGGGGTGATGAGTGAGCGCCCTTTGTCTATACTTTGGGTCTCCTGTTGAACTGTTCTGCCTTGGACATCACTGAATCACCCTCCTTATGAGACCCTCCTGCTCCTGTTCTGTTCTGCTGGGGTCACTTCCTGTGGAGCTAAGTGGGTGCCCTGGCCTCTTCTGGTGGTCCCTTGATCAATCATTTCCTGTTCAAAACACATATCCCCCTGGCTTCTTCCTGAAGAGCATGTATGAACAGGGGTCTTTTGGTTCCTGTGATTTGTAGGTCACATACAAGAGAATTAGCCTTTGAGTAGGAAATAATTAGTAGACTTTAGGAGGATAGGTAACTTTACCATCTCTCTTCCATTTCTTGAGGATATTGTCCATAAGACTTTTGTTATGTCTGACAAATACCAGGTGCGTATTCACTGTATGACAATGTGAAAGCCGTGAAGTTATGTTGGCCTAAATGAGCATGATACTGGACTTCAAGTTTTTGACTTCCTCTTCTGCTTTGTGGGTTCTCACCCCACCGGGAGAATAGGTGACCAGACAGAAGCTATGAGATGGGGCAACCTTGTGGTTTTGAGAAGCTGGGAATTCCTGGGCACGAGTGCTTTGCAGTAGTGAGGGAGCCTGCTTTAGAGTACACAACATAGTTTGGTAGTGGACCCAGTCAGCACGGCTGTATGACTTCTGCAAGAATGGGAGCTGAGGATGCAGATAGGGAATAACCCAGGGTTATGGTTTGAGAAGGAACAATCAGTGATATATGAGTTCAAGGGTTCAAGTGTAACGCTGTATTGGTTAATTATAGGGTCAAGTTTGTGAAGGAAGGAAAGTGAAGTCAGGGTGGGGACTATAGCCTGACTGAGTGTTGAGACACGGGGCATCATGTTAAGGATAAAGACTCATTGTGGGAGGAGCGAAGCTTTGGGAGAGATGGAATAATAGGGAGTCATGACTAGCTAAAGAGATCTTAGAACGTAAGGTCTTAGGATGCCTCTCTGTGTGTGTGTGTGTGCGTGTGTGCGTGTGTGCATGCGTGTGTGTGCGTGCGTGTGTGTGTTCTTGATTGTTTGGGCTGTTCCATTGATCTGTTGTATTTTGGGATTTTTTGACCTTTCTTGGTGGCATGGGGAATGCTCTGTGGTTTCATTAGGATAGGGAACTCCTGATGAGTGAAATACCTTGACCAATACAAATCATAATTTTTGACCTTAGAGAGAGTAGCTTGGAGTAGAGGAAAAGTAAGGCAAAAAAAAAAAAGACAACATAGATGGAAGAGAGGGTCAAAACCCATGGAAACTAAGGACAGAAGAAAGATCACGTGATCAGAAACACTGTTGTTTGTCCTTCCTTTTTAAAGGGGACCAATGGTATCATGACTCTTGATTTTACGTATATTCTTTGGATTGAATCAAATGAGGGCCCCTCTAAGCCTATTTTAAAGAGTTTTTAATATGGAATGGTGCATTTCTAAATGGCTTTGCCTGAATCCATAGAAATAATGAGGTGACTATTCTTATTTATATGATGAATTATGTTCATTGTTTTCCTAATGCCAGCCAGTCATCAAGCATTTATCAAGCTCTTATTATGTACCAGGATTTTGGTAGGTCCTGGAGATACCAAAAATGGAGTGGGGGAGGCAAAACCAGAATTCCCTCAAGGAATTCACATTATAATAAGAGAATCCCTGTTATGAATCCCATTTAGTTATTGTGAATAATTTCTAAATGTATTTTTTGTAGTCTCCAAAGAAGTGTTTTATTTAAAAATTTCACACCAATAGTCATAAGTGAAATTGTTCTGTGTTTTTTTGTCCTCTGCTTTGCCTTTCCTAGGATATCAGAATCAAATTTTCTCATAAAAGGCATTTTGTGGCATTCCTTCTGTTACAATTTTTGAGATTTTTTGTCGCATAGTTTTTTAGTTCTTTGTTTTTCTTTTATCAGGGGAGGACTTGACTCCTCAACTTGTTTGATAGCATGAAAGACCCAGAATATAGTAACAAGGAGTTAATGATGTATCATACTGACTATAGAGATCTCCCAGTTCCTTTAAGAAGTGAGAACACCCCAGACATTAAATTCTCTCAACAACTGGATGAACAACCAACTTCACCATATCTTAGGGGCTCCAAATAGTTAATTGCTCAAGGAATTTCAAGTTTTAGCTTCAGAGACATTGCAAAATGGGTTCTGACAGGGAAGAGACCCTTATGGGGTGAAGTAGAAAGACATTTCTCTTTCTTCCCCTCACGTTGACCGTGTAGCTTTGAATGGAAGATACTGGACAGTAGGAGACACAGCATTGAGTGGGGAGCATAGATACAGACTCCAGATAGATACAGATACAGAAGAGCAGTCGCTTGAGGAGACAAAAAGTCTTATCTTTTATTTTTTTGGAGGGGGAAAAGTAGGGCAATTGGGGTTAAGTGACTTGCCCAAGGTCACATGGCTGGCAAGTGTTAAGTGTCTGAGGCTGGATTTGAACTCAGGTCCTCCTGCTTCCAGGGCCAGTGCTCTGTTCACTGCGCCACCTAGAAGTCTTCAGGACCATGACTTCTGGAAATTAAGGACTGGGCTGTGAAGAAGGGCTGACCCTGGAACCCAGATGTGAAGACTCTGCATAAAGAAAGGGCATGCAGGCCCTTCTATACCAGTCCTTTTGAGTTGCCTTGGCCATATGCATATGGGAATGTGCCTCATCACTCTGTTTGAATCTACTCTTTCCATAGATTTCATACATGTCTGTGGGAGAATGCTCCCCAGGTTTATTGGGGGGGGTGTTTTGTTCCAACTGT
The DNA here is from genome assembly GCA_028646575.1 of Pseudocheirus occidentalis. Taxonomy (NCBI): domain Eukaryota; kingdom Metazoa; phylum Chordata; class Mammalia; order Diprotodontia; family Pseudocheiridae; genus Pseudocheirus; species Pseudocheirus occidentalis. Next base: position 179,372,067 of record CM053601.1, on the reverse strand, counting down.
CTTTGCTATGCTATCTTAATAAATCCTTTGCTAAGACTTAATTTTCTGTTGACTGGTTATTAGAAGGGTGCTCATTAATGGAGGATCATGAATTAGGAGCGCAGAACCACAGGGTTATCTATAGAGCCCAAAGTGACAGATGTTTTCTGATGACCTAACCTGCAAATGTTGAGTGCAAGTTATAGAATCAGCCCACAGGGCTTGTTACACTTTGTTACTAGAGAGAGTTCAGTTTTGAGAGCACGGAGGTTTTAAATTTTAATTTGTAATTTTAAAAAAGGGATAACAATCACATAAAGACACATGAGAAATAAAATGCATGCAAATATGACCTCTTTAAGCCCGTAGAACCCATTCACTCAGAGTTTATCAGCACTGGTATTCTAAAGACATTTCCATCCCTGGCTCCCTCACTTAGAAAGTCACCCCTTTATAAAACCCTAAAGATTCTTTGTTGGGCTAGAGATCCTCCTGCAAGGATGTGGCAGACCCCCATTTCAACCCTTTTTTGGACACCTCTGCCATTTACCGGAGGTCCTATGATTTTTTCTGGATCATTTCTCTCTGACCCTTTTGACTTCTCTGAAACATCCCAAGGTGGTTATTAAGGCATTTCTATATTTTGGTGATGTGTACCTTTCTCTCTTTCTAAGCTAATATGAAGTTCTGATCTCACTATTGGCCATGTGACCCTCATGGCAGGTGATACCACTTTCCCTGAATGAAGCCTGGGTGCATCATGTTCTATTAATAGAATATGGGAACAGACTCCTTGACTCTTCTTGCTCCACATTACATACTCTTTGTGGACTGGCCATAAAATTTCTGTTGCTTTTTTGAAAGACAGCATAGCAGGCATGATTAACTCATATCCTGGTCATAATTAATGATCAAGGCTTTCCCATTTGGCTCCCTCCTAAAACTAATGCTAATACCTTTGATTTCAAGATTATTGAAGTTGAAGACTTTCCAAAGTGTACTTTTAAACAAATCACTGATGTTGCCTGTACTTCCAATGATGAAGAGAATTTCTTTTTTCATTTTCCCTGATGAAAATGGGCAGTAATGTGAAATCATAAGCTATCCCCCTCCAATTATAAATGACATGTAGAAATATGGAAGTGAGACTAGGTAACCAAGAATGGAAGCAAAGAGTGTAACGATCCTATAAAACTAATGTTAGATCTTTTAAAGAGTAGAAGAATCTGAGACTTTTGATGAACTTTATTTATTGTCATAGAAACATTTGCCACTAGAAATTTGCCCCTGCTTAGGTTCTTGTTATTCAGCCATTTCATGTCTGACCCTTTGTGACCCCATTTGGGACTTTCTTGGCAAAGATACTGGAGTGGCTCATTACTTTCTTTTCCAGCTCATTTTATAGATGAGGAAACTGAGGCAAACAGGGTTAAATGACTTGCCCAGGGTCATATAGTTAGTAAGTAACTGAAATCAGAACTCAACTCAGGAAGATGAGTCTTGTTGATTCTAGGCCTGGCAATTTATCCACTCAGCCACTTGGCTGCTCAGGTAAGTGAGTTCTGATGTGAAAAGATGACATCGCCGATGAGGAGAGAAGATGCTTCGCTACATGTGCTCTTGTATTTCAATGGATATTTCAGCTACTCAGAGTTGGCCTTCCTTCTAATGATCTTCTCATTTACATTACTGTAGTTACCATGAATACTGTTCTGTTCATTATATGTATTTCACTTTGGATCAATTTCTGCAAATCTCATATATTTCAGAATCCTTCATATTTGTTATTTCTTACTGTGCAACAATGTTCTGTTACATGTCTATAATCACAGTTTTCTAGCCATTCTCCATATGATCAGCACCCATGCAATTTCTAGTTTTGTGCTACAAAAAAGAGTGTTACTAGAAATATTTTGGTACCTTATGGACCTTTATCCCAGACTAACTTCTCTGTGGGGTATATAGTAGGAATTCTGGGTCAAAGAGGGAAATAGCTGAGTCTTTCATAATTATAAATTGGCACCCAATTTCACAACTCTACCAAGTTAATCCATGTGTCCTTAATCTGTAGGACCAATGCTATTTTGAAAAGTCTTAATTGCCCATTTTTAGGGTGTGAAGTGAAATTTTAGAATTGCTTACCTTTGAATTTCTCTTGTTAGGGATTTGGAATGTGTTTTCATAGGTTTTTAAAGAAATAGTTTGCAATACATCCTTTGAGAATTGTCTGTATCCATTGGCCACATTGCCTATTGCAGAATTTAATGTATAGTATAATATAATGTAAATATATTATATAATATTAATAATTGCTATCCCCTATAACTACGTATATTATAATAATATAAATTCCCTATATGTCTTACATTTTCCCTACTTGAGTTCTTAGAATCAGACATTTAGAGCTAGAAGAGACTGGAAAGGCCACTGAGTCTAATCCTTGCATTTTATACATGAGAGAAGAGGCGCAAAGACAAAATGGTTTGCCCAGAGTTACATAGCGAGAGGCAGAACTGAGATTTGAACTCAGGTCCTCCTGCCTCCAGGTTGGCATTGTAACCACTACTGTATACACACACTGTACTCACTATACCATGTGACTACCCCATGCTGCCTCTTTGATTATTTCATTTGTGGAAAACTTTATATAAATGAAACACTCCATGTTATTTTTATGGTTATGCCTATCTCTTATATAGTCAGGCATTTCCCCTTATCCATAGCTGTGCCTGCTACCTCCTCTTTTACCCTCTAGTTTTTTTTATGATGTGGCCTTTTAAATATTACTTAAATATTTAATTACATAAAGTCATAAATCCCTTTAGAGTTTATTGGGGTGTTTGCTATGTAACATACACTTAATTTTTGCCAAGCGATTGATAGTTTCCTCAGTTCTTCTCAGATAGGGGTTCTTCCCGATGGGGGTTTTTCATCCCTCAGAACGTAGCAGGGCCTGGGGATTTGGGTGTCAATGCTAATCAGCATGAAGGGGCTGACCACTGGATAACACAGGGAGAGAAGAACAGCGGCGTTTATCACCCAGGTCCTGGATATGAGGTGAGAAGCCATATAAATAACTAAAGGGGAGCTGACGGCGTTCAGGATGACGAAGCTGATCACAAGCATCAAGACGGCTTTGGTGGCTCTGGACTCAGAGGGGATTCTGGGGGAGAGGCTGGTGACAAGTGTGTGCTGTACTCGGTGGTGGTGCCTATAGAGGACGAGCACCATGTAGCCACTTGAACAGGTCATGATACCCACAAACATCGCATCACATACAGACTTCCAGATAACAATTTTTAAGGTATTTGTGGCATGCAGATAGAAAGAGCTGTACCCAATGTTCCACCTCAGTTTACTGCTGTTCTTTGGACTGGTCATATATAAAGGCAAAACAACATCTACCAGCAAATTGAAAAACCAGAAAAAGACACAACAGGGAATGATACCCTTTGGGGCCTTAGATTTGAGCTCTGCCCATATGGGACGATACAGACTGATGGTGATGGCTTGGAAGACACTTAGGAGGCAGGTGCTGCAAAGTGAGAGGCCCCGGGTCACTCTTATCAAGTAAGTTATGATTTTACCTCCGAGGAAACTGAGGGAGGATTTCAAGCTCCAAACCTCTAATATTCTGGGGATACCCCTGAAAAGAATCATTATGGTGTTGACAAAGGCCAAGTGGATGACTAATAGACTTATAGGTTTTGTCCTGTGACCAGTGAAGAGTTTAAAGCTGTGGAGGTAAAGGAGAAAAGCGTTTCCTAGTGCTCCAAATAAAGTCAGATTCAGGTACATAATCCCTAGGACTTTATCCTGAGAAATCATTCCTTAGATGCCTTGTGCAAAAGAACTGCTCTGATCCAAAGTGACCTGGGGAGAAATGCAAGAGATCTGGACTGTGGCGGATTGAGACATTCCCAGCAAAGTTCCCCATCTTCCTCAGCTTCTACATGGGCCACATCAAACATTCCAAATTGTGGATCACAATTCAGCATCCATCAGACAACTCATCAGTTTGATACCAATTGGGTGATACCAATAAATAACTATGTGTCATAATAATTAAAACTGATTTTAACATGGAACTTTATCCTTTAGCAAAGGCTGTCCTTACCACTATGCTGGGAGAGAGAATAGTCTTATCATCTCCACTTTACAGATATAGAAACTGAGGCTGATACATGTTAACTCATTTGCATACTTATTTATTCAGTGTGGATGTCAGGCTACCTGAGAGAGAAACATGAGGAGTAGAAGGAACTGAAAAGGAGCAAGAAAATTCAAGATATGGAGAAAATAATTAGAGGTATGGAAGAATAAATGAAAATCATACTATGAAGAGAGTGGGTTGCTCACAGGAGATGAAGCATATTGCAGAAGAGCAGGAAATCAGATTGGACGCTTGGGAAGGCCCAGATGACAGAAGGAGCTGAGTGCCTGTCTGGGTTTTATGGCTTCTAAATGCCAGCACTCTGTGCATTCTCAAAGGCTAAAAATGTGTGCTCGAGGAGGCAGTTGATTCTTATGGAGCTCTTTTGGTCTTCTTTCCAAAACTAGTTAGCTCTACTTTCAGAGCACTGGTCCATTAGCCCTGGCCTGTAATCTACATACAACTCTGTCTTTAGTTTTTTTATTTTTTGGAGGGCAATTGGGGTTAAGTGACTTGCCCAAGGTCACATGGCTATTAAGTGTTAAATGTCTGAGGCTGGATTTGAACTCAGCTCGTCCTGACTCCAGGGCTGGTGCTCTATTCACTGTGCCACCTAGCCGCCCCTAACAACTCTCTCTTTAAAGTTTGATTCCAAGCAGCCTCAGGAAAGGAAAGGGAATATGGTGTCTACCTCAAGGTTATTGGAACCCCTTTCTAGCCTACTGCTCTACTCATTGTGTCGACACCAGCTCCTGGTCAAGACCGTCTTTATCTGGTCCCGTTCCTGGGGATAAGTGTAGGATTTAGCTACCTTATATCTACCCAGGGGCATTGGCTTATATCCATACGGTCATCAAGAGCCTTTTCCTTTTGGGGGGTATGGTATCTGCATCCCAAGACATTATCACACTCAGCCGTTGCTCATTTTTGGCTTTCCTATTCCCTAAGCTGTTTTTCATTACTAAAAGCCTGCAGGATGCGCCTCTTCACAGCTTTGTCTAGTATGGTACAGTAGGAAGAATGCCTGATCCTTGATTTGGGTTCTAGCCTTGTCCAACGTTGTCGGTGAGATCTTGGGCAAGTCACCTCACATTTCTAGGCCTCAGTTTCCTCACATGCAAGATGAAGGGGCAGGACTTTAAGGAGTCTTTCAGCTTGACACCTGTGATTTCTGAACCTTACTTGCCACGGCTTTTCCTACTTGGCCTTTTCTTGATGGGTTGCTCCAGCATCACGCCGGCCCCTCCGCCGACCTCTTTCTTGTGATTCCACTACTTGGTGCAGAAGATGGAATATAAAAGCCGTGTCTACCCTTATCCTCTCTCAGCCTTAGTTTACTTATCTGTGAATGGGCATAATAGTAGCACTTACCTCACGGAGTTGTTGCGAAGGTCAAACAAGATGACACAGAAAGCCCCTTACAAACCTGAAAGCACACACTTATATACAACATATAAAGCTATGTAAGTGCCGGCTAACCTCTGCCTCTTCCTTATGAGGTAGATGATGATGATGAATAAAGTGAGACTGAGAAAGGCTAAGTTGCTACTACTTTGATAAAATCACTGGGCTGTGCCAGTTCATTGTTTTTTCTCCCCTTCCCTATCTACTCAAGGAACACAAATGTTGTCAGCACCTTTGACTATTAGCTGATTGTGGCAGGTCCTGACCAAGAGTCTTGTGACCCTGCTTGCTGTTCTAGGGGCTTTTCAGTCGCTGTTCAGTTGTTTTTGATTTGTGTTCAGTTCTTTGTGATCCCATCTGGGGCTTTCTTTTTTTTTTTTTTGAGGGGGGAAGGTAAGGCAATTGGCGTTAAGTGACTTGCCCAAGGTCACACAGCCATTTGGGGTTTTCTTAGCAAAGATACTGCAGTGATTTGCCATTTCCTTCTCCAGGTCATAGTACAAATGAGGAAATTGAGGCAAGCAGGGTGAAGTGACTTGTCCAAGGTCACACACAGCTAGCAAGCGACTAAGGTTGGATTTGAACTCACAAACATGATTCTTCTTGACTCCAGGCCTAGGGCTCTGTGCACTTTGGTGCCACCTGGCAGCCCTCAAGTTAAGAGACTTAAGTTAGAAAATGGCTTGGCAGCATTTTATAGCAATATTTTCAAATGAAGAGACATCATAATGATGTCTCTTCAGGGTGTGTGAGCCAGGGTGCTTCCTAGCTAACCTAGACCGATTCAATTCAGGCCCCTATAACACCTAACCAGGTTTTGGAAAAGCACAGACAATAATAATCCTGATTCCATTTTTGATCCTAACGATATTTGCACAGTTCTTGGCTCATTGTAGTTGTTTCATAGATGTTTATTCACTCCCCCATCCCCCAAGGTCTGCTTTGACAGGCAGAGCTGATTGATTGGGGTGTTCTGCTTGGGATCCCTTTGATCAAAATGAATCTTGTCTGTTTTAGGAAATAGAGATAGACTTAGTACCTGGTACATAATCACGGCTTATTCATAGAATGATTGAGCTTGATCTGGAGGAGACCTTGAAAACTTTCCAGTTCAACTACCATTTTTAACAATAGGGAAACTGAGACCGAGATAGAGGAAGTGACTTGCCAAGGTCACACAGGCTGTATGCGGCATATCCAGAATCTGAACCCTGGTCTTCTGACTCTAAATGAAATGTTCTTGCCATCCTATTCCACTCTACAGAGTGCCAAGGCTCCTAGAGGCAGGCAGATAGCTTTCTTCTCACTGTGTATAAAATATAGCTTGAAAGATGTAGAAAGTGCCTGAATCTTACTATGTGCCAGTTATGAAGCAGCTGGGAACAGAGAGGATGCTGGGAAAGGAAACAGAAAGACTGAGGGGATGGTGGAGGCAGGAAGGGAGATTCAGAGCCTCTGCATCAGAACCCCACCCAGTCTGCACCTCTGTGGCTTGGACACATGACAGACGCTGGATTCTGGGCCAGAGGGAAGGAGCTGCCATGGCCAAGTGAGGGGCAGTTTGCCTGTGCCCACAGGAGTCCTCAGCCTGCTGTTTCCTTGTATCAGATCTCAGTGAAGTGTGAGGCATCATACTGGGGGTAGGTGGTAGGAAGCAGAGAAACTAAGGCCTCTGGGAGCAGAAGCCAGGACTCTTGCTTTCCATACTTGTATCTAAATATGGGAAAACAGCCATGACCTGGAGCTCCCTCTGTGATGTCTTGAGATCTATAGACATGTTACCTTCTTCCTCAACTGAAAAGAACTAGATTAGAGCTCAGGAACTCCTGTTCCTTGGGCTGGGATCCTGCAGAGCAATGATAGCCCTTCCCTTCATCAAGACCTTGAGACTGGGCCTCAGCATGTTTCTAGGGCTGCTGAGGCAGAATCCTCCATCACCTGGGTCTCACACTGAGGTTTTCCCCTCCTCCATCCCACACATGCTCCTTTGCCCTAATCTAGAAGGGTAGGATAGAGAGCAGGGAGACAACAGAGGAAGAGGCCTAAGCATGCCCCCATTGCAGGAGCAATGCCCTTCCTATGTTCCAGAGACATAACTATATGTAACAACTTCCCTGGAATTCCTGCCCCATCCCCATTATCCAGAGACCTGCTATCTTTCTCCTGGAAGGGAGTCTACCAGTTCCTGTCTCTGTGTCTAAGAGACCTTCAGTCACTCACCACGCTGTTCACTCTTGCCAGGTCAGGGCTGTGCCAATTGCTGGATGAGTGTGCATGAAATGGGCACTGCTGGCATAGGAATTATAAGGAGAGTTGAGTCTGACCTCATCTCCCCTTAGAGTTGAGATTATAATTTAGAAAAGTGACATTGTTGGCAGGGAGAAATTAGGATGTGTCAGAGGAAGAAGCCAACTCTGTCTCAGGTGCAAAGACAACTTTTGTCTTATCAACAATAACAGATTAATGAGAATCTCCAAAGGAACGGCTCTGAACCACCTGGAGAGAAATTTCCTGTGACTTAGGAGACGGGAGCAGAAGGTAAGTGTTGCAGAGAAGGAGACAGAGTCATTGGCTGCTGCTGTGTGAGGCCTCCTAAGCCTGAACTTTAGACCTCCTGACAAGCTTTTCTGCTGTGGATGCTCCCTCGTCTTCCCTATTCCTTTACCTTCTTGCACCATTCTTCATTTCTGTGTTCTTTTGAAGCTGCCTCAGTAGGGGGCTGTGTTCATGGGTCTTCTTTAGATTCATCTGGGGTAAGAGAGGCTTTTCTGGTGTCTGGATGCCTCTTGGTTACTGCAGCCATCACCTGCTGCAGTTACTCCTGACTCTTGCTTCTATTACCCCTACCTCCCATCTACAACTTTTATAAGAGTCTGAGACAAGAGGAAGAAGGAGACAGACCCAGATCATCCTGCTGTCCAGGCTTCCCCTCAGTCCTCCCCTAGACTCTGTCCAAGGTGCTGCATCACCCAAGTTCTAGTTTCTGTCATGGTCAGCTGATCTGCCTGGTCTTCTCCATACTAACTGAATGAGGTCCTTGGAGAGGAATTTAGTTGGGGCAGCCAGTTCAGGGAAAGATCACCAAGTTCTTTGATTACACTTGGATTCCCATGGATCAACACTTAACCCAATTCTGAGGCTCAGGTTTCCAAGAGAGAGGAAGGCAAAATTAAAAATTTTTAAATTTAAATTTTGAGCAGACATCCTAGAGTTTTTGCCAGAATCTCTCCTTGAACAGGAGACTGGCAGACTTCTGTGGCTACAAAACTCTGAAGTTTCCACCACACTGAATAATGATCAACTCCTAAGTCAAACTACAGTAAGTGAATTTTTCCTCCCCTGAATTGTACAAAGAGTCATCCTGATGTACAGGGACTACAGGACAAGGGGCATTTCCAGCAAAGCAAGCATTGGTGGGACTGTACAGGGCCATATGTAGCCTGTTATGTTCTGTGTCCAGAAGTATTAAGAGCAGAAGACATCCAAGATGGCAGGATGCTCCACTGTGGGCTTTGGGTCCCAGATATTGACAGTGTGTAGTGACCAGGATGTTGCCTCCCAGCACTCTGATTGCAATACTTAGACCAGGACAGGTCCCCGATATTCTGAATTGATTTTATTTTTTGGAGGGAGAGGTGTGGCAATCGGGGTTAAGTGACTTGTCCAAGATCACAGAGCCAGTAAGTGTCAACTGAGTGCAGATATGAACTTAGGTCCTCCTGACTCCAATACTGGTGTTCTATTCACTGTATCACCCAAGTGCCCCAGTATTCTGATTTTAAACATCAAAGTGGATCCTGAGGCTTACTGAATCTCCAGGTTGCAGGAAGATGTAATCCCAGGAGGTGAAGGTCAGCAAAACAACTCAGGGGACCCCTAGCAACCCCACACAGGGTAGACAGCCTCAGCATGGGGTAACATTTTTTTCATAAAAATAATTTGGTCTTTCTTTTTTTACTATTGAGTAGGAACTTTTTCTTTCTTCCTTCCTTCCTTTCTTTCTTTCTTTCTTTCTTTCTTTCTTTCTTTCTTTCTTTCTTTCTTTCTTTCTTTCTTTCTTTCTTTCTTTCTTTCTTTCTTTCTTTCTTTCTTTCTTCTTTTTGGAGTGGGGAATGCAGGGCAATTGGGGTTAAGTGACTTGCCCAAGGTCACATGGCTATTTTTTTGTGTTAAGTGTCTGAGGTCAAATTTGAACTCAGGTCCTCCTGACTGTTGGGCCGGTGTTCTATTCACTGTGCCATCTAGCTGCCCCTCTCCATCTGTTATTATGTGTATCCTCAAGTTTCTCAATTTTTCATGTCTGTCTTTTACCTTGACACAATAACATCCCATTGTATACACCTGCCATAATATTCCAGGGTAAGGCTTAGTTCATGGGCAACCTTTTTCTAGTTAGTCACATGTTTTTACTAGTTGTGTGTTACTACAAAAAGTGCTGTTCTAATTATTTTCACATATATGGGACCTTTCACTTTGTCTTTAAAATGCTTATGGTTTAAAGATCCTCACAGTAATCATACAACTGAAGTGTAAGGTATGCAGAGTTAAGTGATTTTTCTAATACATTTCCAAATTGTTTCCCAGAACAGTTGGACACATTTAAAGCTCCCCCAATCATTTGTGATTGTGCCTATGTTGGCACAGCCCCTCCAACATTTATCAATGTAGCTTTGTCATTTTTGCTGATCTGATAGGAATGAGGTGAAATTTCAGAGTTGTTCTAATTTCAGTTCCTCTTGTTAGTGTGATCTAGAGTAATTTCTCTTTTGAACATGATATTTGGAAAGCTGAAGGCTGTGCAAAGTAAACAGATTGACAACTCACAGATGTAGAGATGTTACAGTAGTAATGATAGTTAGCATTTATGTTGTACTTTACAAATATCTCATGTGATCTTCATAATAGCCCTGGGAGGAAGATCCTCTTGTTGTCCCAACTTTACAGATGAGAAAACAGGCAAAATGAGTGAGAGTCACATAGCCAGTGAGTATGAAGCTGGATTTGAGCTTGTCTTCCTGACTAGAGGTCCAGTGCTCCACCTTGGTTTTGTATGGGATGAGTGAAAACTTCTCAGTTTGAGGTTAACTTTCCCTTCCTCCCTCCTCCTCCATTGCTGCTGTCAATCACTTTTACCTTCCTTTGTTTGTTTTCCTGCCTTGGTGGGACCCTCCCCCCCTTCCTTTCTTGATGTCCCAGTGGGGAAGAATTTGGTGAGTTATGCCTCTCCACCAATGAGAGAGGAGACAGTCAGGAAACGGGGCTTCACTAAGTTGTTACAAATTATTGCCCTGTCCTTTGTAACTTGCCTCTTCTCCACAAGTCATGAGGCAGACCGCCTTCTTCTCCCGGGGAAGAGAATAAACTCCTGTTCTTATCTGAAGAGATCTGTGTTTATTTTTTCACTAAATTAAGGATGAAGGGTATTTTTCATCCCAAACAGTTCCTAGGCAAACACTTGATTGGAACTGCAGATCCTAGTCAGTTGATATAAAGTGATTTTAGGCATTCCAAAGTTTGAATCCAAACAAAGGATTTCTCGAAGGAGAGCTTAGCAAAAACACCCCACCAAGGATCTGTGCATGGGTGGTTTATAGATGTAAGGTAAGAGACCTCCTTTGTTCTTACTTAAACAAGTAGCTCAGGAAGAACCCATTGAGAAATTGAACAATGTTTGGAGATGATATAGGCAGAAGGAGGGAGGATATTGGTACCAGAGATCACAGTACAGATACAGAAATTCTAAAAGTGAAGTGCCACTGAAAAAGCTTTTCTTTAGTTAGCATCTAGATCAAAGATTCTTAATGTGGGGCCCTTGAAGTTAAAAAAAAATATTTCGGTAATTTCATTTCAATAGACCCTTTTCCCTTTCTAATTCAAAGCATTTTTATGCTTTTAAAGACATGATTCTGAGCAGGAGTCTACAAGTTTTACCAGACTGGGAAAGGTGTTTGTGACACAAGAAATAGGAAGTTCTTGTTTAACTGGAGGTTAAATTTATTATTAAATTTATTTCCATACTCATTTTTTATTTACTGGTTACATTTAAAATTCTGAACTGTTTCCCTTTCTCCCCACTGGCACTAGAGAAGGCTACCATTTGACACATATTTATAAAATATGTAAAACCATACTATGTGTACTTCTATTTATCAGTTCTTTTTCTGGAAGAAGATAGCATCTTTCTTTATAAATATTATTATTTATTTTGTTAAATATTTTCCAGTGACATATAAGCATTTTTAACATTCATTTTAAAAAATTTTAAGTTCCAGATTCTTTCCTGTCCTGACCTATTTGTCAGGGGGCTAGCCAGCCTCGCCAATCTTTCCATTGGTCTTCGGGTACACTCTGGACATGACCAGCATGTTCTACAAAGCAGAGTCAGCAGCCAGGAGAGTGATCAGCAGACAGCTTTATTTTTCCTTCTCCCTTCTTCTCTACCCCATTCTCAGTACTCTTTTATCCCTCTGTCTCAGCCCCTTTGACAAAAAGTCCACATTCTTCATGGCTGCTTCTGATGCCACAAGAGTTGGGTAAACATGCAGAGGAAGGACGGAGCTCACGTCCCGGAGCAGAGCATCAACAGAACATCTGGGTCGTGAAACACAGAACTAACA
>CM053601.1:179329999-179359414 GCA_028646575.1 Pseudocheirus occidentalis | reverse complement strand
TTCTTTTCTTTTCTTTTCTTTTCTTTTCTTTTCTTTTCTTTCTTTTTGGAGGGGGAAGGCAGGGCATTTGGGGTTAAATGACTTGTCCAAGGTCACAGGGCTAGTAAGTGTTAAGTATCTGAGTCTGGATTTGAACTCAGGTCCTCCTGACTCCAGGGCTGGTGCTCTATTCACTGCACTATCTAGCCATTCCTCTTTCTATCTGTCTATCTGTCTATCTATGGAATCTTTCCATCTGCCTAGCTATCTGTCTGTCCACCTGAGTGTTATATCTCTTCATGGGGAAGAGATGGTTTTGTTACTCTTTCTCTATCCTGAGCACCTAACTCTGTGCCTAGTAGGCATTCCATATGTCTGTTGAATTGATTTGGTATAGAGCTGGGGCTGCCCTGTCTTGTTAGTTGCATGGCAATCAATCACTGAGCAAGCTTTTATTGATCATTTCCTGTGTGCCAAGCACTGTGCTAGGTAGAGGGATTATAAAGAAAATGAGAAAAAAGAGATATCAAGGTATGTGCCAAACAGATCCAAGGTAACCTTAGAAGGGAAGCATTAGCAGCTGGAGGGGCTGGGAATGACCTGGAGAAAATGGTACTTGAGCTGAAGCTTGAGGAAAGCCAAGGGAGTCAAAGAGGCAGTGGTGAGGAGAGGGGGCATTTCTGTCCTGGGGGACAGTCAGTGTAAGGGGTGTGACAGGTTAGAAAAGAAAAAGCCCCACACTTTGGGTTTTCTGTTTCCCTTTTTCCTCTGTCTTCTCTTTAAAAAAATTATGATTAGCTAATGGTTTCTCTATTTTGTCTTTTAAAAATAGCTCCTCATTTTATTTATCAATTAAGTATATTTTCTTTCAATTTTATGAATTTTTCTTTGATTTCTCAGATATTTATTTTGGTGTTTTAAGTTTTTAAAATTTGTTGTTTTTCTAGATTTCTGTTACACTCTCAATTTGTTGATCTCTTCTTTCCCTCTTTTAAAAAAACAGTATTTTATTGATTTCCAATTACATGTTAAGACAGTTTTTAACATTGATTTAAAAAATATGTTGAATTTCAAATGATCTCCCTTCCCTCCTTCCCTCTCCCTCCATATGAGGTGGAATTTGAATAAAAAGTCTTCTGTCTCCCCAAGCCAGGATTTGTTCCCAGCATTATGATGCCTTCTCTGAAGTTATAGCAAATTACATATTCTCATGTTTTCCAATACCAGCAACTGGGGGTTGCAGTCCTGTCATTGGATAGTCCTGTTCTCCTTTGTCACGGTCTCAGACCACTGTCAGAGTGTTGTTTTCAGTTCTGGAGCCACAGAGCATACACAGGGGGCACAGTGAGGGATTGTGAGGATACTAGAGACCATGCCATCTAAGTTTTGGTTGAAGGAACTGACAAAAGTTAGCCTGGAGAAGAGAAGGCCCAGGGGCCTTTGAAAACTCTTCAAGTACTTCATGTGGAAGAGGGATCAGACTGCTTCCTCCAGGATCCCAGAGGAAAGAATTAAGAGCAAGGGCTGAAAGTTGTGGAGATAAAGGTTAGGGCTCAGCCTGTGCAGAAGCACCCTAATACTGCTCCCCCCCCTCCAAGAACTTCCTTAGAGTGGAAGGGATGCCCAGGGAGGGATTGAGTTTCAGATTACTAGAGGGCTTCTGGTGAATACTGCATGAGCAATTGTCATGGATGTTTCAGAGAGGATTCCTGTCCACGTCCAGGGTAGAGTAGGCGGCTCCTTCTTACTCTCTGATTCTGTGACACACCAAGCAGTTGATATTCATATTTCTCTGTCTTAGAGGCCAGAATGAAAAGATTCAGCGTTTTCACTTTTCCTTCTAGATGCTGCATCTGTGGCTTTTCTTGAGTGCAATCCAGTGCCCAAACAATCGACCCTCACCTTAAGATGGCCCTGCCCCCCTGGCATGAATAAAGGCTTCAGTCTGGCTATCCACAGTGTGGAGTGGAGCCAGGAAATAAATATCGCCCCCTGCAATTTGACAGATGTGGTTTATGACTTTGACGTGGCACATTTAAATTATTCTACTACCTACAGCATCAGCCTCACCACCTTGTCCTGTGGCGAAAAGAGTTTCCCTACACAGAATGTTTCCCAAACTAGTATCACAGGTAAGCCGCAGAAATGGTTTGATGGGCTGCAGAGGGGTACTAGGGCAGCACCTGTCCCTTGAACTGGGGTATTAGCTGACTCTTACCTCTGTATAAGTTGACCACTTGTTGGTTAGGTCATGGAAGGAGTCCCTTCCAACTCAGGAATTCAATGATTCCACGATGAAACAGCAACCCCTTATGTGCAAATCTGTAGGTGCCACGGATTGCTTTCTAAAGTCGAATATTGCTGCATCTTCATTTTCTGCGGTGTTAACCTAGAGGTGCTTTTTATCATTGTTTTCAGACCCGCCTCCTCCAGATGGATTGCCAAATATTTTCCCCATCAGCCACAACTCTTTGAAAGTAAAATTTGGCAAGTTTGAGGCAAGCCATGGACCAATAACAGCATATGCAGTCATCCTTACCACGGACGGAAGTAAGAAACTGTGCTTTGTTGTATTGTGCCAAATGGTCACTCATAGGGCAGTAAGGATGATGAGGATGATGGTGATACTTGACACTTATGGGACTCTTACTACTTGTCAGGCACTGTGCTAAGTGCTTCCCAATAATCCCATTTGATCTTTGCACCCCATGGAGGTAGGCGTTATTACTGTCTCCATTTTACTGTTGAGGAAACTGAGGCAGAGAGACATGATATGGCTTGCCTCAGAGTCATATGGCTTATGTCTGAGGCTGCATTTGAACTTGGGTCTTTTTGACTCCAGGCCTGGTACTGGATCTATTACCTAACTGCTTCCAAAACATAGATTTAGAGTTGGCAGGGACCTGGGGAAATCATCTGCTCCAACCCTCTCATTTTATAGATAAAAGAACCAATGCCTGGTGAGGTTAAATGTGTTGCCTAGAATGACACGGCCATTATACGTCATAGGCAAGCCTTGGACTCAGGTCTTCCTGGTTCTAATCCCAGCTCTTTGTCCATTATGTCATGGCTTATAATAAGGAAAAAAAAATGAGGGAAAAATTTCAGTGAAACTAACCAGCGTCCAATGTTCCCCATGAGCGTTGCCATCTTGCTGTAGTGATTTTGACAGGATCCTACCCTGATCCCAGACCTAGCGGTCTGCCCATTTCAATTCAGGTTAGATAATGAGACAGATCTCTTATCTGTCTCTTCTCTTACTTGAGTCTGTTGCCTTTTCCAAGGTTTCATTTGTGTGTTTGCTACTTAGGTGGTAATAAGTCTTCTGTTGACTTTTTGAAATACACCTATGATGATTTCAAGAAAGGAACCTCGAAAACCTATGTGACTTACCTCATGTCGGTGAAGGAGGAAAGAGCTGCCTCAGCTTTGTCTGATGTCTTGAAGTATGAAGTCATTGTAGGAAATGAATCTACCACAGATGGCTATTATAATGGGAAATTGGAACCCCTCAGTTCTTATCGGTAATTCCATTCCATTCCATTCCATGCATATTTGTTAAATGTCCACTATGTCCTCGGCACTAGAAACGTAAAGACAACATCAAAACAGTTCCTGCCCTCAAGGGGCTTCTATTCTATGGTGGGGGTGGATACTGACATGTATAAGGCTGGGTCAATGTCTGGCAGTCTGAAGTACAAGGGTATGAACAACCGGGGGATCCAGAAAGACCCTTGAGCTGTGCTATAAGAAAGCTAGGAATCCTTTTTTTTTTTTTAAATTCCCCCCAATTACATGTTAAAACAATTTTTAACATTTAAAAAAGTTTTGATTTCCAAATTTTCTACCTCTCTCCCTCTGAGACAGTAATCTGATACAGGTGATACATGTACAGTCATGTAAAACATTTACATATTAGTTACTTTGTATGAGAAGACTTAAACAACAAAAAGAAATAAAAGGTAGAAATTTAAAAGGAGCAGGTGATCAAGGAATGCATATGAGGCATAGGGGACAGCTTGGATAAAAGCACAGAGGCAGGAGATGGGCAGTTCAGCTCAGGAAAGATCAGGAAATGAGTTTGGCTGTCATGTAGCAAGGGGCAAGGGGAGGGGGAAGGTGAAAGAAGACTGAAAGGGGTGACTGGAGCCCAAATGGGAGGCCCTGGACGTACCAGGCTGAGGATGCAAAGGAAAGATGGAGACGGCCAGGATTGTCCAGTGGCTTGGAGAATGCCACGGTTCCTCAGGGTCATCCCTTCTCTGGATTTGCTTCCCCTGCTGCTTAAACTAAATGGCGTTTTCCTTGCATGGCCTCCCTTCGGTTGAATATTGGTATGGTTTCAGATTTGTTCTTTCCCTTCATTGACAGGGCTTGTATCGCTGGCTTCACCAACATTACCTTTGACAGCCTCCATCTCATTAATGGCACAGAAAGCTACGTCTCCTTCAGCCTCTATTCGGATGCCGTTTCTTTACCTCAGAATCCAGGTATGGGCAGGGGCAAGGGTCCATCTAAGATAAAACAAAGTTTTGTTATATTATCAAAAAATGACAAATTCTGCATTGAGTTTTTTACTGAAAATGTCCACTCACCTATTTAAGAATCTGTAATGGCTTCTGTTTTCTCCTGGGGAGAAGGAATCAGTATTGTAACATGGGATGAAACCTGGCACTGGAGTCTTAAGGTCTTGAGTTCAAATTCTGGGTCTCTCAGTTGTGTGACCTTGGGCACACAACTTAATCTCTCTGGGCCTCAGTCTTCTTAACTGTAAAATGAGGGAGTTGGACTGCATGAGTCTTAAGGTCACTTCCAGCTCTAAATGTGAGATTCCCACTGTGGAATGCCTGGGATGCCCCTCTTTCTACCCACCCTGATTCTATATGCATTAGCATTAAACAGCTAGCATTATGGGCATTAAAGAGCCCTTAGACACCTCCTAGGCCAGCTGCTTCTCGTCTAGATGAGGAAACAGGCCTAGAGAATTTCAGTTACTTGCTCAAGGTCACAAAGCAGCAAAAGGCAGGGCCAGGGCTTGACCCCCGAGTTTCTGATTACAAAGATTGCATTTTTTCCTGCAGTGAATGCTTCGTGGTTTACAGTGTTGCCACGCCAAACTGGTAAGGCCAGGCAGAATATTTCTTATATGGCTATTAATAATAAGAACTGACATTTCTGATAATGCTTTGAGGTGACTGACATTTTGATGCTCCCCACACCACCATGAAGCAGGTAGTGTTCGTGTATTATTGTACCTAATTTACGGATGAGGAAACTGAGACCCAGAGAGGTTGAGCTTGTCTGCAGTAGCAGAGGCAAGATTCAGAGCTATCTGTGAAATCAAAGCCTGGTTCCTGTTAATGGTTATAGCTGAATAGCTAAGATGGGGTGGCTGGGCCCAGCGTCAAGAAAGACCTGAGTTCAGATGTGGCCTCTGATTCCAACTGTGTGACTCTGGGCAAGTCTTAGCCTCTGGACTTGTCTGATTCCTTGCTTGTACAGTGGGGATGCTTCCTACTAGGTATGGTACCTACCTCCTGGGGGCATTGTGGAGATAAAGGGCATGATAACTGTACTGTGCGAGCCTCAACGCTCCATGGCATCGGCATCACCAGTTGTTGCTGGTATTACCGTTATCATTAGTCCTTTGTGGTTGACAAAGTGCTTAACTTGGGTCTCACTTGTTTCTTATTATGAAGCAAGTAACCTGACCTGTTCTGTAGATGAGGAAACTGAGATGCAGAATATTTCAGTGACTGGCTGCGAGGCTGTGACATTGAACTAGGATTTGAAGCCAGGTTCCTCCTGATTTCACATCCATCTTTCTCTCCATCACCTGGCAGCCTGTCCTTCGGCTGCCTTGAGGTAAAATGCTGCTGCAGCTAACCTTAGGTTCATAGGATCAGAGAAGCAGAACCTGAAGGGACTCAGATCCCACCTTGTCCAACACCTTCCACTTGACAGATGAGGAGCTGGGCCCTGGCTCTTTTCAAGCAGTACCCATCAGAGGTGGAATTTAAACTTAGTTCCTTTGACTCCAAAGCTTCCAGTGCTCTTTCCATTGTTCTAACTGGTTTGTCTTTTGGGGTACTGCTGGGTGTGTGTGTGTGTGTGTGTGGGTCTGTGATTTGCACAGTTGTCTACCACAGTGGGACTTCCCTGCGCCCCTGGAGTCCTGTGACTTATCCTGGATAGATGTTTCATCTCTTCTTTGGTCTTCCCACAGCTGTTATCTGCGGTGCTGTCTTTGGGTGCATCTTTGGTGCCCTGGTGATCGTGGCTGTTGGAGGCTTTATTTTCTGGAGAAGGAAAAGGTGACTCTTGTTAATTTGCATGCTTGTGTTCATTTATCATAGGCATTGCTGGCTGCTCTGGAGCTTAACCCTTCATGCTTTCATCACCACTAGAAAAAGGCCCTTCTAGCTCTCTTGCTAGCAAAGGCCTAGAAGTCAGGCTCTGTCTTTCTGCCAAGGCTCAGGTTACCAGTGCTGTCACCAGTTAAGTTGTCAAAGGCTCTCAGATAATCCTCTGCCCAAGGCACATAGGAAGGGGAAGCAGCAGCTGGGAGAGAGGAATTGGGGTAACTAAGTTTGCTTTGCTGTGACTCCCTGAGGATTTTGGATACATTGATATTTCATCCTTTGAGTGTCATGGGAGAAAATCATTACAAATTTCTCAGATGAGGAGTTTCAATCCTTCATGGAGAGAGAGCCAGCACTGGAGTAAGGAAGCCCCAGGTTCAGGTACTGCCTCCTATACCTACTGGCTTTTTGATCCTAGGCAGGTCATGAAACTTTTCAGTGCTCTAGGTAACTGTCCAAGACCGTGAGTTATACCTGCAGTGGTGGACAGTGTTTCCCTGTTCCTTAAGTCCAGATCACAGGAATTGTTTTGGTTAGCATAAACAGAAAGCCATTTCATCAGAGTTTGGATTTTACTTCACCTTGGGTACAACATGGTATAAAATCTGTTCTCCCAAACTTAACTGGATTGGCACAATGTCTATTGGAATGGTTTTGTACTTCTGAGGGATTTTGATTCTTGTTTGTCAGCTCTTAATTAGGTTATTCCTCCTTTAGAATCCACAGACTTGCCAAGCTCTGCCAAAGTTCTACCTCACATGCCTTATGGGAATGCACCCCAGAGGGCAAATAGCTATATTCAAATATAGAAAAGGGAGTGGAAACTTTCCTGCCTTGACTTACTTCGTGTGTATATTTAAGTAATGGGCTTTTTTTTTCTCTTTTCTTTGAAACCAGGAAAGATGCGAAGAATAGTGATGTGTCCTTTTCTCAAATTAAGTGAGTTTCCTTGGTTTTGTTCTTTAAATCTGGGATCATTATAAGTCTCCCAGCACCCTGAACCCTGTTGGTTTGCAGATGTGGCTGTGGTCTTTTAAAGAACCATCCCAGTCTATTATTTTATGTTTCAGCACTGAGAAATTTCTTTTTAACAAAACTAATGAAATTAGGGAAGGAAGCATTTTAGTTTTGTTGGAGACAGAGCCAGACTTGGAATCAAGAAGACCCGAATCCATGACCTGTCATTGAGGTAGACTAGCTCTGTGACCCTGGGCAAGTCATTTAATTTCTTGTTGTCTAATGCACCTTTGAGCTGCAGATAAATCAAGGAAGTAAGTTTCTATACTAGGAATTTCCTGCCGTTCCCTGTGATGAAATCCTAGATTCCCACCCTTGCCACCATCTTCTTCCCTCCCTCTCTCCAACTGCAAGAAGAAGCTGGCCTTGATCTGTTGATCAATGTGGGCTCTGTGGCATTGTCACATTGGCATCTGAGAGGAGGCAATGTATGGTAGTGGGCATTGAGAAACTTGGATTTGAGTCCCCACTCTGCCGAGTGTCTATGGGTCACAGCGAGGCCAGAATGTTCAGAGTCCATGGCGCACAACCAATGGAATGGATTTCAGCCTACTAGACCTTGAACTAAAAGCCTGTGTTAGCTGGGAGATAAAAAGGTCTGAATTACACGGCGGAGCTGGGACCTCCTTCTTAGGCATGGCTCTCAAAGGCTTTGGCTTGCTGTGAGCACAGGGGCCCTTCTCTTTCTTCCTGCAGCCTCTGTGTGAGCACTGCCAGGCTTCTTGGATGGCCTCTGCCTCATTCTCCTCCTGTGTTTCAGCCTTTGAATTCACGTCTTCCTCCACTTGGCTTTCTTGGAAATTCTTTAATCATTTTGCAGATGAGGGAATAATAATGACTAATGCCAACAACTCTAGGGCTTCTCTTTATAGAGGGTGGTAAAGTTTACAAAGCCCTTCTCTGTTGTGTCTGGAGTTGGGGGCTACAGTTATGTTACTGACCCTGTGAGGAAGGGACCAAAGCTCTACCCCCTTGTCTTCTCCCTGTTTTACGGAGAAGGAAGGGGAGGTCTAGAAAAGGGAAGGAAGGGACTGCCTTGTCCAAGGTCACACTGCTAGTAAGTGGTAGTGAACCAGAATTCAGACTCAGGTCTTTTGGTTCCCAGTGTTGTGCTTGTCCTCCATGGTGGTTCCTCTTTGAGCCGGAGCCCTTATATCCTGGGCTTTTGAGCTTTGTTTCTTGGGTTTTGTTGTTGACATACGTATATTTTGTTACGCACATATTTCTGTTTTACCTAAACAGGTTATATATACAGAGTGACTCAAAAGTCTTAGTGTAGTTATAAGCTCTAAGAGCTGAAAATTGCACAGAGACTTTTGGGATACCTTTTATGTGTTAACTAGTTTTTGTATTTTATATAGGCAATTATATAAAAATATAGAATATAGTTAATTGTTCTTTGCAGGATAAACATATTTGTAATGACCAGAGTTATAATTTAGGTTTTTTTGTCTATAATATAAGCATCTGATTTCTGATTATTTTTTTTCTTCCTTCCTCTATGGTAAAGACCTAAAAAGTAAGTAAATTCTCAGTATTTCCTAGCACATCTTTGGTTCACACTTAGGTGAACTCTGAGCTAAGGCATTTCTAATGACTCTTTTCCCATTTCAGATCCAAGGTAATTAAAGTGGAAAATTTTGAATCCTACTTTAAGAAACAGCAGGCTGACTCCAATTGCGGTTTCGCAGAAGAGTATGAAGTACGTATATCCAAGGATTCACATTTTATGTTGGGGGCCTTTTATTTCTTTAGTTTGAATTAAGAGGAAACCCACCCACTTTGACAGTGGAGAGAAGCTTTGTCAGCCCAGAACTGGGCCCCAATTAGAGCAGAGGGCCCTGAGGATACCAGTCAGCTTGTCTCTGAAAGGGAGGCCACATTCAAGCACCAGCAGTAATGTGAAGGCCTTGCTTTTCACAGTATGATCAGAGAACTGGAAATCTTCCCTTGAGACAAGGCCCTTCTCCTCTTGGCCTTTGGTTGTTTATCTGTGAAATTAATGGGCCGGCTACTTTGAGTGCTAAGGTCAGTTCTGTGAGCCTCAGAATTTGAAATGAATATTCAGGTTGGCTCTTATCAATCAGTGAAGACTATTCATAAGTAGAACTTAAGCTCTGCGTCTCAAGAGAGTAGAATATATACCAATATTTCAGTATTTCATGGATCTCAGATTGGTTTGCATTAGGGCCTCTCTCTATCTCTCCATACACTACTACATGGTCATTAAGTTGCCAGAACAAAAACAAAACAAAACAAAACAACACAAAACCAAAAAAGCGTCATTTGGTGGTACTTGGATGACAGATTTATAATTCCTCACTGAGATAATCATTTGAAATCTTTCTACTTTGGTGGGACCTGCCAGTCTCTGTGCTTTACCAAGGGAGCCTTTGCAAACCTAACCTCCCCTCTATGACATGGTGAGGCATTGAGGCAGCCTTATAATGGGGGAATCTGTAGACATAGTTAGTAATTCTGGGGGTTAGAGATGGAAGGGACCTTTGGAATCAGCCCAAACCAACCATTTTACAGATGCTAAAACTAAGGCCTAAATAAGGTGGGTGATCTGTTCAAGGTCATATGTACTGTCAGGGCCTCTGACTCCAAACCTGTGGTTCTTTCCAAATCCCCTGCCAATACTTAGCCCACTACGAGGCAGTTCCTGGAAACTCAGAAGCCTGTTAGTGATAATGATGTTGCCTCTTGGAATTATGTGGAAGCTTCCTGCTCCTACTCTCTCCTTCAATATCTGCTCTCTTGTGTTTTAGGATCTGAAACTCATTGGTGTTAATCAACCGAAATTTGCAGCTGAGATTCCGGAGAACAGAGGAAAGAACCGATATAATAACGTCCTCCCATGTACGTTTTTTTCATTCTTTATTGAAAATATTTTGGCAATTTCTCCCAGTCCTTTGCATCCACAATAGTACTTATAGGCTCACGGTGGTGCTGGGTCTGTTGTAATCCAAGAAGTTCAGTCAGTTCTTTGTGATCCAGCGACAACCAGCACTTCCATGGCTCTTTAAGATTTCCAAAGCACTTCACATGCATTGTCTCCTTTGATCATCACAGCAACTCTGTGCACTATGATCCCACTTTACAGATGAGGAGCCTGAGACTGAGAGAGGTTAAATAACTTGCTCAGTGTCACATAGGTGGTAAGTGTCCAGGTTAGGATTTGAACTCAGCTCTTCTGGCTCCAAGTCCAATACTCTGTCCATGGCACTACCTTACTGTGCAGTCATTCCTTTCGTGAATTAGCCTGTGTAGTTTCTCCTTTTGTCAGCTTATTGAGAATGGAAAGGAGCCTCCTTAAAAGGAGATTAGCGAGGAGTGGGAGTGGGATTGTGCACATGCTCTCTGGGGATGAGTGACCTTGGATAAGTCACAACTTTCTTTTCTCAGTTTTTTCAGCTGTAAAATGAGGAGGCTGGGACCAGAGAACCTCTGATGCCCCTTCTAGTTCCATATCTCTGAGTCCATAAGCTGCAGAGAGGCCCCAAAAGAAGAAAATGTGCTTAGAAGTCCCCAGTGGAATGGACTGTCCCAGGAGACAGCAGATCCCTCTCCTAGTGCTGGAACTCTTTCAGTGGTAGTTGGATAGCTATTGATTTGAGTTGTTGGCCAAAGTCCTTCTTGTGAAGTTAGACATTGGACTAGGTGGCCTCAGATGTCCATTCCAACTCAAAGACCCTGATTCTTTTGGAACTTTCAATGACTGAACTCGGAATGACAGCAGAAGTGGTGGTGTGGTGGTGCTGGAGAGTGTGTCCGAGGTTGGCCTAGGCTTTGGCCAGGTCCTTCCAGCTCTGAGAGTCAGTGTTGCTTTATGCTAATTATCAGTTATTAAAAACACCATGTTAGTGTGGGTACATTCTTCCTTGAGGAGATTGTGGCTCTGTCTTCCCCCATTCTAAATACTGTATTCTGTCATGACTAATTCTGTATGACTTTCCTGGAATAATGCGTCTATGATAACCCTTCTCTTCTGATACCCCAGATGACATCTCTCGTGTGAAGCTTTCCATCCAGACACAAGTGACTGATGACTACATTAATGCCAATTACATGCCAGTAAGTGCCCCAAGGTTGGGATGACCCCACTCCTCTCTCTGCCCCCCAGCCCTTTAGAACCTTTCTTCATGGCTCTTACAGATACACAATGAGTCACTTTGCTTTTTTTCTTTTTTTTTATAGGGCTACTATTCTAAGAAGGAATTTATTGCCACTCAAGGCCCCCTACCAAATACGCTAAAAGATTTTTGGCGTATGGTCTGGGAGAAAAATATTTATTCTATTGTCATGTTGACTAAGTGTGTTGAACAGGGCAGGGTAAGTACCTTTAAAAAATTAGCATCCTTTCTCCTAGAATTTTGAAAAATAATTTTTTTTCTTAAATAGGAGGAAAGCAAAAAATCCCCAAAACTTACAACCTCTGTAAATAGAAGTATCTTGCTCTTTTAGATAGCACCTTTGAATTTTTATTTAGCTTTGTTAATTTTTTTCAACTAAGTCAAGTCACCAAGCATTTATGAAGGGTCTACCATGTGCCAATCACTGTGCTGAATCCTGGGGATAAAAGGAAAGGTAAACAGCCCATACCCTAAAGGAACTCATAGTCTCATGGAGGAAACAACATGCAAACAAAGATAAATAGATAGATATATACAGGACAGATTGAAAATAATCAAGAAAGGGGATGAGCTGGCTCTGAGGGAGAGGGGAAAGACTTCTTGCAGAAGGTGGGATTTTAAGTGGAACTTAGAGAAAAGCAGAAAAACAAGGAGGGAGAATTCCAGGTGTGAGGGATAGTCAGTGAACATGCTCAGAGTTGAGAATTAAACATTTATTTTTCCCCCTCCCGTTCCTCCTCCTCAAAGAAACAATAAGAAGAAACCCCTCATAACTCGAGCACGTATGAGCTTGCACACACACAGAAACACACAGACACAGACACACACACACACAGACACAGACAGACACACAGACACACACACAGATACAGACACACACACACACACAGAAACACACAGACACAGACAGACACACAGACACAGAAACACACAGACACACAGACACACACACAGATACAGACACAGACAGACACACAGACACAGACACAGACAGACACACAGACACACACAGAGTTATGCAAGACAGCTTCTTTCATTGACCTTAAGCAGCAATGTATGTCTTGGTCTGTATTTTGAATCCATCACCTTTCTCTTGGGGAAATGAGTCATATGTTTCCTTATCAGTTCTCCGGAGTTGTGGCTCTAAAGTCTTTCAAAGTTATTTTTCTTTAAAGCTGTTATTGTACAGAGTGTTCTCTTGGTTCTGCCCACTTCACTTTTTATCAGTTCACATGGGTCTTCCCAGTTTTCTCTGAAACTGTCTATTCTGTGTCTTTCATTTGGTACAGTAATATTACATTACACTTATACACCATAAATGCTTAGCCAGCTCCCACAAAGTGGCTTCCATCTTTTTTGCCCGACTATGAAATGCGCTTCTTAGGGATCAGCTTTAAACCCCCCAACGACTTAACTCCTAGGGTGAATCTAGGTTAAAATGGTACCTTCTTTTTGCCATGAGATCCTAGTCTGAGTCTTTCTACTAATTACTTCATAGGGAGAGCCACCCAGTGTGTTCAACTTTGAGCTTTGAGTTCGGTGATTTTTCTGAGTAAGTTCAGTAAAATTTGTGGAAGATGCACAGCAGGCTGAGATGGTGATGTGATCCACAATGCCACTGAATGGGGATTTATGGGAGACCATTAGAGGAGGGAATGGTTGGAAGGGAAGCCTGGGATCTCTCTCTAGGGAGCAAGCAGGATTCTGCTAGGCCTGCTTTCTTTTTCTCCGATTCCACTTAAAAAATCCGCGAGTTTTTGGTTTTGTCTGATTTTTCTGATACGCTCCCTCTTCTGTATTGAGTGAATAAATGAAAAAAAGCATTAACTCATCACTTGCTTTGTGCACTGAGTATACAAATACCAAAGTATTTGTGTATGCAAAGCAAAGTCTTCTCCTCTAAAGGAGAAGGGCAAGAGGTAGGGGTGGGGAGCTGGGGCGGGTCTGGAGATAGCACATGTAAGGGATTGGTGGCTGGGGAGGGGCACCTGAACCCAGGAGGTTACAGAGTGGGGATACTGGGGAGTCCGTTGCCACATTCCTTCCTGGGTCAATGGCAGAGTTGATTTGCTCATTTATCCAGAACCAGATGTGGGGAAAGGGGTTGGAAAGGTTGTAAGGGGACAAAGTGGCTGGTGGGGCTGTCAAGGAGATGACTGGGGCATCAGCTGTCAAGTGAAGCATATCTGGGGGCATCATCAGCCAGGGACAGTGGGCATTAACTCCAGGCATCGTGACAAAGAACAGGAAAAACATACAATCAAAGCAACTAAGTTTGCCAGTTTATATTCCATCCCTTTAGTTCTCCCCTTCTATTTTGAGAAAAGAGAGATGTTTGTTATGTCTCTTATTCTCCAGAACCAAGATTATTCATTGCAATTAAGCTTATTTTACTGCAATGATGTCTGTGGTTTCTCTTGCAAGCATCTCTAGTAACAAAGAGTGAATGAAACATCGACAACTTAAGAGAAGATCATTGTATTCATAGAAATCAACTTTGTTTTTGTACTTTGAACCAGTAGAGTCCAATTAGTGGAGAATCTTCAACTTTATAGGGTTTTCCTCCCAGTGATTAAACTGGTTGGTTTGGATTCTGTGATGCCTGGTGTTTTGTTTTTTCTAGCTTTTGTTAATTCAGTTACCAGCTGGACCATCTGAATGGTCTTGATAATTTTCCATGGCGGGTGGAGGGCTCTAGTGGTCTTGGAGCTGAATTTCTTCATTTTCTCAGTTCCACCCACTCCCTGCCATCTCCACCATCTTCCAAGGCACTAAAATAGCTGGACTTTTGCAACTATTGGACTGTTTTTACTTTAAAATCAACACTGACTTCCCAATGAGTATGCTGTTGAGAGCCTTGAATGAGAGTCTAGTCTTTGTTTCTTTGCCCATTTATTATTCTATCTGGTGGAATCTTGCCAGAAGCCATTCTCTGATTTGGGTCATTGGTTGAAGCTTTTGGTTTTATGGTGGGGTTTGCATGTGCCCCTTGTAATCGAGGGACATCACCTCTCCGGTCCTGGATCTCAAGCCTTTGTTTTGTCTTTTTATCCCTGGTGCTGTCTTCTTGTACATAATAAGTGCTTAATAAATACTAATTGGATTGATACTATATTTTGTTTCAGACCAAATGTGAGGAATACTGGCCTTCCAAACAAACTCAGAACTATGGGGATATAACTGTTGGCATAATATCAGAAATCATTCTTCCAGAATGGACGATAAGGGATTTCACAGTGAAAAATGTGAGTAAGAGTTGAGGGGAAGAGGGTCTTTGAACTTTTGGGGCCCCCTGAGAGGACCTCTAGGGCCATCCCTCACAAGCAGGGCTTCTCTCTATATCATCTCTGACAAGGGGCTGTCCAGTGGAAAAGTCTTTGTTCCCTTGGACAAAGACTCCCTGTCCTTCTTGTAGTGCTCTGGTGGGTGTTAGACTGAAGATAGGATGTTTACTCAGAGTGTTGAATAGACTTCTTTCTCCTCCCCAACCAAGAGAATCTCCTGAAAAATATTTTTTTTTGGGAAAATCATTTTTTGGGAAAAAAAATCTTAGTATTAATTGCTATTTCTTCACCAGCCCCAGCTGGCTCTTGAAGACTTCAACTCACAGAATAACTTCTGCTGTTTTGGCAGTGGAAGTTCCTTCACTGAGGTGCTCCCTGCACTGAGGAAAACACTGGCTTCCATCCCAAAGCCTTCCCCACTCACTACCTTCCCATAAAATACTAAGATCCATTGCTATTTAATTTCTGTTAGCTAGTCAGTAATTAGCTCTAATAGCATGAATTCAGCAGCATTTTAGTAGCTGGAGTTGGCAGGACAGGTACCTTCATTGCCATAGACAGGAATTGCTGTTCCAACGAAGGCCTAGAGCTTTCTGCTCTCCCCTAAGAGCAGCTCAGGTTGGGCCGCCATCTTTCTCTATTTCTTCCCTTTTGGCAGAACAAGACCAGTGAGAGCCATCCCCTGCGTCAGTTCCATTTTACTTCCTGGCCTGATCATGGCGTGCCGGACACCACTGACCTTCTCATCAACTTCCGATACCTGGTCAATGATTACATGAAGCAGAGCCCCCCGGAGTCCCCCGTGCTGGTACACTGCAGGTAGGGTGGCCCACCCCATGCTCATTCCAGGAGGCATTTTGTACATTCAATCTTGGAATCAGAAGTGACCCTACAGGCCATTTAGACCAGTCCCCTCATTTTACCGATGAAACTCAGGTGTAGAGATTTTACGTGATTTGCCTGTGGTCACATAGAGCAAAGAGTCAGTGGCAGAGTCAGAGTTTGAACCCATAGGCTTTGACCCTAATAAGCCATCACTCTCTTCCCACTGTACCATACAGCTTCTGTCGTTTCTTGATTTTGCAACATACCAAGTGGTTATCCATTTTCAGCTGGAAGATCTGATTAATTTCTGAGCCAGGCCTTTTCAGGTTTGGATAGGTGTAATTACTGCAAAGTTCCCCTTTGCAATGAGAACCATTTAGACATGATGTAACTTCTCCCGGCTGCTGCTAATTCTGCTTTTCTGAGGCCTCTTTTCTGACAGCCCTTCAAATATCAGAAGACAGTTGGTGAGGACTCCACTTTGCCCTTTTCCCAAATCTTTTCTTCTCCAGACCCAACATGCTAAGTTACTTCAAGCAATAATCAATATGGCATGAATTCAGGCCCTTCATCACCCCCTTTGCCTTCCTTTGGACCCACCTCACTTTGTTAGTGTCCTTCTCAAATTGTGGTGATCAGGACTCAATACTGTCCTTCAGAGTGGTCAGAGTACTGAGGGCTGATTAACTCCCTAGTTCTGAATCTCACCAGAAGGCCTTCCACTTGCCAAAAGTTTGTTGGGTGTGCAAGACACTTCCAAAGTGGGGCCAGAATTGGGCGGCACACTCTGTCATTGGTGGTTGATGTGCTCTTCAGAGGTACAGGCAGGTGCAGGCATTGATTGCTCCTGGGACCTGTGGCAAATGGAGAAAGGGAAAGGATCTGGGGGACATGTGTAGAGAGCTGGCTGTGGGAGAGAGTGGTGAAGGAACAGAGGATGTGTCTCCTGCCAATTAGAGCTGTGCAAAAGTTGGACAGGTTGTCTTGGTGACTTTGAGGCGTCGGTGCCCCTCCCTTCTCCTTGGAGGTCTTCAAGTAGAGGTTGGAGGGTCACTGATCAGGGACAACACCTTGGGGAATCCTTTCATTGGAATATGGCAGCTGTGGTCCATTTCCATTCTCAAATTCTGTGATTCTGTGGCTCTTGCGTGTGCTCAGCTTGAGGAGCAGAAGAGGGCAGGTGGAGGATGGGTAGATGAAAGGGTTGCTCACCAACATCCAGTGAGACTTGGCCTGTGTGCCTCAGAGTTACTGTGAAGTGCACATCAGAGAACCTGTGTGAAAGGCTTTGCAAACTGTGAAGCACCTTGTATATAGGCCAGGTTCCTGTTATCCTAGATATGGGATGCAGCCTTGATTTATTGCAAAGTCCTGACTGATTTCACATTAGAACCTAAATGTATTTTTAAAAAAATAAGCTATTCATAGAAATTTAGAGCACGATAATAAATGGACTGGACTAGAGCAGCAAATCCAGGTGTGTGTGTGTGTGTGTGTGTGTGTGCGTGCGTGTGTGTGTGTGCGTGTGTGTGAGAGTGTATGTATGTATGTGAGAGTGTGCATGTGTGCATGTGTGTGAATATACAGGATTAAGCTATCAAGGGTGGGGAAACTGTGTCCTTGAGGCTACGTGTGGCCTGTTAGATTAAATTCAGTTCATCAGACTTTTATTGTGTCTGCCTCCAGACCTCACCTACTTTTCACTGGGCCAGGAATGTGTTGGGAACAAAGGGCAGAGTCCTCTAGGAAAGTGGAGTCTCCGTCCCCGAGAAAGAGCCATTGTTACTTGGCGATGTGACGTGAGTGCATACTCTCTTTCTTCCAGCGCCGGAGTTGGCAGGACAGGTACCTTCATTGCCATAGACAGACTTATCCACCAGATGGAGAACGAGAACGCTGTCGATGTGTATGGGATTGTATATGACCTCCGCCTGCATCGACCCCTGATGGTGCAAACAGAGGTATGGTCAAATGCTGTACCCACAGGGAGGGAAGGATGAGGAAGAGCAGGGAGAGATGCTCTTGTTCAAACATTGCGTCTCAATATCCTTCTGGAAACGTGGGTGGTAGAGAGGAGATGGTTGTCCTGATTTATCAGAGTTGGAAAAAAAATCCCCTTATCTGGTACCTGTCCCATGGCAAATGCCTAATAAATGTCAGTTGATTTGATTAAAACGCAGGGCGGTCAAATAGCCAGGCACCGGCAGCAAGCCCAGGTGAGACTGCTTTCCCTTTTGTTCACTGAACACTTACAATCAGTAGGCATTTATTAAGCCCCTACTACATGTCAGGACCGGTGCTAAATTAATGCTTGAGACCCAGAGAAAGGCAAAACCCAGGGCCTGCCCCCAGAGCTTACAATCTACAAAGTCTCGGGCCTGAGTCCCACAGGCTCAGAGGAGAAGCGACGGAAGCTTGTCCTCCAGGACGGGCCGGCCACTGTCGCGGCTTGTTTTCAGTATTTTGATAACTCTTTCAATATTGTCGGCTTCCTTTGTGAACCTCTGGAGGTAATTTTATGCATTTACAAACATGATTCTGAGAAGGGGCCCATGGGCTCCACCAGCCAACCTGAGGGTCCTGGGTACACAGAAGGGCTAAGAGCCTTTGATGAAGATGAGTTATTTAATTAAGTAGCGTGTGGACGGCCCGATGCCGTTTCAGCAGTGTGCCCAGCAGTGGCAGCTCCATGTTGGCAGAGCGCCTCTTCAAAGTGCTGGATGAGCACTCAGGAGCTGCAGCAGGGTGGTTGGATTTGATCTTGCTGGATTCACAGGCTTCTCTTGGGTGTTCTTACATGTGTAAGAACCTTCTTCCGAAAGCCTTTCCTTGTCCCTCTCATATGAAAGGCTTCTCTCCCTCTTCATCATTTTCTAATCACAATGGCCCCTGCAACAATAACCACATTGTAGGTGAGGGCCAGGCTCTGAGGGCCACGGGGAGAGGGTGTGAATATTTGGCTCCAAATCTAAAGCTAAGATGGCGTTTTGATGACCCCTAAGGGCCCTTCCAACTCAAAATCTCTGATCACAACCCAGCTCTAACGGAGCTCCCCCAGCTCATCATCCATTACCCCGCTTCCCACTGGATCCTGCCATCCAGCCAAGCTGTATTTCCATTTGTTCCTCACTAACAACAGTCCCTTGCATCTTTCTATCACTGGTTTTGCAATTAGAGAATGTGTGTTCGAAAACCACTCCTGATACTACCTTTTGACCTTGGGCAAATCGCTAGGCTTGTTTCTTCATCTGCAAAGTAAGGGTGCAGGTTAGATGGTCTCTGAGATTCTTTCCAACTCTGTATCTGTGATCTCTTAGGGAACTTATAGTCTAGTGCAGGGAGGATTAAGTCACAAACACTCATGTGTCTAACTAACAGCATTGCGTGATAAGGGCATCAGAGAAACACAGAATTCTGGAGTCAGGGAGCTCCAAGGCATGGGGAAATGGCCTTTCCCCACTGGGAATCATGGAAGGCATCCTGGAGGAGAGCTCAGCTTTACAGGATGGGCAGAAATTTGACAGGTGAAGGGAAGAGATAAGAAACTTTTATTCCAGCCTCTGGGACCCATCAAAGCTCCAGAGACAGTTTCAGACCCGAGTATGTTTTCTGCTCATGTCCCATGCCCAGTTTCAAATCAACTTTTCTGCTGATATCAGTGAAACTCCTGATCGTTGTTTTTCTTTTGCATTTTCTTGGTCAGGATCAGTATGTCTTCCTCAATCAGTGCGTTTGGGATATTATCAAATCCCAGAAGGACTCCAAAGCTGATCTCATCTACCAAAACACGACGGCCATGACCATCTATGAGAACCTTGCGCCAATGACTGCTTTTGGGAAGACAAATGGTTACATTGCTTAATTCCAAAGGAAAACCTTGCTGCCCAGGGCTTCCTGGGCCTGGCGCCCCCACAGTAAAGGGAAATGAATGCACTGTTGTGGATATGTTTTTATATGTACAGTGTCAACTTGTGTGTGTGTGTGTGTCTGTGTGCATGTACGTGCGTGTGTGTGTGCGCGTGTGGGTGTATGTATTCTGTTTGGTTATGACCAATTGAAGGCTTGAAGATACACATGTAAGAAAATGCAAACAAGAAGTTGAACTTCAGGGACTGTGGCTGAGAAAACCAACTACATTCCGGATTAAGAATAGGATGAGGTGACTTTTTCCCTGGGGGTTGCAAACCAACGAGGAAAAGTGAGCTGCAAATCTTTCCCCTCCTCTTCTTTCTAAAGGACACACATGTTCGTGTGTTCTCTCTCTCTCTCTCTCACTCTCACTCTCTCTTCCTCTCCCTCCCCCTCCTCCCCCCTTCTCTCTTTCCCCCTTCTCTCTCCTCTTTCTCCTCTCTCTCTCCTTCTTTCTCTTTTTTTAAATGAGCAAACTCTTTTATATGGTTCACGTTCTGAAGCCAAGATTGTGTTGAGTTGACTATATTTTGAGGATCAGAAGTCTATTTTTACCTACTGTATCTTGGAATCTCACTGATGGATAAATGCATAATTTTGGTTGTTTATAGTGTCAAGGGGGAGATGAGGTATCTCCTCCATGTGGATTTTATATTTAAACATGTGCCTTTCCTAATTATGCTTCCTTAGGCAAAAATCAGTAGATATCTATATTTTTATATTGAATCTCATAATTGGAATATACATTATATTTAAAAATAGCTTAGTAGAAAAGGCTTAGCCTTTTCAGTGCCATTCCTATGGTCTTTTTTAAAGCAACCCTTTCTCTATTTCATTTCCCATCTTCTTTCATTCCCTCTTTCTTTTTTCTTTCCTCTTTCTTGTCTCTCTCTTTCCTCTCTCCCAGTCTTTTCTCTTCTCTTTCCCTCCTCTCTTTCCCCCTTCCCAATTCTTTTTGTTTCCTTCCTCTCCTTTCTTCCTCCCCTTCAGTATATTTGACTCCCCTTTTCTTCCCTAGTTTCTTCCCAAAGACTTGGTCACTCTTGTCTCCCAGCCCCTTGCTGGTTGGGCAAGGGTAGAGATGGGCTCTCTACCCACCCTTATGGTGACCCAGCTCTGCTTATCCAGCCTGGCTTTTTTGTTGTTTCTGTGTTTGGTAAGAAGGATTATTTAAAGGTGCAATATGTGACGTAGTGATTCATGATGCTCTATGTTTTTTAGTAGAGATTTACTCAGGTTGGTATTTTATGTGTCTTTTTTTTTTAAGAAAAAAATGCGTGTGATTCTGTGAAAACTTCTGTGTAATGATCAGTGTCCAATCAGGCCCCTTTCCCTCCCCCAAGGCCACTGGCTCTTGTCTCTTTTGACAGTTACATGCATTGATATCTACTGTATATATATATCAAACTCTTGTGAGTCAGAACTGAGGTGTAAAAAATTTGAATTTGTATCAAAGATGTAATTATTATTTTAAAAAATTCTTTTCATTATACTGCTGCTGTCATGACTTTGCTGTTTCAAATATCAATTTGGGGGAGGGAGGTGTCAAGTGTGTGTTTCTCGAAAATTCAAGAATTTAATGTGGACTTATTTTTAATAGTATCCAGTTTGGAAACTCCTTGGAGTAGATGGAAGGACCTGGCATTTGGTGGTGTTTTGTCTTATTTTTTGCTCTCAGAGCTGACAGAGAGCAGCTTAAGTAGGGCAGTAGACTGAGCACTGGCCCTAGAGTCAGCAAGACCTGAGTTCAAATCTAGCCTCAGACATTTACTCGTTGTATGATCCTGGGCAAGTCATATGCAAAGTGGGGACAATAATAGCGACTACCTCCACGGGTTGTGAGGGTGAAATGAGGCATTTGTAAAGCACGTTACAGACCTTGAAACACTACATAAAATCCTCTTCTTGTTAAAAGCACTCCAGTAGGCATGATGTCTCTAGGGTCTCCTGAAGAAATAACACAAAGTTCTAGTAGATGGGTGACCATTTATCCAGTGACTCAGGCTGCTGACTCAGGGTTCTTCTTAGAACCCCAGTGGCCATTGATGTGTGGTGCCTGCTTGTCTCCTGGCACTGCTGTGCCCTTCACCCTAGGTGCATCCTGGAGAAATAACTAAATGGTGGCAGAGGTATAGAACTGAGGCTGTAAAGCAGGGAACGACAGGGGGTTGCAGCTCTGCGTGTCTCTCAGAGACTGCATGGTCTTCAAGAGAGAACAAACAAGAAGAACTTTTCTTTAAGGTACAGAAAAAGCTAAAGGTAAGCTGGTGTTCTAGAAGATGGATCTAACCCCCTCCTCACGGGAGGAATTATGGGACGGCACAGTGGGGAGAGATGTCAGCAGTAATCCAGTCTGGTCCAGCTTGGGCCAGTCAGAGTCCTCATGACAGTGTGCCCAACAGAAGATCAGCCAGCCTCTGCAATGCTCCATCTCTTCAAGGAGAGATCTTGCTTTCAGATAGCTAAATTACTCAGTTTCTCCAGACATTCAGTCCAGATCTGCCTTCTTGGCATTCCTACCCATTGCTCCCAATTCTAATCTCTCAGTGCTAATGGAACAAGTTAAATCCCTTTTCCACATGGCAACTTTTCCAGCCCCTCTCCCTGAGCCTTCTTTTTTGGCCAAATGGCTCCTTCGGGCAGTCCTTGAATGGTAGGAAATTACTCTTTCCAAATGCTCTGCTTTCTCCAGCAGCTTTTAATACATTTAATATTGGGGCAGAGCCTCAGACTTGGGTCTAGGATGAGATGGAACAGGGTTTGGGATGGATGAGGCTGCTTGGTTCATATTCTGTCGACCCTGTCAACATTGACCCTATCCTCTTCTGGGGAGGTATTTTGTTGCTGGAGGCTCTGAGTCAGAGGAGCCTCTTTGTGCCCAGAGTTTAGGAGGAATGTGGGCACTGGGAGGCAGCCTGGCAGGTGGCTCAAGCAATGGGCTTGGAGTCAGGAAGACCTCAATCTGAGTCCTATCTCCAGCACTGAAGTAGTATGACCATGGGCTAGACACTTGGAGGGTCAGTTTTTCGGCTAAATTGGGAATAATACCTGACATACTCACTTGCCATGCAGGGTGGTTGTGGTGAAACTCAGCCGAGATGCTGTTATACTTGGTAAAGCACTTGGCAAACTCTAGCCTGGCATATGAATGCCAGTTATCATCATTATTGCTTTTTGATGAATTCAGGGAGTAAAAAGGATGAAAGATCATCTCTTTTCCGTCATGGGACCAGCGGGAATCAAGAAGAGTCCCACATATTTGGAGAAAGGTAAGCGGTATCGAGTCAGAGACTCATCTTCATGAATTTAAATCTGGCCTCAGACACTTAATAACTGTGCCACCTTGGGTAGGTCACTTACCCCTGTTTCCCTCAGTTTCCTCATCTGTAAAATGAGCTGGAGAGGAAATGGCAAACTACTCCAGTGTCTTTGCCAAGAAAACCCAACTGAGGTCATGAAGAGTCAGATGTGTTGGGTGCTTCAGGTAGAAATTCCATCCCCCAGGGTAATCAAGTGTGATGTTGTGGGAAAAGCACTGGCTTTGGCGTCACAGGACCCGATTTCAGATCTACTTACTGCCCATGTGATCTTTAGGCAAGTCACTTCATCTCTGCCTTATCTGAGGAGTTAGAATAGCATGCACCTTGCAAGCCTGTGGTACTCAAATGGGAGAGGATCTATGGAAAAGGCTTTGCAAACACTAATTCAGCGAATATATGCTGCTATCATTATCAGTATGACAGTATCAAGTCAGGTGACTGCTAAGGCCCCTTCTAGCTCTCAGTCTGTGATCCTACGACCAGGGGTCCCTTGTTTCACGATTTGGAACATTACTAGGATAGGCATTCAGATGGTCAGCTCACCCCTTGTACCCTGGCCGTGCTCTGCCAATTGCTATCTCTGGATCTGGGCGTTCTCTCTGGAAGGAAAAACAGAGGAAAGGACTTGCCCCTTCAGTCCTTTCAGGAGATTCCCCCCCTTAAATAAGCACATTGTTTAAAGGACCCCTCCCTTCCTCCTGGTGTGGACATGGGAGACGGGGGCAGCAGGCTCTGACGTCGTTTCTGACCCTCAGAGGGAGGAAGACGGTCAGTGGAGAGGCCCAGGGTGACTCCTGTGAGGTCACAAGTGGGTCAGGGAGATTCTGATCTGCATCTTCTAGTGGCTGGGGGAATATAGGATGCCTATTTATAGTAATACATACAGTGAAAAGAGAAGAGGACCCCAATTGTGAAGACAAAGGGCATGTGGAAAGTGGCTGGAGTGAGACAGAAGTGGGGTGGGGGAGGGGGGCAAGGGAGCCTCCAGTTCTTTTCAAGAACAATGAGACAGAGTCCAAAGAATTCATATTCATACCTTCAGTGTGCCTATTTTGTTTTTCCCTTGCAAGATGTAGGCAGAAAGACTGCCTCCTTTATTTTTTCAAAGAAGTTTTATTGAATTCCTTGGGTTTTTATACCACTGGTTCCTACAAATATTCCCTCTCGCCCTGGAACCCTCAGTATAATGGAGAAAAAAGGTAAAGTGAAAAGCTCCAATGGTTGGGACCAGTCCTTAACACCTCCCTCCCCCCCCCCCCCCACAATCTTTAAGGATCCCTCCCTTGGCAGCAGACTGACGTCTTTCCTTACATTTGGAGGAAGAAGGTGGATAGTGGAGAGGCTTTCGTATCTATGGCTATCTATCCATCTATCTGTCTGTGTCTATCTGTATAGATATATACATGCATATGTATATATGTGTATGTTTACATATATGTATATATGTATATTCTCTCTCTCTTCCTCCTCCTCTGCTTTCAACTTTCTCCTTCACCTTCTTCTCCTCCTCCCTCTCCTCCTTCCTCTCTTCCTTCCCACCTTCCCTCAACTCTCTCCAGCTTTAGACATGATATAAATCAGGATGATGAAGGCCATAGTCCAATAGATTGAATCAGCTGGGGATGTCTAGCCTTTTGAACCTCAGTTTCTCCAGCTATAAAAAGAGGATTATCCTAGATGGACTCAGGTCTCCCTTTCAGCTCTAGAACAATGATCCAATGTAGGACCTCACTTCCATGTTCATTCTGCTTCTCCCTGCATGTCTGACTTTGGATGAGTCAGTTCCCTTTTTTGGACTTGAGTTTCCTCACCTGTAAAGTGAGGGAGGTGGACAGGTTGGCCCTAAGGTATGAGAAGATGTCTAAGGTCTGTGATCTAAAGGGGTTGCAGACATGGTCTGGAACTTTTGTGATTCCCCATTTTCTTTGGGGTCATGCTTTCCAAAGACTAATGCTCCCCCTGTGCAAGTGTAGCTAAGGGGCAAAGTGTTTTTGGGGATAGACAGGACTGAGCCATCTTTTAAAATACTTGCTTGTGCATTCTTTTCTGTCCATTGGGCCTTATTTCCTGGTGTTAATTTGCTGCCAAAAATCCAGTTGATTTTCATGACTCCAATCCACTTGGGAACCATTAGAAATGAAGGTGTTGATGTGGACACTGTCATTTTCAGTCGTGTCTGACTCTTTGTGACCCCATTTTGGGTTTTCTTGGTGCTGGAATGGTTTGCCGTGTCCTCCAGCTCATATTACAGATGAGGAAACTGAGGCAAACAGGGGTAAGTGACTTTCCCAGAGTCACAGAACTTGTGTCTGAGGATAGATTTGAACTCATTAACAGGAGTCTTTGGGCCCAACACTCTACTCACTGCACCACCTGGCCGCCCCTCTGAAAGATGCTGTAATTGGTGGTAATGTTTATTATATACATACAAAGCATCGCAGTTCCTTTTCTAGATGTTTAAGATGTAAATGACTTGGCAAATGGTTTCAAGAGACTTATGGATACCAAATATAAAGGGTCAGCTTCCATGAACTTACTTTTTTCCTTTTAATGCCTGCCCCTTCTTGTCCTCTCCAAATCCAGCTCTAGCCCCTCTGACTATAGGCCATTTGCCTGGCTAAAGCTGTCAGACTCATTGTGACATCAGCATCACAATTTGGCAGTGTGGTGTAATGGCTAGAACCTGTACTTCCAAGCAGGCAGACCTGAGTTTGAATTCTGCTTGTGTTCTTACCAGTTGTGTGAGTAGACACAAGTGCTTTCAACTCTCTAGACTTTAGGTTCTTATATGGCAAATGTAGGGGGGGAGCATTTAGCAATACTTACCCTGCCTACCTCTTGGGTGGAACAGAAGGCTTTGTAGACCTTCCTTAAAGTGCATAGTGATGAGGGTTAGAGAACTGGCCTGGGAAGACCTTGGTTCAAGTCTTACCTAGGACTGTATGCCTCTGGGTTAGTCATAGAATTTGTTGGGTGCTGCTACTATCCCCAAACTACAGATGGGGAAACCGAGGCAGACCGTGGTGGAACGACTTGCTCAGGGCCACCCGCTGTTAGGTGTCAGAGGTCACTTGGCTCTTGGGGACTCCAGACCCAGTTCTCTATCCATGGTGCTACGAACCACTTCTATAAGGTAGCTTGACTACTCTCACCCACATTCAGATGGATGCCTGAAGAAAGGTAAGGATGATCAGTGAATGCATGAACCAACTGACCCCCAGGGCTCTGAGGATGGTTTGGCTTCAGGCCTGCCCTGCTTGGACCTCAGGCTCTTTTAAAGGCTGTTCCCTTCCTCCCTTACAAGCCCGTTAAGGCCAGGTGAGATCATTCTCTTCTCTTATGTGTTCTAACCACCCCCTCACCCTTGACAAGGTTATTTTTCTATTTATATTTTCTATATTTCTATTTTCTTTTAATTTTCGTAAGCCATGATTGGCCTATACTCCATGTCAGCCCTTCCATAAGCCCCTCCTTATTTCTCTTTAAACGAAGAATGTCAGATTTTTTGGCTCCAGTGCATTGATTCCAAATGGTTCCTGCAGCAGTTATTTTAATTCATCCTAGAACACGATGTCAAAATTGAAAGGGGCCTTAATAAATAAAAATATTTAATTTTTTCCCCATTTATTCATTTCAACAGAAAATGTTGACCATCAGACCTTCAGGTCAAATATGAAGCTTATTACACATTTGCCTACTATGTGCTACACTGTGCTAAGTGTTAGGGGTACCAAGAAAGATAAAAGCCTTCATTTCAACCCTAAACCAAAAAAGCTCACCAGGCCCTGGTCTCTAGCTGCTCTGAGGGCCTTTAAAACAGAGAGGGTCAGAGCCGGAAGTCAGTCAACAAGCACTTATTAAGCACTTAACTGGTGCCAGTCGTTGTACTAAGCATTGACAATACAAAGAAAGGTAAAAAACCAAGCCACAGTCCTTGATGAGCTCATATTTGAATGACTCTAAAGAGCTCCAACCTCAGATACTAGCTGAGTGACCCTGGGCCAGTCACTTAACCCTGCTTGCCTCAGTTTCCTCATCTGTTAAATGAGCAAAACAAGGAATAACAAGTCCCTTTAGTATCTCTGCCAAGTCAACCCCAAATGGGGTCACACAGAGTTGGATATAATTAAACAATAACCAATAATAGCTCTAATCCTACTGCAAACATTTCAAATATAATTTCCTTTAACAATTATTATGGTACTTTGGACAGGATAGAAACTATTCTTCATTCTAAAAAGGCTTAATAGCCATAAGAACTCAAACTTCCAAGCATTTGTGGTAATAAATTCTGATCACATCAAGAGGGGGAAAAAAGAAAGATTTCCTAAGAGGAAACCTGTCAAGTAGGACAATAGGGTACTTTAAAGTTCATCTAATCCAAACACCTTTGTTTACCTGTGATAAAGCTAGGGCTGGAGAGGGGAGGTGAGTGATTTGCCCCTAGTGGTAATAAGGAGTAACAGTTCTGTGTCAGAGCAGTCCTGACTCCCAGTCTAGAATTTGAAAACATTCTCCCCCCAAGGCTTTCTTTGCCTTTAATATTTTCTTTATATGACGGCATAAATGGAATTGTAAATTGTAGGTATCCGATGCTTAAATGGATGCTGTTCCAATGAAATAAGTAACTTTGGCAATGAAGATAAATCGAAGTCGGGGGAGTCGGGAGAGATGCTGCTGGTGCTGGTGCTGGTGCTCCTGCTCTTTATACAGCACTGAGTATGAGCCAGACCCTGAGCTAAATGCTTTAAAATTATTGACTTATTTCATCCTCACAATGACCCTGGCTTCGACTGAGGCAAACTGAGGCAAACAGGGCTTAAGTGACTTGCTCAGGATCACATAGTGACCATTTCAACCGCAAACTAGCCATGAGACCTGTGTGAATCTTTCTAGGAATCAGTTTCCTTCCCTGTAACATGGGGATAATAAGAATAGTTTTCTGGGGGTGATTGAGTTTTGGATGAGATGACAGAGGTGAAACCCCTTCTAGCATAAAACTAGGTGGGTGTGTGAGACCCTGGTGGGCAGGAATCTCAAAGGGCTTGTGGTCTCTACTCTTCCTGGCTGAACTTTCTCTATTGATCCTCATTCATGTTTCTGCTTTACACAAAATGAATAAAGCTTCAAAGTTCTCTACCTGTATCTGCGTTTCCAACAGCCTGGCAGTCTCTTTAAAAGGAGAAATTAGAGCATTAGGAACTCAGACATTTATTACATTATTATACAAAGTATGGCTTGCTGCTCCCTGGCTGCAAAAGTCAGTAAACACAGAAGACTTGCTGGACAAGTTTCCTGTCATCCTTCCAACCTCTGTGTTGTCTTTGACACTCCACTCTTCCTTACTGACCAACCAGCTCTTCCATCTGCCTCTTCTCTGCACTGCCATGGCCACCCCAGTGCAGGTCACGGCTCCTCATCCCCTGGGCTATGGCAGTGAGGTCTCGGATTTGGTCTTTTTGCCTCAGACCTTTCCCCACTCCAATCCATGCTCCCCTCAGCAGCTGTCAAAGTGATCTAGGCTGTACCTCTGGGCAGTTCACTCCCTTATTGGACCCAGTATTCCTTTAATCAGTGATCAAATAGTATTTCATCTTTCCTGCATAACTTTTCCAGATCTATTCCTGTGTGTTATAGCATAGATAATTATTAATGAGTATAGTAATACAGGCATGGGACAGCAGCTAGACTGACGCCCCCTTGTTTTACCCATCAGTGAAATTGTAGGATGTCAGAACTATAGGGGTCCTTAGAGGTCAGAGGGCTGGAATTCTGGCGTCAGAGGTCTAGAGCTGGGAGGGACTTTGGAGGTCAGCTTGTCAAACCCTCCGTTACCTAGCTGAGAAAACTGGAGTCCCAGAGAGGGGGAGGGAATGTACAGATCAGGAGGAGAGTCAAACAATCTCATTTTACAGGTAAGTAAACTAAGGTTCTGAGGGGGGAAATGAAGGCATAGATGCCAATTTTACAGATGAGGAAACAGGGGTGAAGGGGACATATAGATCTGATGTATAGTCAAATTTCTAAGTTTTATCCCATACATAGTTATTAATTAGTATGGTAATACAGGTACGGGAGGCAGTGTAGTACAAATAGAGAACCAGTCTCAAAGCCAGGAAAACCAGGATTCCTACCTTTTCCACTAGCTGTGTGACCCTGGGTAAGTCACAGCCTCTGTGCTCTAGGCAAAAAGTTACAGAGAAGGTGCTGTTCAGCTTTGGTGGAAGGAGTTTCCTCACCTGGGAGTTTCCCCAAATCATAGGTTCAGTCTCTTATCTCTATCCCTAGTCCCCAACTTATAAGTTGGTAAATCTACATGTATTGAGACGTGCTAATTTTTTTAGTTGCTTGGGGTATAAAATCCTAAAATTTGCTCTTATATGCCAATTAACCACATTGTGGGAGAAGTGACTCATGTTCTTTCTTGAACTTTCCCATTATGCAAGTAAGGGAAAAATAAAAATTCTCCAATACCCTAAGCCTAATTCATCTTTTTTTGCTTTCTAAGAAATCTTTGAAATTTCCGTTTGTGGACTGTGACTGCGTGAGTGGGTGCGTGAATGTGTGTGTGTGTGTGTGTGTG